>JAPZLL010000002.1:257052-854695 GCA_036250225.1 Cercophora sp. LCS_1
TTTATCCCACAATTAAACCCCCAAAAAACCCACACCCCCCCCCCCCCCCCCCCAAAAAAAAAAAAAAAAAAAAAACATGAGACGAACACTTGCATATCATGCGAGACCAAAAAAAAATGGCGCGCCAAAAAAGAGTTATTATAGTGGCAGGGGGTATATGATTTATATTACCACGTTAAATTAAGTAGAGAGTGATTCTGCCATGCAACCCAGTCTGTTTTCAACAGTTGACCGCCCACCCGCCTTATCCCCAACGTCAGATTGGTGGTATCTGTATCTTCGCCAACGCGGGAACCGGTTGGAATGAACCGCGGGATGGATCCCAACGGCCGGGTAATCGAGTTTCTTTTGACCCGTACCCACCCATCCCGGATTCCGAATGGCGCAGCCAGAACAAAAAAAAAACAAACCAAATCTGCTCAGGGGGTAGATCGAAAGGACGGAAACTGCTACCACCAACCAGATTGCTCGCAGATCACAAGAGAGAAAAAGGGAAAACCCGCAATTCAATCATTCGCAAACAAGCAACAACGGAAGAGAGGCTTAAACCTTCTCTGTCTCGTTGATCTGCACCTCCTTCTCGACCTGGCGGATGTCGAGACGGGCAACGTCGGCGTCCTCGCCGTCGATGACCTTGACGAGCTCCTCGAGGGTGGGGCCGCGGGTCTCGACGTACATGAAGTAGACGAAGGTAAGCTCGAGGAAGATCCAGCACTAGACAATAGTTAGCCATCAATGTCAATTCTGCATGTGGACAAAAACATACGGTGTAGATGAGGTAGAACTGCCAGGTCTTGTTCACGAAGTGGTCGAAAGCAAGAGGGTTGGCGTAGATGTTGAGGGTAAGGGCGGCCTGAACGGAGACGTTCATGATCATGAGACCCTTGGCACGGAGCCTGTAGGGGAGAATCTCAATGGCGTAGGCGACGAGGAGACCAGACCAGGCGAGCGAGTACATGAAGCCAAAGAGCCAGATGAAGAAGATCATGGCGTTACCGGCCTCGCGCGAGCCCTTGGTCTCGTAGACGGCGCAGGTGATGGTCCAGAAGACAAACGTGCCGAACATGCCAGCGGTGGAAGCCAAGAACATGGGGCGACGGCCAATCTTGTCGACAAGCATGGCCATGGTAAGCGAGGTGATGAGAGCGAGGACGGTCTGACCGGCGGAGAGACCGAGCTTGGCGGTCGAGCCCTCGATACCGGCGGACTCGTAGAGCTTGGCAGAGTAGTTGGAGATAATGGCATTGCCAGACCACTGCGAGAAGATACCGAGAGACAGGAGGATGGCAAGGCGGTAACGGTTGCCGCGGGTCTTGAAGAAATCGGCATAGCTGGAGTTCTTGGAGCTCTCGAACTCGAGGCGGATGGTCTCCTTGATCTCGCGGAACTCGAACTGGACTGTGGGGTGGTTCTCGTTGCCGTTGGCGTGGTACTTGGCAAGAATGCGGAGAGCCTCCTCGTGGCGGTCCTTGGCCATGAGGAAACGGGGCGACTCAGGCACCCAGTAGATGAAGGCGATCTGGACCAGCGAGGGGAAGGCCTGGATGAGGGCGGGCACACGCCACGACCACTCAGAGTTGGCAAAGTCGGTACCGAACGAGATCCAGGCGACGATGAGGGCACCGACGTTCCACAGGCAGTTGTAGACAGTGGTGAGACGACCACGATGCTGGGGATGGCACAGCTCGGTCAGAAGCATGGGCGAGGCAAGTTGGGCAAGCGAGTTGCCAAAGCCAAGCATGACACGGCCGCCCATGAAGGTGTTGAGGTCCTTGCAGCTGCCCTGGAGAATGGCACCAACGACCATAATGACGCAGCCGATGGCGATGGGGAGCTTACGACCGAAGTTGTCGGTCAGGATGGGGCTGTTTACACTGTCAGCGCGCGCTCGATCGCCAATTGGCGTCGTTTTGGCTTACACGAAAGGAATGGAGACAAGGGAACCGATCTGGTAGAGGGCACCGAGGAGACCCAACAAGCTACCTGACGGGTTGCCGAAGTAGTCCTTCCACTCGTCAAAGTTCTGGACGGCGTTGAAGAACATGCTGTTGGCATACTGTCAGCAGGGTTGCCCCAGACACAAGACACGAAACCATGCTCACCCATCGTAACCAGTGGTGGCAGAGGCAACGCAAAGAATGGCGGCGTAAAAGTAGAGCTTGCGGAGACCGGGGTCCTTCTTCCACTCGACGCGCTCGAATTGGGGAGCCTCCTCCTGGGCGTGCGCCACGGCGTCGTGGTTGGGCTTCTTGTCGAGAATACCCATTGTGAACTACGGTCGTCGTTCCGGACGAGGGTGTTCTGGTGTTGTTGACAGGGGTCTGATCCCAAAGGCGTGCGAGGACGACACTCTTTGTCTCCTGGGATCCGGTAGGAGAGGCTGGATGAGAGGGCACGAGGAGCAAGAGGAATCGAGGCCAGCTCGACGGGCGCAAGGGATTATAAACAAGTTGGCGGGCGTGCCGACACTGGCAACCAGAGGGGATCCGAGGCGGGCTGCCGGACCGTGAAAGCGACGCTGGGTCAGGATGGGGAAGAATGGGGAGTAGCACCCTCGATGGGGCGTGGACGGGGTGTGGACGGGGCGTGGACGGGGCCGGTGTGGACTAGCCAACTGCAGAGAAGCTTAAACCAATCTGTGCACCTCCGAGCCCGTTGCTGGCCGGCCTTGACGAGCCTCCACTCTGTAAATAGGTGCGCCATGCTGGCGAGCTGGTGCACGTACTGCAGCACACCACAGCGCCGGACGGCAGCAGATTGTCAATCTGGACTCCCGCCAGATCCCGCCAGTCTCACCGGGCTGGACGGGCGCGGATGGCCTGTCAATGAGGCTAATATCACCTCATGGAAGCGTTGAGCGCGATATTGCCATTGGCAGCTGGGCCTGGCTGGAACGGGCTCCCGGCGCCGTCGCCATCGCTGCAAGTGGCAGCCGGAGGCGATCATACCAGCGCGCCTGACCACAGGGCTCTCCAAACCTTTCCCCAGCTTGTTCCCGCTCCTTGCCTCCTGACAACCTGGGCCCATCCCATGGGGGCCCGCACTCGAATTCTGCTGGCGTTGCCGAGACTTGGCGGGGGACCTGGGCCACGAGGGGAACACCCCCGGCCGGGGTTGAGATGGCTTGGAGATCGGACCGGTTATCGCGTGGGTTCCCTGTCAGCACGCAAGCTAGCGGCCGGCGAGACGAATGAGAGCGCACCGTCGCCGCCACACTTGCCCGTTCGCGCCCTCACGGTGCAAGCGGACCGACAATGGCGATCTTGCATCTGCGGGCGTCTGGCTGTGGCGCACCCCCTCAACGGCTGCCGTCGCCTACTTCCGCAGCAAGTCACAAAGGGCGCTCGCCTGGTCTTCTGATGGATGCTGGTCTCGCCGGTGTGCCTCACCTGTGACGCTTCTGGCCTGGAGCGTCTCGGGCTGCGTCCTCTCAATTAGGCAATAATCACAGTCTTGGGAGCGTCCCTTGCGGATTCCAAGGGTTCGTGCCGTGGCGACTCAATCAACGCATAACAGTCGCACTACCATGCCATGCAGACTAATATGATCCAAGCAACGGGTGGGTTGGACGGCAGGGGACCGAGGGGAAGGACTTGATCACCACCGCGACTACACGCGCCTCGCTTCTCTGCACCTTTCCCAGGCCTTTCGGGCGGGTGGTCCACCGGCAGGTCCCAGGCGACAGGTGTGCCAGTGCCAGTTCCAGCGCGGGAGGGGAGAAACCACATGTTCCGCATGGCGAAACGAGACCCAGCCGATCACAGCCAATGATGCTCGATATTCTCCGTATTCTCCGCCATTGTCGTCGGCGATGTCAGCGTTGCGCAAGGGCGTACCCCGACCCGCGGGGTTGCTAGTGAGGGCGACTCTATAACCCCGTAGTCTTGAGCCCGGCACATGTGGTTGGCCGGCGCGCCTGTGATGACGGGGCCCCGGGCCCTCGGATGGCATGAGGGTCGAGCCGGTGGCGGCGGGCGAACGGCGGAACCGCGGTGCTCAAGGCAGCGCGCACCTCCAAAGCGGTAGGCAGCTCATCCAAAACGACGAGTGGTGTGTGCGCCCTGGCCTTCGAGAAGGAGGACGGTTTGTCTCAGCTGCAGCTGGCGTGCAGCGTACGTGCAGGACTCGAACCAACCTTGACGGGCAAGCGTTGCAGGCCAATCCCGCGCGTCCAACGCTGCGTGGCGGCCGGCGCTTGCGGAAAGAGTTTGCGGAACCGCGAACACCATTGCCGCAGTCGCTGCCTTGCGGCTCTCTCCTGACTTGCTAGGGTTTGCCAGCCCAACATTACCCGTCTTGGCGCCCAATTTAGCCTAAAGGACCTCGTCTCTGGGGTGACAAGACCCCGGGTCTGGCTGTCGCGGGCATCTCCATCGGATGGGTGGGTTCATCGTCCGGCTCAGCACCCCTCGGCACCCATCATCAATCCACCGCTATGAGCTGATGGGAAAGGCATGTGTGGGGCCGTACGCTAGCCGGGACTAGGCCCGGTGGGTTCGCTGCAAAACTTGGGACGCTTGCGAGCTTGGAGATTCGAGGAACTGGGAAAATTCAGTCTCGGCGACGTCGAAACACGGCCAAACCATGTCTGGAACGCTACCGGAGCATCCTGGGATGGATGCAGTTGCGAAAACAACCTAGCGACCGGGCGAGGCAATGTTTCCTTTGCCTAAATCCCCCGCGTGGAGAGGTGTGGACTCGCACCAGCTCAACCCCCGATTGTTGAATGCTGATCATGGGGCGGTAAAACATGTTCTGCGCGGGCGGGTCTCCGAGGGCCCTGGCGAAATGTGCCGAGGAAGAGAAGCTGATCCCGTCACGAACCATGGACAGTTGTTGAGCGTTTTTGGCGGCCAAGAGTGCAAAAGACGTCGCAGCGGTGCGACGATGCTGTGGATCCCTCAGAACGAGCCGTCCAGGGCTCCATCGACGGGGCCGTCGACGTTGACACCAATTGGCCAGCTGGCGGCGCCGCCCGCCGTGAGCCGTCGTCACAGGGCACAGCGTTCACACGGACCTCGCGCACTGTTTATTGCAGGAGGATACCAGTACCACAATACCATTTTCGTCGAGCCCGGTTGAGCGTCCTCGATCGCCTCTTGGGTTTCATGGAAATATGCTCCAACTATTATTGCGCTTCTCGCCCTGGCTGTCGGCACCGACCAATTAGTCGGCCACGTCGTATTCCAGTTACATCTTGAGCCCTCAAATTAAATCGACCCAACGAGCCCGTCTTGCATTGGCCGTGTGATTGCTAATAAGTTACCGATCCGCCAGCAGGCGACAGTTGCAACCCGTCTATGCGCACCAACCGAAAGTGGGAATGCAGTCGTTGTCGCCTGTAGGCTTACGCTTTGCCATGGGTTTGTGGGTGGTTGCGAGATACGAGTGTCACGGGGTCGAGACGCTGGGTTGAATTCAGCTTTGCTTCTCGAAGCACGCGCCGTTTGCGCTTGGCACACGACGGCGGACTGGCACATGCACGGCTAGCAATGGCTTGGTCGGTATCTTGACGGGAGCTAGGCTGTAAGGTCCGGCTTGCCTCGTACCTCGAGCTGGGCGCATTGAGAAATCTTGCTGGAGTAGAAGCATGCCATTCTTCCAGGCTCTCCGCGCACCGTAACGTCCAAGATGACTTTGGGCAGCAACTTCTCTCCGCAAATCCCTCGTTCTGGTTTCGGTTAGGGCTGAAGCTGTGACTTATGCCGGAGAAGCCGGTCTCCGACGCCCCAGACTCCAGTTGTTCGGGAGTCGGCCATGCTTGCACGTTGTTGGTGAGCATGACCGATCTCCGCAACAATCGTCCTTCAGAATGACCCCATACTCTGGGGAACTGGGTCTCGACTCTATTCTGACATCTGCTTCCGGCACAGATCCGAAGAAGCTGGGATGTAAGTGGTATCAACCCTAACCCTTGTCATGAAGAAGCGGTAGACACACGGGGACCTATCTCATCCAGTGATAGGGAATTAGAATGAGTAACAGCCGCAAAGATGCAGTCGTATCTGTGCCATGATCCCAGGTCGAGATTCGCACTTTTCGAGCTTCTCCGCGATTGCCGTTTCGAGATCGCCATGTGGGGTCCGTTGCGGCATCGAGATGAAAAGGAGCAAAAGCAGGCGAGCATGAAATGTTTCCGTACTGGCGAGCTCTAGTGCCGTCCCAGGACATTATGAGGTTGCCGTGTGTGCGGGCCTCGCATGCACTCCATCAATGCTGTTTTGGTTCTCGTCGCTTGGAAGTTGCATTTCCTTGCCGTTGGGAGCTTGCGAGGCTAATGTTTCCGAGTTCATGCACGGGCCATGTCATGTGAGTTCGCTGATGCAACCACTCAATGCGTCGCGTGCCGGCGCGCGTCTCCCACCCAAGAAAGGAACGGAGCGCGTAGCGAGGGCCACTTTGGGTGACATCACGCATTGGATGCAATTACCTCCACCACGCACCCATCCTGCCGACCAAAATGGCCGGTCCGTCGAAACCTCCGCAAAAGAAGCAAGCTTCGCTGACGAGCTTTTTCGGGCCCCGGATCACCATCAATGGCCTGAGCCAGCGACAGCAACCGAGCTCCCCAGAGGTCCCAAGTCAAGCGCCCGAGTCTGCTAGAAAGAGACCCCTCCAGGAGGCGGCGGACAAGGAGAATGAGACTACTGTTCGGGCAACGAAACGCGCCAAATCGGTCACCGACGAGGGCGACCCGGAGACTCCCTCCGAGAGCGCCTCCAAGACACCGTCCCGCGCCGCTGGCAAGAGTGCAGACAAGACCAGTGTAAGGCAAGAGTTGTATGCCTATGATGCCACAGGTTCGAGTAATCACGAACCGGAAGGGGACGACGATGATACGGATGCGGCACAGGCCAAAAAGGCCAGGGAGGCATTGCACAAGAAGTTTGTCAAGAAACTTGGCCATCCCGATTCCATGGCCATGATTAGGAGGCGTAACTTCCAGGGCGACTCTGAAACCGGTGGTGTTGATGGCGAGGATGCCGACGAAGATGCAGAGGAGGAGGAGCCTCCAGCCCCGACCAAGGGAAAGAAGAAAGGCGCCAAGACCGGTAAACTGACGCCCATGGAGATCCAGTTCCTCGACATCAAGAGGAAACACTTGGACACCGTCCTGATTGTTGAGGTTGGCTACAAGTTCAGGTTCTTTGGTGAGGATGCCCGGACAGCCGCCAAGGAGTTGAGCATCGTGTGCATCCCGGGCAAGTTCAGATACGATGAGCGTAAGCAACCGCGACTGGCAAGACTGACATGTCCATGCTGATACGTTCATAGACCCCTCAGAAGCCCACCTTGATCGATTTGCCTCGGCGAGTATACCAGTCCACCGTCTTCCGGTACACGCGAAACGCCTTGTAGCCGCCGGGCATAAAGTTGGCGTGGTGCGACAGGTCGAGACGGCGGCACTGAAGAAGGCCGGCGACAACCGAAACGCTCCGTTTGTTCGGAAACTCACCAACGTCTATACCAAGGGTACATATATCGATGAAACGGGCGAGCTTGATCAACCTGGTAACAACACCGGGTCCCCTTCAGGGGGTTATCTCCTTTGTCTCACCGAATCACCAGCAAAGGGGTCAGGAACAGACGAAAAGGTCAATGTTGGGGTCATCGCCGTGCAACCCGCAACGGGAGATATCATCTACGACGACTTTGAAGACGGGTTCATGCGGCGCGAAATCGAGACCCGACTACTGCACATTTCCCCATGCGAGTTCCTCATCGTCGGTGACCTCACCAAGGCCACTGACAAGCTTGTCCAACACCTCGCAGGCAGCAGCACAAACGTCTTTGGTGACAGAAGTCGTGTGGAACGAGTGCCCAAGAGCAAGACAATGGCAGCCGAGGCCTGTTCTCATGTGACGCAGTTCTACGCTGGTAAACTGAAGGATAACGACGAGCGGGCGGCCGCCCTGCTCGAAAAGGTCTTGAAGCTGCCAGAGCTTGTCACCATATGTCTCTCGTCCATGATCAACCACCTGACCGAGTACGGCCTGCAGCACATCTTCGATCTGGCCAAGTATTTCCAGTCATTTAGCACGCGGCAACACATGCTTCTCAATGGAACTACGCTGGAGAGTCTCGAGGTGTATCGAAATGCAACGGATCATACCGAAAAGGGGAGTCTTCTGTGGGCTCTTGACAAGACACACACCCGCTTCGGACAGAGACTCCTGAGGAAATGGATAGGGCGTCCCTTGTTGGACCAGCTCCGTCTACAAGAGCGTGTGTCCGCAGTTGAAGAGCTTGTTGATAGCCAGTCCACCATGAAGGCGGACAAGTTGGCTGGAATGCTCAAGTCCACCCGGGGAGACCTGGAACGCAGCTTGATCCGCATTTACTACGGCAAGGCAACCCGGCCGGAGCTCCTAAACACCCTACAAACACTCCAGAGGATTTCGATGGAGTCTGCAAGGGTGAAGACATCGGCTGACACAGGCTTCAAGTCGCCACTCATTGCCGATGCCATCAGCTCCCTTCCGGCCGTTGGTGAACTGGTCACTTCGTTTCTGGACAAGATCAACCCCGAGGCCGCCAGGAAGGACGACAAGTACGCCTTCTTCCGAGACGAGGAGGAAACAGACGATATCGTCACTCACAAACTCGGCATCGCGGCCGTCGAGCATGACCTCGATGAGCACCGCAAAGAGGCAGCCAAGAAACTCTCCAAAAAGGCACCGGTCACGTACGTCACCGTCTCTGGCATTGAATACCTCATCGAGGTCAACAACACCGACCTCAAGCATGTCCCCGCCTCGTGGGCCAAGATCTCAGGAACCAAAAGGCTCTCTCGCTTCCACACCCCCGAGGTCATGCGCCTGATCAACGAGCGCGACCAACACAAAGAAGCCCTTGCCGCCGCCTGCGACGCCGCCTTCACCAACCTCCTCGAGTCGATTGCCTCCTCCTACCAGCCCCTCCGCGACGCCGTCGCCTCCCTCGCAACCCTCGACTGCCTCCTCTCGCTCGCAACAGTTGCCTCCCTCCCCGGCTACACCAAGCCCACCATCCTCCCCTCCACCACCCCTCCAACGATCTCCATCACGGCAGGCCGCCACCCCATCGCCGAACACACCCTCCCCAACGGCTACATCCCCTTCACAACCTCGCTGGCCTCCCCTTCCCCGCTCGCCCACCTCATCACAGGCCCCAACATGGGCGGCAAATCCTCGTACGTCCGCGCCGTTGCCCTCCTCGTGCTTCTCGCCCAAATCGGCTCCTTCGTCCCCGCCGACGCCATGTCCCTCACCATCTCGGACGCAATCCACACGCGCATGGGCGCGCGCGACAACCTCTTCCGCGGCGAGTCGACATTCATGGTTGAAGTCTCTGAAACCGCATCCATCCTCCGCTCAGCCACACCGCGCTCCTTGATCGTTCTCGACGAACTCGGCCGCGGCACGTCAACACACGACGGCGCGGCCATTGCGCACGCCGTGTTAGAGCACGTCGCCAATGAGACAAAGTGCTTGACCTTATTCATCACGCATTATCAGTCCCTTGCAAGAGTTGCGCAGGGTCTGGGCGATGGACGCGTCAAGTGTGTACATATGCGCTTCCGAGCTGAACGGCATGGACGGGCCGTGGAGGAGGGTGATGAGGGCGAGGGAGACGAGGAGATTACGTTCTTGTATGAGGTAGGCGAGGGTGTGGCGCATCGGTCGTACGGACTGAATGTTGCACGACTGGCTAGGATTCCAAAGAAGGTGCTGGATGTTGCCGCGCACAAGTCGAGGGACATGGAGGAGGAGACCAAGGCGAAGAGATTGCAAGGAGCGGCGAGGCTGTTGAATGATGTTGTGAGTGGGGGTGGTGATGAGGCGTTGGAGCATCTGATCTCGAGTATTGAGCAGCTGTAACGCCGTTTTGAATATCATGTCCGGTAGATAGGCCCGCAAACAAGGGCAACCTAAGATCGTAATGGGATTGGTATCGGGGCGTTACGGTACATGTCAGAGTATGCAAAGCAAAACATTTCACAACTAAACGAACCGGAATAGAGCATATGCACCACTCTATATGAGCTATCGACCAGAGAACGTCCCTGCTAACTGAGACTGTATACGCCATCCCCGGGCCTTACCGGGCCATGCATATTAAGAAGATGGGGAAATCATGTCTGAATACCAAGTCCGTAGCTCATAAACGCAAGCAAAAAAAAAAAAACCTCCTCCCATCTAGGGCGTATCCGCAAATACACGCTGACAGCCGTCAGGAGAGCCCCCCGCAAGGGGAACAGAGAGGTGAACGAGCCAACTGAGGCCTCCGTGGAGAGCCCATGTGTGGCTGATGAGGGTGCTCCAAAACCCTATGATGGGCCGTACAAATGCACTTATGTACAAGATCCAGCATGAGATGCCGCCGTTCGGCCACGGTGTCCCCAAAGAAATTGAACCTTCGCAAAAGTATCAAGGTGATAAAACCGAACTACTCGAGTTGAAGCTTCTTGGGGGGCCCAGAGAACTGCGGTCCTCTCAACTGGATCGAATGAGCTTAAAGGTCGTACTCGTTGGTTCCATGCTGGTATTGAGCATCGGCCGGGTACGAGGGCTGGAATTGGTGGAACGGCAGGCCGGTCATTGCGGGGTTCACGGCGTTATTGATGGGTTGGAAACCAGTGCCGTTCGGTGCCTTGGCATCGGTGCCCGGGGTGCCGTAGCTGTAAGGATGAAAGTATCCGTTCCGGGTTTGAACGTAAAGTGGGTTGCCGGCTCCACTGGGAGTAGTGTGCTGAAAGTACGAATTACCTGGAACGGCGAGATGGGTAGGGAAGGTCGGGGGGCTGTTGTCGTGAGGATTGAAGTACGGGGTGGGCTTTGGAGGTCTGGGTGCCTCGGATGTGATGGACGAGTTGGAATTCAAGGAATTCATCGCCGAACGCCGGCGAAGGTGGAAGCTGGAACCTCAATTAGCAGAAACGCAATGTCCAGGATAGGATTTAGACCAAACCTGTCTGCCGGGCTCAAACTACGGTCTACAGCTCTGTTAGTGTTCCATCCAAACTTGATTAGACCGGACGGCTTGCTTACCACGGTGACTCGAGATTCCTTGAAAGGCATCGAAAGGATCCATGGTCAGATGGCCGTGGATAGACCCTTGACTGTTGTCGTTGTCGTGATCAAGAGCAGACAGATCCTCCTCATCATCATCCTCCTTGTTCTTGGCTGAAGCCTTGCGGGCATTTCTAGCCGAAGCACGAGTTTGACGTGCCTTGGGTGCTGCGGCGACTGTAGCTACGCGGCGAGTTCTCTTCTTCTTCTGCTCCTGTTCATCATCCTCATCGTCGATGTCATCAAGCTTGCGGTCCTAAAATCAGGCCCAAATTAGCCCCGTAATTCTGGGTCTGCAAGTCAAGATCAGATCGAAGAATACTTACGGGGGTGCCCTCAATGGAAGGAGTGGCATAAATGTCTCGAGAGCGCTGGAATAGGCCAACCTCGGCCCAGATATTCTCAGTCGGCTCGATAACAGATGAAGCTTGCTCCATGAGCTTCACAACAGAGTCATCCTTGCGTTGGTTGCGCTTCTTCTTCTGTTGACTGCTCGCAGCATCAAACAGACCCATGCCCGGATATCGAACACCCTTCAGCTTGTGCCCATCGTCGTCGACGTCAAGAACTTGGTGGATCTCACAGGCCCCATCACCACTTTCAGTGGTTGCGGCCTCCGAACCGAGCCTCTGGTATCTCATGACCCCCATGTTGTCTGGTGTGGGGGGCGCTGGGAATTCAGAGAGAGTCCGCCGTAATGTCGGTGTTCTATATACCGATCCGTCGATGTACCCGCCGTGGGTGTGGTTGTGTGAGTGCTGCGCCGAGTGAGGCGGGTGGGAGTTGCTCGACCAGTTAGTGGGGGTCGATGCGCGAAATTCTTCAGGTTCTGTTTTGACAGATTCGTCGCGCTTTGGGATGGCAACCCGAGCCTTGCTCTGGGACGCGTGTAAGTCACCGTTACCAGCTCCGAAAAAGGTGGGTCCAGGAGCACCGGCGAAGTTGGGATCACTTACAGGAGCAGTGTTTGCAGGCCTACCACGCTTTGTCGTCTTCTTCTCCTTTGCTTGCATACGCTCCGCCAAAAGCTCCCGGATTCCATGACGCCGATACCAATCGTCGTATTGGCGGAGTTCTTCAAATGCTTCAACCTCCGAGGCAGACTTGAGCTCGGCTTTGAACCGGTGGGATAGGTGACTCTTGGAAGAAATATGAGTAAGGAGATGAGAGACATCAGAGAAGTTGGGCTTTTTTGGGCAGAGCGTGCATTTTAACGGTATCGAGGTAGGATCGCTCTTCATGACCAGATCCATTGGTGCAATGGCGGCCATCATCTAGGAAGCGAAAATCAGCATGGTGTACAGAGCCACCGCAAGTATGTACGGTTGCGTCAGTCCGAGAAAGGTACCACTGACAGGAGACAGGAGAGAAGCTGGTCCAGCTGCAGGACCAACTCGACTTTTGGGAGCGGGTTCCGCCGCGTGGATCGGCTGCACAACCTCCACACCTTCTCAATGAGGAAGGGGTGACCGTTTCTTTGGGGTGACGATATTGATGATGAGGTCTGACCATCGGTTGGTTCTAAGAGGGTCTCGAGGTGGAACCGGAGACGACTCGCTTCAACTCTCGAGGACTACGGTGCCCAAGGGGAGGTCAGTATGGATAGAATCGAAACGAAACGATGTGTCCAAGATCCCGGGGGCAAATGTCAGAGACCCGGCCCGGGAACATAGGTGGATGAGAGGTCGGACGGTGATGTCAAACGCGAACTGGGTTGGGGGACGAAAGAGCGACCCCGAGAAGGCTGATGCAAAGAACAGACTGGGGGAAGCAGCAGGCCTACTACAATTTTATGGGAAGACACGCGAGCAGAAAGAGGAAAGAGCAAGCCAGTTGAAACAAAAACACGCTAAGAACGAGCACTTGGGGAAAGCATAAAACGAGGGAAAGAGCAACCACATGAATGACGCTACAGCTCATTTAATTGCAGATAACTAACCTTGAGATACTAGCTCTCGATCTCAATCAAGAAGCGATGGTGGTGGAAGAGCCCTATGAGTTCCCCATGAGTTGACGCGAGTTGGTGTGAGGCGTGTCGACTTGGGTAGTGAGCTGGTCGAAGAGATGAAGTGAAGGCGTTAAGGACCCTCGGAGCTGAAGATATGGAAGGGAGAACAACTGGAGCTTTCTTGACGGTGAATGTTGTGCTTGAGTCTAGAGGTGACTCTAGTTTAGGAGGTTGGTATAGTTGCCAGTCGCTGGATCTCTGAGGTTGGGTGCAGGGGGGAAGATGAGGGAGGGAGATGAGACGTTGGATTTAGAAGGCTGCTCCAGTCAAACTGAAGCAAGATGTTGAAAGGAGGAAGAAGTTCAAGGTGGGACGGGAAGAGGAGAGAATCCTTTATACTAGATAACCCAGCGCGCCGGATGGGCAGCCATTTTGAGGTTCACAACATTGCGATATGCGCCGGTTTATATCTGAGAGGGGCGCCGGTTTGAGGATGGCGACATTGCGACACGCGCCGGCTTATAGATGGGAGAGTCTTAGTTTGAGGGCCATGACATCGCAGCATCGCAACGGCGGGACATCTGTGTTGGCGGAGTGGGGTGTTGTCATAATTTTGGGCGAGAAGAAAACCATCAAGGGCACCACTGTCTTAATGGCCACTATTCCCCTTCGCACTCCCTATCTGGAGTGCAATGTGGGCATATCCTGAGTTCTCTGAGATTCACAACACGATTTGGTGATACAACATCCAGGTGGTGTTGAGCTGTTAGATAAAGCTATCTCTCTTCTGCTTTCACGATAGGCTCAATGTGTGTGATTTGTTTACCCCTGAGCATCAACACCCAGAAGAGTAACCTACTCCTGTAACAAAGAAAACTAGATTGACCCGACTAGGTGGCGTGCGGGGGATGGGTCTTACGGTCTTCCCTGAACACACCAGTTACAGCTTCATAAATAGAGCTGATTTTAGCGGTAAAAGAGATACCTGGCACGGAATCAACAGCCCCAGGAGGGCCATCTGGTTATATCCAATATACACAGGCGTTGCAACATCTCGCAAGGGCGCCTCACTACACAAGCACCACCTATATGGTAACATGAAACAATAATAACAACTCACCGGGAGTAAAGAAATACACTGGCGTTCGGGAGGAGATAGACCCCCAGTGATCATCACGCGACGTCAAACAAGCACGCGTTCGTGGTCTTGAAATCGAAGAGCGATTTTTAAATTCATCGTAGAGTCATAGTAAAACGACCATCTTGGTCGATCGGCTCATAGATTATGAGCCATGTCCACCGCCGTCCCGGGCCAGCTGAATGTGGGGAACGGTGACGATATTCCTCTCCTCCTGCCTTGTATCCTGTCCAACACGGCGAGATAGCTGGAAGGTTATTAGATTGCAGGAGATTGAGCATGTCACTACACAGTGCGAGCATGCTGAAAGGCGTGGCTGTTCAATGACCTAGAACCCGCTGGATGGTAGACTTAGGAAGGCAATAGACCTCGTTGACAGGCTCGAGGCCTGGGTAGCCGAGGAGACTCAGCCCAGCAAGGCCAAAAACGGTGTGCCAGACGTCAACCATGTCGTCTGGCCTGTCAGAGATGCCACCGCGTTCGGGGTCTTGACACTTCAAGATGAAAGCGATGAGAGAGTCTCTGTCGATCCAGTGTGTCTTGCCTATCATCTCCAGGCTGCTCAGCACCCACCAGCTGTAGCAAACGTCCTCCTTCTTCTCAGGACGCCCGTTGAGACCACCTCCAGCAATTTGTCTCTCACTGAGCCATCTTCCTAGGCGCTCTGTGTCAATGAGATCCTTCCTGTCGGCAATGGTCAACGCCCCGACACAGGTGAAGATTTGGGCGGCATGTGATTCAGCACCGGGTCCTGACCCATAGCCACCATCAAAGTTGGCGCACGAAGCGATGTGGTCCACTGCCTTGTCTACATCCACGAGGCTGAGAAGGTCCATGAGAGACAGTGCGTTGAAGGCGCCGTAGAGGAAACGGGTGTCCTCTTCACCCCATTCGTCCCCAGCGAACGTGCCAGTCTGGCGGTTTTGGAGACTGGCAATATCTGGCCAAAGTTAGTCCTGCAAATTCTGGCATCGAGCGCAAATGACGACGCACATTTTCCCACCTGGGCCTTACCCCTGCCCCGTGCCTCAAGCTCCCCAAAAGCATCTAACAGGGCGAGAATCTGCACCGCACTGACGGTAGAAAGCATGTGAGCATCATGGCCAGGAGCTGCGCCAAAGCCGCCGTCCTCATGCTGACACGAAAGAACAAAGTCGATGGTCTCATTGCGGGGCAGGGCGTCGGGATGTCCGAGGAGATGAAGGGATGTCAGCCCCCAGTATAGGCCGTTGAGCCGCAGGTGCTCCGTCAGCCAGTAGTTGTAGTCATCTTTCCGCGTATCCAGGCTCTGGATGTATTTGACATGGGCAGAGGTAAAGAGCTCGTCGGGGAGGCTCTGGGTATTTGTACCCATGTTGGCGTGGTCTGAGTCGGAGTCTGCTCCTGTGGGCCACCGTTGAATCGAGGTTGGGCCTGCTCAGTTCGGCTCTTACGTAAGCAGAAGGCAGCCGCGCTGGAAAACCACCCTTGACAGCTGCCGGGGAACGTCACGGCTTCCAACTTCCAAGCTCCTGGTGTCGAACACAACCCGAGGAGCTCCCTCAGCTTTGGTGGCTTTCTAGCTCGAGGAGCTGATTGCGCAGCCTTGCCATGTGTTGTTGCTGTTGTGGGAGGTGGTGCGCCGCGCGCTACCGGCTGCTTCCGAGGAGGCGTTCGACGCTGGTGACTGGACCGTTCTTGGTGACCTGCATCAGTTCATCAGGCGCCTCGTTACCGCTCGGGGGACAGCAACATGCAGCGCGCCGAGACGATCCATCAATGGGACATTGTAACCTTGCAAGTCCCTGACATAAACGGCGCACGCAAAAATCGAGAAGGGATATTCGTGCACTGAATCCACGGATGTCACTTCAAGTGGCCTGGACAGGTATTTGAAGACTCCAATGGGCATTGACAAAAATCTCCAACGCCTTTTCAATGGTATTTTAAGCATTCAAATATCGAGGGATGCATTGGATCTTGGATTTACTCCTTTTCGTGGATGATAATCCTGCACACTTTTTTTGTGTGTGCCTTTATTTGTCTGTCAAGTTGAGGACTTGCCAGGCTGGGCGCAGAGTGAGGGAACGTCATGTCTACGGAAGTACAGCATAAGACAAATGTCATGAAATGGTAACGAGATGTGGTTTTTGGCATCTGGGTAGGACGTCGTCATAAGAAACAAGGCGTTGGGATCGACCCAGGGAACGCAGCTTGAGGTTCTGAGGCTTGAGCGGCCCGTCACCAGGCCGGCCAGGATAAGGTTAACCCTGGCCACATCACATCCTCTTGCCATGGAAGCCTCCCTGCGGAGTACGCACTAATTTCCCGAGCTGACAGTGGCATCCGAGGACTTTTCTTGATGTCTACGATTCCGGATCTCTTGCTCACCGGTCCGTGGTGTTGTGACAGGTGATGTTGACTTTGACGCGGTCGAGCTTCTGTGGCTTTCAATGCACGAGCCACGCGTGGTACAGCGAGAGGTGCCAAGGGAGAGTGCCGAGTTTCAGAATGGCTTGTGTTCCTGGGCTAGTCCTGTTTGAGATTAGCGGGTCGGACCCCTCGACGCTCGCGGTGGTGGACCTTCCCCGGAGAGAGCAAACATCTTGGAACCTAACAGCTGGAGAATGATTTCATGGATAAAGCGGGCGGAATTGACTTCACGGTTAGCGCCTAGCCGCTTCAACATGCCGCAGCTTTTAGGCGCTGGTGAGAGAGCAGCTACAGCAAGATAGCTCCGGTGGCGTGCTTAAGTCAGGAACAGGCGCCTGGGTGGGGTTGTGCCGAGACGCTGGCTCTTGTTTCAAGACGGGAGTTCTCGATCTCAGGCGGACAGATCCAAAGACCATAGTTCCAGAGGTCCAGCTCGTAATTGAAGGCCGAAGGCTGCAGGCAATCGCTCGCCCTGCAGTAGGCAAAGGAAGTTCTGGCTATTGAGGTGCGAGGGACAAAGAAAGGGATTGGAGGGGAGTGGGGAAATGTGATCGTTCCCAGTGGCTGACTCCCGTAAATGTGAATGGTGACCGAGGCGGAGACAGCAGACAGGGCCCTTTATCGCTGTAACGCCGGCGTCGACCGTGGGATTGTCTTTTGACCTTTTCCCCCAACATCAACGGCGCTCCAATCTGTCGAGTCCATTGCTCCATTATTTCAAATCCACCGCGAACCTGTTGCCTCAGGCTGTACCCCCGGCAGCCGTTGGATTGCGTGGCCTCTGCTGCATCAACGACCTGACCAACGACCAACGGCCCCTCCCACCTCAACCAAAGTTCCCCGACACCAAGCACCCGAACCGACTTTGAGCTGCACACCCCGCATGCATCTTGTTTTCGGCTCCCTGCGGACGAATTCTGATTGCTGAGGGATCCGTCAAGTCAGCGTACCCCTGGCGATATACTTTGCGACCTTGTTTCAGAGCGCCCCTTCTGGAACCTTGGGAGCCACGGCTCTGAGCTGTTTTGCTGCGCACCGCAGGAGAAGACATCCACGGGCGGGGAATTGCCACGCGAAGCCCATCGCTATCCACATCGGCGCTGGATGTGTGCCTCCCTGCTCCCGCGCCTCGATCGCTCAGGTTGTCAACGGCTGGCTGGCCAGTGGATCCGTGATCCCTGGAGACCGACTCGCGCCTGTCGAAGCTTCGTCTGGACGGTGGACAATAGGGAATAGGGACAATAAAGAGGCGCGGCGTGTTGGTTCGCAAATCCACGAAGTTGGGATTGCAGCGCTGTTGCACGGCGGCGGGGCTTTTTGAACGAGATTCCCTAGCGTTGCGGAAACATCAACTCGAGCACAGTCTGCCATCCGCAATCCGCAACCCGGCAGACATTCACCGCACATCCAGTCCCCTTCCCCTCCCGTCGCTTCCTCACTCCCACATGCGACTCTCGCTCTCGCGCTGCCCGGCCCATCCTTACCGCCGCCGTCAGACCTGACTGACCTCGCCGCGCCCACGGCAGCACCCACCTCGTCCTCCCGCCCTCCGTGCCTCTTTGGGGTGGTGGCTCATTTGTCGCAGACCGCAATCTGCCTATTTTGCCCTGTAAGCTCCGACACAGTGATACTACTGGGTTGCGCGTTGCGCACGAGACAACCCGGCTTCCCTGCGGCAGAGTTGCGCACGACGGAACCAAGCAAAAACGTGAACGCCTGCTATATCCAAGCCCGTCATTATTAGCTGAGCTGGGCCTGCGCTAGGCCGCCGCCTTTTGCAGCGATGGGCCGCAAAGCCGTGCCACAGCCGCTCACGCTGGCGGACTCTATGCGCCCCGACGGAGACCCTCGTGTTGGTGAAACCGTCCAAAATTCTGGTCCTCCAGAAGCAACGTCGCCCCGATCCCCACGCTCCCCCTTCCGGTTCGGCCAGAAAAAGACAGAAGGCGCCTCCGGGCCACAGGTGCTGCAGGTTACCGAGGTCTTGCAGCAAGAGCAGCAACAGCAGCAGCACCAGATCCAGCAGCCGGCGAACCCCTCCGACGACACCTCTTACCCCCCACCGCTTGCCTCACCCACCCTCCATTCGCGTCGACGAGACCAATCGCCTGCTCAACAGCAGCGCGGTCGCAGACACCAACGACAGGACGAGACCAAGGCCTCGAAATCGGGCTTCTTCCACTTTGGAAAGTCGGCAAAGTCGACGGACCGCCTGAACACGTCCCAGTCCACAGACCCCAGAAGTGAAACTATGTCGAGAGACTCCGACCACCCAGCCCTCTCCAAGCACAGCACAAAGCAATCAGGTATGCACAAGCACTTATCACCCCAGTTCGCTGTCCTCCGCCCGTCGTCTCCGCCCTACGGAGCTCGCCCCCGACCCCACGGCCGATTAACGTCTGCTAACAACGGTTGCGCCCCCGCTGCAGATTCCTCTTCCTACCCCGACCCGGCTGCAAAAGGGGCCGCCATTCTGCCCTCCCGATCTGATCTGTCGCTCGCGTCGTCCAGCGAGCACGACAACACAGGCGCCGTCAAGCGAAACAAGCCGAAGCCCTTTACCCTCCTCAGCCGCAACCGATCAATCAAGGACAAGGACAACAAGGACAGCCCGAGCCCCTCACAAGAGTCATATCAACCCCAAATCCGCGTCGCCGAGTCAGAGCGGTCGTACGTTGCAGCGCCACTACGGACCGCCCCGATCCAGGCGCACGATCGATCGTTTCGCGAAATGATGTCTTCGGCAGTGCGTAACCACTCGACAGAGCGCCCGCAGGGGAGAGACGTCTCGGGTAGCCACCGGCGAGATGCGGACAACAGCAGTCGGTACCAGCCCTCATCTTACAAAGAGAGCACCGGGTCGACATTCCTGAGCGGGTTAAAAAACAGCAAGGCGGCCGGCATCTTGAGCAAGGGTTTCTTTGGCGGCTCGAGGAGCGAGAGCGCATCCCACAAGGAGCCAGTGATTCCCGACGAAGACTACGTCCTCAAAGTCATCAACCTTCCCCTCGTTGAGCAAACACGAAAGACGAGGATATCAAGACGACTTGAGGATTCCCGGGACAAAACGGAGTTCTGGATGCCTGCGTTTCCCTGGCGGGCAATTGATTATCTGAATTACAAGGGCAGCGACGTCGAGGGCTTGTACCGTGTGCCCGGAAGCGGCCCCCAGATCAAAAAATGGCAGCGCAAGTTCGACGAAGGTATGTGCCGAACCAATTCATGTCCGAGCGTATTATTGACAGCCCGTAGAACTAGACGTCGACCTGTTTGAGCAGACGGATCTCTATGATATCAACATCATCGGTTCCATGCTCAAGGCTTGGCTCCGTGAACTGCCTGACGAGCTGTTCCCGAAGGCCGCGCAAGACAGGATCGCAAGGGAGTGCGCAGGCGCCGAGAAGGTACCGCAACTGCTCATCGACGAGTTATCCAACCTCTCTCCGTTCAACTACTACCTCCTCTTTGCAATCACCTGCCACCTCAGTCTCCTTCTCGCCCACTCCGACAAAAACAAGATGGACTTCCGAAATCTCTGCATTTGCTTCCAGCCGTGCATGAAGATCGACGCCTTCTGCTTCAAGTTCCTTGTCTGCGATTGGCGGGACTGCTGGAAGGGTTGCAAGAACGAAGCGATGTATATCGAACAGGAATATGCCCTTTTCGACATCCCCGCACCGACCAACCTGCCCGAGCCGCGGAGGAACGGCAGCGGGAGCGGAAGCGTAGCCGCAAAGGAAAACGGAGCTCAGAAGGCCGTCGAGGAACGCAACGTGTCTTCGTCAGACAGCAGCAAGTCCAACCGCAGCGCGAGCGCCGACAAGGGACGGCTCAGGAAGAAGGTCCCCGAGGCAGAGAGCACCGAGACGAGCTCGACAATCTCGACGACACTCACCATCAGCAGCGAGAGAGAGCCTCAGCCAAGAGGATCAGGGGACTTGCGGCCCCTCTCGCCGATAAAGCCGCTTTCTCCGTTGGGGTTCTAAGGCTGCCTCGATGTGGCCCCCAACGGTAGATGCACTACTACACTAGTTCAACGACGTCACACTCGGCGTGAGTGTCGCTATGTACATGGATGCGGCCTGCCCGCTCTGTCTTACAACCTAACGCCGTTGATGACCTGTTTTCATTTGTTGACCGTGGCCAACAACCCGAACCTCCGTCTCTTTCGCCTTTCTCGGACCCGACGCATGGCAAAGAGACAACGTCCTTTTATCCGCCACAATCTTCGTTTCCTACTTGGTAGCAACGTTTGCTTTGTTGTTTAGCTCTTTTTTCGGGAAATACCCCTTTATTGCGTTTTAGTCCTGCGACCAGTCTACGGCCTCGATTAAGGGATGTAGCTGGTTTATTTCTCTTCTTTTGGCTTTGGCTTTCCTGTGTTTTGGTGGGCGGAAGACGGGGCTGGATCATATGGGCTGGATTTGGGTTGACTAGCCCCTTCTGGTTACTCTTCGGATGAAAGGGGGAGGGACGGATCTTGACGGCCACATTGTATGTGATGGCGGATGGTTTGAGCACTTGGATTCCACGGCAAACACGTGGAAGAGGGACTTGGACATATTTTTTGTAAGGAATGAACAGGGACAGCAGCGAGCAAGCATCATGAAGGGTTCGGTTCTTTTCTCAAGTTTTGTTTGATTCCCTGCGACGGAGCATTGAAAAGCATGAATTGCCGGAAATGGACTTGCCCTTTAATTGTGTATCATACGAACCTTTCTTGCGATAGTAGCACTGGTTGATGGTGAGTTGGGTTTCTGGGTGATGAGTTACGGTTTCGATGCCAGTGTTGCTTCAGGGTGGATGTCATCATGCTGGATATGAAGAAGTGTGTTTGAGTAGGTGTTGTGATTGCGAAATGTCAAATAGCTTAGTATAGGTAGTCAAGTGGGTGACATGAAAATCCGCATACTGAATACGGCTGAGGCTGCTCCAAATGCTCTCCACCGGTTGATTTACATCCCATCAGGCATACCGATAACATATCCAGCCCTGAGAATGTCATCTCAAGGCCTGTGGAATAGTATTTCAAGCCTTGGAGTAACATCTCGACCTCGTTTCTCGATGTAAAGATGCCTCTGAATTTGTTGGTTTGCGGTTTATTCTGTCAGAGACTTGTCTCGGTGTTCTCATGAGATCGGAGTACCAAACACAACGACCCATATGTCCACCACACCACAAACCCACAGAGACACATCGACAGACTGACAACCCGAGGATATCATCCCATTTTAATATGCCCCCCCCCTTTTCTCCCAGAAACGCCATAAAATAAACACTACAGAAGACAAAAAAAACGCCAGCCATGATGAAAATCGTAGCTCATTTCCTCCCCTCCGCATTCCGCTGATTGCTCCTCTGCTTCCGCTCATTCCTCTTGATCTTCTCCCTAATCTCTCGTCTCTTATCACCACGAATCGTCGTCCCCTCTTTCCTCTCGGCCTCCTTCCTCGAGTTGAATGGGATCTCAATAATCGGCTCGTCCTGACCCGCCTTGTTGGCGCCCTTGTAACCCCACTTGCGACCGAATTCACCCGTCACTTCGTCGTACGCCAGGTTGCGACGCTGCTCGCGCGTCTTGGGCTTGATGCCGCGGCGCTTGGCGAAGGCGCTCCATTTCGTCTCGGCCTTGGGTGCTGGCACGGGTTTCTCGCGCGGGAGAGGCGTTTGTGGCGGTGGGAGCGATAGGAGGACGCCGGCTGAGGTGGAGGTGATGGGGCAGGTTGTCAAGAGCTGGTTGATTAGGACTTGGGCGCCATCGCGGGCGACGGCCGCGAGGGAGGACTCGAGGGCTGAGGAGTCAATTGTGAGTGGGTTCGGGTCGTTGGCTAGGAGGTTACCGAGGTCAAAGGTGTAGGGGGTTGGCTTGTCGACGGTGACAGGGAGTTTGGGAGTTTTGGTCGTAGTTGTGGTGGCCATTGTTGCGACTGGTTGCTGTTTTGTTTGGTGTCTGATGGGTGATGGAAATGCTGGATTGGATCCAAGAGAGTTGCTTCAATTCCGAAAATTTGGGCGGTGGGAAGCGGCAAAATCGAGCTGATAGTGGGGAGGTGCTTGGTGATTGGCTTGGAGCCTGAACTGGGGACGGGGGGCGGGTCCCGAAAAACGTCTGAGATGGTGGTTTGCGGCCCGTGCTTGAGAACTTTCACGCATGCGTTCCTGATTTTCGGGGAGGTTCAATTCCGACGGCCGGCTTGCAATTGGCGATCTCGACGGCGACTACGATGCGATAGGACTTGGCGACGGCATATTTATCGATTGAACGCACACAAAGACGGCCATGTCGGCGCCCAAAACGCTGGGGTGCCTCCTGAGGCCCTCGATCCCGGCCGCTCGATTCGTCGGGGTGTCGCCATGGATCGCCCCTTTCTCGACCACGGCGGCCAACAGCAAAAAGGTGGACAAGGTGCCGGTATCGACGCACAGGGCGAAGCGGCTGAACATGGGAAAGTTTAAGAAGAAGAAGTTTGAGCGGACGGGCAAGTCCCCTCTTCCTGGCGAGAGGAAGGCGCACCGAAAACGCATCCAGCTCAGTAATAGCAACGCCCTCCCGGTACCGGGGCTGCAGGAACTCCGACCAGAGAGCATGTTGGACCCGGCGTCGGTTGGAAAGGTCTTGTCGCTTCCAGGGGAACTACAGGACCAGCTGCGGACGGTCGAGGCGTTCAAGCCGACACAGAACTGGGGCTTGTTCAGGACAGCGTCAACCCTTGTCCGACAGGACACAGTCAACCTGATCACCGAGATGCAGGCCGCGGCAAGCAAGCAGCAGGCGTTGAGGGCAGTTCTCACGGGTGACAAATTAACGGGCAAGAGCTTGCTCCAACTGCAAGCCCTGTCGCACGCCTTTCAAAACGAATGGATCGTCATCAACCTTCCTGACGGTAGGTTCATTCACCCTGACCAGCTTCTAACTGTTCCGACTGACCCCCATGCAGCCCAAGAACTAACCACAGCATGCACTGAATACGCCCCGATCCCCGAAACCAACCCGGTGCAGTACATGCAAAACAACTACTGCCTCAAGCTGCTCCAAAACATCCGCCAAGCCAACGAAAAGGTTCTTGCCCGCCTCCAGGCATCCTCCTCCCACTTGGACCTCCCGCAGCAAATCACATCAGGCACCACCCTCCTAGCGCTGACAAACTCAGCAAAGGAGCCCGAGGGCGCCTGGCTCGTCTTCCAGGCCCTATGGAAGGAACTCACAGCCAAGAACGCCGTACGCCCGCCCATCCTCTTCGCCCTCGACGGCCTCGCCCACATCATGAAGATGTCCGACTACCGATCCCCATCCTACGAGCTCATCCATTCGCAGGATCTCGCGCTGGTCCGTCTTTTCTGCGACGCCCTGAGCGGTGTCGTCCCCCTCCCGCACGGCGGCGCCGTCATCGCCGCCACGTCGCGCAGCAACGCCCCGCGGGTGCCGAGCATGGAACTGCTCCTCAAGCAACGATTGGCCGCGCAAAAGGGCGAGGACATCCCGCAACGGGATCCCTATCTCAAGGAGTATGATGCGCGCAGCGAGGAGATGCTCAAGACGGTGGCTGTGAAGGATATCAAGGGTCTGACTAAGCTTGAGGCAAGGTCGTTGATGGAGTACTGGGCTGCTAGCGGGCTGTTTCGGGCAAAGTGCGACGAGAAGACCGTTACTGAGAAGTGGACATTGGGTGGGCATGGTGTGGTGGGTGAGATGGAACGGGCTTCGTTGCTGACAATGAGACCATAAGACATAAGGGAGTGTAAATATGTGTATTGTTAGATAGGGGATAGAAAGTGGGGCGAAGGCGAATCTAGCCTGTATTATAGAATCACCCAATACAATTGTGAACCAAACCGTGAACCAACCCTGTTTGAATCGCATTCGAATCAGTTGGTACCATGATTGAGGCCAGCCGATCCCACTGTTGAGCCAAGTTAAACCAAGTTGATACCACAATCGATACCACATTTCAACCGAGTTGATACCTGATTACCCGATACCACATCAAACCAGGTTGAACCAGTAAACAAGTTGACACCAATAATCACAAATAAACTTGATCTCATTGAAACCTACACCCATCCCGAACATGACCCGAACACAACTGCCTAGTATCAAACATACTTTTACGTTGCTAAGCTCGGCTTATCCATCCATCCATCCCCTCATCCAACAGGAAGATCCCCCCATCAAGCAGAAAGACGTAAGGTTCCGCATCACACATAAACCCCCCAACGCCCGGAAAATCACAGCATGACATAACCCTAAAAAAAGCCAATCAAAATGCCATGCCATCTCACAACTCCAGGCTTTCCTCCCTATCACCCTCGCCTGAGGTGATAAATACCAGCCTCGTCCCATTACCAGCGGTTTGCCAGACCTGTATTCCGTTAGTATATTTGTTATTATCATGGTCAGGGATAAAAGGCTTACATCAAGCCCGGTATACTCCTCCAAAGCAGCGATCCACTGCTGCTCGGTAAAGCCCTTGGCGATAACCCTCTCCTTGACCTTCCTCAGGCTCAGCTCGACACCACCCTCATCGTCGTCATCCTCGGCTCTGCATGCACCCGAGTCAGCCAATCCCTTGACGAGATTGTAGATTCTGCTGCTGGGGTTGAGAGCCCGCCTGTTTCCGCCGCGTCCATCCTCTGCCGCAAGCGAGTCCTTGCTGGCCTCAACGAGACGGAGGGCCTCGTCGACGTCTTCTTGGGTGACGGTGTTGCTGAAGCGCAGACGGGCGAGGGCTTGTGCGAGACGGACCACGCCAAGCAGGGTACGCGGGGTGGTGTGGCCAAAGTTTTGATTCTTCTTCTCTGCGCGCTTCTGCTGGCCACGCATGCGCACGTAGGTCTTGATCATGTACTCCGAGACTTGCTGGGGAACAACGGGACGGAAGGTGCGGGCGTGGGCAACGTAGGCGCGGACTTCCTGGGGAGAGAAGATGTGGCTGGCGTCGGCGCCGCCGCCGAGGTCCGGGTGCCTGCTATGCATGTGGACGTAGGCGACGTGCTTAGCCAGCTGAGCGTCTGAGTCGCGGGTGGGGGTGTCGAGGAGGAGGAACATGACGTCGAAACGGGAGAGAAGGGCGGCGGGGAGATTGATGTTTTCGACGGCACTGAGGCGCGTATTGTAGCGGCCATAGAGGGGGTTAGCGGCTGCGAGGATCGAGGTGCGCGCGTTGAGGGTGGTGGAGATGCCAGCCTTGGAGATGGAGATGGTTTGCTGTTCCATGACTTCGTGGATGGCAGTACGGTCGTTGTCGTCCATCTTGTCGAACTCATCGATACAGCAGATGCCGTTGTCGGCCAGGACCAGGGCACCGCCTTCGAGCACCATCTCGTCGGTGACGGGATCGCGCATCACGGCGGCTGTGAGACCAACACCCGAGGAACCACGACCAGAGGTATACACACCGCGAGGCGCAACCTTGGAGATGTACTTGAGGAGCTGGGATTTGGCCACACCGGGATCACCCATCAAACAAATATTGATGTCACCACGGATGCGCATGCCATCGCCGACTTCCTTAGTGACACCGCCAACGAGCAAAAGAAGCAATGCCTTCTTGACGTCGAGATGGCCGAAGATTTCAGGGGCAATGGACTTGGCGAGCAGCTCATACACATTGCCAGACTGGACAAGGTTCTTGATCTTGCGGACCATGAGGGGGTCGATTTCCATCTCTTCATAGGCCTTCTTGTGCTGGGTGATGTGGTGAGCCTCGACGTACGTGTCCGTCAGGAGACCGGCGCGCATGGCCTTGAAGCCGGTGTATGGAGTGGGAAGGAAAATACCGGCAACGTCGACGACATCACCGGGGTTGATCTGGCGAACCAGACTGCCGTAGCATAGGACAGTCATGGTCCTGGGAATCTGACCGATAGGAACTTGCTCGGCGAGTTCCTGGATCTTGACCTCCTGGAAGGGAAGGAATTTGGACGCCCTGGACGAGGGGTGGAGCTGACCCTTGGCCTGGTTGTCCTTGCAGTCCTGAGACGGGCAGATGGTGAGAGGGGCAAACTGCTTGTCTCCAACGGGCTGGAAGATCTCGCAGCCACAGCGGTCGCATGTGTAGGCGCTAACTTGAACAACAGGCTTGACATCGGTTACTCTCGTCGCAATACCGCGGATGGTGATGAGGTGGCCGAGCTGATCACCACGCACTTGGCGGACCGAGTAGGCCTTGACTTGATGCTCAGGGGTTGAAGTTCTCGGCCTGAAGACAAGGGTATAGCGGCGGGTGAGCTGGGCGGGGAACTGGTCGTTCAGCAGAGTTGGGTCCACCATCCTATCGGCGGCCTGCTGAAGGTCCCGGTTGCGCTGCTGGCGGTTGGCCATGAGAATGTCAAGGACATCGTCCTTGAAGGTGATGTTTTCTGTCGGCGCAGGCATCAGCTTGTCGATGGCCCGCGACAGGATCTCCACATAGTGCTTGGTGTTCTTCTCGATCGACTCGACCAGCTTCAATCCCTCGTTGACTTCCTCCTCGTACTGTGGCCAGCGTTAGTAACAGTAGCCAGGGTAGTTCCCAGAAAAGGCGACGCACCCCATGAAGATCGTTCAGGTCAATGACAACCTCATCGATCTTGCGGTCTGCGAGTTCTTGGAGCATCTCCTTGTACTTGTGCCGGGGCTTCTTTCTCCTTTCCCGCTCGGCACGACGGGTCGCCTGGGCGTCGTCATCCTCATCCATAAAGTCATACTCGTCGCTAAGATCATCCTCGTCGATGTTGATGCCGTCGAGGGCGTCAGTGATGGCCTGCTCGGGAGACGTCTTGAAGTCATTGAGGAAGTTGCTAAAGGCAGCTGAGGCCTGAGTTAGCGCCTGTTCTTGTTTTCTTTTTGCAATTTTGCATTTTGCACTGACTCAGTTGGGCCTCATAGTCGACGGGCTGCCGGTACGAGAGGAGCGCCATGGCGAACAACAGCAATTGGCCCTGATCACGAATTCAGAGGTTGAAGGTGGGTTGAGGGTGGGTGTGGTGGGCGGGTTTGCGATTGCTAAATTGCTTGCAGTCGCAAAGCGGATCGAGGGGCGCTTCAAGTCGAGGCTGGGGGGCTGGCCTGGCGAACGCGTCCAGGAACGGAAACGCGACTTTTTCGCGTTCGGGCGCCGTCAGGGGTGACCTGAAATTGCAGGGACCCCGCGCTGCCAAGACGGTTATCAGGGTTGGGGTTATGTGTGCCGTCCTGGTGAGCCGCTTCCAACCTCGGCACATGCCAAATTGCCCCGATGGCATCCACTGAAAGCGGCTCCGGTTAGCGGTTGCTGTTGTCCGAGCTTCCTACGGACGTAGACATGAAAGCAATGAACTCCCGGAGCCCGACAGAACCACAAGCTTTGCGCCCTGCAACATAGTCTAACGGCGAGATGGCGCCCCGAAAGAATGCGCAGTCGACGGCTGCCGAGATCTCGCTCGTGCACCTGCAAAACTGCCTGGTGAACCTTCCCGCGTCTCTGGCTTCGCTGCTTGCGACTGTCAACACGGTGAGCCCCTGATGTCACCCCTCTCCTAAGCTAACAACAACACTGACACTCGGTCCCGTCGACAGCCCGCGCAAAATGTCATTGTCGAGCTCAACTACCGTGTTCCCCTCCCCTCAGGGACGACCGGGCCGGGAGGTGCAACATCGACACAAAAATCAGTATACGTAGGATGGACTGGCATGTCGAGTAAACGGAGGGTTGCCCCAATTGTTGGTCGCGATGGAATCAACGGGACACGGGGGTCGGCACGCGATCAGGAGGTGCCCCTCGTGGAGATCGATGCGACCCTCGCTGCCACGATTGGGCTCCAAGATGGCCAAAAGGTCATGGCCATGATCCACTTGGAACCCCAGCTGACGCACACGGTCAACATCGAGCCCCTGACGCCAGAGGATTGGGAGATGATTGAATTACATGGGACGTTTCTGGAGGACAACCTGCTGTTCCAGATCCGTGCCATCCCCAACCCCACCTACGCTCCTGGCGGTGTCTTGACGACTCCGCACCCATTGACACTACATCTGTCGCAAACATCGACCGCCAGCATCAAGATCCTCTCGCTCGACCCCCCTCTCCCCGCAGATGTGCCCTTCGCCAAGATTGCCCCTGATGCCGAGGTCATCGTAGCGCCTAAGACACGCCAAAAGCAACGAAGCAGCAAGGACAACAAAAGTGTTGGTAGCAATTCGAGAAAGAGCGGCAAGAGTTCAACCAGCACGGTCAAGAAGAAGAGTGTGCGGGAAGAAAAGAAACCGGCCGTCTTTCTGCGCGGTATCGACCGGAAGCTATGCCAGGAATGGTTCGACGACGAAACACCAACTGAGGATGTCAGCGTGTGGGTTGATGGTGACCTGCTTCTCAGTAACGAGCTCAAAGGCGTCAAATATGTCTCTGTCAGCGTAGTACGACCCGCCGGTCTTGCAGCGCCAGTTGATTCACAGAACCAGCCCCCGGAGGCAGACCCCGCGTCCAAAGCATCCACCAAGCTCATTGCGCGTCTACGAGCATGGGCAGAACCCCCAGATGGACAAACGGGTGCTCTTTCTTCGCCCCTGTGTGCCGCCCTCGGATGTCAAGGCATGGTGGGTGGAGTCATCAAGCTGGAAGCAGCTCCGACCCCTTTACCGAAGAAGAGCACCGCCGAGGATGGCTCTACGCGGGACTCTGTTCAGAAACTCAAGATCTATCCTTTCCAGTCCGCCAAGACAGCGTCATCCGCAGGTCTGAAATTTGGCGGGCAATCCAAGGCAGAGAAAGAAGAGGCGGCCAACCAGATCAAGCACATGTATGGCGCTGACGGCAATGCATTGCTTCTTGGGCCATTGACAGACGGGCAAATACTCGGGGTCCATGAAGGATTCAAGTGTCCCAGCAGCTGGGAGGGTGGTGTTGTGCGCTTCGAGCCCGCTCTCCCCGCCTCCCAGGGAGGTGCAAAAAAGCCCCTGAGCTGGATTCTTGGATCAGATTGGAAAGTGCCTGTCTCTGTCCAGCCCCCAATTCCGAAACCATCGTGGCTATCCGAGCTTGACGATGAGCTGGCCGCGGAACCGTCCGATACTTTGCTTGTCGGCATCGACAACCTCCTGGGAAAGCTCCAGTCGCATCTCTCGCATATGTCATCGGTCCTCCTGACAGGTGGCCAAGGCGCAGGAAAGACATGTGTTGCTCAGTCAGTTGCACACACCCTACGAGCAAGCCAGCTTTATCATACCACTTACTTCCCTTGCACCAAGCTCGTCAACGACGAGAGCAGGATAACCACGGTCAAGGAGACGCTCACACGACTCTTCATGGCAGCAAGTTGGGGTGCCAGGCTTGGTGGCAAAGCCATTGTCATCCTCGACGATCTCGACAAGCTCTGCCCAGCTGAGACTGAGCTGCAGGTAGGCAACGAGAATGGCCGTAGTCGCCAGATCAGCGAGGCCATCTGCTCCATGGTAAGACAATACTGCGGTCGGGGCAGCAACGTGGTCTTCCTGGCGACCTGCCAAGGCAAGGACTCCCTCCACAATGTCCTTGTCGGTGGCCACGTCGTGCGTGAGATTGTCGATCTCTCAGCCCCAGACAAAGAGACTCGTCGACGCATCATGGAAGCCCTCACTCGCCAGGGTTCCGTCCCAGAAGAAGAGGAGAATTCACCTATGACCTCCCTTCACAGCAGCCGACCCACGACAGCCGACGGAAGCACCACCAACGACGAGTCAGACGGTGGCTGGATGGACGGCGAAAGTCAAACCCGTCGTCGGACCTTCAAACGGGCCAAGACCAGCGGCTTCCTCCTCTCACGCGACCTCGACTTTCTCGACATCGCCGGCTCAACCGACGGCTACATGCCGGGCGATCTAATCCTCCTCATCTCGCGCGCCCGCAACGAAGCCCTCAGCCGTTCGGTCCGCGAGTCCTCCTCCCCAGATGGAACCACCATCCCGCTCGCCCGCGTCGACTTTGACTCAGCCCTCAAGGGCTTCACCCCGGCCTCCCTCCGCAACGTAACCCTCCAAGCATCAACAACAACCTTTGCCTCAATCGGCGGCTTGCACGAAACCCGCCAAGTCCTCCTCGAAACCCTCCAATACCCAACCAAATACGCGCCCATCTTTGCGCAATGCCCCCTCCGTCTCCGCTCCGGCTTACTCCTGTACGGCTTCCCAGGCTGCGGAAAAACCCTCCTCGCGTCCGCCGTAGCAGGTGAATGCGGCCTCAATTTCATCAGCGTTAAAGGCCCTGAAATCTTGAACAAGTACATTGGTGCTTCCGAAAAATCCGTCCGCGATTTGTTCGAGCGCGCCCAGGCCGCAAGACCATGTGTCCTGTTTTTCGACGAGTTTGATTCCATTGCGCCCAAGCGCGGCCACGACTCAACCGGTGTGACGGATCGTGTCGTCAACCAGCTCCTCACGCAGATGGATGGCGCTGAGGGCTTATCCGGCGTTTATGTACTCGCTGCTACGTCCCGTCCGGATCTGATTGATTCTGCGCTGCTGAGACCCGGTCGGTTGGATAAGTCCCTGTTGTGTGACTTCCCCGGGAAGAGCGACAGACTGGATATCATCAGGGCGTTGTGTGGAAAGGTCAAAGTGGGTGAGGAGGTGTGGGGTGATGAAGAGGGGTTGGATGAGCTTGGCCGACGCACGGAGGGGTTTACAGGTGCGGATCTGCAGGCTTTGGTGTCGAATGCGCAGTTGGAGGCTATCCACGATGTTCTCGGTGGTCCTGGCGAAGACACCAATGGCACACAGAAAAGGGGCAAGAAGGTTGAGAAGAGAGGAAGGGAGTTTGTCCAGTTTCGGTATGGTGAGGGGGAGGTGAACGGGGTTGCGAAAACACGGGCTGCCATGTTGGCTGAGCGGGCGGCTATCGAGGCCAAGCTGGAGGGACTCAAAGCAGCGAGGAAGAGCGGACGGGTTAGAGTTGGGGCAACAAAGAAGGGTGAGGCTGAGGAGGGGAAGGAGGTGGTGATTTCGTGGAGACATTTGTGGAAGGCGTTGGAGGGGACACGCGCGAGTATCAGTGTGGATGAGAGAGCGAGGTTGGAAAGGATCTACAGGGAGTTTGTTGTTGGACGGAGTGGGGAGATGAGAGATGGACAGGGTAGTATGGAGATTGGTGGGCGGAGCAGCCTGATGTAGTATATCATTTCCATATCACATGTAATAATTTTGTTCTCAGCTACCTTACGCAGCATCAACATTAGCCCGCCTAGCAGCCTCCAGCGCCTCCTCCACAGTATCAACCAACGTCTCGACACTCTCCAACCCAACGCTGAACCGGATCTGCGTTGGTAATAGTCCAAACGACGCTTGATATGCCGCCAACTCCTTGTTGTCACCCCATATCGCCTCGTTGAAATTCATCGCCAGCGTTTCGTGCGCTCCCAGGTGCGGGCCCTGATGGAACTGGATCGTTTCGTAAAACGCTCTTGCCACTTTTTCCGACTTGAAATCGGCGCTGAGGAGACATCCGTATCCTGGCTCGGGGAATTCATCTGTTGGTTTACGTTGGAATTGCTTAAAGTTTGCAATGGTGGTACTGAAGGGTGGGTATAACGACTTTGTCACCACCGCGTTGGGAGATTGTGTGTCGTTGTGGAATAGCGTAGCGAGAGCGAGGGCATTGCGGTTGAGGATCTTGCTGCGGGGGAGGTAGTCCTTGCTGTTTGCCAGGAGGACGTCTGCGTCCCCTGCGAAGAAGATGTTGGTGAAGAGGGAGGTGTAGGTGGCTTTGAGAGAGACGTAGAGAGGGGATGTAGGGTTGAAGACGACGGAGCCAGCCATGACGTTTGCGTAGCCTGAAAAGGACTTTGTGAGGGATGTGACGATGACGTCGGCGGCGGGGAGGACGTCGATGTTGGCGAAGGAGCCGATTGTGTCGTCTACCACGAGGGGGAAGTTGTACTTGGTGGCCTTGGCTGTCAGCATACCTTTACAAACGAAGAAAAGAAGGCTTGCTTACCAGTCTCCGTAAACCAACAAGATCAGCGCTTTCAAGAATCGGGTTACTCGGAAACTCGAGAAACACCATCGCCACCTCCTTTCCTGGCAACCACTCCTCGAGTTTATCAACCAACCCCTGTCCCACATCCCCAAAATGCTTAAACCCTCCTTCACGCTCCTCAAACATGTGCCAACTCGAGTGAAAAATCGCTCCCAGCGCAACAACCACACCGCCTCTCGCCTTCGCCACCGTCCTCAAAACGCCATAAATCCCGGCCATACCCGTCCCGGTGAGGAACACATCACCCTCACCCACCGTCCCACCAACCAACTCCGCAACCCGTTCCCTCACCCCGCGATGGCCCGGTCCCTCCTCCAACCCCTTCCCGTCCAACCCGCCAACCTCCCTCCACTGCTCCCGCCTTCCCAGCAACTCAACACTCAACCTCGTGCTAATCCCAATTCCATGAACCTGCCAAACCCCCACAACAGCCCTTGCCTTCCCCTTGGGAAACGTAGCAACCGTCACCACCACACCCTCACAATCAACCCATCTAAACCCCAACTCCCCCTCCTCAATCCGAAAATCACCACGTTTAGGAGCAGTAGCCCACTTCCTCACAACCTCTTCAGTTGATGGCTCGACAAACGCTAGACATCCTGTCTCCGGGTCGAGATTGAGAAAAGAATGCAGAGATTCCATGAGTTGTTTGGCTTCGAAAAAAGGGGCGAAACGCGGGTAGATGGAGGTGAGTTTGGACATGAGTTGGGGGTCGCCGCGGCGGAAGGGGACCATGGAGTCCCAGCCTGGAAAGTGGAAAGTTATTGTGTCTGCCTCGTGTTAGTGTTACCTCATAGGTTGGATGATGGCCAATAGGGTGGTTGGGACTGGGAACGAGAGTGATAGGCGGGACTGCGAATGAGGATTCTACATAGGATTGGGATGGAAGTATGCATAGGGGATGGGGCGTATACATGGGAATGAGAATGAAGCGTATGAACAAAGCTGAGCCAAGCCAAATACAATAGGATCTAAAATAACTGGAACTAAAAAAAATTAAACGACAGACTAAAAGGATAATGGTGGAAGGAGTGCTCAACAGGTCATGGAATGCTGAACAGGGGGTGCTACGGGCGAGAGAAGGGTGAGGAGAGAGAAAACGTACGCGGTCCCTCCGGGGCAATCGAGTGCCCCATGGGTGTGGTAATAACTTTAGCAGGCATTTTCAACCACACAGTCCCAGATGTCACAAAATGTGAGTGTGCAGAGGTGATGTTGAACTGGAACAGAGGGCGAATGGATGGGGTATATGAAACGAAGCCGACGCTCCACTTTGCGTTCAAAGACCGGGCCAATTGGCAACAACACCTCAGCCGCAGCTGGCTCCGAGGACGGCGACCATGGGGACCTTGATAACCGACACCAAAAACCATGAGACGCCGGATTGGCTGATGATGCACATCTCCGGGCTTGTGAGGTCGCTTGTTCACGGAATTACCACCTCTGCTCATTTGCATACCCCTTGCCTATGCTCCCACCCACGCATCCTGACTCATAGGCACCATATCCAATTCAGTCTACCGCCATGCCTGGTATCCAACACACACAGTGCGATACATAGTATAGTTTACAACAGTCTCATGCTACCCGTCCCATGCAATGACAAAAGACTACCACACTTCCCTACTCCTCCCCTCAAATGCAAAGTTGAGCGCCACGGCCACAAACAGCGCCGCGCACAAAATGCTCGGTCCCAACTTGTCGTAGAACTTGGCCACCCGCCTGGTACGGATGGCCTGGCTGCGGTAGAGATAAATCGCCACGGCATAGCAGAGCGACAAAATGGCCAGGAGGGTAAATGCTCCCGCCGCAACAAAGCTCGGTCGACTCCCCTGCTTCGTGCTAAAGTTCAGCAGGGTGACTGCAATCGTCCCAATATAGATGGAGTATTCCAGCTAGACAGACAAGTCAGTGATATGTCGACAAGGGAGAGACAAAAAATGCATACCCATCCAAGGAACGTCCTCTCGGCGGCAAAGTAGACCTTTGGCTCCACCCTCACCGGCACATAGATCTTCTTTCCCTTGGGCGCCTTGAATCGCTTCGCCTGAATCTCTCCCGTTCCCAGCAGTGCTTGCAGCCGTTCGTTGCGTGGCACTTGGGTGGCTCTTGGTCGTGGAACCAGCATCTTTAGAAACCCTAGTGTCTTGTGTGCCGCAGAATTTGCCGTTGTGGACAACAGTGTTTGGTAATACGTCCATCCACCGACCCGCCTTGCTTCTTCAAGCCTGACATCGTCTGATTCGTCATCCGAATCGTAGAGATACTCTTCTTGGCCGACTGGACGGTTGGTTGTTTGGTCTTCCACATCTGTCGCCGTGATGACCGCAGGGTGTCGCGCATTACGAGCGGCCCCCTGGGCACTTGACTCACCATTGCTCCTAGGCAACACGATTTGGTCTTCATCAGAATCGTAATCGTCATCTTCGTCGTCCGATGTCGACGTTGTGGCAGACTGCCCTGTCCTTTGGATGCCGAAATCGTGTGTGACGGGTTTCCTAATATCCACGTCCATCTGCGGCATCCAGTAGGGGAGAAGATGAATACGTTCTGGGAAGAGACAGGCAACTCCGTGGATGAACTTGGAGAATTTTGGCACAGCCTCGACGAGATGGCTGGCAATGAGGTTTCGCACCCACTCTGGTGGCTCCTGTCCCATCTGCGTCTGGAGTTTCACCTCGAGAATTGCATATGGGAATCGAACGACATCGCTGGGTGGCAGCTGCGAAAAGGGGTAGTCGATGCCGATATCCATGCGCCGCCAGTTATCCCCGGACCGCTTGACTCCATCCAGGTTGTCCTCGCGAACCATTGTCAGCTCGGTATCTAGCGAAATACGGACGCGTGCGTCGGCAGGAAGCTGAAAGGCTGTTCGGTGATAAAATGATCGGCACACCGGCTTGTAGCCCTTTTTCAGGACCGACCACTGGATCTCCTGGGCCAGCCTCTCGTCCCCCGCAATGGCCTTTTCCGACTTCTTGCCCTCCTTGCGTGCCTTTTCGAAAATCGCAGCAGGCAGAAGCTCGCCACGCAGATACGAGTTGACATTCTTCTCCTTGAGCGCAAAGCGGGCCTTGACTGACTTCTCACCCGTCCAGTCCTCTCGATGCGTCTTGCGCTCTACGAATATCGTCTCGCTCTGCATTCCACCGTACCAGCGCAGTCGGATAGCCTCTGCACCCTCTGTTTTCTTGAGACGACCCTCGTACAAATCCCACGTCCCCGGGTTGTCGTAGTAGATGGATGTAATCGCCGAGTCCTGCGCCTCAAATTCTTTGCTCGCGTTAAAAACCAACACGGGCAAATGCTTCAGAATGATCAACTTGAGCTCGGTTACATTGTCTGGATGCACCCAGTATTTAGTCGTGTGACGGATGAAGTTGGCCTGGCTGCCTCCAGCTGCGCTATCGCCCTTTGCGGGGTTTCCTCGCGTCCTCACCAGGTCGTACAACTTGGAAAGCTTGACAACCGAAGCGTCATAGTTTTCCTTGTAGAATGGCTTGGCCTTGAGACGTGTGTCAAAGACAGGCTTCAGGTGCCATCCCGTCATCTTGTCATGCTTCTTGATGATTTTGTAGAAACCGGTATAGTTGAGCTGCACAAACTTGGCAAGGTCGTGGACGTCGGCGATAATGTCGCTCAAATCCTCCTCCAACAGCATGAATTCTTCTTCGCTGGGTCCTTCGCTGTTGAGGCCGCGCTCGTTGAGCCGATTGACCACATCGCGCACCTCGCGCTCGCTGACGGCTATGCGCCGCGAGATTTCCATGGCCTTGACCTGCTGCTTGGTGTGTACCTTGTCGAGCTCCGATTCGAGCTTGCTGACGAACCGGCTCTCGTCATCCTCGGTCCATTCGCGCTTCGCTATCTTGCCCGATTTCGCGCTGTCGGTCGTGGTCGCGACGGAGCCGCTGGGGCGCTTGAGGTCGGCCTTGAGGCCGTCATAGTCGATGTAGTACCATTGGTACTCGCGGATCACGCTCGAGCGGAGCTGCTCGCCGAACTTCATGACGATGAGGCCAGGGCGTGCTTGCCAGTTGGGGTTGCGTCTGCGTGGTTGCCAGGTTCTGGTCCGAGTCTTGAGGTCTTCAATAATCAGCATGGGGCAGCGGGTCGAACTCGCGCAGACCCATTTAAGGTTCCAGTTGAGCGCCAAGCAGTGGCAAAAGCAAGCAAGGACAGGGAAGTCTACAGCCAAAGCCCAAGAGAAGCCAGGATGCTCGCGATCTTGTCTCACCTTGTGGGAATCGCCGTCGTCGTCCTTGTGCTCCTCTTGTTCGCAATGGCTACGAGAACTGGCGGATGCGCTGGGACACAAGGGAAACGGGCGGGGAGGACCAACAGTTTTGTTTCGCGGACTCGGCCCAAACGTGCGCCGAAACGATGAGAGGAGAAAACGCGGCGGCTGAACGCAGTGCAATCTGGCACCCCCAGTTGCGGATGCAGATGCTGTTGCGATCGGAAGACGCTGCTGGGCTGGGGTCGACCACACGACCTTATCTCGGTCCCTCTGCCGTCACTATGAAGGCACGTTTCGCAAGCCGGCGATGCCATTGGCGAATTGCTTGCGAAGCTCACCCTGGTTGCAGACGGGAGCCGACCGGGGTGCTCTGCGGTTACCGGGGTCTAGAGAAGCTCCAAGCTCGCCTGATGACGTTAGTAACGCCGCTAGAACCAATTTGAAACGGAAAACAGCGCAGTTTTCGCGCGCAATGGGTATTGGAGCCACGGCTTTGGTCGCGGCGTCGCTTGGCTCAATTACTCACGTTTTTTTTTTGTTTTTTTTTTTTATTGGCAATGTCTTTCTTTATAGGAAAGGGTGACTGTTGCACGCAGTAGGTTTTGGCCTGCAGGGGATGGGTTCTTGGCGCGGTCTGGGCCAGCCAAGCCGCAGCTGGCATGGGATCACATGGCGGGGGTGGTTGGGCAGCGGCAACCACACAACCCCTCCAAAACGGCAACTAAAAAACAAAATTTGAGGCCGCTTCAGCTTCACCACCAAAAGGAGCTAAAAGGAGGCCAAGAAGTCGTCCAAGCGTCTTTTTATGTATAATCCGCAACCGAAATGGCCGACCAGGACTCCATATCTGTTCGCATCTCAACGGACTGCCCGACCGAGACACAGCGGGTTCTTACTGCCGCTTGGGCTCACGATGTGCAGGCCGTGAAGAAACTCCTCGATGAGCCCGGCAAGGCCAGCTGCCAAGACCCAACCACGGGCGAAACGCCCCTGCACGCCGCCATCCGGTCGTGTGATGCTCCGTCAGAGGATGACACCCCTGAGGATCTTGAAGCTGCCCGCGAGACTGTCTATGAGCTTCTTCTGTGGGGTGCCATCTGGAACGATGTTGACGATCACAATGAGACCCCTGGATGCGTGGCTCATCGCCTTGGTCGCCCGGAGCTCTACAACCTTTGTGTTGAAGCCGGTGTGAGAGCCGAGATGCTTTTCGGTGTTCTTGAAGGGTACGAGGAGCTTGGGAGTGAAGGAGAGGACGAGGATGAAGAGATGGAGAACGGGCAGGTTGAGGAAGATGGCGATGAGGCACCTCAACTCGTGTCCGTTGAGAAAAATGGAGAGAATGGGCCAAAAGAGGAGGAGGAGCAGGAGGAGGAGCCAGAACAACCTACCTTCCAACCACCCAAGCTCGATGATCCCGATGTCAAGAGCGAGGCCTATTTGAGGTCCAAACTGACATATTCTGACGGCAAGCTGGTAGATGATGCGGGCAACGGCGTCATGATGGCCTGGGAAACGGAAATCATGCACCAGAGTGTTGACGCTCTCCTCCCTGGAAGACCGGCGGGCAAGAGGATACTTAACGTTGGCTTTGGCATGGGCATTATCGACACCATGTTTGCCGAGACCAAGCCTGCGAAACATCACATCATTGAGGCCCATCCCGAGGTCCTGGAGCATGTCTCGAGCCCGGACTCCAAGTTCGGAGAGTCTTGGGCGAAGAGCGCACCAGAGCCCGACGCATACCGGATATTCCAGGGCAAATGGCAAGAGATCTGTCTAGAGCTCTTGCAAGACAACCAAGTCTACGACGCCATTTACTTTGACACATTCGGCGAAGATTACGCTCAACTGCGGATGTTCTTTACTGAGTTCATCCCTGGTCTCCTGGACGAAAATGGCATATTTGGCTTCTTCAACGGCCTCGGAGCGGATCGCCAAATATGTTATGACGTCTATACAAAGGTTTCCGAGATGCATCTCGCCGACGCTGGTCTTGATGTTGACTGGAAAAACGTCGATGTCGATATGAAGGAATTGGCCGAGGCGGGCAAAGGTGAATGGGAGGGAGTGAAGAGACGATACTGGACACTTGACAGTAAGAACCCGACTTCGTTTGTTTACATCTTCTAACATGTCTTAGCATATCGTCTCCCCGTCTGCACGTTCATGGGTTGAGCTGGTGTTTCGCCACAGTCCAATCGTAAAGGAGCAGGCAAGTGGGTGACAGAAAAAACGAGCCATACAATGCCGCTATTGGCGCTTAAGCTGGTTCTACCCAGTTGCCTCCTTTTTAAAGACCTGGATGAAAAGCCTCGAGGCCTTCAAAACGGTATTTAGGGCCTTTAAATTTCAATCAAAGCCATCTGGTTCGTTTTTTGGCGCCTCGACTCGAGAGAAAATTGGCGTCTCGACACATTGGTGGCTCGTTTATTCTGTCACCAACGTTGCAGATCGCAGCCTTGCGCATAACCCCGCCGCTGTAGGCCTCACACGGGACATTCACGAATAGCAAACGGACATCGCGGTCAGTTGCATGTAGCAAACACTCGACAGCTCTGATCATCGAGGGCGGGGGAACGAAAGGAAAAGACCTCCCTCGACTGCTTAATAGCGTCGTTGTATAATGTCATCCCAGCGATCTTGGTGCTGGCTTGACTCAACATGTCGAGAACTTTGGCCGAGAATATTGCAGTGCTGTCCTTCCTAGATCAAATCCCGACTTCTCCTCAACCCAATGAGCCTCGATGCACGACGTCCCGAGATGACTCCACTCGGGTTCTATCCTTTGACCGCGAGCGGTCCCTGGCTAGCACTATCGCTCTGTTGGCAGGGATATCAGACAACTCGTCCCATATTATTGCATGTTGTATCGAAGAAGTTTCGAGTTCGAAAGAGATGAGGGTGCTCGTGGCCATCAATAAGCAAAATCCTACAGATGGAGACGATAAACTCGAACGTATCAAATGGGGACTCAAGAAAATTTTTGACCTGCTGTGTCAATCTAGTGCCGGTGAGTTACATGTACAGTCTACGTGGCCATTCGCTCATAAGATAAGAATCAGGAAGTGAGTCTGCATTGGAGAAAAAGGTGCTCGACGCAATTGTTGAGATGTGTCAGGAACGCCTACTCTCACGAATCGGCTATTTACCCCCTGATGCTTCGGATGACAGCCACAAGCCAACAGCGCCGTCGAGGAGTCGGAACTTCCTTGGTGGGAGTTTACAGCAAGTTCTGGACGCCTTACGCCAGCATACAAGTAAACGAAAACGATCGCCAGAAACTCAGTCGTTCATCAATGGAGCACAAGAGCTGCTCGTACTCCTCAAAGACTTTCCAGCATACAAAGGTGGAAAAGTGAGATCACACCTTGGCGAAATTGTTGCTTCTACATCCCGCCTTGTCCAGGGTGTGGATCTGGCCAATGTTCTGTCCGTCCTCAAACCCGAGATGCTGCAATCAACGACTCGAGATGGTATCGTGCGCCGCTTGGGGAAGCTCGCCCAGTATGAGAAGTCATCACGTTCGCTGTTCAAGATGGCGAAAAAGCTTCGCCAGTTCAACCGAATCGCCGTGGTCCCGATCTCTCTGGGCGAAAAGAAGTTCACTAGAACCAACCCTCCAGAAAACAGCTCTCTCATCAGATGCCTTGACCGATGTCAACAGGGCAGAGGACAGAAAATGGATGCCAAATCCATATGCGGCAAACTTAAGGTGGATGTGAAAAAGGCAGATGCCGAGTTCAACGCCAAAACAAAGCAGATATTGACAAAGTCAAAGTTCCACGCCGAGGTGCAACTTGTCGCCTACTACGAAATCAACCAACCGGGACTGAACAGTAAACTTCCCCGCGTCATTGCGTCCAGCAAAGATGCGTGCTACCTTTGTAACCTGTTCGTCCAGTTACATGGCCGGTTTTGGATACCCAAGACGCATGGCCGGTTGTACCATGGTTGGCGGATACCTGATATTCCAGCGTTTCAGGAAGCGCAGGCAAAAGTGGTCGAGGCGCTGGAGCGGAGGATCAACCAGGCCATCACGGAGATCATGGCTGGAGCCAAGAAGACACTACCTCAGCCCAACGAGAGCACCATTTTTGACTTTTGCAGCTCCACATCGACCATCGCGAGCGACGCAAGAGAGGATCAGCTGCCAATGCAGGCGCTGGGGACTATGGGAGCTGAAAGTGGAACCATTCAGGGAACACGGCCCAAAGAGGTCTCCACGACTGCGGATGCCGGTACTTTAACAGATGCTGAGATCCAGAGGTCAAACTCGGTTGTTTCCCAGGTCAAAGAACAGGCAACCGTCGATGAAGTGCCAGTGGAGGTTGCAGAGATGGAGACCCACGAACCAGATCACCACCTGGGTAAGCTCGGTCCATCTCAAGGGAGTCTTGTCCCTGAGCGAACAACAACACAAGACGTGACGATCCACACTAAATTCTCACCCCGTCTATCCGCAGGCCAGGACGATCCTCCAGTTGGGGAAACCTCTGAACTCAAAGTCGCAAAGGAATTATCAGTGTCAAAGCCCCCAACACCAACAATGGAGCCACCATCCGCCCCTCTCCTGGACAACCTCACTACCGCCCCCTCGGCCATTTTACCAACCGTAAACCTACCACCAATACCCTCTCCGGAACCCGACAAAGCCCAGCTTCGCCCATCAGAACTCTTCACCAACATCCCACCCTTCCAAAACGACTCACCACACCCAAGCCCGTCCAAACCATCCCAACCCCGGCACGGATCTCCCAAACGCTCCCTCCTCCCAGACCCCAAGTCCCTCCAACCACCAATCTCCATCGCCCTAATCCAAGGCCAAACAATCGCCCACCGTCTCGACATCCCATCCCCCACCCCATCCTACACAACCGGCAAACTCACCATCCACCCGGAATACACCCACTCACCCACGCCCGGCGAATCACAAGTTTCCTCGGCCACCTGGCCCTCCTTCCCAGAATCATCAGTGGTAGCGAACCCTCGAACGGGGCGGCCAGGGGCGAACAAATCCCCCGGACCAGCAGAGATGCAAATCCGCTGGCTCTTACCGGAGGAAGCCCAAAGGGTCGATCTCAAAAACCAGCACTTCGCGGATTTACTACCGTCAACGGTGGATTACGATAGTGGGAGTAAAGAGCGGGTGTATCTGGCGAATGAGGGGCATGTGGTCTTGGTTGAGGTGATTAGGTATGGGCGGAGGTGACCGTTTTCACCGGTGTGGGACGGGATGGACAACATGTTCCATTTTCGTGAATCTTCACCGAAATGGGTGCACCGGCCAAAGGAGGGAGGACCCATGACGAGGGTTAGAGGGGCACGACCTGGAGAACAGGCCTGGAGATGCAGAGGTAGAGGGGCATATTCAAAGAAACCGAGACAGAGGTGCGGGCACTCGGAGGGATCGAGGGGCAAAGTGGAAAGAGAGGCGTCAACTGGAAGCATGGACCTCACACCCGCCAAACCACCCAAACATCCCCCCGATACACCTCGGGTATATAACTTCCAGCAGGGCAACCCACTACAACGAAAGCACAAGAGACAGCTCTGACTGGATGGCGCAGCGGTAACCCCCGACGCGTTAGAGGAAGGTCATGACATCGGTAGCATCGTAGTCCAACCCCACACCGGGGGTGGTAGGCGCCGGAGTTCGACTCCTGTTGGAGTCCTAACCCATCGGATTTAAACCCATTCAGTTGGGTTTATGTAACCGTCGACCATCCTCCCCTACTACCACCGAGGTAGACCCGTCGACAAGGGAGTTGGGTGCTCGGCGCTAGATTTTTGCTTCTTTTTTTGGCATTCAATTATTATTCATTGCAAGGGCATTAGCGTTTGGTTCAGTTAGCTGCATTTCACTGCTTAAACTTGGGGTGCATCCAGATGAAAACACCATGAGGATTCAGGGATTTTTTTTTAGGTTACTTGCGTTCCTGCACTACCGACTCGAACACGGCAGATTCCACGAACACGCCGCCTTCTATCTGATTTTTGTCTATGCAACCAAGACAAGTTTCCACCCCAGTGAACCTCGCCGCTCTTTGCATCCCAAGTCCTTGGAAACCTGAGAGAGTGCCCGACTATCCCACCGATTTGAAATTCTCAGGATGAAGAATGCCATGCATGTTGCCAGCCTTGACGCGCTCCAGAGTAAGAGCAGCAATCAAAGCAGCACCGACACCGCTACCATCCTCGGCCGCCAGAATCTCGATGGGGTCCTCGTCTTTGGGATTCGCCTTCTCAGGCCAGTCCAAGATCTCCCGCAGCGCCTTGGCGCCACGCTTCTTGAAATGAGGGTATTTGTTAAACACGGATCCATCGGCGCCAACGTGGCAGGTCTTGTAGCCCTTCTTCTTGCTGATTGCAGCAACACCGCAGGCCGAGAGACGGGCTGCACGGGTGCCGATAAGCTCGGCTGTGCGGCGGATCAGGTCGAGCTCAGGGCCGTTAGCGGCGATGCCCAACTTGCTCTGGAACAGGTCGGCAGTTTCCTGCAGGTTCTCAAAGGGATCCCTGTGGGAAGTTAGCTGCGTTCCGTGTTCTTTGGCTCATTACATACTCTTCAATGGCGGAGAGGAAAGACGAATCAAGGGAGTAAGGCTTGCGAAGAGCCGTGACATCCTGGCCAGGAAAGAGGGCGGTGTCGTGGTTGTCGTGAAGGTCCAGCATCACCAAACGGAAGATCTCGCCGAGATATAGACCAGCAATCATCTTCTCAAAGGCCTGCTGGCCTGGGCGAGGGGAATCCTTGTCGATGATAATATCGTAGGGAGTCCGAGGCAGGACTTTGTTCTCGTTATCAAACGCACCCCACTCACAGTTGATGGCCATAGGGGTGTCAGGAGGGAGGTTCAGGTCGGCAAGCTTGGGGATGGATCCACAGTCCTCCATGTAAGCGGCGTTACATCCTGTGCCAAAGATGCAACCGATCTTCATGTTAGTGTCGGTATACGCCGAGGCAATGAGGGTGCCTGTCGTGTCGTTGATCAAGGCCGTAAGCTTGATGGGAACTCCCTAGTCCTCGTCAGCCTGAGCACCACCAAAACATTGCTTGATCTTACCCGCTGTGTCAGAGCAGCCTCAAACATCGGCACCACATTCTGGCCTTCTACTCCGGCAATGTCGAACCCCTTTGTCCATCTCTGGAGAACACCCTGGTCGATGTAGTTCTGGGTTGCAGGGTACGAAAAGGTGAATCCCAGAGGCAGGGTTTCCATCTTAGTGACATCGCCGTGGTGAGTCTCGATGAATTGTGCCAGACAATCGGCAATGTACTCCCAAAGCTCATCGGCGTCGCCAGTCTTCAACTCCTCGGGAAGCCGATATTTGGATTGGATAATATCAAACTCAGACTTCTGCTCCGTCAGAGTGACTTGACACACGCGCAGATTCGTACCACCCATATCCAGGGCCAAATAGGTGCCGGTTTCATAACCGGTTGGATAGGACATAACCCACGTCGGGTTCATAGGCTGTCACATCGACTATTAGTGCCAGTGGTTGCCAACACTCAACCCACTTACAATGCTGCCGCCCTCCACGCTGAGACCTGGTGTTGTCAGCATAGTTCACAGTTACAAGACGGCCTCACCAACCCTTTGTAAGCTCGTTTACAAATTGGTCGGTGATTTCCTTCAACTTGGCAGTGTCAACGGAGAACAGACGCTCCAGTTGGTCGATCTCCTTTTGGAGGGGCTTTGAGGCATCGCTGCGTGAGCCTGACTCCATTGTTAGCACAAGTCACTGTCACAATGCACCTGGGCTTGCCCTCTCGACTTGATGGGGCGCTGCGGGGCTGGTTATGGTAGCCGTGGCCCGAGAGAGGGGAGAGCCGGCGTTCATAGCCGTTGAGAAAAGGAGGTCTCAGCTTCCCGAATGCCGCCATCGGTTGATTGAGGCCGCGGCTGCAGATGCCGAGGGCGTCAAGTGAGATTCAGCAGTATATCTACAGAGCTGTCCGTTGTCGGGCGTGATAAGAAACAACACACACCAAGAGGCGGGGTTCTGCGCCGCGTAGTGTGATGTCACTGCGGCGGGAATGCCGACGATCGCTCACGGCCAAGGAAGGAGCAAATGCAGGCAAATTGAGGAGAATTGGCACGCGACAGACATCCGATGGTGGCGGCGCGGCAGAGACGCTGGTCGCTGCCAGTGCCTGCAGCATGGCATTGATCTTTGCCCGCTGAGGTGCAGATAGTGGGGAGAACGACATGATGGTAGCTGCAGCGCTGCCTTGGGCGACTGCGGAGGCTCTCCGAGAAGGAGGTAAAAACCTCGCGGAGCGAGGCAAGAGGTCGGAGGTCGGAAAAGTTGGTGTGCTCGGGTCCGGAAGGGGAATTGACAATGTGCAACTGCAAACGCACCTGTGCCCTTTCTGGACGGGGGTTTCTTAGCTCCTAGACCGACCATGATGGGCGCTTGCTCTCTGCAGCGCTTGTCAGTTTATCGTTGATGCCACAATGTCGTTTGCTTGGCCTTCGAGTCGACGAGAGGTGAAGGCGACAGGAGCCGAGGAATCCGTTTCCTGTGGCGGATGGTAAGCTGCGTTCGAAAAGCACGTTGCTAGGTCGTCCCGGGGAGATGTATTTAGGTTTGCTTCCAGCCCAAAGCTTTGGGCGGAAGGAAAGTGCTAATCGTTCACCGTGGAGACACCCCACTCAGCTCAATAATTGCAAGAAAAGAACAATTTGTGTCCTCAATCCGCGGGGAAACGTCTTGGGTGTCCACATGCGAGGACGGCAAGATAGACAGGTCACCGGTGGGATAGTCAATCACACCTTGAAGTCCAATCAAGGCGGTATCTTGGAGTTTGGCGTGCTGAAGCAGGCAGTGATGACCCGTGGGGTCAGGCCAGGGTGCACAAGACTAAAGCCAGCAAGGTATCTAACAGCTAGGAACTATGTTTTATCTTATCTTGAACCTCAACTTGCAAATACGGTTCCGGTATATATTGACCGCGTCGATTATTCAGCCCAACCGACATGAAGTTGTGTATGATACAGATCATGCGAGTTGGAGATGATGAGTGAGGGGCATCGATTGGGGGGATGGCTGCCCCTCACTGCCGTTCCAAGAGGAGGGGCATCCCGCGCCCGATGATCGCCGAGGGTATCCGCAGGAAGACAAAATAATACGAGGCCCTCAGAGAGAGGGATTATTGCCAGTCCACTTGACTAGTGTATGCACATGTGGCGTCAATACAAGAAGCGAAGCTCCCCAGCACTGACGTCGTCACTTCCGCTCCGGCGGAGTTGCCCAGGCCGGAAGCTCCCGCGTTGCCGTGCTCTGAGATGACACTCGGAACGACGGCGCTAATTTACTCCGGTTGCCTGCCGAGCAGGAGCCCCAGCCCACCGGCGACCCACCAAGCGGCTGAGCTTGGGCCAAGTGACAAGGATGTTTCAGCAACGTAAGCATTTTTGGGAGTTGTCGCCAGAGGCCACGGTGATGCTTCGGTGCAGCTTGAGACGGCCGATTGCGAGTTGTTGACGGCGTTTCCAACCATTGTTTTCTGCCCAATTGCCGCTGGCGCCCTACCGTTGATGCGCGCCTGTTCTATCTTCCCACCCTCAAGATGAAGACCTCGGCAGTCTTCTCTGCCGCTCTCTCGCTCCTGTCCCTCGTCCCCCCGAGCTCCGCGAAGAGCACGACGACCTCAGATGCATCGACCTTCAAGCCCCCACAAGTCTGGAAGAACGCCAATCTCGTGCACGTAATCTCAGTCGAGAAGAACTACGTCAAGGAGAACATCAATGTTCTGATAGAGAACCTCTCCAAGTTTCCACAGGACGAATACTATGTCCCATTCACCGGCGACCAAATATCGAGGATAGGTGGCGTGGAGGTGAAGGATCGCAAGGACACCAAGGCTGGCCCCTTTGTCGCCGGAGCTTACGAGTTCGACCCCAAAAGCGACGTTCAGTACCTCCGCATCCAGCTTCCCACGCCCCTCGCGCCCGGCGGACAACAGACTCTCGGCATTAGCTACTACGTCCTGAAGGCCTACAAGCCCCTCCCGGCCCAGATCAAGCAGGAGGACCAGCAATTCCTCTCGTACTCGTTCTCGGCATATGCTCCCTCGGTCTACACGACCTTGAAGCAAAAGACCGAAGTCAAGCTCCCCTCGGCCAACGTTGCCGACTACACCAAGCTCCCTGGCAGCGGCGATGTTGCAGAGTTCCCTCAGAAGTCGGGTGCGAAGTTGACTTATGGCCCGTTCGGCGAGAAGCCCGCCGGCGCCGTCGAGCCCATTTCTATCCGCTTCGAGTTCAACAAGCCTGTGTCGCACGTCACCAACCTGGAACGCGACATCGAGGTCAGCCACTGGGGCGGCAACGTTGCCTTTGAAGAGCGCTACACTCTTATCCACCGTGGAGCGAACTTGTCGAGCCTTTTCAATCGCGTCAAGTGGGCCCAGTCCATGTACTATGCGCCCACAACGCATGCGCTCAAGGAACTCAAGTTTCCCCTCCGTGCCGGCAGCGTTGACGCTTACTACACCGATGTGATTGGAAACATTTCGACGTCCAAGTTCCGCAGCGGCAAGAGGGATGCGCTGTTGGAGATCAAGCCGCGCTACCCTATCTTTGGCGGGTGGAAGTTCCCCTTTACGATTGGGTGGAACTCGGATGCGAAGAACTTCCTTCGCCAGACTGCCACCGGTGGCTATATCCTGAACGTTCCCTTTATCGAAGGTCCCAAGACGACCGAGGGTATCGAGTACGAGAAGGTCCAGCTTCGTGTGATCCTGCCCGAGGGCGCTCAGTATGTGTCCCCGAACCGAGCCTGCACCCATACTAACAAGACAAAGAAACATCAAGTATACCACTGCCGTCCCCGCGTCTTCGATCGACTCGTTCGATGTCGAGCTCCACAAGACCTTTCTTGACACCATCGGCCGAACGGCCGTGATCATCAAGGCCCGTAACCTGGTTGACGACCTGAGGGAGCGCGAGCTTGTTATTTCTTATGACCTCCCTCTCTCAGCCAGCCTTCGTAAGCCGCTCGTCGTGTTTGGAAGCACCCTGGCGGTATTTGTGGGCACATGGCTGTTGGGGAATCTGAACTTGCAATTTGCATCGAAGTAAAGGAGGGAGAACGGGATAAAATACAGCGGGCGGTGTTCTTGGTTTTCTTTATGTATGAAGTACCTATGTGTGTATCACCAGTCGGCTCGGGGGTTTAAAAGCAATGACGAAAGATTAAGACAGGTGCGTGGCCGCCGTGACTGTGGTGGCCGATGTGCAAACTGCAATGACCTGGAAAGCCCGAAAGCCCGGTGGAAATTGCCCGTGGCTGAGTTGGAACTATTTGTATTAGAGTCGGGACCTCCTTTTCAACGAACCATAGCAGTTCCGACCTGGATGGCGCAACGGTATTCCGCTAGGGCCTATGATGGGTCATGTCTGGGGCGTAGACCTCCTTGTAGGCGTTGGGTTCGACTCAGAGTTGTATAAAGAACCACTTTTCTCCGTCGACCCTCCTTCCTTCAGGGAGTAGAGGCTCGGCGGTGAAATTTTGCCTTTTTTTTTTTTTTTTTTTTTTGGCTTCCTCTCTTTCTTGCCTTTTTTTTCTTCTCCTTTTTCTGCTATTCGATGTCATGTTCTTCGTACAAATCTGTCTCTTAGTTCTTTTGGCGGTGGTTGAGGCTGTGGTTGCCATGTAGGTTGACGTCGGTGCAGCCAACGTGGACCAACGGGCACTCGCGAGCTGGATGGACGTCGATCTTGGTCGTGCAGTAACACCAGGCCTCGTTGCCGGCCAAGCCGACCTTTTTTGGTTAAGATCTCGAGTGATGTGGTCTGACGCTTGGCATGCAAAAGCTAGATCGTCATCATCGGTGAAAAGAACTGCATCCAGGGTGAAGGGACCATTTAGACTACCTACTTACCAAGCCGTTACGTGACGACTAAACAAATCCCCGTCTCGGGATGATGGGCGCACTAACTCGTGGTCCGCATGACGGGAACAGGAAACTTGGAAGCGCGGCTGGGCTGGGCTGGGCTGTACACTAAAGTAAACCGATAGGTATATCTTGCCACCCTCCCACTCTCTCTCCCCAGTTCTCACACATACCTCCCACCCCCAGGAAGTATCACAGAAATCATCGAACAGAACATCGGGTACGGAAAGAGAAGAAACGGTCAAAATGTGCTTCGGCGACTCCCGAACCGACGAAAAATACTACTACCACGAGGAAATCATTCCCGTGCGGCGCTACAACGGGCACAACCACTACGATCACGGCCATCACCATCACCACCATGGCAGTCATCACCATCATGGCAGTCATCACCACCATCACTCGCCTAGGGTTAGTTATCATGCTAGTCCGAGGACGAGCGTGACGAGTCATCGGAGTAGTGGGCCGGTTGTTTATGAGAGGACTAGTCGGCGGTATATCACTTCGTAGGGCAGCATGGGGGGGACAGATGCCTGCTGGTGTAAACTACCGGGACATGCTGTACGGCGGGAATTGGGACTACAGCGTTTTTTGGGGAATTGAGCGGATGCATTGCATACCGCATGATAGTTTTGGATTGTAATCATAGAGTATTTTAGTGGGCATTTGAATGAGCACTGGTGATGCTGAAGGGGATGGTAAGCTGTGGTGGGGCTGGATGACGTCACAGTACTTTGTCGTGATGGGATGACGGCGAACCATTGTCATGGGATGTTTGCAAATCGCAATTGGTGTAGTGCGTACTGGGTGGTTCTCTTTGATAGAGCAAATGGAATATGGTGTGAGGTTCTTGGTCAGCGTCAATGTGTAGGGTTCAGTTGACATCGATATCGACATCGACATCAAGCAGCCAGCCAAGACCCCTGAATGACGTTGGGGGGCTGATGACTTTGAGATATCCGAATCCATTTTCTGAATCTCTTCTCTGAGACATCAAGTGTCTCGTTCTGTCTTGAGCATTCCATTGCCTTGAAGAAGATCGCTCCTGCATCCCATACCCGCTTGCGACGAAGAAGTCGCAGCCACCTCTCCCACTCGCACCTCTCCCACCCCATCCTCACCCTCACCACCAAATCTATCACCATCCCATACCATGTAAGACCCCAACCAACCATGACACGCAAAAGCACCGAAAGCTCCCGTTCCTCCATATGGTACCTTTACCCCCACCCCATCCATCACCCTCAGCCCATCCTCATATCGCCCTCCCCATAACAACTAACAAAAAACAACAGGAACCGCACCCTCTCAACCCGCCCCTCCACCTCCCCCCCGCAACCCCGTCACAAAATACTGACCTCCCTCCGCGCCTCAACCCAACCGCCCCTCTCCCAGCGGCTCTTTCTCCTCATCAAATCCTCCAACAGTCTCATATCCGCCTACACAACCGCCTCCAGCACGCGCCACTCCCTCGCCTCCCAGCTCTCCGACTGGGGTGTCCAAACCTCGGACCCCGCTATATCCGACCTCTCGGACAAAATCGCCGTTCTCCTCTCCGAACTCGCAACCTGCGAAGAAAGCTACGCCTCATCCCTAGACGATGCACGCCGTGTTTTGAAAACAATTCGCAACACGGAGAAATCAGTCCAACCAAGTCGTGATGCGCGCCAAAAACTCGTGGAAGAGATTGGAAAGTTAAAGGGCAAAGGCGGGGGTGAAAAACTAGCGGTGCTGGAACAGGAATTGGTCAGGGCGGAGGCAGAGGGGTTGGTTGCTGAGGCGCAACTGTATAATGTTACGAGGACGAAATTGAAGGAGGCGTATAGAGTGGAATTTCTGGCGGGGTTGGAAAGGGCGGAGAAAACGGGGATTTTGGTAAGGCATGGGTTGAGGCTGTTGGAGTTGTTGGATGATGAGGCTGTTGTGCCGGGGGATGAGAAGCGGGAATGGGAGGGGGCTGCGCAGGCGAGACAGGTCTTGAATGATGCTGAAGATGATTTACGGGCGTGGAGGTTTCCGGAGGGGCTTTTGCAAGAGGGGGAGGGGAGTGACTTTGGGGAGGTGGGGATTGGGAGGGGAGAGGTTGAAAATAGGGAGGTTGATAAGGGGAAGGGGAAGGAGGTTGAGAGGGTGAAAGATTAGGGAGTTGTTTGGATGGATGGATATCGTTATGTTTGTTTGAACGGTTAGAGATGATCAGATTTGAATACCACGGACAAACTCCAACATGATTCTATCAGACACAAGTTCCATCGGCTCATTACCGTTCGCATTAGATAAATCAGACTGTCGCCGTAACCCTACGCACGCTCTTGCGTGCTCCCTCGCCTGTAATCATCACGGCCCCCTCCATCTCCAACATCCTCATCACCTCGGCAAACTCGGCCGGATCAACCGCCGTGCTGGCTCCTTCACCCAACCTCCTCGCCGCGTCGGAAAAGCGCACCGCCTGTCCACCAGCCGTAAGCTCGTCCAACAACCTGAGCACGGCATCCTTCAGATCAGCCTTGCGCTTGCGTTCAGCGGCACTCGTGCCCTCGGTCAGCAGGCTCATATCAATACGGCCCTGGGCATCGGTAGCCGCCGTCTTGAGCGCCGACTTGATCAGACGGACGGCTTCCTTGACGTCGCCCTGCGTCACGACAGACGACAGACGCATCTTGGCGTGGGCCTCGGCGAGACGAATCATGCTCTCGAGCTGACGCGTCGTAGCTGTGATGCGCTTCTCGGCGGCTCGCACGTCTTGGCCGAGTTTACGCATCTCGACGTACGAGTCTACCAGTTCCCGACCGGCTTCGGGGCTGATGGTGGGATGGATGTTGGCGCGGGCGTAGGAAATGTATGAGGTGAGGAACTCGACGGGCTGGGGGTTGTTAGTTTGGCATTTTGACAAAGACAAAAAAAAGGGTGGCTTACCAAGATGTCATTGGCTGTTTGGGCCGTGTCCGGCTTGTCTTCGAGGTACATGGAGAGCAAGTGGCGGGCGAGACGCTGGTCGGTCTTTTCGTCGCTGCGGTCGAGGATCAGGTAGACCAGGTCGAAACGGGAGAGCAGCGTGGGAGGGAGGTCGATATTTTGGGGAACAGACAAGTCGGGGTTGTATCGACTGCCGATGGGATTGGCGGACGCCAGGATACTTGTTCGCGCGTTCAAGGTAGTGATGATACCGGCCTTGGCGACTGACACGGTCTGTTGCTCCATTACTTCGTGGAGAACGGACCGGGTGGACTCGTTCATCTTGTCGAACTCGTCGATGCAGCAGACACCGCCGTCGGACAAAACAAGAGCACCAGACTCGAGCACAAGTTGGCGGGACTCTGGGTCGCGCGTCACGTAGGCTGTGAGACCGACGGCCGATGAGCCCTTGCCGCTCGTGTAGACACCACGGGGCGCGATTCGGTGTACATACGACAGGAGCTGCGACTTGGCAGTAGACGGGTCACCGCAGAGGAGGACGTTGATGTCGCCACGGTACCTGGGGCTTCCGCCCTTTTGGAACGTCTTGTTGGTGCCGCCAAACAGCTGGAGGAGAATACCCTTCTTGACGTCGTCCATCTCGTAAATCGAGGGAGCTAGCGACCGAGAGAGGAGGTCGTAGATATCCGGGCGAGAAGCGGTGTCTTTGATTTTCTCCTCTTCTTCCGGTGTAAGCTTTTTGATCTCGTCCATGCTCTGGCCGCTGGTGTGTGCCTCCTCTTCCTCGGCGAGATCAAGAGTTGACGGGTCAGCTCCCATCCTGCGCCTGTCAACCTTTTGGACGTGAACAACGTCAACATAAGTCTTGTGGATCGCCTTAACCGTCCTCATGCGCGGGTTGACACGCACGGGTGTGACTTTGAAGATACCAGTGAGCTCAACACGATCACCGGCCTTGCAAAAGTCGACAAGCTCGTTGTACACACAGACCGAGACGGAGTGCGGCGTCTGACCAGCAGGCACCGCATCGGGCGTTTCTTGCAGCTTGATAATCTGTTTGTCCTCAAACGAGCACCGGTTGTGGATGATCTGCATCGAGTTCTTGGACCCGCAGCGTTGTCTTGGGCACTCGGTAGGTTCGCGAATCCTGCCTCTATCAAGGTGAACTGTCACCGAATGGCCGCAAACGCTGCACTTGAAAAAGGCATCCTTCATGTCAGGAATGACAGGCGTCGTGCGGATGACAAGACCCTTGATGCACACAAGCTTGTCCATGTCTGACGGGTTGAGATCACGGAGGTTGGTCGTTCCGTCGATGCCCCATGGTCGAACAACATAGTTCATCTGGTTGATCTCGTCCTCGAGGTTAGGCAGCTGGTTGTTTGATGGACGGGGGGTGGACGGCTCGTCGCCACGTTCCGAACTTGGGAACGCAGGCTCGGAGCTTTGCGAAGCGTGGTGGGCACCAGTAGTGCTTTGTGACTCCCGCTGGCTAGCCATCTCCGCCCGCGCAAGCTCAATCATGCAGTCGTGAACGCATTGATCCATGACGGGAATGATTTCGCTCGGGTACGCCTGTGCCTGATGCCAGAGCTTCAGCGTGCGCGGGTAGAGCTTGAGATCGCGGAGATCCAGGTACAGCTTGGTAGTACCAAGCAGCAACATATTCTCCAGTGCCTCCCAGTATGGCTTCGACTCAGCTTCGGGGTCTCCCTGCGTTTCGGCTTCCGTAGCACCATCAGCCCACATGCGATACTTCTTGGTGAAGTTCTTGAGGAAATCTTTGAACGAGACGAACGAGTCGTCAATCGACACAGTGGTACCCCAAATGAGACCCTGGCTGGAACCACCAAGCGCATCTGCCTCGGATGTCCCAGGGTTTCTGTTATTGAACGAGGGAGCATCGGAGCCATCTTGGATCACTCGGCCGGTGTCGTCAAGCACAATCCGGCGCGGGATCTGTCTTGGTGTCCGGTGGACATCTGGGTTGATATCTCCTCTTCGGGACCTCCGGCTGGACCCCTGTGAGTTCACAAACAGGGCACTGCTTTCACTGCGGAGATCGGACTGCTGGGTCAGATTGTGACCGGGACTAGAGCTGGGGTCGTAGCGGATAGGTGACGACTCTGCAGGGGAGTCAGTTAGGCTGCGGCAGAATAATCGCAAAATATCTCACCCCCAATAAGGGCGCCACTGGCGCGAGGAGTCCGGTCGCCATCTGTCTGCGATCCAGTGCGCTGGCGTAAAGGAGAACTCGGGGCGACGTTGGGCTGGGAGGCAGTGCTCTGCGAGTTGCTGCCCTGCCGAAGAGGCGACGACACCGGGTTGCGACTCCCGGCCGGTGAAGAGGAAGCATAGAACAGCGGGCTCGAGGCCAGTTGCGAGGCTCTTGTTCCTCGAGTCTGGCGGGGAGTGGCAGCGGGCTCGTCCTCAGCATTGGAGGGGCCGGGCGCCGGGCTGCTCCGCGGTTGAGAGCTGCGAGTCGAGCGGGCCGATCGCTTGGCGGGAGACGACATGATTGCTGCGAAACTGTCGATTTCTCAAAAATGGACAGCGATGCAGCGCGAAGACAGTGGTGTTTAGGTCGAGGGGTGGAAATGGGGGGTTGTTGTTTGCGACAGAAGACAAGAGTGCGACTCCGCAGTCAGGGAGCAACGAGTGGGCTGAAATTAAAAAAGGAGACGCGCGAAATGTCGCGTCAGGTCCAAAAACCACTTTACACGAGCGCGTCGACAGGGGTTGTTTGGCGCCAGATCCATTAAAGCCCCTGCTAAGACGGTACGTACCGGTGGTCCCAGCTCAAGTGGGGCTGATTGGAGGTCAAGCCACATCACAGCTGTCGCTCACCCCACAACTCAGAGGCCGCGATATCGATACGACGGCGACAACCCCTGAACTCTCTACAACGACACCTGGCTGGACTGCTTTGCCCGATAGTAGCAGAGACAGTCTCTCTTAAACCGCCAAGATGTCGCCAGGAATGTCGCTGTACAGCGTTAACGCTATAAGTACGACACCGCCTCGATTCCTCCCCAAAAGTTTAACGTGTTGACTTGTCGCCAGTAATCCTCTCCAGTGACGACGGTTCGCGGATATTCTCCAAGTACTACAACCCCCCGCACCAACAAACCGGCAGCGGCGCCTCCTCCTCAACCTCGTCCAACCCTTACCCCGACAAGACGGCGCAGACTCGCTTCGAAAAGGGGCTGCTGGCCAAGACAGCGAAGCAGAACGGCGACATCCTCCTCTACGACAACCGAGTAGTGCTCTATAAGATGGAGTCCGACGTAGCGCTCTACGTGGTGGGCAGCACTGAGGAGAACGAGGTTCTACTGTACAATGTGCTGCTGGCGCTGCGAGACAGCTTGCATCTGCTCTTCAAGTGAGCTTGCTTCTTTGTCTTCCGTGGTTGAGGTTCCGGCTAACTAATTGAATCAAGGCAATCGGTCGACAAGCGAACGATTATCGAAAACTACGACCTGGTGGCGCTGCTGATTGACGAACTGGTAGACGACGGCATCATCCTCGAGACGGACCCCAGCATTGTGGTGCAGAGATGTAGCAAGGCGCCCACGCAAGACGTTGTGAACCTCCGCGGCATCGATCCGTTCAGCGAGCAGGGTGTCAACAACTTGGCACAACTAGGCAAGGCGAAGATTACGGACTGGCTGCGCACGGGGTTGTAAGCGATGGAATCATGGTGTGTTTGTTTGGGCAGATGGGTAGCGGCCAAAAATGTCATTTGAGAGTTGTCTCGTCCGTCTATGCGCCGTGCCATGCCATGCCATGCTGCCATGCAGTCTATGCTCTAATCTCAGATGCCGCCTTCCTCAACCTATTCATAACAGCCGCCGCAATGTCCTCGCCCTTATCATCCACGCCCTCGACATAAATCACATCAGCCCCTAATCGATCCAGCTCCCTCAACGCAGCAAACAACCCATGCGCCACCCCTTTAACATCCCCTCCCAGCCCAACATCCAACACCCTCCTCTCGCCCAACCGTCCCTCCTTGACCAAAATCTCACCATCTCCCTCAACCTCCCTTTCAAAAACAACCCCCATCCCGCAACCGGCCTCCCAACCCCCAGCTCTAATCAACCCAACCGTTTCTCCCTCCCCAAACGCCTCCACCTTCCCTCCATGTTCAAACAGCACAACCCTCGCCCTCGGGCTATAATGCTTATACTTCATCCCCGGCGCCCTCGGCTGTTCCCCAGCCCCCAAAACCCCATCTCCATACCCCCTCACTGTTCCCTCCCACCCGGGTATCGCTCTCAGCTCCTCCAAACTCACACCCCCCGGTCTTAGAACCACCCGTTCCCCACCCAGCCCGCTGACAACCGTACTCTCCACGCCCACCTCACAAACACCGCCATCAACAATAACCTCAACCCTCCCCCTCAAATCCTCCAGCACATGCCCCGCCGTCGTGGGACTCGGTCTCGTGCTAGCGTTCGCGCTCGGCGCAGCAAGCGGCCGCCCAGCCATCTTGATCAAACTCCTCGCTAGTTCGCTATCCGGCATACGAACTCCAAAGGTCCCCAAGCCGGCTGTCACCTCCGCTGCAAGCGGGGATGGTGAAGGGAGTGGTAAAAGAATTGTTAATGGACCGGGCCAGAATTTTTCAATCAAGGGTAGATAGATTTCCGGAATCGGTGCCGGGGCGAGTAAGGAGGACAACATGTCCAGGTCGGAGATGTGGATTATGAGCGGGTTGTCGGAGGGTCGGCCTTTGGCGAGGTAGATGCCCCGGACGGAGGAGGCGTTGGTTGCGTCGGCGCCGAGGCCGTAGACTGTTTCGGTTGGGAAGGCGACGGGGATTGGGGAGGTGAGGAGGTGGGTTGTTGCTGTGACCAGGGCGGAGGGAGGGGAGGGGGGTGGGAGCCAGGTTTGGAGGGTATTGTCTTTCCATGTGCCGAGGGGTCCTGGCGGGACGGAGAGGGTGCGGGTTTGGAAACTGGTGGTTGTGGTGTTATCCTTTAGTTTGGGAGGGGCCTCTGGTTTGGGCGTTGGGGACGTCATTGCGAGTGTTGTGAGGCGGTTGTAAGTTGGGATGCCCGGGCGTGAGTGGTGAGTGAGACGGGTTGCAGCTGGCCAGCGCGCAGAGACAGAAAAAAGGCGGGGAGCCAGTTTGATTTTGGCGAAATAATCGAGAGTTTGGTTTTCAGTTGAATGCGGTTTTTGGGAAAGAGTCCGGTTGGTGGCCGTCGAGTGCTGTGAGATTTGTTGCTTGCAAGGTGAAATGGGTTGAGTCATTGCAAGATTTTCAATATGCTTCTCTGAGCCCAAAACCTTGGATTGCCGCTCGGCTCGCTCAACTAACGCCGCGGCTTCACACCACAACATCATCAAGAGATAAGAAGGAAAAATCATTGCGGTCCTTTTAGGCAGTTCGTATAATAAAATCGCAATCGCTATTTACCACCCGTAGTGTTTCCCAAACGCCGCGCCAAACAAACAATCGACCACCCTGTTCTGGTTCTGCCTCCTGGGCACATTTACACTTCATGTATACCGTCCTTCCAGGTTCTCTCATGATCCACATAAAATTACACTGCCCTACTGAGGAGGAAACTGGCCCCCGTTTCTCCCCTGCTTCAACGGAAGCGTCGACACATGAGCATCGGCAAAGTTTAGATGGTCCAGGAAACTAGCCATGAGCCTCATTACATCCTCCCGCAATTCGTCTCGGGTCGCCATCCCTTGCATTACTCTTGCAGACGGCGGACCCGGCAATGGAGGCATGACAGTAGAGCTTCGAGGCTGTTGTCTCTGCTGTTGCTGCCGTTGCTGTCGGATGGTTGGCGGCCCGGCCTGACTACCCATCGTAAGGTACTCTGGATCCATGTAGTCGTTTGACCCCGCGTAAAAGTCGTTATCGTAGCTGTCCGCCCGCAAGTGGCTGCCCACCAACGTGTTGCTGCCGCTACTAAAGTCGGTCATTGGGCGCTGTTGAGGTAAAGGGTCTGGCACTTGGGCAAGATGCGCATATTCGCTGTCGTCTGAGATGTAGATTGATGGCTCACGGTTACTTGTCTGAGGAGGCTGATAGAAGGACGAGTGGCGCTCGAGATCGAATGGGTTGGCACCACCGATATCAGAGCCAGCGATGGACCCAACATCTGAATGAGCCGTGGATGGCCTGGGGTAATCCGGTGCTGGCATGCCAATCTCGTCTAGGTCAATCAGGCTGCCGACCGAAGCTCTGTTGTCTTGAGGCTTGGGAGGCATGAGATCGTAAGATTGCGGCTGGAGCGCTAGAGGGTCTGTTGGGTGGTGCATCAAAGCTGGACGAGGCATCGGAGGTGCCTCGTGGAATGGAAACCGCGACATGTCGGGGTTTGCTGAAGCGGGGGGTGCCATGGATGGAAACTTCCAGTCCTGGGTTGCTCGCCGGTTGCCGTCAGCCGGATCGCTGAGAGGCGGCTTGTTATAGTCCGTTGCCTCTTCAAACTCCGAATCGCTTGCAGCCACCCGAGGACCTGCTTTGATCGTCTCCATGTCGACAAACTGTGAAAGATCACCTCCATTGTGGAGCGACATGTCGAGATCGATGAGAGACTCTCGGAGAGTCGAGTGAAGAGAGTGCTCCCTCAGAGGAAGGTCCGACGTCGAAGCCGGCGGGGGCACGGGTTTGCCATAGTAAGCCCTTGAGTTTTCCTCATAGTTGGATATCGTATTGGGATCGAACAGCTTCTCGAGGGGAGCCTTAAACGCCGGCAGTTGAGGAGGCGGACGGCGCCGTGACTTTGGCTTTGTCGGTCGGGGCAACTGGTCGTTGAAGTCAAAGTCAACGTTCGATCCGTAGACATCGTAGATGGTCTGGGCATCAGTGTTCATGACGATCCGGTCAAAGTCGACTGTCGTGCTGAAATTCCACTCATCGTTTGCCATGGACGTCGAGGAGTAGTCTGACGGCCCCTGAGCACCAACAGGCGCGAAGAGCGACTTCCTGACGCCACCCTGGGCCTCCCATACCTTGTACCCCTTGACAAGATTGGCGAGTTCCAGGGCGGGATGCTCCGCCTCCGTGTTGGATATGTACGGGTGTCTCTGCACTTGCTCAATCGTGGGACGTTTTGCCGGGTTGTTCACCAAACAAAAGGACACAAGATCTTTGAGCTTGTGCGAGTACTGGTCGCCTTCAAGGCGAGGCTCGTTGGTTTTGATGTGCTCACCTAGCTCGGGAATATTAAACCCCGACATGACGTTCGGAGGAAGCCCAGAGGCAATCTCATAAACCAGTGAGCCAAACGCCCAGATATCGACGGGTGTGGAGTAGGAAGGGACAGGGTCAAACAGCTCGGGTGCCATCCAGTGAGGTGTACCGATAAAGGTCGAGCGTTTGTCGATCTTTGTCTCGATGACACCGGCAACACCGAAATCGCAGAGCTGAACACTTCCTGCCTCTGTGACGAGAACGTTCGCGCACTTGATATCGCGATGGATGATGCCCTCTTTGTGCACCCAGTACACAGCCACGGCCACTTCTCGAATGATGGGTATGATCCACTTCTCTTGCAATCCACCCGGCGCGGTTGGCTTCATGAGAGTGGCCACACTTCCTCCAGCGCAGTACTCGGTGACCATCCACATTGACTGGCCTACCGGCAGAGCATCGAGAATGAGGTTGATGTTTTTGGCGCCGCTGTCGCTGAGCAACTTGAGGGCGCTGATCTCCTTCATGAATTCGCTATACGTGTCTGCCAACTTTGGATTGAGGGTATCGCTCTCCTCAATGTCAATGATTTTAACAGCCACGATCGACTTGGACTTTAGGTCGGTTGCTTTGTAGACGCGACCGAAGCTTCCCTTTCCAATGAGTTCCTGAAGCAGGTAGGGAGGTACCTCTTTTCCGGCTTTAGTGCACTCATCCTGGACAGCCTGTTGCATTTTCTTTGCGTCCTCCATCGCCTTTTGTTTTGTGACGGACAAAACCGAGTTTCGAACTGTCAAGCGCTCCATGGTTGCTGATGTTGCTGAGCTAGGGGAAGGAGATGTGGCAGAGTGCTAGGAAGAGTCGGCGGGATGGTTGGCCAGATATTGTTGGTCGATATGTTGCCCTCTAAGATAAAGGTTCTTTTTAAAGAACAGCAAAGTTGCGATGAAGACTCGGTACCAAAGTCCGGTCTGACAGGACACAGGCCAGTCTTAGACTGGATGTGAACCAAGTATTTACAGATTTGCGCCCAGCGACTCTGCCACAGGTGGAAAGTGAAGTAACTGTAAGTCGTCAGCAAAGAGTATGTTTTTCGGAATCGCCATTGTTCACATTGTTCACAAATGGTCGAATGGTAGATCGGCTGAGGCACTGCAACGCAGGTCACGCTCTTACCATGCAATCGGAGAGAGTCACACGGTGAGACGAAATGATACAAAATAACACATACAATTCCGGTCAACACGCAAGCTGTTAATTCATCTCATGATGTGGGTTGCGGATAAGAGTTTTGATAGCGAGGCGCCGAAGCCCAAGACGGCGGCTGAATTCGAAGGGTGAGGCTCCCCTGAGGCTGGAGGCTGATTCTGATGAATGCTGTCTTGGTGAAAGGGAAGATCCGCAGAGAAAAGAGTTAAAACATGAGTAAAGAAGATAGCGGCGGCACAGCCGGGAATGGAATCCGTATGTTTTCGGAGGTCTCAACGTGATGATCGCAACGATGAAGATGAAGCCAGGAAGAAGCTCACAGGGGCTGGCGCCCGCATCTCAAACGGTGCCAAGACAACCACTTTCAGCCGATTGACCAATCAGCGACCCTGCCAGCACGTGGTGATGCCTGCAGATCGGTACGTACCGCGATCGCAGTCAGCCACCACCAAACCAGGCAGAGTCTGGATGAGCATCCTCCGTACGAAGTTCAAGTCGCATGTTGTGGCTTGATCAAAAACTAAGAGACAGATTGCAATATCTTACATCGCTCCTTGCCCTGTGGGTATCATCATCGTCGCTAGTCATAATGTGCCCTCCTTGGGAAGGCGTTCTGGGCGTCATCCCAAAAATCCACCTCCATCCACTCCTTCCCACTCTGTTCATCCACCACGACCCGCGTCCCGTATCTTAAAAATCCCAAGTTCTCCTCGACATGTCCTGCAATCTCCTTCCCACTGTCCGCACTTCCGCCATCAATGTTGTCCATCACAGATCTCAACAGCCTCGCCACCGAGAAGTAGCTGTCGAACGAACACGTTCCGACACCAACAGAAGACAACCACCACCGCAAGCAACTGTCCAACGAGGATCGCTCCTAGGACAGCAATCGCACGCTCCCACTTGACTTGCAAGGTCGTTCTAATGAGCGGCTTCTCGGACGCGCCACTCTCCAGTTGGACTCTCGGCAGCTGTTTCTCAGCACCAATGATGGCGAGGAGAGGGAGACGAGCCGCCAGATGCGCAACCTGGAGCTCATAGCCGATTGGGACCTCCCGCTTATACCACTCAGTGTCGGCCACATTCCATGTGATGTCGGTCACGTTGTTGAGGTAATTAAGCTCAACAGGATCGCTAGAGTATTCCCTGGTGCTCACCATGTCACACCGCTTATTCCCCCTTGCGTCAACACGCCCGCCTTCTGACTCGAACTCTTGGTCACTGTAGCCTCCGAAACGGAGAAGCGACCCAACCAAGTACGACATATACTCTGCATTGTCAAGTATTCCGTGGAGAACGCCATTCCCTATTCCCAACCCATCTCCGCCGCCGCCAAGACACGTTGTGCAGTCATAAACTGTGGCTTCGTGTGTTTCTAAGCGATTAAGCGGAACATATATGTCTTCCAAAACGGGATCAGTTTACTTCGCCGGTCAGCAAAAAAGCCCACTGGCGAGTCACTTACAGGTAGCGACACAGTTCGAAGGCGCACCAAGGCCTGCTCCGGGATGATACGTCATGGCCCACAGGCCTTTCTCCCTCAATGGAAATGAATTTTTGTGCGTTGCCTCAAGGACGAGGAGATAATCGACACTACTGTTGGGTATCTCGTCTTGCGACTGTGTCAGCACCACATCATAACATTAGCGGCCAAGCCCACCGAGACCTACGACTCTCGCCCCCTTTTCATAAACCGTTTTGTTAAAAAACTGTCTTCCGATGCAACTTTACGAGCTACGGATGAGTCGTTCGGCTGACGAGTATTCGGTTGGGCCTCGATACTCTTTCATCGCATGAGTGTATGTGACTTTGGATCCCTGGACAACTCAGTCAGGGCCTCGGCCGCTTATGTCGGCCATGGTATACGATGATGGATCTAGCCAGTCAAACATGGCCGGTGTGGAGCTGAGCCCAGCTAGCTCAAAATTGTTGAGCTGAACTTTTTCATGGTTAACATGTTATCATACGATCGCAGCCTTGAAGACGTACCCAAGGGTGTATGGATTTTCCCGTCCGCCCCAAGGAACTTGTCGTCACCGAAGTTGGGGAGCTTCACGGGGTATTCAACCTCCACATTATCGTTGATATCGTACGTGAGTCCAAAAGCGGCGACGCCCAGACGGCCAATGAGGTTGATGACCAAGTACAACAGGACGATTAAGGTTGTTGTCGACCACCTGCCATTCTTGCCGCAGTGATGGGCAACGAGCTTGATGGATCCACTCGGGTTGGAAAGTCTAGAATTAAGTCAACCTTTGGGAAGAGATTAGCAAGACATAGCGCACGGATCCGGGTGCATAACTGGCATCTCTTGGGCTGTGATGCCTCCTCGCCAGGAGGGGCCACCGGATCGCACTTCCCAGCAACCCGAGAAGGGACCCAACTGATAAGCTGACAAGGGACGACAGCAATATCGTAACCGAGTTGAAGATGCGCCTCTCCCGCGGCGTCAAACTTTCTTTTCCAGCGTAAAAGTAAAGGGCACCGACGATCAGGCCGCTGAAGAGGAGTGCACTCGCGATGCGCCAAGCGACTCCTTTCCAAGGAAGCCCTCCGCTTCGACGCTGGGCATAGCGCATCGCCTCGCTGGAGTTCAGGAATGTCATCGAAAACAAGTCATTGAGTTTGTCGTGAAACTCGCCAAGAACTTGTATCTGTTGACCATTATGTCACCGTGCAGTGATGACTGGGCGGCACTTATATAATCAAGTCCATCGCGAACTTTGTCCCGGCAAGGCTGAGAAGGATTCATTCAGACATTACAAGGTGGAGCTGCCGCAGCGATTGGCCTGTTTCATTTTGTTTGAAGGCCTTGGGCGTGCTTCGATCAGTGGTTGCCTTGCTGCTGCCCCCTGGTAGCCGCGCGGTCAGCAACAGCTGACACTCAATCCCACGATCACAACGCTGTAACAGAGCCCATTTTTAACGACCAACAAACACAACACAAGGTCCAGATATGAAAAACGCCTTGCGTAGCCTGTTATTGCAAAATCAGTATCATTCTCCTATCCAGCCCAGCCCATTCTCTCCCAAAAGCCCGAGTCCAATCCAAAACACAGGAAACAACCGAAACCCAAGCACAAGTTAATCCAATTCCCGCACCCAAAAACGCCATCAAAACCCCTCCCGCAACTCCCTCAACCTCCCCCTAACCAAGTCCACCTAACCTTTCGCCGCCTCCTCCTCCAACCGTCCCAGCATCTTCGCATGAATCTTTGCCCACCCGCCCTCACACTGCCCCTTAACAACCCCAATCAACAGCCTCGAGCACGTAATACTGATATCTTCCACCAACTCCAGCCCCTTTCCATCTTCCGTCTCCTTGATCTCCCAAACCGTATCCATAACAATCGAAAGCGGACTTCGTATCCGCACAAACACGCCGTCCGTGATATTGGTGAACTCGTACGTGCTTACCACGTTGGTATCCCATAGGCCGGCGGGAATGGTGTGAACTATGTCGGTTACTTTGTAGGAGATCGTTTTGGTGTCCGGGGTGCCGAGTTTGGAGCGGATGGAATCGGGAATTTCAGTTGCTGGGTCGTCGAGGGGGTTGAAAGAGGCTAGGTGCGGGTCGCAGGAAAGAAAGAAGGGGTGGTCTTGGAGCATGGAGATTGCGGCCGGTTTGGTTGTTGAATTGGGGAGGGGGGAGGAGTGGATGAGGGAGGCGGTTGTTGTTAGGACTTTGGTTGTTAATGCGGGTGGGAGTGAGGAGGGGATGGAGGGGCTTACATGACATTTTGGGTGTTTTGCGATTGGGTAGTTTAGGTAAGATAGTGGTTGTCAAAAATATGGGATTGAGAGCCGTCGGACGAGAAAGTGGGTAGGATGAAGTTTATTTGTAGGATTAACAGGTGAGTCTCTAGTTGTTTGGAAACGGGTTGGATCTGTAACGGCTAGGGTATCACTCGGACCGGTCCGTGTACGTGCATTCAGGGAAGCTTGAAAGGGGTGAGTTTAAAGAGAGATTTAGGACAGGAGGCACTGTCCGATTGAAACACTGGGAATATGGAGAATAATGATATTGTTATTGTTGTGAGATATGAGGAAGGTGAGACCTCCCCTTGGTTTTGAGCTGGGGATGGGGAAGCTGGGAGCTAAATCTGAGACGGTTCGGCATACGTCATGAGAGCTTAGGCACTTTGAAAATACAGGCGCTTTTACTCATGATTCGTCAATCGGTGAAATTAATGCTCTTGTGGAAAGAGCGATGTTGAAGGAGAATTGGCTCTTTCCGGGATCGTGAAGCGACAACCGCGGGAGCTTGGGCCACCGGTGAATGCCCGGATCGCGATTCGCGTCACTCCCGTCTCGCAGCGGGGTCCTCGGCAATTTCCACCGCAACACCATTGAGCTCCGCAAGATGGACGCCGTCATCAGAAAACGGGCGGCATACGTCTGCCAAAGTTGCACCCGCCGCGGACTGCAATTGCGACGGCAATCGCGGCGAAGCTACTCTAGTGCTGCTCCCGGACAGCCCGATATCTACGATGTCGTCTGCGTGGGTGGAGGACCGGCAGGTCTCAGTCTCCTGACAGCTCTGCGTGCGTCTTGACCAGGTTAAACTCGAAAATAGCTAACCACTTTTACAGGCGCAAATCCGGTCACATCCCATTTACGAATCGCTCTTGTCGAAGCGCAGGACCTTTCAAAAGTAAAGTCCTGGAAGCTGCCGCCAGATCGATTCTCGAATCGATGCAGCTCCCTGACGCCCTCCTCGGCCCTCTTCCTCGACCAGATTGGTGCCTGGGAGCACCTCGAGCGAGATAGAGTCCAGCCATATCAAGAGATGCAGGTGTGGGATGGAGTGTCGGGTGCTCGCATCGAGTTTGACTGGGCTCCGGGGTCAGCTCCGGCTGCAGGAACGACAATCGCCTACATGACGGAAAACCTGAATCTCACCTCGGGCTTGCTCAAGAGGCTGGACCAGCTTGGAGGTGTATCGGTATTTGACGGCGCCAAGGTTGAGAATATCACGTTCGGCGAGCAAACGGAGGAATTGGACTTGCGCCAATGGCCCGTTGTTCACCTCTCCGGCGGCAAGCAGTTGTTTGCCCGTCTTCTTGTCGGGGCAGACGGCGCAAATAGCCCTGTTCGTTCATTTGCGGGTATTGAAGCTCGTGGGTGGGATTATGGTCGACACGGCGTCGTTGCGACGCTGGAGCTGGAGGGTGAGCCCTGGGGTGATCAGACAAAGACGGCGTACCAGAGATTTCTTCCCACTGGCCCGGTTGCCATGCTTCCGATGCCGGGCAACTACTCCACGCTTGTCTGGTCTACAACGCCCCAGAACGCCGCTCTCTTGAAGAGTCTGTCCGCCAAGGACTTTGTCGCCTTGGTTAACGCGGCATTCCGGCTGACCCCGACGGATCTTGCGTTCATGCACACCGAGAGTTCGGGACAAGCGGATGAGTACTCATGGCGGATGGAAAACACCCCCGTTGATTCTCGATTGATCCCTCAAGTTGTCACTGGTGTCCAAGAGGGCACGGTTGCATCTTTTCCTCTGAAGTTGCGTCACGCCGATACGTACATTGGAGAGCGAGTTGCTCTTGTCGGCGACGCCGCCCATACCATCCATCCTTTGGCCGGCCAAGGCTTGAACCAAGGACAGGGTGATGTCCAGAGCCTGTCAAAGACGATTGAATACGCTGTCAGCCATGGGCAGGATATCGGCACGCGGATGTCGCTGGAGTCGTACGTCTCGGAGCGGTATGCGGCGAACCACGTCCTCCTGGGGGTCTGCGACAAGCTCCACAAGCTCTACTCTGTTGGAAGCGGGCCTTTGGTACCGCTGAGGTCGCTGGGTCTGAATGCAGTCAATGCCTTTGGGCCACTCAAGTCGTTCCTCATGAACCAGGCTGCCGGGAACGGCATCAAAGTCGTTTAAAGGGGCGCCACCACTGCGGGGGTTCGGAACGAGACGACCATTCTTGTATCAGTGTAACAACAATGTACTACGTCATATCCAATGATCGCTTCTGGTTCGATATATTCCGTTGCTCTGCCTCCTGGAAATGTGCTCCCGATTTCAACTCGCTGTTCAGTTCCGTTGACACGCCATGCTGGTCATGAACTGGCCGCACCATGTGCCCGCGCTCCTGCTACGGTCCCCGGTCTGGCCCTAGGTGTAGCACATTGGGATGATTATAATCCAAATCTAACCTGTCTCCGCACTTTTTTTTCCCATCACCCTTTCTTTCATGCCTTTTTCATCCCGCGTCGGCTTGAGAGCCACTGCCAGTTCGAGAGGTCGACGTCCGCAAACCACAACCCCCCCTTGTCAACCCCTGGCCAGACGGCTACGAGCGGTCCGGGTGCCTAGTTCTGCTAGAATCGTCCGAAACCGCCGTCCACGCCATCAAGAGTGGTTCTTGCGAGCTCCGACCGGCGAGCTGCCGACATGGCCCATTTCATCTTATACTCGGTTTCTATGGCAAGCTGGCTGGCGAGAGTCCAGACTTAGCAGCTGGCGGATACGCCACACACAAAGCAATGGTCATCAAAGCTATTGACCTGTTCGGGACTATCCTTCGCCCTCAAAGGCGAGGTACACTCAAGCTCAAGACGTAAGGCGGTTGGTGTTCTTTCTCTCTTTGCCTAGACGTATTCAAATAAAAAGATATTCAAGTGATATCTGTCCTCTCTTGCCGGCAGGTGGTTGGGTAGATGAACTGACAGTCAAAACACTCATTGAACTCCGATCACGGCCTCTTCCCCCAGGTCAGCAGGCTTTGCTGACCCAACACCTCTCGGGTCCGCCGACATTCCAACGAGGGTGAACTGGTAAAGATACTGGGGCGATATCAACTGCTCTTCCAATCCGCGGTGGTTTGCGCACAGACGTAGAGATTGAAGCCATTCCCAGCAGGCCCTTCAACCCAGCACATCTGCCCTCCTCCTCAACTTTTTAGAGACAATAAGCCATCCATATCAACTGCTGTCAAGCTTGCCAACCGTCAAAGATACCTGCCCGATAGCAATCGCTCCTTCCAGTTCGTGGCGTTCAGGAAAGGCGCCCATCAAACCCTCACCAACTACAACCTCGACCCCCTCCTCTCTATTCCACAATCCATCCACAACTACCACAACACTTCTACCCTCAACAACCCACTACTTCTATCCTCAGGCATCCACACAAGACAATTCATCCTTTCGTGACCCCACCGTTCTACCGCACGCGTGTCTCCAATTCCCTCAGGCTGCAACAGTTTCAAGCCACGCTCGATTCCCAGACTGAACAACTCGACAAACAGCACACGGCCCCCAGTCTAGGCTGTCTTCCCCTCCCTTTTCTACCGATCAGAACGCGCCACCTCTCCGCTCGACTTGGTTCCATCTCTTGTCCGTCACAAACTACGCGCCAATCGAAGAAGGTCAAGACAGCCAGGGGCTCAGACGACGTGAGCTGCTCGCAAGAGGCACTCGGATCCCACCCTCTCCCCTCAAGTCCCTCAACTCGGCATCCGTCCCCTGCTCCAAGCTTTCCCCGAACAACCACTCAAACCTCAACACCGCACTCCCTCGTCCAGCTTCAACCACGCAAATCAACTCTGTTTGCCTCACACAACACCGGACACACCAAGCTTTGCTTGCCCGTCACCAGCTGCCCAGCCAGGCATTGGCCAGCAGTTTTTGTTCAGCACCATCCAGCCCTGCTTGACCGGCACTTCCCTCGGCACCCCCGACCCCGGAGCACTCAGTCCAGAAAGGTACCTGTCCCATTTTACTTGTTTGCTTGTCCGGTGACTCATATCTGAAACCAAACGGCTACCAAAAGGAAAGTGCGGACGAAATCGAAAAAGGTGCTTTCCAGTATCTGAGAGGGGTAAGGGCCCCCCCTATTTTCTTTTGAGGGCCTCCCTTTTTAAAAAAGAACGCCCAATTAGTTTTCGTTTGCTTGTGTTTTTATTTTACTCTAAGCCGTTCGGATATTATTTAAGGGCATCGATTATTATTTTCAAGCGCCCATGGAGATATCCGGCAAGGCATATGGTTGATTTTCTTTATACCCGTTTTATTTATTCTTTAGGGGCGATCTTAAACAAAAACGCCTTTTCTAACAACAGCTAGGCCGCAGATACCTCCTTGAACGCCTCTATTCACTTGCCAACGCCTAGGCAATATTCCTTGACGCCCGAAAATACTCCAGACACACCTCTTCACAAACAGCAAGATGTGTTTCCAGGAGTATATCGCTTACCAGTGCGGGCACCGTAGCATGGCTGTGGTCCGTCCGTGCCCCTTGACCACAGCCCTACACACGTTTGCCCCATGCTCCATCATGCCTCCCAAGCAGTTCCATGCGGTCACTATGTGCGTTGCGTGCGAGCGCACCCTACACTTTCGTTGGATCCTCATCCGCGAGTGGGAGCACCGCTGGCTCCATGAGCGCGGAGTATGCGGGTGCAAGGCCGATTTCCCAGGCCTACTCAACAAGCCTAGGATGTCGGGCACTGCCACTTCACACAAGGCCCGAGGCAAGCAGCCTGAGGGAGCAGTCCCACAGCTCCCAGCGCCCGTCAGTGAGGGCATGGTTGACGGCACACCTCATGTGGCCATCCGGATCCCGAGCCTCCTCGCCACTGAATGGGTCGAGGACCACAAGGACCTCCATCAGTCGGGCAAGTGCAATTGTCCGCTTAGCTTCAACTACAAGCCCCTGACAACCGAGGATGAGATGACGCCGGTTGAGAAGGCGGCTCTCCGCAGCTATAGAGAGCTAGACTTTGGTCGTCAGACCATGACACCCCAGGAGATTGGCCGTCGCATCGCCGAGATCAACCATCTGTTCGGTCCTTTCATGGTGCCCCCTGGTCCACGGGATCCGCCTCCTCGAAAGCGTCGAGAGCATGCCCACTACCTCTACAACGCTGGGCTCAGACGAGCTCCTAACAACAAGGCAGTCAACTTCCAAGATCCACCGAGGCCAATGGTGCGGTTCGCTGCCCAGTTCGCTCACCCGCACCCCGTGGCCACTCACAGCTCCGGACCTGCCTACGTCCAACAAGGCGTCTCGCCTGACATGGTCCCAATCAAGAACCACCCCTTGAATCCCATCGGCGCCAACTTTGAGACCCCTCACGTCCCCCCCAACAGTCCCACCCTCCCAACAGCACCCCCTCCAAGCCCGACCACGACTCCCCCTCCCGAGCCCACCGTCCAACGCAACGCGGGCTTCTTCCCCGACCCAGCAATACTCTTCGCCTCCGGCACCTTGGCCACAACTGGTCTAGCGCCGCCAATCATCTACGGCCCAAACCATTTCACCTCCTCAGGCCTCACCTACGGCGCCCCGATGCTCCCGCTAGCACCCTACAACAACCCACCACGCCCGTACCGACCTCCAACACCATATCCCCGCTACGCCGTCTCCCCTGAGAATGATACCCCAGCTGGGTCACAAACCAACACGCCCACAATATCACCCGCCATCTCACCCCGTGTATTCCCCGTCAACTCGCCCCGTGTGTCCTCCGTCCCGACACGCACAGCTTCAACCCCTCCGCGCGTGGATAGCAACTACACACCTCTCTGCGGGTACCCTGTTGGCGCCGGACCAGAGGGTGAGTTCGGGGCTGCCGACTGGAATTTGTGTCGGCTGAATGGGGATCGGGGCATGGAGGTTCCGGTTATGGGGTCGCCGCCGCCGCCTTCGCATTGGTCTCTTTAACCTTTAAAGCAATGTGGGTTTATGATATACATGATGATAGGGAGTTGAAGCTGACGTGTTTAGATACGTATCATGATGGGTGAGGCGTTGGGCGTTTTGGTGAGAGGAGGACGATCCCAGACGACACGACTTGACACGGTTAGATATACTTATGGGCTTGTGTCTTTTATTGATTTAGCTTCTTTCTTTTCCAAGGATTTCCAAGGATCTGTTTCATTTCACGTATCTGGTCTCTGGAGATTCCTCTCGAAAATGCCTTGGTTTTCTCTCCTTGCCGATTTATTTCTTCACGTGGAGATTTCTCACGACTTCCTTGACCTGTATCTTTCTCCTGCGAGGATCTTTCTCTCTCACCAGGTTCACGAGTTCACAACGTTCTCAGCGTACGGGTCCTCATCCAACAACTTTACCAACAAACAGCTCTTCTCGGTATCGTGGTTCTCAGCAACAGAATCCCATGCATTTACTTCTCTCACGATATTTTCTCTCACGGACATGGTCACACGATCCCACGGACACACGGTATAGACTCACAACTTGGACTCACGGTCCCACAACCGAGTTCTGGGACAATTACCTTTCACAAAAAAAAGCATCATGTATCCACAACCTCAACAGCCGTGCAACAGCAACACGGCTTCTCTTCACCCCCAGTCTTTTGCCGTTACGCGATGAGTTTTTTATGATACAACATATACACAACCACTCAACGTGACAACAGCTCCCACCCTCGCCGTACCACACCAAGACCAACACCCTCTACCACTATCCCCAAAGACAACAGGAGAGAAAGAGAGAGACAGGGGAAATGAAACCCAGGTTGATGATTTCAATCACTTTGTTCTTGTGTTATTATCACCAGCAGGAAGCCATCATGGACATGGACACGCATGCATCGGGAGAAAAAAAATCATGGTATGCTTTTTTCAAACCATCACACCCACCCACGATGTGTGGAAAAAGGGGTGTCCCTCTGTATAATTCTTCCTTTCTTCAGCGATGCCTTTTCCTTTTGCAAATCGTTTTACCGATCAACCTCACCTGGGGACGGGGTTAGCAAAGTCTAAACATATCTTATCACGAGTGTTCAACATACCAAACACCAAGTCCATGGTGCCAATCACCGCTACTGCGTCAGCAAGCAAGTGGCCCTTGCTCACATGGTCGAAACCAGCCAGATGGGCGAACCCAGGCGCACGAATGTGCACGCGATACGGCCTCTCGCTGCCGTCAGAGACAACATAGACGCCCATCTCGCCCTTGGGCGCCTCAATGGCCGAGTATGTATCGCCAGGGGGGACGGCGTAGCCCTTGGTGTACAGCAAAAAGTGGTGGATCAGCGCCTCCATGTTCTCCTTCATGGCCGATCGTGGCGGCGGTGACACCTTGTAATCCTCAACACGGACGGGGCCGGCGGGCATCTTGTTCAGGCACTGGTGGATGATGCGGAGCGATTGGCGGAACTCCTCCATGCGGCAGAGGTAGCGGTCGTAGCAGTCGCCATTGACACCGACAGGCACATCAAACTCGACCTGGTCGTATGCGTCATAGGGGGCGCTCTTGCGGATGTCCCACGGCACACCGGAACCACGGAGCATGACACCGGTGAAGGAGAGGTTCAGGGCATCGGCGGCCGAGACGACACCAACGCCTTGGAGACGGTTGATCCAGATACGGTTGTCCGTCAGCATTTCCTCGGTCTCGTCGATGCGGTCGCCGAACTGCGTGGCCCACTGGTAGATGTCGTCGAGGAGGCCAACGGGGAGATCTTGGTGGACACCGCCGGGGCGGACATAGGCGGCGTGGAGACGGGCGCCAGAGACGCGCTCATAGAATTCCTGGGTTTTGTACATTAGCCAAGCTGTTTTATAGTCTCCGATGATTTGTCCTTCCATAGCACATCACACAGTTTCTAGCATAGCGATGTCTTTGCTCCAATTCACACGGATGCCAAACTCACCATAAGCTTCTCTCGCTCCTCGAAACCCCACAGGAAGGGCGTAAGCGCACCAACGTCCATGGCGTGGGACAGGACCGACATGAGATGGTTCAGAATACGGGTGATCTCGCCAAACAGAGTCCGAATAAACTTTGCGCGCTCGGGAATCTCAATGTTGAGCAACTTCTCCACCGCCAGCGAGAAGCACTGCTCGTTGGTCATCATGGAGACGTAGTCGAGCCGGTCAAAGTACGGCAGCGCCTGCAGGTAGGTCTTGTACTCGCACAGCTTCTCGGTGCCGCGGTGCAGCAGGCCGACGTGCGGATCCGACCGCACAATCTCCTCGCCGCTGAGCTCCAAGATCAAACGCAACACACCGTGAGCCGCCGGATGCTGGGGACCGAAATTGACCGTGTAGTGCCGGATCTTGCGGGCCTCAATGGCCTCGTCGTCGACGAGTGATTTTTTCGGCTCCGTGCCCATCATCCGCGCCTCGCCGTACGGGTCCACGGGCGTCGAAAAGTCCTCGCTCACCGGCACGAGGCGCGTGCCCTGGTACTCGGCGGGCTCGGCATAGCGGCGGCGGATCGAGGCGGAGAAGGCGCGCGACGACGCGAGGATCGGTGATGCTGCTGTTGTCGTCGGACGTCGTATGCACAGTCGCTTGGCGCTGTGGCCGGCGAGCCGGTATAGCGTCGACGCCATTGTCGTCGGTGCTGTTGCGCGCTATGTATGAGGGAGAGAGGAGAGAGGAGGCGGATTCCCCAGCGGTTTGGCCTCTTCTCCAGCGTCAATGGCTAGCACTGAGCGAGGTAAGGGTGGTGGGGAGTTTCGAGCTCTCTGCTATCAATTCCGAGTCGACGCCGTCACACATTCAAAGAGCACATTGGCCACTCAGGACCGTGCTTGGGTGCTCAATTCCGCGGTTTACCCGGGCGGGTCCCGGTCCCATCCGATTTTCTGAAATACAATGGTTTTGATTGGCTGGAGATGCTTTATTCAACGGCTTTCAGAGCCTCTTGTTTTTGGGGATTTGTTTGAACGACGATAAATCAACGGTACGAGATGGATGAAATAGGTATGGATTGCGAGTTTGAATTTTATCCGCTCTGTATTCTTGTGCTTGGTGATCAAGTGGTGATCTGGAGTCTTGGTGCAGCAGTTCCTTTAGCTCGACTCTTCGGACTGAAGCCGAGTTGACGGAAACCACCCCACTCACAGCTTGACTGGCGCCGCTTCCACCGGACCACCGCACGAGGCCGATTCTGTCAAGCCACCGATACCTCCGGACTCGGGGGATGGCAGAACCGGCATCAGACTCCGGCTGCGGGGTTGACACCGTACCCCACAAGTTTGGTCCTGGAGCTGCAACTTTCCGACGTTGCTCTCTTCCGTTTCACCGTTCTGTTGCCTCTTTTCTTCCATGCTGTTGGGCGGGGCTTGTTCCGGATGCGTGTCCTTCAACTCGCTTCCTCCTTTGGGTGAGGTGGACTTTCACCTGAGGGTCGCCCCTGTCCCAACAACGAGCCACGCAATTCACTTTAAAAAGCGCGGTTGAGCTACGCTAACAAGCCCGCCGTAGTTCTGAAGCGACGGTTCAATATGAACATTTCTAATCCGGAACTTGGCGTCCGAGCTCGCCATTGAATGTCGTGGAGCGGGAGAGGATGGCTGGTTCTTTTTCTTCCGGCGCGCTTGTGAGCGGGTGCGGTTGCACCTGTAACTTTTTAGCAGCGCTCAGTTGGGGTGAAGGCCCCACTATTCCAGCGCCAAGTATACTGGGTTAGAAGGTACTCGGCTGCTGGTAGTAGTCTGGGCGTCGCAAAAAGTAGCGCCAATGCGACAGGTACATCCAGCCAACAGCGCACTCCCTCGCTGGCGCTGCGGCACGCAAAGACATCGAATCGACACTGGATTAAGGCCACCTATGTTTTTGGTTCAGAGTTCACCACAAAGCCTCAAAAACTCTACTTGCTTACGGCAGCTTCCACTTCCACCTCTCCCTCCATCAGCTGGTCCACAAGTCTTGATCCGGCTTCTTGCCAATTGAGCTGTCTCTTCCTTTTTTTTTCCTTTTCTTCCCATTTCCGTCTGAAGCTCAGAGCTGCCTGCAGCTTGCTTGTCGGCCCGTCGAGACAGTAGACGTCAGACACCGCGAGATTCCTCGACTGATTCTTGCGGCGCACGTCTTCCACTCCCTTTCTACTGCAACAGCGCCAGCCGGTCTGTCCTCTCGTCGAGTCCTTTACTCCCAAAAATCGCCGATATATCTCCACCCAACCCGAAGCAATGGCGCAACTGCGAGGACAGGGTAGCTACGGCATCGCCCCGAACCCCTTTGGCGGTGCACCAGCAGCAGACAAGCCCGAAGGGAGCGCGCTCGATGCCATCAGGGAGCAGACGAGCAAGATTGAGGATATCTTGGACGGACTCAGCGAACCAATCAAGCCGTATGCAGCAGCAGTCGCGCAGGTCGGAGCTCGTCGGCTGACAGTTGTGTAGCTTCCTTCCTGCGATCGGCCGATTCCTCATCGTCGTCACCTTTATCGAAGATACGCTGAGAATACTTACGCAATGGAGCGACCAGCTCCTGTACCTCCACGACTATCGGCACAGTATGTTTTTCTGGTGTTGGCGCATGGCAAAGACTAACAGCGAGCAGTTCCCAACGGCATCACGCACCTCTTCCTCATCGTTAACATGGTGACCATGGCTGTTGCCTCGACGCTCGTTATCATCCGGAAACACTCCGAGTATGCTGTGGGCGGTCTCATTGGCGTTGTCATCACGCAGGCGCTCGGCTACGGTCTCATCTTTGACCTCAACTTCTTCCTCCGCAACCTGTCGGTCATGGGTGGTCTCCTCATGGTTCTCTCGGATTCGTGGGTGCGCAAGACAAAGGCTTTCGCCGGCCTGCCGCAGATCGAGGAGAAGGACCGCAAGATGTACTTCCAGCTTGCTGGTCGCGTGCTCCTCATCTTCCTGTTCGTTGGCTTTGTCTTTAGCGGACAGTGGTCCATCTGGCGCGTGGTTGTCTCGCTCATTGGTCTCGTTGCTTGCGTCATGGTTGTCGTTGGTTTCAAGGCCAAGTTTAGTGCGACCCTCCTGGTTGTGATCCTCAGCATCTTCAACATCCTGGTCAACAACTTCTGGACTGTAGGTTTTCTGCGTTGACGAGCTGGAATTATGCTAACAGCTGCTAGCTCCACGAGCACCATCCCCACAAGGACTTTGCCAAGTACGACTTCTTCCAGATCCTGTCCATCGTCGGCGGTCTCCTCCTCCTCGTCAACAGCGGCCCCGGCCAGTTCAGCATCGACGAGAAGAAGAAGGTCTACTAAGGATTTTCATTTTTGTTTGTCGAGGTGGCGTTGCCGTTTTCCACACACCGGCAGGTTGAGCTCGGAGACTTTGACGAGGAAAGCTAGAACAGGATACCAATACTCGCAAGGCTAATGTGTGCTGCGATGCTGGATGGGAAAGAGGCGGGGCGTCAGACAAAGTCGAACGAGCAATGATCGTAAAATGAAGGCGTGTTGCTTGCTCGGGATCGGGAAGGGAGGAAGGGAGCCGAGGGAGAATCGAATGGATCATTTTACGGCGCTAAGAGAATCAAGTTTTTTTATTTACTGTTATGTAGAAAAGTCGTCTGCAGCAAGCCTAGCCATCCGTCCTTGTTCATGCCACTCAGTCTGCTGCGGTCTAGTAATTTGCCATGTACCCTTGCTACGGCAGCACTGAAAGCATATACTAAGCCAGAATAGACATCTCGAATCGTGACCCGCGCCACGATCATTTCCTCTGATAAGTCTGGCGCCCTCTAGGTCGCTAGTTATCCTGTTAGCTCTAAATAGGGAGACCCCTTTGCATCCATTCGTAACCCCGAGAGAGAGAAAACCGGTCATCTTCCCATTAACACTCATCAAATAGACGCCCAATGCCCCAAAACCTTACGGAATAACCAAACCCCTCATGCTCTCCTTCGCAATACTAATAATCTTCATACACGGCGGCTCCCCTCCAACATCATAACTACACCCCTCAGGCTTCACAATCCTTCCACTCGCTAACGCCAAGTCCAACTCAGCATGCCTCTTCCGACTCCGCTCCTCCACCAGACTGATAATATCCTTGAGCCCAATGAACCCATCACCCATGAACCGACAACAGTCATTCCCAGGCTGCACGCTCACCATATCCTTGTGTCCAATCCCATACACATCAATCTTCAAGAGCGCCCTGACCGTCAACCGCCACAGCGCAGGCTCGATCGGCTCTTCTGATATTCTCTCTCTCGATGGCGTGGCGGCGTATCCCTTAGCCGCATTCCCCCAAAGTCCGCCGTAGTCATCGAGCTGGAACCGGATCTTCTCGCGCGCTGCGTCGGCTGCTGCTGCGCGCTCGTCGATCATGGTCAGGATGCGCATGTATGTGTTCGAGAGGGAGGGGAGGAGGGCGCCGAGCATCATGAGGTTTTGGAAGGAGGCGACGGGCGGGGGGTGACAGAGTTCTAGGGGCGGGTCGCCGCAGATGAGGCATTTGGTTGCGTCGTGGGCGGTGCGGGAGGCGAGGCGGGCGACTTTTATCGCGGCCGAGACGCTCGTGGGGAGGGATTGGAGGGAGGAGAGGGCCAGGTAGAGGGTTGAGAGGCAGGCGCATGCAGGCTGGGATGGCACTGAGGTAGCGGAGAGGGAGGGTGATAGGGAAGGGAGCTTGTCTGAGGATGGTGGGGACACCGGAGAGGGCATTTCGGCGGCCATGATGCGGTCAATGTCGGACCGCGGGATTTCGGTGTGTGGGAGTGTTGGAGGGGACTCAAGTGGGCCCGACCAGTTGATTGTCTGGCCCATGTAGTCGCCCATGAAGGTGGCTGGTGAGGGAGGAGATGGGTTGGGGAAGGAGGTGTTGGTGTTGGGCTTCTTGGTTGGTGGTGGGAGGGTATCTAGGGGCTCAAGCGAGTCCAGGCCTTGGAAGGTAAAGGGTTCTGTGGAGGGGAAGTTGGTGTCAATGAGGTTGAAAAAGTCCATGTCGGGATTTTCAAAGTCGAGGAATGAGAGATCCAGTTCCATGGACAGGGTGCTGTCGAACGGCGGGACGATGTCGACATGCTGGTACTCTGTCGCCTTGGGAGTCTCCAATTCCTTGCTGGATTCCTTGCTGGCCTCTTGGGAGTCTGCTTCAGGCTGCACCTGGGGCTCGACTTCGTTGTGAGTACGCTTTCGGGGCCGGCCCATTGGCTTTTGCGCCGAGTAGACGCATTTGATGCCTTCGCGCTTACAGCGAGCGCAACCATCGATCTCTTTTGAGCACGCGAGCTTCTTCGCCCCTGTTGAGAGTCAGCGGGAGTCCTGTGCAGCACGGCTGACACGTACGACACTCATCGCAGGCCCGTCTCTTCACTGGTTCGTTCTTGCCCCTGTCATCGCTGTTTCTGAGCTTGGTAGCCTCTTTGGTTTTGCTTGGATCCATCTCTGTTGCAGCCGTGTCGAACATGTACAAGTCAAGCGTGTTGGTGTTAGTGCAGATCAACTAGCTTCATATGAAGTAGGTATGGGTGGACGAGTGCAGCAGTTTCGCGTATTCGTAATCACACACGGCTGGCTGTCGCCTTACGAGGCGGGGTTGCCTCTCAGGGTTCTCACAAAGACCGAGCCCCTGACACTGCCGTCCAGTCACTAACAATTAGCATCGAGGCTGCCATGGAGGATTCGGCCCATGCAGGATGGAATCCGCCAGAAACATGGCGATCCAACGAAAACTCGTGCACGATACGAGCAAGTTATGATTGAGGGTGGTTGAAGTTGTGTGACTGAGGGGCTGATGACTCTTATTTCCAAACTACTCCTGCTGCACCGATTAACATACAAACTGTATGTATTGCCGTTACGGTGTAAGTTGAAGCAGTGACACATGTCCTTTGTTCTGTTGCTTATAAATGGAATGAAGCTGAAAACGACCAATGCAAAGTAAACGTGGCTAACCTCTTCGGGAAAGACACCGGCTTGGTGGGGCGGTCTGCGCTCCAGCTCCAGGCGGTGAGTTCTAGAGTCCCCGCCAGAGCTTGTAAGGCTGGCAGAAAAAAAAAAAGTTCCAGCTTGTCCCACCCTGCATGGAAATTTCCAAGAGCCGTGGCTCAGCAATTGGAAAGACGATCAACCGGCGCAATGGGGTCCAAATTGGTCGACAAGAAGCGGAAATCCCGTGTCCAGGAGGAGTCTGAGCCCGAGGATGAGTTCGCCAATGTCGACTTTGACGGTGTCCTTTCGCAAAGCGAAGACGAACTCGGCGACTTGAGCTCCGACGACGAGGACTACGAGGCGCAGGAACAAGATGACAGCGAGAGTGAGGGAAGCGAAGATGGGGAGGATGACGATATTCTCAGTGACGACATTCCCTCGGACGTTGACGGCGAGGCCGAGATCAACAAGCTCATGAAGGATCAGTTTGACGACCTCGAAATCACCGAGCCCGGCGTCGACCCCAAACCAAAACACGAAAAGGAGGAGGACAGAAACTATAGGATTGAGAAGGACGCCAACGGGAATGAGCGCTATGTTTACGAGTGCGTGCGCCAGCTCGGAGGCTTGTAGCAGGAGACTGACTGGAACAGTGAAATTGACCCTGTCTACGACTCGGACGACTCGGACGCCCAGGGGCCCGTCAACACAATCGGCAACATCGACTTGTCTTTTTACGATAGCTACCCCCATATCGGCTATGATATCAACGGCAAGAAGATTATGCGCCCGGCGACAGGCGATGCGCTCCAGAGTTTGCTTGACAGCATCGAGGTGCCTAAGGGGTGGACTGGACTTACCGACGTCAACACGGGCAACCCTCTGAACCTGAGCGAAGAAGAGTTGGAGCTTGTCCGCCGTGTGCAGATGGGTCTTGTCACTGATGAGCTCCACGACCCATACCCCGAAACCGTCGAATACTTTACGTCGATCGAGGAGAAGATGCGTATGTTGGAAGTGGTAATTGCTTTGCCAAACATAACTAACAAGCTGTAGCTCTCAGCGCTGCTCCCGAGCCGAAGCGGCGATTCCTCCCGTCCAAGAACGAAGCCAAGCAGGTCATGAAGTTGGTTCGCGCTATTCGGGAAGGAAGAATTCTGCCCTACAAGCCCCCAGAGGATCGTGAAAGAGAGTTGGAGGAAGAAGAGGAGGTTCACTTTGACCTCTGGCAGAACGAAGAGCCCCAAGAGCCCAACGTCATGCACATTCCCGCGCCCAAACTCCCACCTCCCGGTTATGACATGAGTTACAATCCTCCTGAGGAATATTTGCCGTGAGTGCGCTCTCACCCGGGGTTTTTAGTGCGCTAACATTGTGATAGTACCAAGGAGGAAAGAGAGGAGTGGGAGAAGCTTGAGCCCGAGGAGAGGGAAAAGGATTACATCCCCCAAAAGTTTACCTCTCTCCGAAAGGTTCCTGCGTGGGATAACCTCGTCAAGGAAAGGTTTGAGCGATCAATGGTAAGGATTCGTGTTCCTACCGGTGGAAATCGCTAACGGCTTGGTGCTCAGGACTTGTACCTTGCCCCTCGTGTGCGGAAGAACAGGCTCAACATCGACCCCAACTCCCTTCTCCCCAAGCTACCATCTCCCTCAGAGCTTAGGCCATTCCCGACAGTGGGACAGACTATTTTCCGTGGTCACGAGGGCAGAGTGCGGAGCGTTGCTATCGACCCTGTAAGTGATGACGAATCCTGCACAACAACATGAGCTAACTTGAACAGAGCGGCGTCGCTGTGGCCAGTGGCGGTGACGATGGCACAGTCAGGGTCTGGGAGCTCCTAACAGGCCGCCAAGTCTGGTCGGTCAAGCTCAGCAGTGATGAAAGCGTCAACGCTGTGCGGTGGAGACCCACAAAGGACTCGTTTATCCTTGCAGCAGCAGTTGGCGAGGATATCTTCTTGATGGTTCCTAATCACGCCAGTGTGGCCCCAGCGCTTGACCAAGCAAGCCGGGAAATTCTGTCGGCAGGGTTTGGATATGCCGCCAATGGCCAAGTGCACAACGCCCCTGGCAAAGAACCTTCAGCAAAATGGGACCGTCCTGGCGCCAAGCTCGAGGATGAAGGCGTTTTGCTCAGGATAACAGTCAGGTCAACGGTCAAGGTTATCAACTGGCACAGACGCGGAGATCACTTTGCGACCGTTTCTCCCACCGGTCAGCGAAGCTCAGTGGCCATCCACACCCTCTCAAAACACATGACGCAAATACCGTTCCGCAAACTGTCCGGTCTTGCGCAGACAGCGTCTTTCCATCCCCTCCGTCCTCTGTTCTTTGTGGCGACCCAAAGGACTATCCGTTGTTACGATCTGCAGAAGTTGGAGCTCATCAAGGTTCTCCAGCCAGGCGCAAAGTGGTATGTTCAACTTCTCTCTGACCAGCAACTGCAACTAATTTTGATAATAGGATCTCTTCATTTGATATTCACGTTGGCGGTGACAACTTGATTGTAGGCAGTTACGACAAGCGTCTCCTTTGGCACGACCTAGACCTTTCCAACAGACCGTACAAGACGATGCGATTCCACAGCGAGGCAGTCCGCACGGTGCGCTTCCACAAGGGCGGGCTTCCACTGTTTGCCGATGCCTCAGATGATGGAACGCTGCAAATATTCCACGGAAAGGTACCCAACGACCAGCTGGAAAACCCAACGATTGTGCCGGTCAAGGTGCTCAAGGGACACAAGGTGGTCAACAAGCTCGGCGTGCTGGACATGGACTGGCATCCGAGAGAGCCGTGGTGCGTCAGCGCCGGAGCAGACGGGACAATCCGGCTGTGGATGTAGTCAAGGCATATTGTGTACGTAAGTCGATATCCCAAGGAGTTTTATTTTGGGCATGGATGGCATCTTTTCTTAAAGAACGGGCCGTTGAGGAGTAAATACCACAATTGTTGCATTTTGCATTTTGCGTTGGGCACCAAGACCCTGTCTCTTGCCACGCGAAAAGTGTCCTGCATTTCCAAGCCGCACATTTGCAGAAACGCGTATATGTTACCGGCTGATTGGGCACCAACGGTTACAGACGACAACCCATTTCCGCTCCAGGGTGATGCTGACGTTTGACCTCGCCTCGATTTCGCATGGTTTCCCCGACGGAGATAGGATCCGCTCAAACGAGAGCGAGAGAGAGGCAAAGAGCCCTGCCAACGAACGAATCAATCACCAAGACAACCCGGCTTTGCCAATCAACAAAGTCCTCGGATCAGCCCTACAAAATGCTGCCTACATTGCCACCCCCTCTTCCCTGTTCTCTTCTTTCTTCTCTTCTCTCTTCTCCTTTTTGTCTTTCGTCCCTTTCTCTCTTCCCTCTTCCCACTCCTCTGCTCTCTCTCCTGTCCTTTTTTTTTTTTTTTGGGGGGGGGGGGTTCGCCCCCATCAAACCATCCCATGCCAACCCCCCTTCCACTTCTCCAACAACCCGCTCCCAACAACCCTCTCAGCCATCTTCCCAAACCCCTCCACATTCACATGCAAATAATCCCCCGTATCGTACTCGGTCGCAAGCTGCGTCCCGTTGCTCTTGTCTCGTACAACCTCATCAAAATCAACAACGCCATCGAACCGTCCGCTCCCCCGAATCCACTCATTCACCCTCTGCCTCTCCCTCTCCCGCCCTACGTCACTATACCCCTGCCCCGGTCCGCTCATAGGCGTGATCGTCGCGCCAAACACGGCGATACCCGCGCGATGCAGCCGTGTAACGATCTGATCATAGGCTGTGATGAGCCTGTCCCCTGTGGATGACAGGGACGCAGGATCAGTGGGGGATGTGCCGAGGTCATTAACGCCTTCGTAGATCAACGCCCATTTGACACCGGACTGGGCGGTTACATCCCGCTCCAGACGGGCGAGCGCTGACGGTCCCAAACCGTCGTTCAACACGCGGTTTCCACCGGCTGCTTGGTTGGCAATGGCGATGTGGGATGTCTCCTTGGAAGACTGCAACAGACGCAAGAGCTGGTCAGGCCAGCGGTTGTTACCGTTGGTGGTGGACCCGCGGCCGTCGGTGATCGAGTCGCCTACTATGGCTAGGGTTGCGTGTTTTGTGGGCAGCCAGGCTTCGATGGACGAGAGGAAGTACCAGTGGTCTGTTTTACCTGCCCCTGGGAGGACGGAGAGGTCTGGGGATGTGAGGTGGCTGCCGGGTGCGGCGTGGGATGTTGTGCGTGAACCGGGATGGCCTGTTACGGCGAAGCCGGACTGGCCGGTTGCGAGATAGGCGGTTACGCTGAGGGAGGTTTGGGCTCTGATGGTGAAGTTGAGGGGGTCTGAGACTACCAGGGCGCCGGGGGGGATGATGAAGGACGATTTGCCCGAAAACTTTCGGTGTTAGTTACAGGGGGTTCCAGCTCCCGACAGGGCGACTGGGGGACATACGGTGACGGTCTGCACCGAGCCAGGAACAACAGCAGCAGAGCCCGCAGTGCCATTCACTGGGAGACCAACGGTGGCGCCCGAAATGGGCAGATCGGTTGCACCAAAGGCATTGCTAAAGTACAGACGGATGATATCTGCGTCCTGGGTAAGATAGACCGTTTGGCGTAGGGTGGAGTCGACAAAGACGCCTGTCGATCCGTTCTGGAGGGGTTTTGCTTTTTGTCAGCCACCGGCGCAAAAAAAAATAAAAAATAAGGGGGGGCCGATCGTCGTCCAGGGGTTTGCGTATTTGAGCCGCAAAAACACAACAAACCCAAACTCAACGACAAAACAACGATAAACTTACGAATGGGGTTGGGGGTAGGTTATGAGGCTCAACGAGCTGAGGCATCGAAGCCCATGTCGTAACCCAGTGTTTACCGCATTCTGCCACGGCAAAGGCCGAGCTCAGCAGCAACCCGGCGAGGGCGCTCTTCAGACCGGTCATGTTGACGATGACGACAATAACTTCAACGAGTGACAAAGTAAGGGGGAAAAAAAAGAACGAGTGTAGCGGAGACTCGACCACGAACACCTCGCGTCTCTGTCCGTCACCAAGTCGTGTCTCCCCTCACCGCATACCCAGCCGATATATATTATGCAGAATTGCGACCAAGCAATACAGCAACGGTACGCCATCACAGTCGATGCTACCGATCGAATAGGGTCCAATACCCCGGAGCCAGGCCGTCTGGGCCGTTGAACTCCGGCTAAATGGGGAATACTACGGACGACAGTCCATACCTTGGACCCGACGCCCATAACCGGGCCTCGGAGCGACAGTGGGTGAACGGAAGACGGGACCTCGTGTCTCCAAGCGTCTTAGTCTGGGAACGCCAATCCAACATGTCCAACGTGGAAAGCGTGGTTGGGTCCATCCAACTGCAACCCCAATCTCGCCTGTTGTGTCTTGCTCCAACAGCAAAAGCCCCGCAACCTGGAACCTGGAACGGTGCGGGGATGCGATTGGGGAATTGGGAAAGTGACCTGTAGCAAACACGTCATGATGTGCGGGACGACGGGAGCGGGACGGAACATGCAACAAACAAACTTTTGCATTGCCAAAACCTATTTTGATCGACCGCCGTCGCCATCCATCTCCCATACAGGGCACCAGATACAGATTCGATCAAAGGAGACCAGCAGTCCTCATCTATTTTTTCCAACTCGCTTCAATGCAATCCGTGTTGCCCCCGGCTCCGCCGTTTCGTCCACATATCCCACAAGAAAGGTCTCCATGTTGCTGTCCAAGACCTTTCAATTCGTCACACATAAGCCAAAAGAAAAAAAAATCAAGGCGAAACACGGGCAACAAGACCAAGCAGAAGGAAAAGCATCAAAGAAATATTTCGCCATCGAAGCATCCTAGCAGCGCCAACAGGGTTTTACTGCTGTCGACGATGGACTCGGAAGCTGTCGTGTTCAGGCCCACGATCCGATTTCGCGGAGGCAGGGGGAGGAGGGGCAGATGAGACCATTGTCAGCACCGTCCGAGCTGACAATGCTAACAGTGCTGCCCAGCATGGTGCTTGCCAATATGGTGTCATCCATGCTCGAGTCGTCATACGGCTCAAAGGGGGCAAAGGAAGCACCGGCGTCCTGGAGCCATCCAGGGACGCAGCAGGCATGTCCTGCCGGCTGCTTGTTGTAGATGCTCAAGGCATCCTTCGTCAATGGGAGTGATGTCTGGAAGTCGAGTGTGCCTGCCTCCTGCAGCAGGCCGACACCATCACCCGGAACGGTCTCGATTGATTCGTCCGACTCGGTCGACTCGCCCTGCGACTGGGGCTTGTGGGACATGCCGGGACACTCGGCAGCATCTTTGTCCGACGAGGAGCTGGCAAGCTCGTTCTGGGACTGGTTGTCCCCGTTGAACTGAGGTTCCCTGTCCTTGGTGTGGGCTTTCTCGACCATGACCCAGTCATTGGGTCCCGTTGCGTTGGAGCCGGACGAGTCTGTGTGCGAGGCAGTCATGATGCCAAGTGGTATTCGGAAGGGGAGGTTGTGTCGATAGTAATTAGCGGGTAGGTGGTCCTGTGTCGAGAAGCTGTCAGTACGGCTCACCAAGCGGCGGCGGAGGTAGGCATGACCAACCGAAGAGGTATGGGAAGACCGATGGAAGTTCGAAGGCCGCGCGGCGATGAGGCGATGATTGGGAAGAAAGGAAGCCGAAGTTTAACGTCTGGAAAAACCTCACCTCGTGAGGTAAATGCTTCTTCTTGAAGACAAGATGTTGATGGCAGAAGGGGGAAAGAGAAGGAGTATCGTGGGAGTTCGGCCTCGACGACCGTGGCGGGAGCTCTTCTTATAGTCGTGTCACCGACTGTCAACGGCGTCCGTTCAAAACAAAACGGTGGGGAGAAAACGAGAGTTGGGAAGGGAGACGGGTGTGTTTGAAAGGTTTTTACCCATGTCGTCCCCCAGCCCAATCGTGTAGTCACGAGGGCTGGCAGTGAGTGGGATGTGGAGGGGGGTCTGGTTAACTACTTTGCTCCAGCAATGGCGGCGGCGCAGCCTGGTTCGTACTTGACGGAGTACCACTCGCGTTGAGCTGGCACTGTGAGTGCTTGAGGTCACCCCAAACGGGCAGAGCTTGGCCGCATCTCTGAGCGTGGGGAAACGGCCGAGGTCGAATCGATCTTTTCACCGCCGCTACTTCTGCTGATTCACATTTGTCGCCTTGGTGGTGACAATAAAGAGCCACAGCCGATGGAGGCTCTGCGTAGAGTCGTCTCGGATGCCATCTTATCCGTTGTGGTCTCTCCAGATGCCTTTGCGCCGTTGACATTCCCTCCATCAACAGGAGAGAAGCACGGGGTTACTTCAAAACATGGATAGGCTCGTTGCGCTGCGTTGACATCGGTTCTGTTCACCGAGTCCATTGTGTGGACAAGCGACAGACAGACATTGGCCAACCCGTCAACCGATCCCGTAGTGGTGAGGCCCCGTTCGCAGACGGGACAAGCACTGTGCGCAGGAAGGTACGATGGGAGCGGGGAACATCCCGCGTTGGTTCGCCCTATTCTGACCCTGCGCGCCGCCGCTTTTCTCCTGGTTTTGCTGGCGGACGGTGATTCAGAGCGTTTGAGCGATTTTTTTTTTTTTTTGAAGCACCAAGGAGAATTCCGGGGGGGCGTGACCAACTCCACGAGGCCCAAAGACCAACCAGCAGAACGACTGGCCCCTGGAATCGACGCGGCCACGATGCCGGCCGGCTGTGAAGGGGTAGCTCAGCATTTTCAGTCTTCGCTCTCGGTAGGCTCACACCCGCCGCTTGGTTATGTTTCCCTCTCGCACAGTTCGGCAAAGTCAAAAGATTTACCTATATCACACACAATATTAGGACAAGCACCAGGAAACTCTCCGGCATGGTCCCGAGGGGCCTCAATGTCTCGATTATTTCCTTGCAGCCCGGAATAAAGCGACGTGACGGCGACGCGGCTTAAGACCCTTGTAACCGTCGAATTTGACACATCCACAGATCGGGACCGCGCAGCACTAGTGGCACTTGGGCGCTCCTTCCCTGCTTGCATTCGACCATCCGTCGCTATCAGGTAGGTACGGAGTACCTTGCCGGACGAAAAAGTTGAGTGCGAGGCGTGTCTTCATGGAACGCGGCCTACCAAGCTTCCTCTGGGTTCCGGTTCCATTCCAGCCAGCATGTGCTCCAGGAAACGGCAGCCACCCAGGCCCAGATCACACCCCCATGTTCCTGGGCAAATAGAAACCGTACCGTAGGCATTGTATGCCGAAGAGTGGGCTCGTCGAAGCAGGTACGTGCTGTGGTGCTTGGTGCGACCAACCGCTTCCCATCTCCCCTCTCCCCTCTCCACAAAGCTGCGTTAGCGACTGCGATCAGCAAGCTCCGTTCATGGTTTCGCACCCAGGGGTACTTGATTCCCAGCGATGCAACTTCAAACCGCCCGTCCATCGTGTCTCGGGATCACAACCTCTGCCATGAGGGGTGAAGCACCCCAGGCGCCATCTCCCGTCATCGAGTCGTCGGTGACATGTGATGCTACCATCCCACTCACCTTGCCGCCCGCTTCGGTCAAGAAACAGACTAGAACGACAAAAACAGGGCGAGCAACGTGGAGATTCGCGGTCGTCAGAGAAAAGCCCTCCGACATCGCCAACGATCCCGGATAGGCACGGCTTATCGATGGGAGAGCTCCGGCACTCAAGATCTGGGGTCGGGAGGGGCGCCTACTGTACCCAGCGACGCCGACCATTCACAAAAAGCGTTGTCCACGTACAGCATCAGGTCAGTGTTTCTTGTTGCCAAATGGGTTAACATGGCTAGCTTCCGGACGCGTATAAAACTATGATTTCCGGGATTATACTCTAGTATGTCTCAATGAGACAAAGCCACACCTTTTAGAGCCTGGGAAACCATTCTTCAGACGGGGATCAGCGGCCACATTTCCTTGGGACCGGTCGACCGGACTACTGGGGGGCCCTGCCTGTCTGGCCCTGTGAGGCATGGCATCTCCACCAGTCAAGCAACATCCTGGGGCCATTCGATCCATCACCCAGCCAAATGATGCAGATGCTATCAAGTCTGCCGCCGTGTTCGGAGACATCTTGACGGTGGCATCCCGTCCTTGCGCGGCTCTGTCGGTGTTTTTCTGGACAATTAAATCTGAATCGGGCAGATCATTTCGACCGGCCGGTGACGATGGCAACACGTCAGTAGTGCTCAGCTGGTGAGGGCCAATGCAAAGGAAAAAAAACATCCCCCTTCCCACCCCACGATTCGCTAACAGGCCAGGGCCAGAGGGGCGCCCGTGTCGCACATCGCTGCCCGCCAGAGAGAGCCCCTCGAAACGCCCTGCCGTGCAACATCTAGATTTCATTTCCATTACGTACGCAGCTGGGCTTTATGTTGATGCAGCTTGCTAAAGGGCATCTGTTTCGTCGATCACCAGGCACAATCGGCCCTCTGTCGGCCCGCCTGTTGATAACTTCATTTTCGCTCCCGTGCCTCGAAACCGAGTGTTGATTCGGCCGTTCTCTCGTTGGGCAATGGAAGGCACTGCCTAAGCCAAGGCATGCTCGTCCGCGTTTCGATTTTCGTCAGCTGGTGCCCCCCTGCATCAACACTAGCCGTATTCACTATTCTCGACGAAAATTTCTACCTGGGGTGTCTGTAGATAACCTCTCGGTGGTCAGCCTGTTTCATTACAGCAAAATATGCCCGACACCCGAAACGGTGTCGAGATGAGATGTCGAAAATTTTTCTTTGAAAAGAGGTGTGTTGATCGGCGCCCTCCCGGGTGGTGTGTGAGGCCAAGAAGCCACCACCCGTCAAAGCGCACGCACAAGGCTGTATTAGGGGTGTCACTCCCGGTCGTCCCACCCCGATCCATCGAACAATTCCAGAAGCCGGCGGCGCCCTGCTAGCGCTTCGCTAGGGTGCAGCTTCGGGAACGCCAGCTCGATTCGAAGCCCGGGCGCCTCGAAACGCCATTGTTGCTACGCAGTAGGACTTGACGCCTCAGGACTCTTTCTTCGTCCTGTCCTGCACAGTTCCTTTTGTCGCACTTACGCCGTAACGGTAGGCCTTGCATTTGAGGACACGAGGCACTTCGTCGGTCACCAAAGGGGCGCTCGTCACTAGCGCCGTCCGGACGAACGCGCAATCCTTCAACCTGGAGGGAAATGAAGGCCTGACAACACACGTCACGACTCACTTGCCCGCCGGCAACAACAGCAGCCGAGAGCCTCGCCAACGTTCGCTTTCCCATTACGGTGCCTGCATAGCTACACCCGACAAGTTTCCAATCTGCCAATGCTGACCGCTCTTGTGTCCCCTCCACACCGCTTTGCTTTGCTTGTCCGTTTCTCTGAGGTGCTCTTCTGGCGGTCTTGCCGTCGTCCATGGCTCCATGCGGCTGGCCGCTTGCGTGATCCCAACGCACCTCGATGAGCCCCCGTGGCACTCGGCCGTCTGCCAGACATGCGTCTACCGTCTCGCAGCTTTTGGCGCCCGCAGATGCACGCCAAATGAAACGACCAGCAGCAAGCGCCGCCACTGGAGTGAAAGCACCTTTCATCTGCATGTCTCTTCCCTGCGCGCACGGCCAATGGAGCGACGTCCACGAATGGAAGGCTTCTGGAATAATTCCATGGCTGAATGCATGCAACCCAAGAGACCCAACAAGGCCCCTTGCAAGCGTCGAAAACAGCCCCGTACCGGATGACACGCCAGACACCACTCAACAAGCCCGAGAACAGGTGTTTCGTCCAGCCAAGATGCCGCGCTAGTAGGCCGTATGCAAACATCTTGCTCCCATACTGTGCGCTCTGTCTCGCTCCCGTCTCTCCCGTCTCTCCCGGTCTCTCCTTTCGCTGTCTAGGAGCGCCACCATTGGCGTCATGCTCGAGGCCTTGCGACGGAGATCCCCAGCTTTGAGCCGTCTTGCTTGCTGGTAGGTCCTGTCGAGCTCCGTTTCGACGGCACATCGTATTTTCAGCGCCCCTACGGCCGGCCACACGCTTCGCTCGCCCTTGAGGATCCAGTACTCGAGCATTTCCTTGGTTGGGACCTCCATCAGGCGCACAAAGTCGCCAACCGTCACCTGAGGCACTAGGGTCATGCTTGCGCCCGGCACGAGTTCGTCGACGAGGAAACGGCGAATCCCGGCAGGCAAAAGCCGGAGAGTGTCGAGCTGGCGGAGGCGGTGACGGATCTCGAGGCCCATCATGCGGATGACGAATGCCGTGGCCGAGGCTACTTTGTTGCGTGCTTCCACCATCGAGGGGCCGTGCATGTCACTCTGCAGGAAGGGGATAAGGTAAGGTCGAGCCTGGCTGACGATGAAGTGATTGACGTTGAAAAGTTCGGCGATGCGGTGGAGAGGAGTCTCGTGGTCCGAGTAAGCCGTGTGCGCCCATTGTCGAATGTCGGGCGTGTTTGGTGGCGTCCACGGTATAATGTTGCCTTGGGGATCTTTGCAGAGAATGCGGGTTTCCCTATCGCCGTAAAAGGTCGGGGTTGAGGCATTGGATGCTACCGCTGCCGTCCAGACCAGCTACTCCTTGTTAGCAAGTACTCAACGAAGCCGGCGTTTCTAGCCACTCGGGGGCCACATACGACGTTGGGCGAGGTCAAATAGTTCAAAAGAGTGGGCACACCTCCTTGCCCAGCGGTGGCAACCGTGATGTTGAGCACCCGTTTGCTCCGCTGGTAAGCCTCCTCGAATGTTAGATCCCCCACGTTGGCCCTCATACACTCCTCGAGCACCTTGACGTCCAAGAAATAGCCCTCCCTCCTAAACCTGCGTATCCTCCTCATTAACGCCGCATACCCCCTCCAAAACGACCTCTCCACTCCCTTCCCCACACTCGCCCCCATGGGGTCCTCGGCCTTGCCCGCAAAAGCAGACAAGTCAATCCCATCCCCCTTGAGAATACCAGGTAGTTCCTCCTCAGTATGAATCGCCACCAACGCAGCAATCAACGCGCCGGTGGCCGTACCGGTAATAATCCTCGGCAACAGCCCCCTCAAAAACAAAGCCTTGACCACACCCAAGTGACACAGCCCAAAAATTGCACCCCCTTGCAAAACAAGCGTGCTCCGTCCAAAAGCCTGTCTGGTATCATGGATAAAATCCAGCTTCATTTGCGTCGCCATGACGGGCACCATCTCCATTTCCACCCCATCCGCCCTCGCCACCTCGGCTGCTTCAGCATTGCTCGTCGGCAACCCTCCAATATCCTCAATCGCCTCGGCCACTTGCGTGATATACTCCTCAATCAAGAATTTCGTTCCAGCAAAGGAATGGTTGTAGAGTTTGGTAGCGGTTATGTTGCCTAGGTTCCGCACATTGCCGCTACGTAGTAGGTTGACGAGGGAATTGATGTCGCCCGTGTCGCGGGCTACTTCGATCGAGGCGAGCCGTTCGTTGATGAGGCGGTAGTCGTATTCGCGCGAGGTGGCGTTGTTGCGCCAGATGTCGAGCCCCAACAGGGCGTCTAGTGATAAGGCGGCTTCTTCCCATTCTTCAAAGGTGCGAGCGGTGTGTAAGACGTCTAGCCAGAGGGTGGTTGGGCTGCGGAGGGAGTACCAGGTGAGGAGTTTGGTTCGCCAGAAGAGGAGGATCGAGGTTAGGGTTGTGTAGATTGTACGGAGGAGGGCGAGGAGGGTTGATGCCGCCATTTTCTTTGCTGGCACTACCATTCCCTGACCCTTTCCTTTCCTTTTTTTTTTTTTTTTTTCCCTTCTTTGAGGTTCTCTCGAGTTCTCGAGTTCGGATTTTCGGGCTCGGTTTATGTTCGACCACAAATGAAGAAAAAAAAACAAAAGAGAATAGACAGAGTCCCAAAAAGGAGACCACGAAAGGAATCGCCTTTCAAGGAATGTTAGTCTAGAGCACAAGTAGTATGTATGCTCTGAAAACAACAGACAAGGACGCCGCCCCAACGCGAAGCGCGACGAGGGGAAAAGGAGTGTGTATGTGTGTGGATTGCTTGCTGCAAAAAGAATGGAGAGAGAACTTGACCTCGGAAGTATTGGTCTCGAGATATGTGGTGTGTGGTCCCGACCCGAGTAATCGCACGGCGCCACCGCGTTCATGGCGGCAGTGGGACACACCCGACGTCGTTGGCATGTGAAGGTCACCTGAAGGAATCCGGGAAGGCAGGCGAGGTGGAGGGATGGAGGGGGCTTGCATGCAACCCCACAATTGGCGGCGGCACACAAACCTGGCACCCTGGACTGGGGTTGATCTGGCGTCGATCCGTTTGGGGGTGGCACAGGGGTGGGCGTGGAGACAGGGACAAGCCTCAGGGGGATAACCTTGAATGAACAAGCTAGGGTTGGCATCTCCAGGGTTGGACAACACCACAACACCGTGTTGGTGGCAGGAAAAACGCAAACATCACGCGGAGTATTAGACACCATCAAACTGAACCCCGTGTACAATACAATACTTCATAGTCAGTCAACCGGCTCTGAGTAGGCCCCCCAGGAAACCTTCAGTATGACTTGGATTACGTAGTCGCCAGCACTGCGAATTGCTGTTTGGCAGGCCCGGGGCCTCATCGCAGATGACCAGCTCGAACTTGAACTTCCGGTTCTGTGTGATGTGTGCATCAATACAATGGGCCCTGGCAACCTTGGCCGGTTTATGCAAATCAGCTGGGACCTGCTTGATATTGCTGCGGGCGGGTTAGTCGTCTTCACTGGCTGAAGAGATTGAATACTGTGGCGGTAAATCCGCGATCTCGATCACCGGCTTCTTTGGACCACGAGCGAACTCGACAGTTGGAGGAGGGCTGTGGGCACTGAAAGTGTTTGGTATGCCATTGATACCCTTCACATAATCATATAGCATGCACAGAATTTTTGAACACGGGTTAATTAGGCTAGGTTGCTAGCAACCTAGCCCCATGCATGAGTAATGGCATGCCTGCCTCTAGTCCGGGGCCCGGTCCCCCGAAATCTCCCTCGAGATCTACATCTCTTCCATCATCGTCCCTCCTCCCCAAGCAAAAAGAACGCCTTTCCCATGCTCCCCCAGTCCCTCACCCCCAACTCCTCGCCAATGCATGGTGCTCGCACGAAATCAAGCCAAACGCCACCTCTATGGTCGCCTGGGGTATCTCTAAAATCCACCCGTCGAACTCTTGGACTGACGAAAAGAAAAAAATCATGCGGCCTAGCTCTCGCCAGGCGGCGAGGCCAGCGACGCGCCGTTCAACAGCGCGTCCCGCACGGCTGCCTCCATCTCCCCGGCGTCCATGTCTACGGCCCAGCCCGTCACGCGGTTAGCGAGTTCGAGCTTTTTCTGGCATGCCTTGTACACCAGTTCTTCGACCGAGTCCCGGGAGATCAGGCGGATGATCTCCACGGGCTTGGTCTGGCCGAGACGATGGGCGCGGTTCTCCGCCTGGATGTCCTCCTGCGGGTTGTCGCTCTGGTCAAAGATGATGACCTTGTTGGCCGAGGTCAAGTTGATGCCCGTGCCGCCGGAACCAGTCGTCAGGAGGAAGACGGGGATTGATGCATCCGAGTTGAACTGGTTGATCAACTCTTGACGTTCGCTGACGTCGGTGTTTCCCTGGAGGGACAGGTACTCGATGCCTGAAGAGGCTAGGGACTCGCCGAGGAGCTCGATGACTTTGGCGTATCTGGTGAACACAAGTGCTCTGTCGCCGTTGGCCTTGTACTGTGCAAGAAGATCGAGAAGCGCCTTCACTTTGGCGTTCTTCATCCATGAGCCGTCAGGGAGGTCGTAGCTTCTGATGCACTTGTAGTCTCTGCACCAGAGGTGAATCTCAAAGTCGGATAGTGCTTTGATCTCGTCCTCAAGGTGCTTGATATTGGTTTGGCGGAGCTCGGTCTGCGGCACACTCCTCATCAGGACTTTGGCCATCTTCTCCACGATCTTATCGGCGTAGTGACGGCGGAAAAGCTGTGGGTGAATCGCCGCTTTGCGGAGCTGGATCCAGACGTTGTTGTTATCGTTCTCCCTGCCTTCCTTCTTCGAGACGGGAACCTGCGATGAATCATTTCTCTTGAAACGACGCTCGTAGTCTCTGTATATAGTCTCTTGCGCCTCATCCATATTACAATACACGACTCGTGCTGTTTTGGCTGGCATATCCTTCAAGACTTGCTCCTTCTTGCGCTGCAGGATGAAAGGCTCCAGAATCGATCTTGCGCGGGTAACTCGGTCGCTGTGTAACATGGCGCCCTGGGATACGGCTGTCAAGGATACCTTTTGGTTGAAAAGGGCCTCCAGGTCTTCAAAGTGCTCCCCGTCGAAAAGCTCTGGCTCGACGAACCTGAGCAGGGACACCATCTCCATCAAGTTGTTCTGCACAGGAGTTCCGGAAAGGATGAGTCTCCAGTCGGCGGTAATTCTGAGCAGGTCCTTGTAGAGCTTCGTCTTGGGGTTCTTCAGCTTGTGGCCCTCATCAAAGACTGCGACAGTTGGTTTAAAACGACGCAGGTTCGAGATGTCTTCTGGGCGCGAAACTTGACTGTAAGATGTCAAGACAACATGATGGGCAGAGAGGTCGTCAATGATCTCATCTGCAATCTCGTCGCGCTTTGCTTGGCTGCCTTGGTAGACTGTGACGTTGAGGCCTGGCGCAAATCTCTCGAACTCGGCCTTCCAGTTGGCAAGAGTCGATGGAGGAACGATAATAACGTTTGGCCATGGTTCAACATCGGTACCTGCGGCGCGCTCAATGACGGAGCAGATCAGAGATATGACTTGACAAGTCTTGCCGAGTCCCATGTCGTCTGCTAGAATGGCGCCGAATTGCTTCTCGTAGAGTAGGTAGAGCCAGTTGAGACCATAGATCTGGAAAGACTTCATCGTGCAACCGGTCATCACCTTTGGCTGTTGGAGTGGGAGGCCGATCATCTTTGTCGATCCGTCAATGCTTCTCGGCGTGAGTGGCTTGTCGCTCTCGTCGGTCCGCGGTTGGCCAGTCATGTCCATGGCCCATCTCGAAGTAGCCTTCTTGATGAAGTCTGCCTTGGATTCACAGACAGCCATGATGTGGTCAATGCCGTTCAAAGCGCGCACATATTCCTGCAGCGCTGCAACAACCGTTTCGCCGACCGAGACTCGAGCAGCCTTCTTGCGCTGCTTCTTCTGTGACATGGTGACGTTCATGGCAGCATCAATGCTGTCGAAGGGCTGGTGCGAAATCATAGCCTCTGCCTGATCCATCTTGACACTGGTGGCCGCAACAAGCTGGATGGCAGTGCAATCGTTCAAGAAGCGCAAGATCTGATCGTTCTGCGAAATAGAATCGTCCTGCATTTCGGGTGAAGAATCGCGATCGCGTGCGGAGGGCTTCTGGTTCTGGTAGTCATCGTCGCTGTCATTATCGTTGTTATCGTCGCTATCGTCATCGCTCAGAACAAAAATAGGCCGCTTCTTCGGAATGGTGGGCTCTGGGGCTTTGGTCTTGATCGTCTGCACGGGTGAAGTCGATGGCTGACGGGGACGTCGGCCCTGAACCAAGCGACGTCGGGGCTTGGGCGCTGGCTTCTCTGGCGAAACTGAGAGACTGTCGCGGTTTAAAGTTCGCGATACTTCTTTCGAGACCCAGTCGTCGAGCGGAACATATTTCTTGGACGGCTTGGCAGGTTGCGAAAGGGAATTGGTCAGCTCAGAGCTACATCCTACTGGTAGTAGACACTTACAGCAGCGGTAATCGAGGAGGTATCGTCGGTAAGATCGATTACTTGCTTCGGCTCCTTTGGTCCAAACGAGGAGGGCTTGATGTCGCCGCGGGCAGGTTGATCATCTTCACTGTCTGAGGAGAGCGAGTACTGTGGCGGCGAGTCGGGTATCTCGATGACCGGCTTCTTGGGGCCGCGAGTAAGCTCCACCGTCGGGGGCGGTTTGAAAGAGGTACCTGCGGGTGCCATGGAATTTGCAAGACGACTGCTCTTCTGAAGTTCGGACAAAGGTCTGCAGGGTGAAGAAACAGGAACCTCGATCCTCGAGTTCGGCGAAGAAGCAATTGCCGCTGGCTGCGGGTTGAGGGTAGGCCGTTCGAGGATCTGGGTGGGCTGGGTTTCGAAGTAGGGTGATTGTGAAATGACGCTCAATTGGTCATCGTCGTAGTCGGAAAACCGAAGGTTGTGGGGTGTCCCTGCAAGGGACGTTGAAGGGGGGTTGCGCGGACGGCGCGGGGATGAGTACTCCATTGCGAGGTGGCTGTGCGCAGGAAGTAGTCGACAGGTCTGTCAAGTCAAAGGCGAAGTTGGGAAGAAGAATTATGGAAGCTGGCCTGGTGGTCAACTTAAACTCTCCTTCGAGGTTGCTCAAGGGAAGAAATCATTCGGAGCTGGTGCGAAAATATGAACTGCGGCAGGAGGGGCGCTATTCAGTCAGGAACCAAAGAACAATAGCAAAAAATCAAAAGGTACCCTATTCGGGGGTTCCTTTTTGGTGCCTTCTGTGTGGCCCTGGCCGAGTCTTGAATAGCGAGAGATGGGACGAAAAAGAGAGAACAATGGTAAATGGCGTTGAAAAGCAACGGCCTAACGCCGCCCCACACGCGACACGGTTGAATTTCTGGCGTCCAGACGCGACCACGAGTCCCGCAGAATCCGCGCTGCCACGTGGGGTAGGCACTTTAGCAGGCGTTGCCCTGTCTGAATGCTAACTTTCAATGCAGGAACGCATCAGCGAGACCTGCACAACCCCTTGAATCCTCCTTCTCAATCATCTAGCTGTAAAATGTCGCATTTATATAAAGCAGTCAAAAGCACATGTAGTTCTGAAGTTGGAATGTCATGCTCAGCAATCAAAATCCCGACCAAAATCCGCCACAAACTGGGCACTGCATGAACCCAATTCCCAGCCCTGAACCGAAGGCCTGCGGAATCTTGTCTCCAACAGCAACCATCATCATCACACACCGATCATCCACGCAAAGTCAAAGATGGCCACCCGCAGAATCGTCTCGCAGGAAAAGTCCCTCCTTGAGAAAGATGACCGAATTGGTTCCAGCCCAGCAGCAGGCGAAAAGTCCAACATCAGCCCTGCTGTGCCTGCGTTCGTCCCTCCATGACCGCCATTGCCCACTTCTCTCCTGCTTGAGGCTAACCCATCTCAGCTCCGTCATCCTAAAGCTTCTCGCCTTCACACTGGCAATGATAGTAGTACCAATTGGGTCGTACTTTGTCACTGTGGACAACCTCTTTCAAGGTAGCTCCAGCCTGTGCCTCGGGCAATCGCCGCAATGCATTCATCCCAGGGAAACTGACTTCCTCAGGAAACTCGACTTATGCCGGTGGGCTGGCTGCCATTATGGCAAACGCTGTCCTCATCGGCTACATAGTCGTGGCGATGATGGAAGATCAAGGAGAGCAGGAGGGACTGAAAGATACAAAGAAAGATCGTTAATGGGATATGGGACGTTGCTGTGCTTTTATCTTGTTCTGTGCCCGCAATGATACCGTTACTAGCTTGCTAAGAACGATGTGGAAGCATGTCGATTTATCGAGAAAAATGCCGTGATTCTCTGAATGCATAGAAAAACACCACGCCAGTACTCCGCATAAGGCCATCTTATCAATGTGTAACACGTCACGTAGACGTGGACAGAGTGGCGCACTGTAAAACTACAGCTCAGTGAGCCAGAATTTTGTTTTCCTTATATCATTTTCCATGAACGGCTTATATCTAGCATTATGAAAGGGACGAAAGCGCACAGTGGTGACCAAGCACGCCCTCAGTCAACAGAAATCCGACCTCTCATTATTTCTTCATGAACCCGCGTAATGCTCATCACACTCAACCCTCATACATCACTACATCACTTGAGCCCTCGTCATCACCGTTGTCGTGTGTTTCCCTTCGAGCGCTCAGACATTGGATCCGTCCTACTTTGGCGGCTTTTTGGTCAAAAGAAAGTCTTGCTGGTTACTGCCCAACCCTCCCAGCCTCCTTTCTACCAACCCTCCTTCCACCTTTACAGTGGAGAACAAGGTCTTAATGGGTGCTTCAAATGGTGCGTCTTCGTCCACGAGAGTTTCACCTGGCAAACCGGCCGCCTACCCCGAAAAGAATCATTGATTGACTCCTCCCAGCGTGTACAGATGGTCGAGGATGTCGGGTATCGGAAAAACAAAAGAAAACAAAACATGCGTGGGGCCGCTTGCGGTAAACCCAAAATCAACAACAATCTAGCCGTGCTTGCTGAAGCGGCGCGTAAACCAGCTCTTGCGCTTCTCCGGTGGTGCCGGTCGTTGCTGTACCTGCTCAACCGCTGTGGGCTTCCTCAATACAGGCGCTGGCCCTTTCTGTGGCACTGGCGGCGGGGCACCGGCATAGTTAGGGGGATAAATTGGCTGCTTGCCGTTCGAGTTTGTGGGAGTTGGGTCCTGAAGACCAACGGTGAATGCGCCCGGGCCGTATGAGGAACTCTGGCTGAAGCCGATACCATAGTCATTCATCGGTTGTGGTGGTGGCTGAGGCTTGGGCGCCGCCTGCACACGCTCGATCGAGCTATTGTCGCTGCTGGTTGGGTCGGTTTGGTACCCCGACGGTTCCCGTTCGCCCGAGGTGCCGCTTCCCGAAGCTGATGCAACAGTTTCGTACGATCGGTGATTGCTGGGGATCTGATATTCGGGCTGTTGTTGATGGGGCCTGCCAAACGGAGGCTCGGAAGACATCCTAGGGTATCCTCGCCTTCCTTGGCCAGGCGCCGGGTGATATGAGTTACCAGGTCCTTGCTGGTCGTAATAGGTGTCTCGTTGCCCATAACCGCTTTGTCGCAGATCGTACTGACTGTGAACACCACCATCTCCCCTTGCCCCATACATCATAGATGGTGGGCGGCTGCCATAGTAGCTATCATGAGAAAATCGGCCGTTGTTATCTGTTATGCACATGTTAAAACCTGGTTTCAATCGAATCGAAGAAGGGTTCATACTGCCGTAATAGCTATTTCGTCGATTGTTCCCAAAGTTGATCGACTCGTTATCTGAACGGAGCATCGACCGGCGGCTGCTGTACTGGCCGTCAATGGCGGCTTCGAAGCTTCGAATTGTATCTAGCGGTCGTTCCCAGCGGCTACGAGTGGGGTTGGAACGATCAGGATCGGCTGTCACCAGTGTTAGTACCATGGCCTGGCGGCGTATAGCCTTGCAAACGTACCGATTGGGTTCCCAAAAGCATCCTTGTGCTGTATGCTACGGAGAGGAGCGAGAGACGACTTTCCTGTCGCAGCGACCTCGGCTACATCTTTGTCAGTAGGGGAAGCAATGGACATTGGCAGACTACCACGCACCAGGTTCCGCCTCATTCATGGCCAGAGTGGGATCAGCCTTGGTATGCAACCGTTTGGCGTCCTTTTCAGCGTGGGTCTCGGTCAAGTCGTATTTGTGGGAGCCGTGAGACTTGTCTGACCGGAAACTGAAGCTCCTAGACTTCCTTGACTGGGCGACGGGTCTCTGGGTGACGGGTGGCTGCTTAACCGGCAGGCGCTGGGGTTGGACCTGCTGATATTGCTGCTGGTAGGGCTGTGGGTGCTGGGAAGGGGCCGAGGGAGGTGGAGGAAGATCGTTTGACGTCGCCATGGTGCCGGACGGGGAGGAGCGACACTTTTATTGCAGATGATTCTTGCTCCTTTGAGCGGGTGCAGAGGTCCGTGGCGTTGATCGCGGGTGTGCCTATCGAAGCTTGCGCCCTGGGTGCTTCAGCACGGTGAATGGAAGCAGCGATATTGCTGCAATGAAGGCGCTCGAAAGTGGACCGCTGAGGTTGGAATCCCTGTGTTGCGAGGATGCACCGCCAATCTGTGCAGGAGCTGGTGGACCCAGAAAGGTCCTGTCGCAGGATCGGTCGAAATCAAGGCACCGTGGACTGCGGGCCGGGGGTGTGGCCAGGGAGTGTCGAAACAACGAAACAAACCGACCTGGTTGTTCTAACCAAAACGAGTCGGCAGAAAGAACCAGAAAACAAAAAGGGCGCTTTCTGCTGCAAGTGGAAGATTGCAGAGATAGCACACGCGTTCGATGACAGGGGAGAGTTGTTGGGACAGCACTGGCAAGCTGCAGGTGCTCGGCGCTTTTCGTCGATGCCAGCACACAGCACGCTCTTTCTTCAGCTTTCCCGGACGAAACTTTCCGACCCAGCAAGGTCCGCGTACTCCGTGAGACCGCTTTTTCTTCTTTTTTTTTCCGTCCTCGCCAGGAAATTGTCGAAAATGGTGGACTTTGGTGTTAACAGCGGCCGACCCCTTGATTGCCCAGACGATGAATTGCGGGGGAGCGTCTCGCCGTAATTTTTTTTTTTTTCACTTCTTCACTGACGTCAGGGACGACAACTCCACTCAGATTGAGGCGTCGAAACCACACCGCTGGCGGATGCCAGGCAGGGGATGCTAGCAATTGATGAGACCTGGCGTCTTGCGTGTCTCGAACCCTTCCCTTTCGCCAATCTGTTGAACACAGTCGCCGGGCCGTGCTGAACTTGGGTTGTTTCGGACAAGCTCTGGCCTGATGGGTGACTGACGTGACAGGTGCAGAAGTCTAAGGCCCGGTCAGCAAGCAATGTTCAGCTCCCAAGCCGACTTTTGGGCGTGTGATGGCCGCGTTTGCTCTCGGCGATGCAGCGGCGGACGGGCTTCAATGGCAGCCACAGCGACGGGATTGGTGCTTACCAGACCAGCAGGGATGCCTGTGCGGTGCGCTGGAGCTTTGGGCCAATTGGCTGGATGACAGCTCAAACGTTGCGGGTGCAGAATCCGTGATGCAAACGACGGCAAAGTTGGGAAATAAGACTCAATGGCTCGGAGGACGCCCGAGAGATAAGAGGTCTAGGAGGGGCACGTCGAGCCGAAATGATGCCCAAAAGTTTCGAAATGGGAAAGGGTGGTTTAAGTCTACGGTAGGAGGTCGGTATTCTTAAGAATGATTCGATCCGAACGCAGACAGCTGGAAGCCGAAGCTGGGCCGCATGGAGGGGTGGGAATTCGTGCATGAAGCCACTGGCTGCAAGCGGAGGAGGGAGTTCGATCTTCGTTGATTCGCGCCGCAATCCGGTCTCCTATCGCCTCAAGGTGACAGCCTGTCTGGATGAAGTCGCCGCATGTCGCCGCAAGTCACCCTACCTCGCATTTTGCGGTGTCATCGCTGGCCCCACATGTATCATGACATGGCGCTGGAGTTGCGGGCCACGATCTGCTTGCGACCCAACCGCTAAAAACACGGCACACACCACTGTCAACACGGGGGGCATGGCTGTGGATCGAGTGCCGGGGAGGTTAGCGGCTGGGCAGGTTGGCAGGCCAAGCCCAGAATACGGGGGGCTGCGCCTCGGAAACACGCAACTGTTTGCGGCCCCTCACTCGTTTCTCGCCGCCGCCGCCGCTCTCTCGTTTCCATCATCCGTCCCTCACGTTACTGTGTATGTATCGGCTTCGTTCGTTATCAGCCAGCGGGTTGCTCAGCCAGGGGTGAGGCGTCTGAAACCAGCAGTTGTCGTCGGCCGGCTCTGCTGGGAATCCTGCTGAATCGGATTCCGAAAAGTGCATGTCGGCTCTTGGCATGTGCTCTTGCGGCCCATCACATTCACTCGATTCTTGCCGATGTTTTTGCGATCTTCCCCAAGACGTTTCAACTGTCGCGAGGCTGCAACCACTTTAGACGGGAGCGGCAGAGCGCGGTTTGCAATCTTGAGACTTGATTGCGGCCCACGATCCGCGCCTGGAGCTCGCGAAGGCAACCCCTAGCGTGGGGAAAGGGAGAGATGATACCGCCATGGCGAAACTCCCAACCCGACTTGATTTGCAGTGCGCGGAGCTCGTCCCCGGCCGAGGTCTCTGTTGTCGAATTGATGGGCGGTTGATCGATCAGTGATGACGTCCATCAAAGGTCACTCGTCCCAAGAATAACCAATTCCCCGACGCGGCGGATTTGCCCACTTTTACCCAACCTCCTGGCCTCTTGAGGGCGGCCAAGGCACACCACCGGCATAATGGAGGTCGGGAGACTCTCACGCCATTTGGCGACCGCGACACGCTTCCGCCGCCGATAGATTGTGCTGCGGAGCAACCCACCCCACAGCCGTGGTTCCTGGAAGGTTGACAGTGCTCCTACCGAATTGGCCGAGCTTATCACGGCGGCTATGGGACAAAACCTGGAACTGTTGATGCGAGCGCGGCACATTACAATCAAGATCAGACCTCCTCTTTGGACCATTGGCACAAACAAACAGGGAAGCTGAGGACGGGATTATCAGTCCGGATGCCTGCGGCGGTGTTCGCAAACCTGCTGTGAGAGCCCGCATTAGGTAGGTTGCGCTCAGCCGGAAGATTGGACAACTGGCGCAGAAAGCAGGTTCTCTTGCATCCAATTATCCCACCTATTCCCATAGCGTTCCCAACCTCGTATTGCAACGAAACCAACACCCCACCACCCCTCTTCGCTCGTCTCCTGTCGCCAAGCCAATTGCTGTCCAGCGTGGTATTGCCGCAACCACCGACTCTAGAGTAGCTTTAGGGCTGGGTAGTGATAGGACGGCTGGTTGGGCCTATGTCTAATCTACACACACAACTCAACCATAAGCACTGCCAGCCGGTTCATGTGGTCACACTAAATCGGCTCTGTAGAGTGTTTTGTTGACTCGGTTGTCGTCATCGTGACAGGGGCGGCGAGTGGGGACACAAAGCCACGCCGTTTGGTTTCCAATCCTTCGGGATGAGGTGGCTGCCAGTCTGGCTCGGAAGAGGCCGAGACACCGGCCGGGGCAAGGCGTCCACGATCTCACCGGCCCTGCCACCCCGGAAGCCGCTTGAGATCGTCGCTGTGCCCAGCCTGGGGAGGAAGTGGATGGCATCTTCGGAATGCGGCATGACACGCTGGGCGGATACCGATATCATCTGAGGGACGGTCCGCGGTGTGTTCGAAAAACGCCCTGCTCCCAACGAGGCATCGAAGCAGCCACGACCGAATATTACTGCCCCGGACCACGCCGCGTTTGTGTTGTGTTGTGCAACCATTCGGGTTTCTCGAACACCTCAGCTCCTGACGCTCTTCGAGGCGCTCTGTCGCAAGCACTTCCCCGGCTCCCGTGCCCTTTTGTATCATGCCTACCGACAGCTGTCCCACCAAAACAAGGCAATCCGCAGAAAGTCCCATGCCACCGAATGTCTCTTCTGCAAACCAAGGCAACTCGAAGCTTCGTCATGAGAGGCCGATAAGCCCACGCGCTCGGGACATTGGAGACCTGCAGCCTGGCTAGCCACCCGGGACTCGGGAGCCGAAGCGGTTACGTCTAGCGGGTAGTCGCGCCGAGTGAAGCTTGATCAGCACCCTTGTGTTCCTCCGTGAAACAGGGGAGCCGGGAGGATTTAGACATGAACCCATCCGTGTTGTCGCGCACATTTGGATCATTGCTCCCGGATGGGCCCATGGCCAGTCGTCAAGGTTCATCCTACCGGCAAGACTGCTGAGGTCTGAGGCCTGAGATCTGAGAAGCGCGCAAGGGTCGGGCCAGCATCGTTCTGCTCAAGTGTTGTCGCTCAAGCTCAACCGTTGCCTTTAATCTCGATTCCTTTCTTACTGACAATTTGACAGCCTAGGCCTAGCCAGTGAATCTCGAGCGCGATACCGGACTCAATAGCAAAAGAAAGAGCCGTGGAACCGGAATGGTCGTTGTCCGCCCTATCTCGGGGTCTCAGCCTATCCAGTCCGTGGAACACAGCCTGCGGACCGATAATTTTGAGGGAAGGACTCTCAAACAGGTCAACGCCGCTTTGCTCAATTGCTGCATGCCCTCGTGTTCGACTTCGAACCCCCAGGTCATGGATTGTATTCCAAGAGCTCGCTCAAATCTCTCCTAGGTAGACTGATAGACGGGTGTTGAGTCCAGATGACGACCTGATGTGAAGACCATCGAGCATACATGGAAGTCAACTTCTTGGACTCTTCTCAGGCGGTGGATATAACCCCCTGGCGGGGCTGCACCGACATGTTGAGTTGGGGATGACGAAGGAGGGCCAGCTCGTGGCTGCATATGGGCACCGTATATAGTCTCCCATTCCGTCCGTCAGTCTCTACCATCTAGACAGAAGGGATGAGGTGGTGTTTGCCGAACCCAGTTGAGACCACATACAAGGTTCAACGCAATCCGACTAACTCCTGTCAAATTACCACACTGGCATTTACCTTCAACAGAGACAGCAAGAGTCTGGGAACATTAGCACAGCCTGGTCATGTGTAGAGGTTGGTATGATTATTCATGTTTGGCTGGCGTCTGCCATGGGTTGGATATCTCTTTCTTCTGTCATTCCACGTTGCCAACGGCCATCCTGCTGAAGGCATCGTTTCCCCGTCATAAACTTGGGATATCATACACCGTTCAGCGGATCCGCAATGGCTTTGTCATTTTTGGTATTTGCCTTGATTTTAATGCTAAGCAAGGCAGCATTTAGAGTCCTTGCCCAACCCTGATGCACCGAAATCATGAACCATCTTTACCAACCAACGCCAATCTAGCCCCTCGTTTAAATGGAAGAAGGGTAGAGCATGATGCGAACCGACGCGCCGAACGACCTCGAGGGAAGGGGGTTTGCGAACTTGGCGCGAACAACGCCGGAGTTGCCTAAAAAAATGTTAGTTCCTCCCTCAATGCTCTCGCCCTCCACAAAGACATACCATGCGGCCTGGTAACCTTGCCCCAGATCACGCGGATCTTAGTGCCGCGGATCTCCTTCTGGCCCCGGTAGACATACGCGACCTTCTTGCCAAGGTAGAAGCTGTTTCCCCAGTCAATTTCCATTCCAGAGGTGCAGGCGTATGTGGTGCAACGTACTTGGCAGCATCGGTGTCGTCGACGCCCTCGATCTTGATGAGGCTCGTCTTAGCGTGGGTGGTGTGCCGGCTGCGCTGGTAGCTGAGGTGGCGACCCCTAATGACAGTCCCGTCAGTCTCGATTCCACCGCGCTCGTTTACTCGTCTGCTTGAAGCCACATCGTCCACAGTCCATCTCTTCATCCGCAGTCACAGGCGGTGGGCTTCCGGCGTTTTGCTCGTCATCGGGTCGATCGGGAGGGTAGCACTCACTTGACGTATACTAGAGGCTGGTCAGTAAGGTTCAAGATCGTAGCGTACGCATGCTGGCGACAATTGCCATTGCTGGCCGCAGTCGTGATGCGCGACACGAAAGTTGACGATCGCAAAGGACGGCAGGAATGAACTTACATCTGTGACCGGCTTCGGTAGGCATCTTGACCGACGAGATGGGATAGCTCTAGATCAAAAAGTTCCGGAAAGTTGACTTCAGCAAGTTGTCTCTGGTCAAGACGGTTTGCTGATTCGAGGGTCGTTCGTTGGGCGACGTAGTTGTGGCTCTGCACTTACCGAAACCCCAAGATTATTCGAAAATTGCGGTGGTGGGATTCGGTAGGGTTTGGTGCGATTTCGCGGGTTCCGGATAATGTGTGGCCCCGTGCGCTCCGTGCTTTGATAGCAAGCCACGGGCTGATAAGCCGTGTGTGTGGCTGGTGAGCCAAGACCCAGCGCAGAGCTGGCTCGAGCTTGATGGTTTGGCGCTAGGACGGATAGTGCCGGGCTTCCCCACATGCCATGCTCTGCACATTCCCATCAGATAACGGAAATCTGCTTCCTTCCCCGAATCCAATGTGATGGTGATTCATGAGTCGAGTTGCATTCGGCCAATGGCGCTTTTTATCGTCTGATGGAAACGCAGCATGCGCATCTCTTGCTGCATCTCGGGCGGCCACAATCCCTCAGTGGACTGCAGGCCGCTGTATCTGACATGAAGCAGCACTCAGCAGCGCCCGCATCAATTTTGTGACTTCTGTCAGGCCAGAGCAGACCAGCCAGCACCCTCGCTTGCCCTCGTGGATGGACCCCAGGTTGGTGGCTTCCAAGGCGCGATTGCAAATGGAAACGGATGCCCACCACCCAAGTTTTGCATTTCCGCCGACCTCGGAAGTCCTCTCAGGCACAGCGAAAAAGCAATGTCAACTCCTCGAGCGCTTCCAGATTGTCAGTCTTGGCCTGGACAAATGGATGTGCTGGCAACCAGAAAGGCGGCTGAACCCCCAACAGCCAAGGTAAGACCATAGATTGCGACCCGAGGGCTAATTCAACGACATATATCCCGTTTTATAGAAAAGAAAAAAAAAGACGACGATGGTTTGATGGGGACAGACGTCATGACCGTTTTATCGCGGTCAAAGAAGCCAGGTCAACTGCCTAGTCTCGCGGATTTCCACTCGATAAACTCATTCAGGCCAGCCCTAAGACGAGCGATGACACACCCTGGCGAGGTGGGGTTTTCTCGCAATTCTGCCGGACAGGGGGTCTAGGGACTTAGTTGACCCCCAACTCATTTTAGCATCTCCGCTCAGGTCTGCCTTTTGCCTGTAATCACAAAAGAAGGTTGACGAAGACAAATCGAAAAGGGCACCAAAATCCAGGGCCATCTTCTGTGGAACAGTTTGCGCTATTTGTTTCCGGAGATGTTGTGAGACGAGAACGAACGAGGTTGAACCCAACGGCAGCTTTTGGAGCTTGCGATAGCTGCCCCACCAGAAGCCGCAGCTAGCCCCTCCTTGGGAGCTTGCGGCATGGGTCTGGAGTGCCGCCTTTCCAGACACTTGTGCTACAAAATCTGCAACGCGGCGGTCGTTTTCCACGGAGGGGAGACAGAGCGCATCCGCGATTACCACCGTTCCCTGCTAGGGAAAACGAGGGCTCCATCCGCGCAAGGCAGGCATGCCAGCAGCAAAGTTGCGTGCTTGAGAGTGATCGGCCCGGACTAGAGTGACACCAGTCGTTCCTCGCTACAAAACAGTGTCCCCTTCGCTTCCTGCTGCTAGGGTCCTGGTAAAAGCTACCGCTGCTTTGGGTCGGGCGCTGTTAAGACACTATCAGACCATCACTCTAGATGTCTGGGGGGAAAGCACCTTTGAGCAGTGCCGGTGCTTTCTTTGTAGAAGTTGCGAACCTCACTGTCCCTCGTCCGCCTCTTTCGCCTAGCCCCTCTGCGTGTACGAGCAGCCCATTTTCCCGAGAGGCCAGGCCGCCATGCATTCGAGGCTCGAGCCGGCATGCCCGGACTGGGAACAACTGAGCGGGCTGATGAGCGAGACAGAGTGGGAGTGGAAGTGGGAGAGCTGTTCGAGGTCCTAACCCCGCTGGCTCCCGGCCCAAGCTTCCCACTGGTCTCCCCCTTGCTCAAGCGCTTCCTTCGAACAGAGCGGGGCCCCTGAGTAAGCTCCCCCCCGCCGAGTCCCTGCTCTTTAGCTCCAAGTCTGCGCATCACTTCCCAGCGCCCCCCCAAGACCGTAAATACCATTAACCCCGAAACCTGATCGCAGCACTTTAGTTTTCTCATCCTACATCCAGGCACAGAACCTTAGCCTCGCCCCTTTCGACCTGCAGACCTGTACCCCTCCTCTTTATAGAGACGAACTCTGTCCGACGTGCCTATCAAGATGGCCTCCGACCCGCATGGAGCGTAAGTAGTTGTCCGCCCCGCCATTCCCATCACCGCCACCAGAGCTTGGGCAACCACAACCACGGCAAGGTGCCAAAAGCTCCATCGCGAGCTCCGCGTTCGATATTGCGATTGCCGCATAAGTCTTGCGACTGGTCTCGTTCGCGGACGTGTTCCACCTAATGTCCGCCGATTCGATAATGTCCGCCGACGAAATGGATGCCGCGCTGACATGCTGCTGGTGCCAGTGCCATCGAGCTCAAGAACAACACCGTGATTGTTGTCCTTGGCGCTTCGGGCGACCTTGCGAAAAAGAAGACCGTATGTTTGAACCCACCGCAACTGCCATGACAATTAGCTGACTCGACTTAGTATCCCGCCCTTTTCGGACTCGTGAGTCAATACTGAGCATTAGCGCTGGCGATAGGGGAGGCAGACTGACTCCCACCACAGTACCGAAATGGCTTCCTGCCCAACGACATCAAGATCGTCGGATATGCGCGGACAAAGATGGACCATGAGGAGTACTTGCGTCGGATTAAGTCGTACATCAAGACGCCCACCAAGGACATCGAGGTGCAGTTGGAGGACTTTGCGAGCCTTTGCACATATGTTTCCGGCCAGTATGATCGGGATGAGTCCTTTCTCCAGCTGAACAAGCACCTCGAGGATCTTGAGAAAGGCAGATCGGAGACACACCGACTCTTCTACATGGCACTGCCCCCAAGTGTCTTCACAATCGTCTCCCAGCACTTGAAGAAGTGTTGCTACCCACCAAGGGGCATTGCCCGCGTCATTGTAAGCTTGCTTCAATCAAGGCTCCGACCCGCCATTCTAACTTTACTGTAGGTTGAGAAGCCGTTCGGCAAGGATCTCGCCAGCTCCCGAGAGCTTCAAAAGTCACTCGAGCCTGACTGGAAGGAGGATGAGCTTTTCCGCATCGACCACTACCTCGGCAAAGAAATGGTCAAGAACATTCTCATTCTCCGATTTGGCAACTCGTTCCTCGGCGCGACCTGGAACAGGCACCACATCGACAATGTGCAGATCACCTTCAAGGAGCCTTTTGGAACCGAGGGCCGCGGTGGGTACTTTGATGAGTTCGGCATCATCCGCGATGTCATGCAGAACCATCTACTTCAGGTTCTTACCCTCCTCGCCATGGAGCGACCCATCTCGTTCTCGTCGGAGGACATCAGGGATGAGAAGGTGCGAGTTCTCCGCGCTATTCCCGCCATCGAGCCCAAGAATGTCATTATCGGCCAGTACGGGAAGTCACTCGACGGGAGCAAACCGGCATACAAGGAGGATGACACGGTCCCCAAGGAATCTCGCTGCCCCACGTTCTGCGCGCTCGTTGCCTACATCAAGAATGAGCGGTGGGACGGCGTCCCCTTCATTATGAAGGCCGGCAAGGCGCTGAACGAGCAGAAGACCGAGATTCGCGTCCAGTTCAAGGACGTGACGTCCGGGATTTTTAAGGACATTCCCCGGAACGAACTTGTCATGCGCATTCAGCCCAATGAGAGCGTTTACATCAAGATGAACTCCAAGCTGCCCGGCCTGAGCATGCAGACAGTGGTCACCGAGCTGGACCTCACCTACCGTAGACGATTCTCGGACCTCAAGATCCCCGAGGCCTACGAGTCTCTGATTCTCGACTGCTTGAAGGGCGATCACTCTAACTTTGTGCGTGATGACGAGCTCGATGCCAGCTGGAGGATCTTCACCCCGCTGCTGCACTACCTGGACGACAATAAGGAAATCATCCCCATGGAGTACCCATATGGTGAGTCGAGGTGGTTACGGTGACTTGGGAGGCGCTTTCTAACGTTTAAATAGGCTCTCGTGGCCCGGCTGTGTTGGATGACTTCACGGCATCGTATGGTTACAAGTTCAGCGACGCTGCGGGATACCAGTGGCCGACGACCTCGGCCGCGGGTCCCGGAAACAAGCTTTAGTGAGTAGCGTGTGCCGCCTGGCGTTTGCTTCTTTACTAGCTGGGCCAAATTGCCCGGATGAACACTTGATTAAACGGTGAATTCTCCACGCAGCTGAGCATATGACGAACCGGTCACATTGCCTTGGCCATGTGTTCCGCATGACGGGGACGAGGACCACGTTTCTGTCAAGGGCGAGCTCTGGAAAGCGGTTCTGGGAATGAACCACACCCTTCTGCTCGCAATGCAGATTGGTTGATGAGGGATGACGACTACCCATGGGACGTGGGTATTTCCATGTTAAGCAATGCTGTGCTGGAGTTCATTGGTGGGATGGTCTATTATGCCTTGTGCGGGCGAGAACACGAAAATGAGACAAAATAAGTCTTTTAGGTTGTTCATGACCTCTGGTACCTATGCGTTGTACAGCAATGATGACTCAACTTCGTCGGTGTTTGCTGTGCATGTTATGAAAACGGGGAGAAGTCCAAGGTGAAATGTTGAAGCGAGCGGGACATTGGCAGTTATTGCACTCGGAATGCAACCAAATACATGAAGCTCCCATTGTAGGTCTTGACGGACAGTGTCTTGATGGCCTCTGCTGAGCCCAAAGGTCGGGAAATCGAGCGTCTTCCGGGTATCATTCACGTCTGGTCGACACAAGAGGGCGCGATGCCACGCTTGGATTGATATGCTCATGGAGGTGTGTGGATAGAATCCGAAAAACTATGAAGTGGAAAGTGGTTCGGCGAGTGGGGTAGATTTAAAAACACGCGTGTATGCCTGATGAGTAAGGCACCTGCCCTCTCGATTGCAGCCCCCCAGCCTCAATCAAGATCCCCGGCTGCGCTGGCGCCGTTTCTTTGAAGGAAATCTAAACTTTCGCCAACCCGACCCCCGCAGACGGCCACAAACCACCTACAAACAACGAACCGGCGTGGATTCTCTCATCTGCGCACTTCGAGCAAAGTTTTGACGCGGGCGCATCATCGAATCGAGCGGTCTCGCCATCATCGGCGCGTGTCGCATTCCTGAGCCGCGGCTTTCTCGACGATTCACCCGAGTCTATTCGGCACTTCCGCTCCCTTCCTTTGCGCGATTCGAGCTCGTACGCCGGAGAGGGATGAGCAGCTACGTCGGTTGCGTCTTCTTTCTCCCTTGAGCGCCCGCTGAATGCGCTCCTGCCCATTTCAGCCCGCGAAAATTCGAGTATCCCTCCCGACGTCATTCGCTGGAGCCGCCGATGGTGACTGTAGTGAATCACCCGATCCGACCTGGTTTTACACACGTGCCGATTCCGTAACGCGCACACCCGGCAATTCCACCGCTGCGTTACGGGCTCTGTTTTTTCCCTCGCGATTACCTCTTTTGGCAGCCACGAGGGACTTGAACGGCCTGGACAGCCACACGCCAACACCGCGCCGGCGATACCCGCGAGAGGGAGCAGTCAGAGAGAGCGGCAGGAAGGCACAACGCCGAAGCGTCTGGTGCTGCCAGCATGGAAAACGGAATTCACAGCAGCGTGCGGACCAACCACGATAGGGACTCATGGACGAACGGCGTCAACGGTGGAGCGGTGAAGCACGAGATCTCCGACAAGGGCAAGAACCTTGTCGCTCACGACATGACGAACGGCAGCAGCGGCGCAGTAATGGATGTGGACAGTGAGCCACGGGGTGCGCTCGCGATGGCGGTACAATCGAGTATGGACGATCTCCCCGACGAGATTCAGCGCATCACGGCCGACATATTACCGCTTGGTCTCATCCTCTCGAGACTTGCGCAGTTTTCGCACTCAACACTCATGGACCAAATCGATAAGCTCGCTTCCAAGCCCCTACCCCAGAACATGGCAAATGGCGGCGCTAGCTACCAGTTTACCGGTGCGGAGGATACTTCTCAGGAGAGTCTGGACAAGAAGGTTTTCCTCCTCAAAACCCTTCAAGATCTACATACCAGATGGGTCAAGGCGCTAGTCATTACCGAATGGAGCAAGAAAGCGGAGAAAGTGTCACGGCTCATTGACATCCGGGCACATCTTGCCACCAAGCTGGGCCAGTTTGAGCAGGTCTTTTGGGACCTGATCACCGTCAAGCGAGAACTTCAGTGGGCGAAGGTGCCGAGCCCAGACCTCAAGACTGCACTTGAGGTATTGAGCACTGGCGAGGTGTCATGGATGCCCGATCTTGGTTATCTGGAACCTCCGGCTCTGACGGTCGAAGAGAAGGAGACCTGGATCGACAACATCAACACGGTGCTTTCGGTGCGGTTAACCCTGGATGAGCACGAAAAAATACCTCTAGCTTTCAGGGACTACACCATCAATTCCGGCAGGGTGACGTTCAGAGTCGAAGGCGAGTTCGAGGTGGATCTGACCATTGGTGATGAGGACCCCCAGAAGCAGTTCTGGTTTATCGACTTCAGGTTTCTCTTCAACCCGGCCCCAGCAGAACTCTCGGAGCCATTGAGGATGGGGCTTGAAGCCAAGGTCAATCTTATTCTGAGCACGGATGGTCTGGTAGGGTGTTACAAGTTCCTCCACGAATTTGTCCTGACCCAGAAGATCACCGAGTTCTGCCGGCAAGCGGTCGAGCTAAGCCGTGGTCGGTGGATTGATACACTCAGTGTGGAGAGACTGAACCGGGCCATGGCAATCCAGTACTGGGTCAACCGTCCTCACTCACAGGGATCCAAGAGCTGGATTATCTTGGGTGTGAATGCCAACAATGGGCCAGATGGCCTGCCGGACCCGAAAAGGCCAAGCTGCCTCAGCCTGAGGTGGTTCCGCGACAACAAGGAGGTCAAGGATTGCGATATTGGCTTTGATGTCAAGTCAATATCCACTGAAGATCTACTTACTACTGTTGTGGCAAGGCACATCGAGTATCTTCTCAACACAATCTACAGCAAATTGTTGATCAAGCCGCGTTTTGCTCAGAGACAGGCAGAACTGTCACTGGAGATCTCTCGCGAGGAGCCGTCCGACTCCGCCTTGTCAATGCAGCTTTTCGACCAGGAAAATATCACAGTCAAGGTTGATGGAATGACGGGTACATTCAGCATGCTGCCGCAGAAACCACGGATCCTGGATGGCCAGAGAAAACTCAACTCGAGCCCCAACCCTGTTGAGGAGGGGCCCACTTTGTTGGAGCAACTAAGGTGCTGGTACACCATGACGGATCTCAGCAGCCGTGCTAGAAGCATAGGGTGGACTGTCGTTGGCAGTCGCGGTCCAATTACCACCGATGAGCTAAAGCCGATGGTGCAATCGGGTTCGCAGTCAAGAGAGCCGTTCCAAACACTCTGGCTCCGGAAGAATGGCTGGTCCCCTCTCTGGTTCATCATTATGACCATGAGCCTTGGGGGTGACCAGTGGTGGCTGGTTGAGTTGTGAGTAACCACCTTTTGTGTGGGAGACAGCATGCGCTAACAAGCAATCAGGTCGCCTCAAAAGCCAACAGCGCAGCCAGGCTCGCAACCAGGTCTACACTCGGCACAGCAAGGGTTGCGGATGAAGCTCTTCACAAAGATACCCATGGCACCTAATCAGATGACCCTCTCGGACGACTTCTTCCAAACCCTGACGGTGTATGTCTCGGGCATGATATCCCAGATCACCGATCTCCGCGAGCTGCATTCCAAGAAGATGGGCTACACAACCCGGGCCATGGCGAGTTCGTCGTTACCTCGGCAGATCAAAATGCCCACAATATTTGTTCGGTTGTCCGACATGCTTCAGCCTGAGAACGGTCGTGTCTCGGCACCATGGGCTAAGGAGTACGTTCCGATAGTATTCCGAGGCTTACAGGGCCCAGACGACCAGGACGGGTCAGACAACGTGATGGTCCCGGCTCGTCGGGATGCCCGTATCAAGGTCATTGCAGAAGCCCGTCTTGCGGTTGCCAACAATGCCAAGTTCCGGCACCTGAAGGGAAGCATGGACCACGACGTCGCATTCGACTCTCGCACTGGCCAGTTTGTGCTTCGGGTTCGCGCAGACATGGGCACTCCGGTGGTTGACTTGCTGGGCCAGCGCATCCGCTCCTTGGAGAGACTGGTCGACTTTGTCGAGGCCATCCGTGTCGCCGGCACAAACGTGGTTGCGCAAAGCGTCACTCTCCGCGAGGTGGTCTTCACCTACCAGAACACCCCTGAGGCAGCACCCACGCTGGCCAATGCCCCGCAAAGACCTTCGCAGGCGTGGCGAGTGCGCGTCGATCTTGCAAGCAGCAAAGGTATCGACATTTCCCTCGAGATGGGCAACCCCCACGAGGCCGTCATCGACTATCTCAAGCAAGCCGCCAACTCAGCGTCTTTCCCTATGCTGCCTAGCTGGCTCGTCACCACTCTCCCCATGTTCCGGGGTCTCCGCCACATCGAAAACACCTGGGACGCACTCAGCGCTAAGAGCAACGCCAAATTCGAGGTGTTCCACAAGGCACTTAACTGGGCTACCCTCCACTTTGTGCTCCCGGGGAAGACGGAGCGGGCCGTGTCATTCGACATTAAGGCCCTCACCCGCAAGGGCAAGGCACAATGGTGCATCACTCGTTCCGACCCGCCTCGAGCAACAAACGACATGATCGATGACATACTCGCTCAGAAAGTGTGGTCGTTCCAGGGTAACGGGATCAAGGGTCTAATGACCAGTGCAGCAGCAGACCCGAACACCGGCATCGAGAAACTCCTCGAGATGATCAACGCCGCTGTCTCGTCCATCTTGAGGGCACCGCCCCAACAACAAAACCAAAACGCCCCCGAGGCGGCCATGGGAATCATCCCTCCCCACCCACAGCAAACCCCGCCACAGCAGCCCCAACAGCCACCCCAAGTGTTACATCAGTCGCTGGCCCAAAGCTCTCAGGCTCGTGCTCAGGCTCAAGCTCGCGCCCAGCAAGCCATCGCCCGGCAGCACCAGCAACAGCAACAGAGCCAGGTCCACCAACGGGGCGGTGGCATGCCAAATAACAGCGCACCAGCGGTCATCACAATCGACTAGGAGGCGAATGGAAAAGAGCGTTGAGCTATTGGCAAAACAGCAGCCACCAAAGCCAAATCAGCCATTGCATCACCGGCCACGCGGGGCCCGATTTGTACATTTTCTTACTCTTGATTATTTTCGGGATAAAAGCAAAGTCAGGCATCATAGGGCGGCGAGGGTATTTGCTTTGGTTCTTTTTCTGCAGCTTCGTTCTCAATAAGGAAACCAACCCCTTTTCAACACCTTTTTGTTAATCACAAATTCCAAAGACGAAAGATGTGCATAGGTTTCTGGCTTTGTGGTTTGGATGGGGTTACCGGGTTGGTGGGTTGGGTTGGTGGGTGGGTTGATTGGGTGTTGTGTGTATAGAAACGATTTGCATTGTGTTTTGCGTGCTTGGGGCCATAGGGGATGATGACGATGACACTTGTGTGTGTCGCGGGGATATCCATGAAAGAGAGCGAGGTCAGGTTTGTTGTGAGAATTAACCTGGTTATTGTTTTCCAACCCCCAAGTATTTGGTGTTTTTCTCTCTTCTGTCGGGATGTTTCTCCTGTGTCAGGGAGGAATATTCCTGTTTTCGGAAGAGGAAAAGAAAGAAGGTCAGTCAGAGAGACAAATCGGCAAATGGGAAATGGAAACGGCGGGGGCAGGCATAAACATGGTTCTTGCGCGCGGTTGTGTTTTTATTCTTCTTTTTTCTTCCTCCGTCTCCGTTTACCGATACCGGAGGTTACCGGAGCGGAGGCATGCAGTCAGCAGAAATGATACCAAAAAGCGAAAGATGGGCAGCATTATTTTACCGTCAGACCTATTTGATCCGTGTTTTGCTGATGTGATGGTGTATGGGTGATGACATTGTGCGAGTGAATCAGTAGTGACGCCTCACTCCTTGCTTCCTTGCTGGAGTGTCTATATTCCGTCCCATCCAAAGATACCTAGCAGTACAGTTACCCCTTTTAACAATCATCTATGCTCGTGCTCATGGCAAATATGGTATTCTCTTGCCCTAAGTACGGAGTCCATCCTCATGCATTCCCATGCTCATGATGGCCATATGAAATGGCAGGCACACTCACGCTAACGCTTACCCGGCATCAACTCATTCAGCGCAGAATCCAACTCCCGCCTCAAAAGCGCATCATTCCCATGATATCTATACCGCCACTCGATCCCCTCCTTCTTGTGTCCGGACCATCGCCTCGGCGTCGCAAATCGTTCCAACCCCGTTGGTCCCACGGGTGAAAGTAGCCTTGGTTTAACGGACATCTTTGCGTGGTTACCCGCGATCCAGTGCGTCAGGTCTTTGGCGGCCCTAATACTGCCCAAGATACCGGGCATCTGGTACGACGGCCCTGCCACTGCCAATTTACCGTCGAACGCGGCCTGGAGCTCGTCTCTTGCTTTGGCCATGCGCGTCCAGTGGCCGACGTAGTGCTGCGGAATGCAGCCTTCGCAGAGCTTGGCGCTCGCCACGGCGCGGTCGTTTTCATGCTGCGGGATGCCGAGGTGGCGGGCCACGACGGATTTGGCCATTTCGATGGCTTTTTCTGGGGTCGGGAGTTCGCCCAGCGGGATGTGGTCCCAGAAGTGGCCGCCCATGAGGACGGTGAACTTGGTGCCGGGGACGGTGTCAAAGGGGCTGGTGCCCTTTTGGGGGGGTCGCGGGTCGCAAAGTTCGGTTATGGGGATGCCGGCGTGTTCGCGGTCTGAGTCGAAGAGCACGCCGAGGGCGTATTCGGGGCTTTGGTCGAGGGGAACACCCTGGGGGATGAGGTAGCCGAAGCCCGAGTGGGGATGGTTGAGGTCGGGGGTGGGATACCAGAGGTTGACAGCCATGATGTTGACGGCGTGGGAGTCGGCAAGCGTGGGGAGTGCGTTTGGTGGCGCCAGCTTGGCGAGAGCGGAAGCGTTGATGGTTGAGATAACCTTTTCGTATTGTTCGGCTACGGGTGGTGTGGTAGCATTTCCTTCAACGCTCTTGGAGAGGACTCTGATCGTTTTCCCCTCGTGGCGGAGTGATTCCACGCGTTCGTTCCGGACCTCGACGCCCCTTTTGCTGAGCTCCTCGCGTAGTGCCTGCGTCAAGGTGTTGAACCCGCCGCGGAACCAGACGTGTGAGTAGGCATTCATGACGGGCGTCATGACTGTATCGATACCGGTGTTCTGTCCCCTGCTTAGAAATACCAGGTCTGTGTCCTCGTTCGACATTGGGACCCATTCCTCTTGATACGCAGGTTCCAACCGGGGTCTGTCGTAATGGCCCGGCACCGCCCTCTCGTCGCTGAGTCTCCAGATATCGCCACCCCAGACCCCATGGATTACGGCAGACAACATGTTATGCACAAGGTCGTGTGACCCGCAGGCCTTCTGGAAGTATTCGCCCAGAGATTGTTTGTCCCTCTCAGGGACGTAGAACCTGTGGTTCCCGCTTTCCTTGGGCAGTAGCTTGGACTTGTTCATCATGAAGTGCAACACGGCCCAATTTACCGACTCGAACAAGGGTTCGATACGCCAGGCACGAAACATTTCCCAAAGGTTGGAGAATGTGAGGCCGGGTTCAGGCACCTTGACGAGGTGGTCCGGGAAATAAATGTATTTGGTGAGCGTTTCGCGTCTTGGGACACCAACGAGTTCGCCTGTCAGGTTCAGCATCAAGACCTGAAGAGAAGACCAACGTTAGGAAGGCTTCATTGACAGTCAGTCACAAGCGACAGAGCAAGGGACAATACACACCAGCTCCCAAAACGGCAAATCGTCCAGCTTCATCCTCCCCGAGCTCGGGACTTGCACCAGACGGGCACCACGCTCAAACAGCACTGTTCCCTCTTCGCCATCGGGCGTCTTGACCTTGACCCTCTTCCCATCGATCCATCCTCCCGTGCGCCCGCTGCCCTCGTAGACGATGATCTTGGTCTTTGGCAGTGCTTCCGACAGGAACAACGCGCTACTCAAGCCCGTCAGGCCGCCGCCGAGAATAGCGATGTTTCGGGGTGGCGGAGGTGGTTTGGGAAGCTCTACAGGAGCAGAAGAGTCGGCAATGTGCACCCCCCAGTCACGCTCGTCGGCCAGGGAGCTGGTGGAAAAGCGAAAAGTCGCAGGTCTTTTTGTCAGGATCCCGAGCTGCCCAGCACAGGCTATTCGACGCGCGCTGATGCCGTACATTATGGCGAGAGCTGGGACGACGGCACCTCGCGTCGGGGAGAGGTTGGGGATGGTCAATGGCTCGATTTGCTGCAGTTCAGGCCATCGTGGTCGCTGTGGCGTGGTGGCGTGTTTATCGTGGGGTCGTAGAGTTTACACTGTCACGGCTGCAGGAACCGACAGGGGTTTGTCATGCCAAGAACACGCGGGTATCGGAGCATCGGAACAGTACAAGTCCGCAAAGGAACCGTCATGCGATGACAAAAGGTTGTTCGTATGTTAAAAACGGTATGCCAAAACCTGAAATGCGTGAACTGTCATTAAAATGTCTAGAGAAATTGTCTAGGGTTACTTGACGTGCCATTCAGTCACGGGGAACAAATTTGAGAGCACAGCAACCGCTTGTCTAATTTTCGAGCCATATGTGACGAGCAAGCATTCCATTTTCCGCTTCCATTGCCCAAAAAAAATCAAGAAGCCAACGCCCTATCAAATTCCGATCGCACCGTCATGCTAATGGCCCCCTAACGCCTAATAGGTCCGCGCGGAAGAGCCCTCTTTTCGGTCCCAATACCCATGATATATTACATACATGACCCTTTCTACCTCTCGCTGATCCTTCCTCTGCGACGCTCGAGCCCTTGAACTCGTGAAAATGGGTATTTCCTTAGGTGCTGTCCCTCCACTTCCCCTACACAATCACATCAGGCATCGCATCGCCCGAGGTATCGACTCCAGGAATCACCACCTCCTCCGCCTCGCCGTCGTTCACAAATTTCCTCTCGCTGAGGTGCTCGTCGGCTACCCACACCTTGTCCTTGAAAGTACCCCGTTGTCCCTCCTCGTGAGTGAACGGGCATGTCCGGTTCGTGCAGGGGTTGAATTTGCAAGGTGTCTTGACGTGGGTGAACTTGCAGTTGGGAACCTGGCACTCTCCACCGTTTCGGCATGGAGGCATGCTGGGATGCCGGAAGGGACAGTGCGGGTTGGCGCAGTTGGGGAAGAACTTGCAGTCCATCTCGCTCTGGTGTGCCATCTTGGTCGCTGGTGAAGGGTGGCGACCCACACACTTGCGATTCTTGCATGCCGCTCCGAAACTGCAGACGTCCTTGACGTCGATGGTAGTACCGGGAGGCGCTGCAGGCGACTGGTGGGCAAACTTGCAGTCCTTGTTGGCGCAGCGAAGATTGAACTTGCAGATCGTCTCGTCGGGATTGAGTGGCTCTCGCTTGCCTTGAGACATCTCAACGTCCTCGCCCGGCTGCGCGTTGGGGTCGTTCTGGGTAGCCTGCGCGTGGGCGTTGTGTCCATTGTTCTGGTGATGACCTCCACCGCGTCTGAAACCGTTGCCGCGGCCCCGGTCAAACTTTCCATGGTGCCCTTGACCATGCCCGTTGTTCTGCTGCATCATGAGTTGTTGCTGCATTTGTTGAAGCATGCGGTTTTGGTGTTCCATCATGGCGAGAATCTCTGGTTGGATAAAACCCCCGCCCATGCCGTTCATTGGGCCCATGCCGTTCATGCCATTCATCCCAACGGGCATCCCACCCATGCCGGCGATGCCTGCGGCAACGCTAGCGGTTCGAGAGTTTGTTGACCGCGGTTGCCTCCCGGCCCCCATTCTCGGTCCTGTCGGTGGACCTCTGTTAATTCCGGACTGACCGCGAGTTCTGTGGAGGACAGAATCGTGACTCCTATCCATGTGGCGGTTGATTTGGCCCACCATGCGCTTGTCTCGGGCACCGCGCATCCCTCCCGGACCAGCCCGCATTGCCTTGGGACCGGTAGGACTATGACTAGTTAGTATCTGACAATACGTGCGCTGCGGGCTTGAAACATACGCATGGATCTCGTTGCTGAAGCCGGTATCCATCGCGGAATCGGCGCCATCCTCATAGCCACCGTCCATCATCTCGTCTTGTGACGTCGCCGGCGCACTCGAGGCGCTTCCACCAGAGCTAGATAATCGTTGAAATTCTTCCATAACCCAATGCGCAAAGTCCTTTGCTGTCTGGTCCTCGGGCCCGAGTCCCAGGAGCTCTCCAGAAATTTCGCCGGCAATCTCGTCCGCCGTTTTCCCGTTGGCGATCATGAGCACAAAGTACTCGGACATTGCCGCACCTTCAGTACTGCCGCCTGCCCACCCCAAATCCGCAATCTTGTTCTGGATGGCCGTGTTAAGAGCATCCGCCACAGGCGTGCCGACAACGAGTTCGGCCGACATGATTGCGATGGTACGTTGGCAGACGATCGGAAGGAGCGCGCGTTTTTATCGGAAATACCAGTAGTGAGCCAACGGTGTGAAGATCCGCGTTGGCGGAGATATCGAGTTGGTGTTTTGATGAACGAGTGAGGTTTCGCGCAAAGAGCCAAGGCAGACAGCCGCGCTTTGATCGCGACAGTGGCGATCTTTTGTGCGTGCAAAGGCGACGGGCTCAGAATGGGAGGAAGATGTCTTATAGAGATAGCCCCAGTCGTCGAGTAGAGACGCGATGAAGGCGAGTCGCGATAGGGGAGATTTCAGTGAAGGTGGTTGAGGTATTGAAGTTTTCAAGATTGGCCGCGACCCCGAGGCAAGAACCTTGGCCAAAGGTGAGTTGAAGGCTACAGCTCCTGTGGCTTGTGCGGCTTGGTTGCGTTGTGGAGAAGTGCGCCGCACGTGACAGATCTGGATGGAAAGTTGGCGAGGATTACACAATCAACGGGAACAGAGAATGGCACTCTCTTTTCCAGGGAACATCTTGATTTTCCGGTGCGCCGGCCTTTCACTGTATGAAGTCTTGCCAAAGCAAGAAAGTATGTATTTTCCCGTGAAGATGTACGATACCTTTGGTATATCATCCAATATCCTTGAATATCTTCATGGATGGAATTGGAATTAGTGGATTTTTTGTACGGCGCTGCATTGCCAAGGTGGTGGAACGCAGCAGAATTGCCTGCAATCGCTGGTTACTCATCGCACATTTACAGCACAACATGCAATTGAGGTTGGGCATCATGCTATCTCTCTATCGGCAGCTCGGTTTCGATATTACAAGAGCTGGCAGATCAAACGACTAGTCTTTACTCTTATGAGGTCGAGACATTCCGGCTTCTTATCACCACTGTGCCAACCCCACTCTTTCTTTGACATCATGACCTGACACTGTGCCTCACACACCCAGAGAAGGAACAGAACCCAATGAGGGCAAAATGTAATTATCACGGTCAAGGCCAAGCTGCCTCCGAGCGCATGTTACCCTGCTTTCAAATTGCGCGGTCACATCTCTGGCATCACACAATGTCACTCCAAGACTACCGCATGGCAGATGGACCACATGTTACCTGCCTGCTACCTGTGGCTCCGGGCTGCTCCACGGGTGGTTGCAGTCAGCCTTTGGTGGCCGGAGCTCGCCATTCCTCGAGGCTGAAAAGAGCGTGGAAGTAGCTTCCGATTCCGCGGGGCATACGAGCTTCGGGATTTATGTAGCTGCAACCTTAAGCCCACTCCCCTCGGCCATTTTGTGATTGGCGGTCGATCGTTGGATCCTCCAGCGGCCGGCTTGCATTGAACTGAGGATTGTTCATTTCTCGCTGCTTGGCTCACGGGCCAACAGAGTCAGGACGCTCCTTCTGTCAATGACTTTTGGTCCCACTGTGAAAAGTAGGTGGTGGCTGCTTGCTGCAGCAGCGCTGCGCTGCTGTGCACAGAAGAAGTCTCTGAGCAATCAATCTCGAGCATCTCCCTCCGTCAAATCAACATTTGTTTCTCCCCGCCACCTCATGTCGACGCGTGTCCAACAAGGCACAACAGGTACTCGAAATAGACGCGCACGCTGACCCTCGTGGCCGAGGGAGGGACGAGGCACAATTCCCCATACTCTAGGTACAGCAGGGCACCTGGCCGGCTTGCAAAAGAGATCGCCATCTCACCCAACACCCGGCTGGGCAATGCTCCCTTGATATGGTCCCAGCGGCGCGCATAAGGTAATAGATATATGACGGGAGCAAAGCTCATTTTCGCCGCAACAATTTCGAGATTCAATTGTCACCGCCACATGACCCTCCACCCTCCCAGCGAATGCGTCTGTCGGCGGCTTGCAGCTTTTCTTCGCGGGATTCCGATCAGATCCAGCCACTCTCGGCGCTGAAAGGGTCGTCAATCGGCTGAGACCCAGACAGGACTAGTCAAGGCCTGACGTAACGTTGCGCTAGCAAGACCCAACGTCGAGATTTGGATCAACAGCTCCCGCTACCCAGCCACTACCAGGCAGTCGAGACAATCTCGACAGATTTGTGTGCGGGTCTCTGCGTGTGTGTTTGTAAAAGGTGGTTTCAGCCTCGTGGCAAACGGCAGCGGGCTGGGATAGCCAATCTACGAGTTGGTTGCAGGTTGCGGGTTGCATGGAGACGCAAACATCCATCCCGGGTCAACCACCACTTACTCACCTCTGTGCCGGCGCCTACCCAATGCGTCAGTCGTCGTGGTCCGGTTTCTCTGATTTCTCTGCTGCGGTCGCCGTGTGAAACCAGCCCGGATGCTCACCGGCCTGATTGGTTATCCATCACCGCTCATCCCATCCTGGACTTGGCTGGACTGGGGCCCTAATATCCGAGGCGACGATTGTTGGACAACCACACGCGGAATACCACATGGGAGCCCTGGAACCAACCTTGATAAATACCGACCCTTCGTCACCACCGCCCGTTCTCTTTCCTCCCGCACCTCCCGTCCCCTGTCGCTCGCTTCCTAGACCCGCCGTGGCATGGACTTGTTCTAGACTGGGATCCCTTCGTTTGTAGCCTCACCACGCACCAACATCCTACCCCGCGAGGCTGCGCCGCCAACATGTTGTCGCGCCTGCTTGCCGCCGCAGGGTTGGTGCTCGTCGCCCTCCAGCCGGCCTCGGCCATCTGGCCAGCCCCGACGCACTACACCAAGGGCAACACGGCCTTGTATCTGAATCAAAACATTCAGATCACCTACAATGGCGAGTTTGTACGCTGGTCTTCTTCTCACCCCCCGGTGCCGGAGCCGGACCACCTCGACCCTCTTCTAACCTCCCAGCAGCTGCCGTACACGTGGGGCTATACCCCCCGGAACCCAGAGAGCAAGGAAATCGTCCAGGCCGCCGTCTCCCGGGCTTTGGGTTCCATCTTCGCCGACAAATTCGTGCCGTGGATGCTCCGCAAACGCGGTGAGCTCAAGAGCTTTGAGCCGGACGTCTACAAGGGCCAGAAATGGCTCAAGACGCTCCAGCTTGTGCAAACGTCCCCCGACAAGCCCAGCAACTTCAAGCCGCTCGCTGGTGAGGTCGACGAGTCGTACAATCTGACCCTTTCGATTGAGGGCGACATCAAGCTCTCGGCCGTCTCCCATGTAGGCTTGCTCCGCGGGCTGGAAACCTTCACCCAGCTCTTCTACCAGCACTCGACAGGCACCTTCTGGTACACGCCGTTCGCGCCGGTCTCGATTCAGGATGCGCCCAGGTTCCCCCACCGCGGTATCCTCTTCGACACATCCCGGCACTTCTTCCCCGTCGCCGACATCAAGCGCACCATCGATGCAATGTCCTTCAACAAGCTCAACCGTCTGCACGTCCACGTCACTGACTCGCAGTCCTGGCCGCTCGACATTCCCTCGATGCCTGAACTCGCCCAAAAGGGCGCTTACACGCCCGAGCTGATCTACACGGCTGCTGACCTCGACGACATCCAGCGCTATGGTGTGTACAGGGGCGTTCAGGTCTACCTCGAAATCGACATGCCGAGCCACATTGGATCTGTTGGAGAATCGCACCCCGAACTCGTTGTCGCCTATGACGAAAGGCCGTACCACTGGTGGTGTGCGCAGCCACCCTGTGGCGCGCTCAAGATGAATGATTCAAGAGTTGACGACTTCCTAGACAAGCTAGCCGACGATTTGTATCCACGCGTTTCCCCGTATACGGCATATTTCCACACTGGCGGTGACGAGCTGAACGCCAACGACTCGATGCTTGATGAGGGTATCCGATCAAACGACTCTGCTGTGCTTCAGCCGCTTCTTCAGGACTTCTTTGACAAGCAGCATGCGAGAGTACGCAAGGCAGGCTTGACACCGTTGACCTGGGAGGAAATTCCACTGCACTGGAATGTGTCAATGGGTAAGGATGTTGTCGTCCAGGCATGGCTTGGTGGGAGCAGCGTCAAGGAGTTGGTCAACCTCGGTCACAAGGTTATTGACAGCAATTACAACTTCTGGGTGAGTACCGTGCTCCGCTTACTTGAAAGGAGACTAACGCGAGTATAGTATCTTGACTGCGGAAGAGGCCAGTGGCTCACATTTCAAAACGGCGCGGCCTTCAGCACGTTTTACCCCTTCAACGACTGGTGTGGCCCGACCAAGGGCTGGCAGCTTGTTTACTCGTACGATCCCACGGCCGGTCTAACACCCGAGGAGGCCAAGCTCGTGTTGGGCGGCGAGGTTGCTGTTTGGACCGAGACTATTGACTCGCAGCTCATCGACGGTGTCATCTGGCCCCGTGCGAGCGCAGCTGGCGAGGCTCTTTGGTCCGGCCGATATGATTCTCAGGGACGCAATCGCAGTCAGATCGAGGCCAGCGGGCGGTTGGTGGAGATGAGGGAGCGTATGGTAGCCAAGGGGATCAGAGCGGCTGCTATTACGCAGCAGTGGTGCAGTATGGCGGATAACAACGCTGGGACTGCGTGCGAGCATGTCGTCTAAGCATGGCATTGTTGTTTTGGGCGTTTAGGGAGGAGTTTGGAGTTGCGGGACAACATATGATATCGCGACATTGCCGAGAAAAGAGTTATTTCAGCTGCCGAAGAAAGGGAATGAGCCTCTCTATCGTTGACTACCCACGTCAGAAACACATTCAGCAGTGGCTCTGCACCTACGCAGCTTGTCTATTGACTCGTTATGGGTATATACTTAATACTACTTTGTAGTCGGTAACTCCCCCAGATGAGACAGATCAAACTGCACCACTGTGATCTCGGAGCAAGCCAATCTCCCGCCTCACGGAACGGACCCGAACCCGACGGGGGCGGAACCCGCGGAGCACACAACCCCTCCGCCGGAATCATTCCGATAACGACTCTCCGAGTCTATGGTGACATCCATCAGCCCTACTTGACAGACTGTCATTGGGTCGTCTCCGTAATGCCGAGATGCTAGTTCGTTTCGTCGGGGTTCCATAGCGGCCGACGGTCCGAAAGAAAGCTGGCGCCATTGTCTTGCATTTCAAGTTTCTCTTACATTCACAAAAGGTAGGATCAAACACAGCAGTCACCATTGGAGGTTGGCAAGTGCTTGAAAATGCGGGGAAGGATACCGTCTCGGCTCCACGTGAAAGTCGGGAGGTGCACAATCTGTGAAGTGGTGTGTCCGGTATAGTCTGTGGTTGGTCCAGCGCGCAAACCGTCTCGCTTGCCATGAAGCGGGTTGGGTTTAACTGCTGACGCTATGGATCGAGCATTGTGGACTGTGGAATCCAGGGGAAGGCGGGGAGCTGGTGTTGAAAGGTGGATTCCGTGGATCTTGGGTACAGTGGCGCGGTATGGAATTGGATAGCGCATCCATGGTCTCTGCCATTTGTGTTCTTTCTCAGCTCGAATGCGCATCATTATCGACAGTTTTTGGAACTAACTGCTGGTTGTTGGCTTGGTCTGGATTTGGGAGGCTCACATGCAAGGGTGGGGGATGCAACGGCCTCGGCTGTTTGTTGCTTGGGCGTAGTTGTTCGACCACTGATTTGATCGGCCTTCCATGCAGGACGTCCAATGGTCTTGTCTCGTTCGTTCTTCTTGGATGGACATGGTCTGGTGACGTTTCGGCACCTACTTAGTAATTATACCCAGTGCAACTATGGCATGCTCTGCTCTTTGCGAGGCAGGCGCGGTGCGATTTAGTCTGTGCGAGGGGTGGATCATTGTCGCTTGTTGTCGCTTGCCATGCCAATTGAGGGGAAGAGGGAGGGGATACCGAGGCAAGGTGGACCAAAGCGGTAAAACCGTTTTCTCTTGGAAGCAAAAAGTTGGTTCCCCCTCCTCCCCAGACCCTTCATACGAGGTATGCTGGACGGGTGCACTGCCGCTCGCCCATTTCTGGGGTTTTCTCTGCGCTGTTCCCTCCCTTGCCTAGGCTTGCTGGGGTACCCTCCTCGTTAGAGTACCCGCCTGCGGGTTTGGCGTTAGGGATGGGAGCTTTTCCCGTCGGCTTGTACCCGAACACGCATCCATCCCACGGTAGGTCACCATGGCGCCAGGGGCCTGGACAGAGCTCGCTTGACATGGCCGTCCCATGCAACGACGGGCGTCGGCCTGTTCCCCCCATAGCAGAATCCCGGAAGGGCGCTGCGCTTTTATAGGCTTGATGGATCCCCTCGTCCATCCCGCCTACATGCCCTGGGTTCCTGGGTTCCTGGGTTGGACAAAACAGCCGCTGCCCTTTTTTCTTTCTTATCATCCGCTACTTCCTTTTTTCTTTCTTACCATCCGCTACTTCCTGCTGTGCCACGGCAACATCCCATATTGGACGATTCACAACAACGGTCCCGCAGATAAGTCGATTGCTGGACTTGACTTCTCGCCGCTTGGGAGTTGCTGCTTGGCAGCCTCAACACGTCCAAGATGGGTCTCGTCGAGGAATTGCTGGAGCAGGTCTCCATTGGCGGGGTGTTGCTGTCTGCGGCTGGCCTCTTTGCTGGCTATGTCGTGCTCGGCGTACTCATGGTCCTGCGGAACAACTTCAAGCTTGCGAGACGAGGGCCTCGAGGAATGAAAGTTCCGTCAAGCGTTCCTCTGGGTTAGAATACCGCTTGGTTCTGTGGGGTTGACCTTGCTAACTGACCAGACAGGCCTCGGTGTTATCTACAACACGATCAAGGCGTCCATGGAACACAAGAACCTTGCCCAGTGGCGTCAGTTCCTCTTGCCTTCCAACAACTACACGGCCGAGACTCGCCTCATTGCCAGGAGAGTTGTCTTCACCGCCCACCCCGAGAACATCAAGGCCATCCTAGCCACCCAATTTGGTGACTACGGCAAGGGCGAGCCCTTCCACCGCGAGTGGAAGCCCTTCTTGGGAGACAGCATCTTTACTACCGACGGCGATCTGTGGCACGGTAGCCGTCAACTCATCCGACCCCAGTTCATCAAGGACCGTGTGAGCGATCTTCACACATTTGAGACGCACATGGAGCTTCTCTTCCGTGCCATTGCCAACGGCGGCGCTCTGAACGGTGAGAATCAATATGTCGACATGGCCGCTGGCAACGGCAGGCCGGTCGACATCAGCGACCTCCTCTTCCGCTTTACCCTGGACTCTGCGACCGACTTCCTTCTCGGCAAGGATGTCAAGTCGCTGAGCACCCCTGTGAATGAGTTTGCCGAGGCCTTTGGTGAAGCCCAACGAATGCAGAACATCATCTCGCGTGCCGGCCCCTTGAATCCCATCATCCCCCGCGGGTCGTTCAACAAGAGCATGGTGGTCATCAACAATTTTATCGACCAGTACATCGATCTTGCCCTCAGCCTCAGCCCCGCCGAGCTCGAATCCAAGTCCAAGTCGGACGCCGGGTATACCTTCCTCCATGCCCTGGCCGGCTTCACGCGCGACCGCCAGGTTCTGCACGACCAGCTCATCGCCGTCCTCCTCGCTGGGCGTGACACGACCGCTTCGACCCTCTCGTGGACCATCTACGAGCTCTCCCGCCACCCCGAGGCCGTAGTCAAGCTGCGCGAGGAAATCCTGCGCGTTGTTGGACCGGATCGCGCCCCCACCTACGACGACCTCAAGAGCATGAAGTATCTCCAGAATGTCATGAACGAGACCCTCCGCCTATATCCCTCTGTCCCTTTCAACGTCCGTTTGGCTCTCAAGGACACCACCCTCCCCTTTGGCGGCGGCCCCGATGGTTCCCAGCCCCTGCACGTTCTCAAGGATACTCCCATTGGTTATAGCACCCTCCTGATGCAGCGTCGCGCCGATCTCTACCCCCCTGTGAGCGAGAAGTTTGCCCCTGTCGAGGAGTTCTCGCCGGATCGTTGGTTCAACTGGCAGCCGAAGCCGTGGCAGTATATTCCCTTCAACGGCGGCCCGCGGATCTGCATCGGGCAGCAGTTTGCGCTTACCGAGATGGGGTATGTCCTTACCCGTCTGTTCCAGAGGTACGCGAGGGTGGATCACTTGATGGGTGAGGTCGACGGGGGTAACCCGACTCTCAAGGCTGAGATTGTGTTGTCGCCTGGTGATGGTGTCAGAGTTGCTTTCTGGGAGGCTAAGCGGTAGACATGCATCGCGGTTGGTTGGTTGGGCTAGGCTGGGTGGGCTGGGTTGGATTACATTGGAGTTGGTGGTATGGTGTATCTATTCGTGGTACTCCTCAATGGTATATTTCACTCTGCTTTGCAAAGCGAGAGATGTTCTTGGCGGGGTCTTTTGTGAGGTCAGTGGCTTTATATATAGTAAGAAAGCCAGAAACTGTGGCCAGCGAAAAAGATCTTTTACAACGCAAAGACCCTGCGTTAACCTGACGTCATTGGTGTTGTTTTTTTGGACTCGAACGCGGCCCCGGCTCCGGGAGAGAAAGCCACTATCTGCCGGCCCCACTGTGCACAATCAAGGTTTCGGCCCGTAACCGAACGCCGAGGATCCGGCGCGTCAGTGGCTTTATATAAGTGAGATATGACAAGCAAGAGATGCCATTTGTCGCCATTTGGTCTGATATTATTATTATTATTGGAAATAAATGGGCGCTTTCTGCCGCATGTGGAAAATTACAGAGGACACATGCGTTCAAGACATTCGCTCCAACACATGCCATCGCTGGCGTCCAGAACAATTTCACAACTTATCAAGTTTATTCCACTTGGCTTCTTTCGCTGGCTGCTCTGCACGAAAACGTTGTATGCTGGTATCTCTCTGGTCAGATGCCCCCGTGAACTTGCTCTTGCGCAAAATCCGCACACCGATGAGGTCAGGGAGATTTCCCTTCAAAATAAGGGGCTCGTTCAATATGCAAGGCGCAAAAGAACATCCCAGACGATTTGAAAGACTGTTTCCAGCAAACAAATCCAACGCAATCTCGCTCCAACTCAATAATAAAGACTCGCTATCACCAGGTTTCTATCACCAACGGTCTTTGCGTTGGACCTTTTTTTTTTTTTTTTTTTTTCGGCCACGCCTTCTGGCTTTGTTACTCGATCAATTCCTATTTTGATACTACGACGTCTCCCTGTGCGTTTTGTAGTCATTGCCTCCTGATCCCCGAAACACCCATAACCGTTACCACTAGCCGACCGGGGCGAGTCTTCCAAACATCGTCAACCCATCGTCATTTCCAAGCACCACCTAAACTACCCCGCACGATACGCCTCCCTGATGGCCCCGCCCAACCTCTTGATCGCCTCCTTCATATTCTCCGGCGTAGCAGCCGCAAAGGTCGTGCGGAAGAACATGTCCCTGGGCGGCTTCTCATGCTCGGCACGGAACCACGACCCACGGCCGACCAGGACGCCCTTTTCGATACATCGGTTGAAAATGTCCTCTTCGATTTCGAGGATGGATTTTGTCGGGAAGTCGGGGTGTCGGGTGTGGTCTACTTTGATCCAGTGCTTGTGCGTTTCGTAACGTCAGCTCGCGAAGGGCAAACAAAGATGAAAGAGCAAGGGACGAACAGAGCAAAAGAAAATATGTAAAAAAAAAAAAGGAAGACGGAGAAACTCACAAACATGCCAGCCCTCGGCACATCCCAAGTAACCACGCCCCGCGGCAAAAACTCGTCGCACGCCTCCATCAGCACATTTCTCCTTCTCGTATACTCCCCCCTCAAATGCATCAACCACCTGAAATACCCCTCGTGTCCCCAACTCTCGTCAAGCAGCTTGTGCAGGATCACCTGCGAGAACCCGCTCGGCCCCTGATTGCACACCTCGGCATGGCGTATATACCGCTCCACAATCTGCTCCGATGCTGTAATCCAACCGACCCTCGACCCGGGGACGACGACCTTGCTGAACGAATCCATCCGCACCACGCGTCCGTCTGCGTCCATGGACAACAAACTGGGGATCAACCCGTCCAAAAACCCCTCTACCGTTTCTTGCGCAGGGGTTCCGCGGACGGGCATCTGCAAGAAATAGTAGGGTTCGTCTTCGAGTATCATCAGATCCCACCGTCTCGCTACCTCGTAGATCTCTCTTCGTCGTTGGACGCCCATCGTCGCGCCGGTGGGATTTTGTCCGCTGGGCACGGTATACAGCACGTGCGGTCTTCTTTCTCCCTTCCATTCCTTCAGCAGCCTGTCCAACGCAGAAGGGATCATGCCCTCCTCATCCATCTCCACACCGGCGACTTTGATCCCGAGCGGCATAGCCGTTTCGACCGCCGTGCTGAAACTGTATTCCTCCGTCAGGACGGTATCACCTCGTTCTTTGTCGCAAAACATGCGGAGTAATTGCTCCAGTGCACCGGTGCTCCCCACTGTCAAGCAACTCGCCCAGTCGCTGTACAAGGGGGCGTGAGCGAGCTCGGTGTGTTCGGCGCAGAAACGGTTGAGTTGCGCGGAGCCGTTGGCTTGGCCGTAGTTGAGGGCTATGGAGAGGTCGTATTCCGAGGTGGTGGGGGAGCGGGTGGCCGAGTATTTTTCGATGGGGAGGGTGACCCCCGAAGACAATTCGGGGAAGGATGGCGGTGGGGAGATGTTCAGCGACAAGGAGTTGAAGGGAAAATTGTCGGCGCAGGGGAGACCGCCGCCCAGGGAAATGAGATTTGGTTTTTTGAGGTGCCTGGCTGCCTGTTTGAGCATGCACGGGACGCGGGAGGCGGATTCGGGGGAGAGGTGGTCTGTTTTTGTTAAGTCTTTTATTTTTTTTTTTTTACGTTTCACATGGGGTTTAGGATCAAGGCATACGGTCGAAGCGGAGGGCGGGCAGTTTGCCAGCTGACTGCATGTTCGGCGTGGTTAGTGCGGGATAAAAGAAAACGGAAGAGGCGGGATGGTAATTACCGGCCCCTTGAACATGGATGTGTCGCTTGCTGCCGCCGTCCCGGCAATCAACCGGCCGGCTTTTGCGCGGCGCGCGGCAATATCGGCGATGGTGATGCGGTTCCGGGCCGGGGGTGGGGCCGGCTTGGCGGCGATGGTGCCGGCCGGGGTGTTCGCTGTCTTGGCGACAGGCGCGACGGCTTCCGAGGCGTTTGGTGACTTGGAGTGGAATGCCCCCACGCCTCGGGCTCTGTGACACGGGGGCCGGAGGAGTGGCGAGAGGCCGGCGCGGCGGACGGTGTTGGGACCGAAGCCGGTGGGTGGGAGGGCTCGCCGCATGATGAACCGGCGGGTGGAGCGGGGAGGAACGCGTAGGCTACGGAGTCAATTCACGACTTGAAGAATTGACAAAGTGGAATTGGAACCTGGGAAGGAAAAAAGGACTGGAAACAAGTCATGGTCGACCAGGCAGGAACAAAGGCGTTATCGACCTGACCTGGCGGTGTTGATAAGTGATGCACCCCTGTGACCGATAACATTTCAGGGGCCGATGGCGGGGTCGGGGGCATCACCCGAGGGCCCGACCCGTCTGTAGCCGTTGTTAGCCACCGGCTCAACGCGCCTTTGCGATGTCAACGCACTGGCAACGGCCTTGTGACCTGCACTTTCCGAGCTTCTGTACGTAATAGCACTGTGCTTGGTCCGATATCTTAGGTAAGTGATAGTTGCGATTTTGCTAGGTATGTACAGGAGGTGCCCCAACTGCCGTATATACACGATGTCGACGTCGTCAGGAACCCATGCCCGCCCCGTCTATCGCCGGCGCAGCTATCAACCCAGGACTTGAACATGATTCAACTTTATTGTCAGGAAACCTCCTAATAAAATTCATCAGGCCAGCAGTATTGCGACTGATGAACTGCCTCCAACACCGACGACGTCTATAGATGCATCCCATAGGAAAACGTATATTTGTTTGTTTGCGAGGCGTGACAATTGTCAACACCTTTTGCCCCGTACACCAAACAGTTACCAAGGTAAACATTAAGGAAACGAGGACCGTGGTCAAATCCCACCGCGACACAAGGAGCCGCACGCTTCGGGATCGCTCCCTAATATTTCTTTCAGTGACATCCCAATCGAGTTGTTGTGCGAGGGCGGCGTGCTGCAGTTTGGGCCTTCCGTGGTGGGTAGCTGACGGTGTTGCAAGCAGGAAGCTTCATTGCAGGTGATGCAGTTGAAGCGATGCGGCCTATGACGGCACGCCATTGAGCACGGGTTTGCCGGCTTGCCACCCCTTGGGTGAGCTTCAGCGCTGGAAGCCATTGAAAAGCGAAGACGACGGAAAGAGATAAGTGACGTGTACAAGAGTCTTTGATGTACATGGTCCGGTAGGATTCATGGATAACCAGGAGTTTGCCCGTTGTCATGACTAGACACCGCCATCTCAGGTCATCGTGTTTATAAACTTTGTGAGCGAAGCAAAGGCTGATTCGATGCCGCAGTCTCGCCCTCCGATTCCAGGTCCATGTCCGGTCCACTAACGGGGTTTCCTCTGGCAACAATGGCTTGGAACTGATCAGGGGCATGAGGTCCTTGACGGTCGTTCTGGCCTGGGAAGAATCCTCGAATCATGGAACCCCAGTTGGACCGGGCACGGGGCGGCACGCCAGAAAGGCTGATGACTGAGTCACCGGATTGGGGCGTGTACTCGAGTGTTGGAGCGAAGTCTGCAAAAAACCGAGAGTCAACAGAGCCAAGTCCAGATGGAGGGCGGCTTGGGTTGGCGTCGGAGAGAGAAAGTCTGCTGGCAGAGCGCTCCTGGAGGGACTCGACAGGGATGGCCGATGCTTGAGATTCAACATCAACGGTCCTGTGTCGGGCGCCGTATCGGATTTGAAGGTGGTGGGCTGCCACGGTTGCTAAGAAGGATATAGAAATAAACAATGGCAACCATGGTATCAGCTGTTCCTGGTAGGAGCCGGCTTGCCAGGCAGTAAATATGGCAACGAATGCTGCGACCGGAATGGTGTATTGGCCAAAGCTATTTTATGGTCAGTAGAACTCGAACCCAGGATTGGTTGAGTAACTCTTACCTCACGAACGACTCAAAGTGAAGGCCCGTAAAGGCCAAGGACGAAATAATAAAAACAGAGAGGGTGCTTCTTGGGTCAGCGCCCGAACCAAAAGTCGATGGCTTTAAGCCTTACGCGAATCTGAACCAGAGTGCTTCTCTGTTCGCCAGCGGGAATAGGGCAGCACTTTCTACCATGCAACCGTAGGCAAGGACTTTGATGATTTGGCAGAATTGCCCAACACGTGGCTCGACACGGTAAGGGCTCTCCATGGCGGCCGACTCTAGACGAATGCTGGGACAAAGAGGAGGTGTAAACATGCGTCGGGCTCGTTGCCTGTTAGTCGACCCGATAAGGTGAGAATAATTCGCTCTGAAGATGATTCTTGTCGCGTTCCGGGTTCGGGGACACGAACAAAGAATGGGGAAAACAAGCTATTAAACTAGGCATGGGCAAGTATAAGAACGGCCGAGGTGGAACGTCGGGCCGCGTGTTGGATTGGCGGCAGCTTCAACTGCAGCAGTCTGGGGATATAAAGTGATTGGGGTGGACAGCGGGGCGAATCAACGGCACGGCCATGTTGCGGGGAAGCGGTGCAGGAGCAGCGCAGGGTGGTCGAGCGGTCCAAGGACAGAAGCTTGTGTGACGGCGAGTTGCGCGAGGGCAAGGCGGGAACATGGAGTTGAAGTGGTTCGCAATGGTCAGCTTCAAGGCGAGGCTCCGGCCGCATGGGTGCATCTGCCGGTCGGATTGGACGATAACATGCCGGGTTTTCGGTGAGCGTCGTCAGCCCTGCAAGTAGCCTCATGCTTTCAAGGCAGCCGCTCCCTGCCCAACCAGTTGCCTTGGGTGCTAACGCAGAAGTGGTAACACACCACGACCCTTTCGGAGGCCTGTCGCTTATCATGTACGACACTGGGCCGGTGTTTGCGCCCGCACTTTGGGTGTGGGAACGTGCAGTTGCCCGACGCAGCCGTGTCGTATCAGGCAATCCGACGGGATCATGACAATGAGCATCATGTGCGACCCCCTATTCACCGGCCCGAGTGTAAGCAGCGGGCGTATAAGGAGATCGACCTCCTCGCCATGCAGTATGGTTGCGGCTCTGGGACATGGAGACCCGACACCCTATCCCAGCCTCCCGAAGAGATTCCTGAGGATCCTTCGTCATCCACCTCGCTTAGTACCAATGAACTTGCTGAGATGCTGCTCGTTCCATACTCCCGAGGAGGCGTGCGCCGAACCGAGCCTCTGGGATCTGTTCCCTGAGACCCTGGAGATCGGCATCGGCGCGGCCTGTAGCATCGTCACATGGAGCTTCACTCTTCAAAGTGAATCCTCGTTTACGCCTGAGAGTGTTTGTGTTACCTCGACTGTCGATATCAAGATCGTTGCTAATGAAGACGAACAGCAACCCACCGAGAACGCTGTTGATAGCTTTCTCTTTCACCCCGCCGCGGAGCTCATGCTCTGCTCCTGTTTGGTTTTCGGCTGTTGCGTGTCGTCGTTTGTGCACCGGCGACAGGAGCAAGACAGATTCCAGCTGCTGGTCTATGCCGCATTTCTTTCCGCAGCGGCAACGATTGGGTATAGCTTCGGGGCGAGTGCCAATTTGATTCTGCTTGGGTATTTCCCGTGGGCAATGTGCGCGGCAATGGCTGCCAGTCTTTATGGGCACGGTCTCCACCGACAACAGAGATCCCGCTCACTTCAACGTTTCGGGGATGTGGAGAAGGCTCGACTTCTCCGGTAAAGTGTCGGTGGCGCTGTTGGCCCAGGAGGGCCTTCGCTTCTCGCACAATATATCATACGTTATCCATTGTCCCATGTCCGCGGAGGAAGTGGCTGGGCATGGTGATTCTTTTGTTGGGGGGAGGCGCCTGCAAAGCTGAGCGGCGCTATTTGTGTTAGTACCTTACATCATGAAACCAGATGTAGCCAGAAAACTCGTTCAGATCGGCAGTGCTCAGCACTCAGGAAGCGTATTCTTGAATGATGCTCGAGAAAACGAGTTGGCAGTGTTCAATGTCGATGATTGTGGGGAAATGGGCCCGACGCCGAGGTGTTCCTTCCCTCTCGGGACCGGTTGATAGAAAGGAGCTGCTGGCTTCAACCAGTGACGTTCAAACCCCTCCAAGACACTAGGTAGCCTGGAGAAGCATTAGCTTAGCGCCAGGCACAGTGACGTTTGTGAACTTGGCGGCACAAGGTACGTCGACACTCGGTTCTTGGTAGGTATGGAACCCTCAACTTTGCAACCTTGCAGTTTTCTCCCTCAAGTTTTGCTACAGTTTAGTCATGAGATCAATGTTGACTGCCCTATCTATCTCAGCAAGTCGAGTGGAAGAGTCCGCCCACGGCGGTCGACTTTGCAAGCTCATTATACAACGCCACAGCAGCCTTTGTCTCAGCAACATGGGCCTCGATCCCTCGAGCACGAAGAGCCTCAAGTGTAGAGTCAGGGACCCCAAGCCGCTCTCGCATCCCGCGGGATAAGATAACGACGGTGGCGCCGTGCTCAATAAGCTCCTCAACATCAGCAACTTGGACACCGGGTGAGTGTTGAGTGCCGGTCTCGCCCCAGTCCCATGGCCGACCACCACCTGGCCAGAGTTTGACGTCCTTGACACTGCCGACCAGGTCCACTTCCATCTGACCCCAGGCAACGGATGTGATTTGGGGGGAGCGACTCGTCTTGGCGGTTTCTGCTTTTGCTTCTGCAACTGGCAGGGTAGGCTTCGCGACCTCAGTTACCGCCGAATTTGGATCCATCCTGTGGACGTAAGTTGGTAAAGTTGATGTTTTGCGAAAACGTCAAAGTCAATCATTCCCCGGTGCTGCGATCCACGATGTCTGGGCTGATCTGATTCTCGGCTTCAGCCTTCGGGCCAAGCCGGACGTAGATTGACTGACGAATCGGAGATTGGCATCCCGAGGCAAAACGTCACTAGCAACACCAAGGCCCTTCAACAAGGTGGGGAAAGATATGACGCCCAAGATAATGTCGCAACAAGGTGACGTACGGGTTCAGGGTCCAGAACGTGAACTGTTTGACGCCGGTTTTGCGGGTCCCTGCTTTGCTGGCGCCGAGTGCCAGCCACCCGAAATCTGGAGCTTGGCGTCCGTGCCAAGACACTCGCCAGCGCGCCGGCCGTGGCTCATTGGCGCCGCGCATTCGCCGGACAACAGTCCCAACCTCCCCAGAATGCCGAAAGTTTGGAGCCCTCAGCTCACGACCAACAAGGCGGAACAACGCAAATCCTTGCAGCGCATGCTTTTCTTGGAAATGGGCACCCGAATCCCCACGTGCTGACTGACGAAAAAAGTGTCTTTCTTCAGGGGGAGGTTGGTATTCGTAGCCCGGGTTTTTTTTCATGCTTTGCAGCGCCGTGCATTTGGGCATTTAGCCCATAAAGCCGAAAGCATTGGCTTCCATGCAGCTTCCCGATCGCCTCTTTGCATCTCACTCCCGTGGTTCACCCAAGGTTTCATTGTAAATTGCATTCTGTTACGGGACCATCCCACATCCTAATCCAACCAGAAGATATATTCTCTAGACCTTTGGTGTCCTCCATACCCACACAAGAGCCGCTCCCGTCCCAGCTTCTGTCTCCCGGATTTTGTTCTCACATCCCGTCTTCACCTCAACCTCACCTCACCACTGTAATCCGTTACGATGCATTTATCACGGTGGAGAGCCGCCGTAGCAGCAGGCCTCTCCCTAAGCAGTGTCTCCAACGCCCAAACATGGTCAGCATGTAACCCCCTTCACCAATGTAAGCTGCCCTCCCTCAAACCCTTCACCCCCAACTAACAAACCCCCCCCCCCAGCCGGCTGCCCACCCAACCCAGCCCTGGGCATGGCCATCTCAGTAGACTTCGCCCAAGGCGAAGTAAACAGCTTCACATCCTCCGGCGGCGTCCCAACCTACTCCGGTGACGGCGTAGCCTTCACCGTCTCACGGGGCGGCGAAGCTCCGCAACTAACCTCGGTCTTCTACATCATGTTCGGCCGCGTCGAGGTGACTATGCGCGCCGCCCCAGGCCGCGGCATCGTCTCCTCTCTAGTTCTGCAGTCCGACGACCTCGACGAAATCGACATTGAATGGCTAGGCGCCGACTCGGCGCAAATGCAAACCAACTACTTCGGCAAGGGCCAAACGGCCACCTACAACCGCGGCCAATTCAACCCCGCACCCAACAACCAGGCCGAATGGACGACCTACACCATCGACTGGACGCAGGACCGCATCGTATGGTACGTCGCGGGAACAGCCGTCCGCACCCAAACCGCCGCCGACGCAGGCGACCAGTACCCGCAAACACCAATGCAAGTGAAATTCGGCTCCTGGTCCGGCGGCGACCCGGGCAATGCCCCAGGGACGATCGAATGGGCGCAGGGACCGACGGATTATTCGCAGGGGCCGTTTAGCATGCACGTCAAGAACGCTGTGGTCACAGACTATAGTACCGGCAAAACATACCGGTATGGCGACACGTCCGGTAGATGGGAGTCGATTATCTCGGACGGCGGCCAAATCAACGGGAACAAAGACCGCGCCGGCAATGTGATTGCCACCGCGACGGCCGCTGCTGCGACGTCGCTTTCGCCGTCGATTCCGGCGGGTGGTTTGGGGCGCGGAGGCGGCAGCACCAGCACGCAGACGGGATGGCCGTGGGAACCGACCGGGTCGCGGGGGTCGAATCCCATTCCGGACGGGTGGATCATGACGCCCGAGGGCAAGATTGTACCGGTGGGCGCTGCGGGGATGAGCAGTGAGTTTTTATTCTGATACCTACCATCATCTGAAGTAATGCTAACATGAGGAAGGGACGCCAAACGTTTTCTTGCTTGTTGGGCCGTTGTTGGTGGGAGTTGGGCTTTTCGTTGGCCGATTACTCTAGGTATGGTGTGCCTACTTTGACTTCATACTTCCTCAAAAAGGCATCGGAGGCGGGTTTCGGGAAGCGAGCATTGCATTGGGCGGTGTTGGTGGCGTTTGCTTTCTGGTTAGAGGCCGACGAGTCTCGGATATGGGTTTGGTTGGGCTGGAGACAAGGAGCGGCGGCAATAGTCTAATACTGGTGATATGAACATAGACAGTGGTTAGATCGATATGCTGTATTGGCATTGATAATACCAGACACATATGGCTTGTCTACTCACGACCAAGAGCCTTGCTTGAGTTTGATCTTCTCGTGTGTGCTGTTCTAGGTAGAGTGCCAAGGCTGAACTTACGCGTGGGAAAAGGGGATGCTTGTTTTGGCAACGCGTCAGAGACACTTCACTGATTTAATGAGGCGTAGGTGATTTGTAAATGTTGATTCAGTCAACTTATCGCTGCAAAATCTTCGCAGTTCTAATGTATTTGCGATATCTTTCAGAAATCTTCGCTATGCGCCTACAAGGACTAGACCAAGACGATCGTCTGATCTCTCGGTCCAGTCCCTGTCCAAAACAAGACAACTGAATTTCTGGAGCAGAGCATGCCAATCCCACCAAGGTCCACCCGATCAAAGGAAATTGCACCCCCCGTTCCTCTGCTGCCATCTCCACCCCATCGGCTCCACTCCAATATGTCCCGTAGATGCAATGTCGGAGAACGCCTAGTACCCTCGAAAAACCCATCAGGAATTGGGCTGTCGGGGTTATACACATGTACAGATCGAAAAGCAATGCTGGTCTATTCACGGTAGCCTGGAATGCGCAAGTTGAACGGCCGCATATCGAAAGGGCTAATGATGTTGTCATGCCGTCTAAACCAAACGGCAATACCGAATACGGAGTACACGGCACCAATTAGAACTCCCACGTCTCGTCATCGCCGACGGACTCGATTGCCCACTTGAACTTGTCGCGGAGCATCTTCGAGAAGAACTTCTCAATGGGCACGTTTGCCTTTGCTGCGAACACGACAGTGAGGCGTGGGTCAATGTAGTTCTGGATGTCAAGTCAGTAAAAGGTCTGAAATAGTCGACAACATGGAACTCACAATCTTGGAGGTGCCCAAGGCAATCTCCTTATTGCCCTCCCGATCAGCCGACTGCAGCTCGAGGTTGTGAATGCGGTCGTTGATCTTCTCAATCGCAGCTTCAAACTTCTCGACTGTCGGGCCCTTGCCCTCAGCCTCCACCTTCTTCGTCTTGTTCTCCTTCTTGAACTTGGCCTCGAGCTCAGCGACCACCTTCAGCTTCTCCCTCAGGTCCTTATCAGGAAGGGGCTTCTCGCCTTCAGCCTCGCGCTTCTCGTTGTCCTTCTCGAACTTCTTCGAGATCTTGGACCGCTGCTCCTCGACGAGGAACTTCTGATGCTCGAGAATCCACTCCTCGGTCAATTCTTCGTCGAGCGCGAAGAAGTCCGCGCCCTTCTTCTTCTTTTGCTTGGGGTCCACATCGAGAATCATCATCTTGGTCCGCCATCTCTGGTACTTGAGGCCCTTGATGCGGTCGCCCAGCTTCTCCATCTGCGCCTCGTGGCCTGCGCCAACGGTGCGCTTGTGGTTACAGAGAATGGCGACCTGACGATTGCAGTCGTTGTAAAGCTTGATCTTCTCAGCGACCGAGCTTGCCTGGTCGATCTTGAGTTCTTGAAGAAGTCTGGACATGGTGAACGAGGCATTGTATGTACGGAACACCTTGGCCGTCAGGCCAGGCATGTAACTTGAGAGATGCTTGTTCAATTGGGTGGTCTGTATAGCTGGTCAGTATGTAGCCGTACTTGTCATGCAGTGGTTAACTTACGGTCAACCGGTCGAAGATGTCATCGCCATCCTCCTTCGGGGGCTTCTTGAACATCTTGAGGTTCTTGAACACTTGGCGTGCGACTTCGACCTCGTTATAGAACCGAATGCTGTCTTTGCCCAGAAAGTCAAAGATGACGGTAGAGGGCTCCCTCAGGGTGACGTGCTCAAACTTCAACGAGCAGCAGCCAACTGTCTCGGCCTCGTTGTCAGTATCTTTCTCGTTGCCAGCTCTCAGCGCGAACTGGTCAATGAGGTACATAGCTGTCGCGCGTTGCCTGTCCGCCATGACGTCGCTCCTCAGGTCCTTGTTGTAATCGGCGCGGATTCGATCAATGTGCTTCTTGAGTTCACGGGCCTTCTCGAACTTCTTGAAGTCGGCCTGACCCTTGACGGCACTGTTGGGCGCCAACATGATGTACTTGTAGTTGCCGTTGATGTTCTCCTGCCACATAGCCAACCACGTCGCCTTGTTGTCATGTTGAACTGCCTTCCACTTGTGACCTGCCGGGGGGTCTGGAACTTTGGCATCCTTGCCGATATTGATGGTGACCTGCTCAGGCATGACGCGCTGCTTGACCTTTCCTGTCTTTGGATGTTCGCCACGTCCGCGGAAAAGACCAGGAGGTTCGACTCTCGGGTTGCCAACCTTCTCTTTTCGGCCGTCCCATTTGCAAAACAAGTAAGGGGCCTCGACCTTATCCCTCTCGACTTTTTCGGCCTTCTTCTCCGCAGTCGATCGAGCCTTCTTGGCTTCACTAATGCCCTTGTAGTGCTCGAAGATCTTGGTAAAGTCAAGCTTCTTGAAATCGGTGATGTCAACCTTCTTGCCGTCTTTATCCTTGGCGCCGCCTGTCTTCTTCAAGACATCCTGGAAGTCGCCAAAGAAGTTCTTTTGGAAGACCGGGTTCTCCACATTCTGCGCCGAGTGCAGCATGGAGCCGAAGAATGTGGCGACTTCCTCGGCGCCAACGTGAAGCTCAACCGGTTTGCCGTCATAGTACAGCTTGACGTTCTTCGGGAGGGGCTCGTACGCCGGCGGGAATATAACACCGTTGTGCTCCAAAGTGTTCCACTTGATGCTGTCGTCCTCTTTCTTGGGCTCATCCCACCAGCGGTACTCCTCATCTTCCTCCTCCTGCTCGTCATTGTCCTTCGACGACTCCTTGTCGAACTTGGCCTCCTTTTTCACTGCGGCAGCCTTGCCTTTGGCGGCAGGGGCTGCTTTCTTGCCCTTCTTGGCAATTGGCACGTCTGAGTCTGACTCCTGCTTCTTTACGCCGTTTGCCTTCTTAGCCGAGGAAGGAGCGCCGTTCGACTGTCGTTTCCTCGGTTTCGCTAAAGGCTCGTCGTCCGACTCATCCTTGACCACGGCCTTTTTGGCTGGTGCTTTCTTCGGCTTGGCGTCACTGGCGCGGGAGGCTTTGGCCTCCTTGGAAGCGGCCTTCATGATGTTTGCCTTTTTCTGTGCCAGCTTGGTCCCCAGAGGCTGATCGTCGTCGTCTGACAGGTCGCCTGTCGGGGTATCCTTGATTGAAGGGGGTAGCCTGCCATTCTTTTTGGCAATTGGCTCATCATCGCTGTCCAACTCCTCTTTCTTTTGTGCTGCTTTTCTCGGACGTTTGGCCTGCACGAGTCAGCTCCGCGTCTCACACACAAGGCTTGCAATTTTCCACGACTAGTCGCTGTACATACCAGGGGCGCATCTTCATCACTGTCGGAACCGTCCTTATAGTTAACCGCCGAGTTGATCGAGCTCCGAGACTTTCTCTTGGAGGCTCCATTGGGTGCAGAATCGATATCCATCGCGTCGGTGGTTACTGGGCCGTTGCGGATAGAGATACCAGTGGGGCCGGGCCGGGCCTTGGAGATCGAGTTGTCCATGGCCTTGTCCTCGGCCTTGGAGATCCTCGCTGCGGATACTGGAGCCATGGTGTTAGTGTTTTCCGTCGCGTGAAAGGCAGTGAGTTGGGTGTGTAGATTCGAGAAAGGTGTGAAAAAAAAAGGTTGGGTCCAAGATTTGACACGTCAACTAGCCTTGCCGCGCGCTGCAGTGACACGGGGAAGGCACGCAGGTGGGTGGCGAGGGAGGATATGCAGAGTGCAACAGAGGAAGGTAGGTCACAAGTACGCACCATGTCCGTTGGTTCGAGCGAGAGGAACGTCGTCGTCGGAGCTATCAGATGCCATGATTGCAGAAGGTGCCGTTTTGGCGGTTGTGGGTGTTCGTGTGGTGGGTGTAAAAGGATAGTTCGCGGCGCAAGAAAAAACGTGAGACGGAACTCGCAATCTTATGGCTGCGCTGTCGCTCAGGGAGCTGTAACAACGGAGGAAGGACCGTGGCGAAAAGCGCACAAGCGAAAACGTCAACGGCAAGAGTGATGCCGGACGAAAAGGCGCCAGCCTACGGTCTGCAGACTAAAAAGAAGTAAAGAATGGAGGGCAGAGTCGCTGCTGTCAGACGAAAATTGGAAGAAGGGAATTCCAGCGCCAGCGAAGGGGGGCGGCTCTGGGGCGGGCAGACGAAGTTAAAGATGAATCCTATGGGGTCCCACTCTGCCCAGCCTTATTAGCCTCACAGCACCTCCGTGCAGTGTGAGCAGAAGGCAACAGGTGGAGCAAGGCGTGGCTTTGAAGGACTTTCGCGGGAAGTGGAAATCCAATGATGGAAAAGCGCGAAGCGGCACGGAGTGGCTCTCCACCAAGGCACAGGCCACCGTGAAGCGCCACAGATGCGTGAAGAAGGTTAGGTAAGCAGGGAGCCAGCGCAGCCAATCGCCAGAAGCCGGGAAAAAGGCGAGCTACGGGCGCTCGCAGTGGGAGGACAACAGCAGGGTCGGGTGAAAATTGTGGAGCCGGTTGCAAGCAAAGCAAACCTCTCACGCCAATTGAGGTGTATCGTCTCAATTGACATCCATCTCCCTGATCGATCAATTGACACCACAGCCCGAAACCTGGTCAATCGGGGCCACCGCCAGCAGAGGGACTCTCATTCGCACACTACACACCTTCCGCAATGTTGTCAAGAGCTGCCCGACCGGCTTTGAGAGCCGGAGCTGCCGTCTCGTCCCGGTAGGTTTCACCCCCCGACGACGCAGCAGAAGGACGACGATGCGGGTCAATCGATGGATGGCCGCGCCGGACCCAGCTCTCCGAGGCTCGGATGGATGATTGCTGGCGGAACAGAGCGAGGGAATTGTGCTGACGACGGACCTTCGTTCGCAATGGAACAGAGCGGTAGCAGCCCCGAGCACGGCCACCTTCGCGACCCTCCGAGAGATCGAGGGCCGCCTCAAGTCGATTCGCAACATCGAGAAGATCACCAAGACGATGAAGATTGTCGCCTCGACCAAGCTCACGCGCGCCCAGCGCGCCATGGCCGACTCGCAGAGCTACGGCAAGACCAGCAACGAGGTGTATGTGTCGGCCGAGACCAAGGCAGCTGAGGCCGAGGGCAAGAAGAAGCTCGTCGTTGTCTGCAGCTCCGACAAGGGTCTTTGCGGTGGTATTCACTCTGGTCTGTCCCGCTACATCCGCCGCCAGTCCGCTGCCAACCCCAACTTCGACCTCGTCATCCTCGGCGAGAAGTGCCGGTCCCAGCTGTCCCGTACCAACGCCAACCAGATCGTCCTCAACTTCGCTGGTATTGGCAAGGACATCCCCACCTTTGCCGACGCCCAGGCCATCGCCGACCAGATTGTCCAGCTCTCCGGGGACTACTCCGAGGTTGAGATTGTCTACAACAAATTCATCAACGCCACGGCCTATGAGCCCGCCATCATTGAGGCATTTTCCGAGGAGTCTTTCGTCGCTTCCCGTACGTCATAAGCTTACACCCAACCATCCCTGGATCATGTCAGCTAACTCTTTGACTAGCCAACTTCTTCAGCTTCGAGGTCGAGGAGAACACCCTTCCCAACCTCCGGGAATACGCCCTTGCCAACTCCATCTACTGGGGTCTCTCCGAGGGTCACGCCTGCGAGATCTCCGCCCGCCGCAACGCCATGGACGTAAGTTTATCCTGTTTCCACTCACTTCCCCTTCGTCGTGAAACTGATCACCCTCCAGAATGCCTCCAAGAACGCTGGTGAGATGATCAACAAGTACCAGATTCTCTTCAACCGCACTCGCCAGGCCGTCATTACCGGCGAGCTGGTTGAAATTATCACCGGTGCCACTGCCTCGGAAGACATGTAAAAAGGCCATCTTCCTGTTCTTCCGCGAGTGTGTAGTTGTAGAAAGCGTTGTCGTCGTCGATAGACGGAGATGGGTGGGAAAGGAGGGGAAACTCTGAACTCCTAAACCCTTTTCATACCCTGCAAAAAGGGGAAGGGAGAAAGAAAGAAGGGCGGTTCTTCCCCGTTTCCCTTTGTGTACTACCAGAGATATCAAAGAGCTGTCTTGGCCCTCCTTGTCTATTCGTCACGAACCTTAATCCCTGGGTATCAATCTGGAACGTTGCACGAAGACGGCCCGGCTGACTGATGAGCGCTGTGAAGAATGCCCCACCTGAAAGTTCCACCAAAACATTTGATGAAATCTGCCACAGCGGACTGAAGAAATCTGCATGATGAACTCTGCGGCCCGCAAAGACCAAAGTCTGGCCTGCACAACCACAAATTAAGATTTATTTTCACACGACTAAGCCGTCAAAATCAAAAAGAGGGGGTTACAAAAGTTACAGCAAAACACCAGCCAACACCAGAACCCATCCCATGCCCCCCAAACACCACCAAGCAAGCAGAGAGAGAGACAGAAACCCTATATAAGTACCCGTAGTCCCGAAGCCTATTCCATCTCAACATCGCTCTCGTCTTCTTCCTTGTAACTCTCGACCCTCTTCTTGCTCCGCCTCCCCTCTTCCTCCACCTCGTCCTCCTTGGGCGGCGGATGGGCCTTCTCGTACTCCTCCTTGAGTTTCGTCGCCTTCTTATCCCACTCGCCGGCCTGGGCCTTCCAGGCGTCTATGATCTGGGCCCACTCCTTCTTCTTCACCTCGGCGATCTCCATGTATGGTTTCTTTTCTTCTTCGCTTGCCTCCTTCCACATTTTGGCGCTCATGTTCCTTACCTCGTTGGCGCTCGCTTTCCCCTTACCAGGCCGACGCCCCTCTTCCAGCTTCTTCCTGGCTTCATCGTAATGAGCCTTGCTGTAGAATACGTACGCGTTAGTTGCCGGTTTGCTGGGCTGCAGCGGCCGCAAGCCGATTTGCAGAATGATGTGGTCCCAGAGTTCTATCTCGTAGGCCTCCAATTTTGCGCGCGCGGGATCCCTGCTTGTTTCGGCTTTACGCTTCAGAGAGAGTGAGGTTTCCTTTGGTATGATGAGGGGAGTAGGAATCTCAATGGGTCCAAGCATGGCATCAAGGACTTCGGATGCGGCGCGTAAACCAGACAGGTAAGCACCGTGGACGGTGGCGGGATGGGTCCCTGAGGTGTGCTCCCCCGCAAAAAAAAGGTTTCCAATGGGCCGGGCCATGGTGTCGTAGTCGTCCGCTTTCATGGTGGGACCTGCAGAAGAGTAGCTACCCCGGGCGAACTTATCAGATGCCCAGCGGGTGACGACAGCTTCGACCGGGTCTGGGACCTTAGAGCCATAGACGGAACGAAGAATGGTCGTAGCTTCGGCGACTAGGTCATCGTTGCAGGCTTGCTCGGTGTCAAAGCCAGCGTCGCCTGCCATGAGAGCAAGCAGCACAGGGAGCCCGCTCGTCTTGGAAATGTTGAACCACTGGAAAAACCGGCCCCGTTGAGAAGAGTAGTCCTTCTGGTCGAGGGTGTTGCGGTTAGTGGGATTCCGAAGCACACCAAAGATATCCCTGTCTTCATCCCAAAAGGGGGTGTTGTAGACGAGAATGACCTTGTTGAGTACGCCGAACCCAAGGCGCTCGATCGCGTCCGCTTTCCATTCTGGCAAAGGTGGTTCAAATTGGACATTCCCGTGCTTCAAGACGCCAAGAGGAATCGTGTTGACCACATAGTCGGCCTCTATCCTGAACCCATTCTCGCATTCGACTGTGGCCGGTCCGGAGCCCTCGAATGCATATGTGATTTTGCGCACGGGTGACATCTGGCGAATATCCAACGGCGTTGGGAGAGACAGCAAGCCTCTTGGCACATTCTGGTACCCTCCAATGACCATAGTGTGCGCTCCCTCCCACTCGTTGCCCGCATCAATGTCCCAGCCTTGCAAACTGAGCTGGTGGTAATTCGTGGCATTGCTGTATTCCAGGTTTGCCACGTGCCAGTTCACCAGCCGAAAGTCCTGTGCAGTCAAGTCCACGAGGCCCTTGTACTGAGCAATGACATTGTCCGTCACACTTCCAAGCGTAGCATCGGGCTCCTTGGTGGCGGACTCGAGATCAACGTCTGCATCCTCGCTGACTCCACTCTTCAGCGCCCATCCCATCAGTTTCGCTTTCCGGGCCGCCTTCAACGCACCCGGGGTGCCCGGCTCTGTGTGAATGCGACCGGTGGCACGGTCTGTTGAAACAGGGACTAGGTTCACTTGCGGGGCGATATTTTGCTCCGAAACAGGCGGTGCATGCGGTTGGGCTGCAGCTGCCTCCTCTGTTTGCCGGATGGTCTTGTGGGTCTCTGCAGAACTGTCTCTGCCTTCATCCATCAGGTCTCGATTTCCCTCGATCAGCTTCGAGGCAGGTTGCTTAAACTTGTACTCGCTGACGCGGTCGAGGCAGTCGTTGTACAGGTTTTCGACGAGTTGGTCCCGTACTGGGTCGACGGGCTTACCATTCGAGTCGTAAAGAGTTGTGTCTGGTCGCAACGGCCTGTAAGGTAAACCAAGCTGACCCCGAACAAGAATGTTCATCGGATTGCCCCGATCAAACCCAGTAATGATCATGCCGCCCATCTCAGCGGTGAAGCGTTTGTTTTCCTCGAATCCTTCGAGAGGACGTTTAGGTACGGTTTTGAACGCCTTTGAATAGACTCTGCCACCAATCCTGTTTCTACCCTCGACAACAACAACGCGGGGGGGATCTTCGCCGAGATCCCGGAACCTCTTAGCGTACTGTGCAGACAGCCCTTCGAGCTGCCGAGCGCATCCGAGACCTGACATGCCTGCCCCTATGACGACGATCGTCCTTCGTTTCCTACCGTTTGGCGAACTCTTGCCCCCATATTTGCGGGCGGGCCGGATCTCCAGACAGCCAATGTTGATATACCCATTCCGGACAAGCCAGTCGAAACAAACACTGGCTACATCAAACCAGCGGGCGTCCTTCGCACAACCCACTGCCTCCTCGCGCGTAACGGGAATCTGGGGGTTTCTGACCCATAATCTGAGGATGCCGTTTCGAATATTCAAGTATGTCGTTACCTGGGTGTGACTGAGGTGGTCGCGGAGCATGAGATATTCTTCATGGTGAAGGTGATATGGATTGAGCCTGGATGCCTCGGCTGCGACGATGCACTGGTTGGCGTATTCTGGGAGAGGCAAGTCAGGCGGAATCGAAACTTTAGGTCTTACATCATAGCGTCGGCGCGGTACTGTGCTAGATACATTTGTATGCTGTGGTGTAGATTTCTGTTGTAGAGGTTGAGGAGAAGGTGCTGATAGTTCCTTGGAACTTTCGGTATCGATTGGAGTAGTAGCCTTGCTCGATTGTGAAATAGGGCCTGGCGAGAGATCCGAATGTTCCGATAGAGCGGAAGTTGACGAAATAGACGATGCGATAAGGTCCATGGCGGATTCGGGTTTGAGCAGATCTACTTGATGCGGAGCATCTAGGATTGTGGGATGAGGTGTTGGGCTGGTCAGAATGTCAGTAAATATGGGGTACCGGAGTGAGACCGGGAGGGGACATGGGACCGCAAAAAGAGGTCGAAGTGACATACTTGACAGGCTCCAGTACTGGCGCTTGTGCGGCCACGGGTTCGGCCTCTCCTCCGGCTCCGGGCTCGAATTGATCGGGCTCATGTTCAGGAGCATCTGTTGTCTCTGGTTCTAGCTGTGCTGTTGCCTCGAATGCTAGTTCTGATTCTAGCCCTGGCTGTGGTTCTGATAGTGACACTAGTTCTTCCACTGGTTCTCCTTTGGGGTCTTCCTCTTGCTCTGCTTCTAGCACTGGCTCTGCTTCTGGCACTGGCTCTGCTTCTGGCACTGGTTCGTGATCCGGCCACGTGAGCAACGGCTCAGATGCTGCCACCAAAGCTAACTCTGGTTCCAGGTCCGGCTCCGCCGCTGATACCAGCTCAGGCTCGGGCTCTTCGACCTCTTCAGGCTCAGGTTTGGCAACCTCCACAGGTTTCACCTGATAGAAATCCATCTCCTCGTCGGAATCGGGGGCCGAGGACAGCGACCCCACAGAGGAGTCGACGCTCATCGCATCGTCATCATCCATGGCCCCCGTCCAGACAACAATCTCGGGAGCGATCTCCTCGGATCCGCCGCTAGAGTCGTGACGGTCGAGGGTCGATATGCTTGTGGCGGGTGAGAGAGGCTTGGCAGGGTTCGGGGCTGTTGCGCCCGCTGAAGCACGACGCGAATCCTCCTTGGAGCCCAAGAGCCCCTTTCCGAGACTAGTATTGACTTGCCCAAGACGGATCCGCGAGTGGGGGCCCATTATATCGAGGTAGCGGGGTGTGTGCTACCGGCAGGACGTGAGGGATATGGACTGGAGGGTGGTCACGGCTCTTGGGCCTCGTGCCATATGCGAGACCGCTTGGGTGGGTATGGCGCCTCAAGGCGATACTTGATTTCGACCTTGCGTGACAAATTGCCAGACAGGAAAGGACGAACACTATAACGAGAGGTTGGGTTCACTGCCTGTGTCAATGCATCAGTATGCTGGTGTTGATATCAAGGAACTGCTCTGGAAGGTGTGGGTTGTGGCAGGTAGGATCCCTCACCCAGCTATCAGGGGCTGAGCAGTGACGGAAATTGGGGTTTCTGAGTTTTAGTACCTTGGGAGTTCATATCGTCCTCGACCACCGAACGGCGCTCACAGGGCACACACAGCTTGAAGCTCGGGCCTGCGTTTGAACGGGGATCAATTGGCGTTCTGGCGACGAATTGGGACTCGAGGCCCAGGATGCCGTCTACAGGTGTGATGCTGCTGCAAGAGTCCTCTGGTCCCACATCTCAGCGCATTCAATAAGTCGAGTCCTGGGGAAATAGCGCCATCACGTGAGTCTGAGCGCCGCACACATAATAATATACAGTCTGCGGCTGATACCGCCCCATATTTAGTTTATCTTGTACAGGATGCAAGCCCAGACAAGGTTTGCGGGAAGAGGCCGTTACCCCTCCCCTTCCCGTCTCCCGCTCTCAGGAACAGAACAATGATTAATTATTCTACGACTATTTCTGAGCCTAGTCACACCCACCTCGATCCTGACCGGTCCTGCATGGCACAGTCCTTAGCCAACAAGAAGTAGTGTTGGGTCTAGACGTCTGCGACCGTAGATGCGGCTGTTGTACTTGGTGGAGTCTCCTTCCCGAACGCTCCCTTCTCAATCGCGGCATCCATCATCCTGTTCCCGCTAATGATCGAGGTCGTGCAGATGACGATGTTTCTTCGGCCTGGTTTAGGAAACAACCCGTTAGCTACCAATGTCAAAGGGCAACTGTTGGACGTGACGTCACCAAACATACCTTCTTCCTGCTTCGCGATAAACCGGAGCGCCGCAATTTCTGTGAAGCTGATGCCGCCAACAAATACCACGAACACCGTCTTCTTTTCGCCGTTACCAGATAGTAGGGCACGAGCCCTGACCGCTTTATCCTCGCCCTTTTGGACTTCGTCAAAGGTCTGGCCCCTGGCGTGCTTGACGGCCTCATCAAATCCTCTCCATCCCTGAGCCCCGCCGGCTGCTGGACCGGCTGCGCCAGTAATGCCATTTCCCCTCGTGATAGAAAGCAGATACTGTTTCTGCAACACGCACTGAACAAGTCGGACCGACAGTGGAGCGTAGCCACTATACACATAGGCAACATCGTTGGGGTCCTGTTCGTTGACTTCATCCACGATGAGACGTAGCTGTTTCCGCAGATATGTATAATTCGTTTTCGTTCCAATGGGCCCGGACGCTCCGGTCATGGGTATCATGGAAGCCAAAGGAGACGACCTGGGGAGGAACATCTGGAACCTCTCTAGATTGTGAAGGGTCAGCAGATGCTGGTATCCGTAGCCTTGAAGAATAAGCCGCCGGAAGTGGTCCATTTCTTTGCTCTTAATCCCGCCGGATATGCACGAGTAGATGCAAAGGAGCCTCAGCACCTCAGGTAATGGGGTGTCACGGGCAATCAGCTCCTCGATGGCTTCGAATTGCGAAGATGGGTCAGCACCAGCGGCGAGATTTTGCTGCACTTCCAGTAACTTGTTGAAGTTCTCTGTCCTCGTGTGCTTCATTATCTCCTCTGTCAATCCAGTGTGGATCTTCAGGCTTTGCTGTTCCGCTTGATACCCAGGAAGTTTTTGGACGAACGCTTTGAGCTCTGCGGTTGTCTTGGAGCTGTGTCGACTCTCGTAATCGCTCTGTAGCCGTCGAGCTATCTTGTGGAGTAGACCTCCCACAATCGCAAAGTTCGCGTCCCTCAACTGGTCGTACAGTTTGTCGGAAGAATCTAGTTGGATCTTACGCTTGCGCGTTTGAGCACTGCTCGGCGCAGCAGCTGATGCTCCTTGAGCGGCCGGTACCTGCGCACCAACGATCGTCGAGTCAACATCCGTCTGATTATGCTGAATACCAAACACCTCATCAATCAGTCCTTCGTATGTAAGCTGCGTAAGCAACGGGGTGACAAAATCGACTTCTCTGTCAATAATAATAACGCTCTCGGTTGTCGTGCTTGGAGTCAACCCGACCTTGTCCGTCTCATTTACGTCCTCGCCCGCCAATAGCTCCTGTCGCATGCGAGACAAAAGTTCTGCGACTCGCTTGGCGTTGTCGCCTTTGCCAATGATGCGAGGAAATAGACCATGCTTTTGCTGAATCCCCATCAAGGCTTTAGAGAGCAAGAAAACCGAGGTTGGGCCTTTCGAAAGATAGAGGTCTCGGAACGAGTCGTCGAGTTCTAGCGACAGAAGATCTCTCTCAAGTGGGAAGAAGTAGAGGGGAAGCTCGGCGACATTTGTATCACCAAGCACGCCGGCTTCCTCGAGCACCTTGTCTGAGAGAAGAGTTCTTCGAGGCACCCAGAATACATGAAACTCGTGAGGAGACTGGCTCTCCCGGTGTAACCGTCTTATCTGGTCTGAGGATATGTCAGTATTTTCCTTATCTCGGTGAGGTTTGTCGGCTCTAAGAACCCGTTGAGTCGGATCTCATGGCAGCTATAAGGTTTCTAACCTGCGATCGCATGCGCGTGTTTCGCCGACTCGCCACGTGCAATGAAGACAACATTGCGCTGGCTGGAATCGGTGTTTTTGTTCTCAAGGAAGAAGAAGTTGTCGACACCATAGTCGCGGAGAGTCGAAGCCTTGACAATCACACCAAGCGGTCCGGCCAAGCTCTTCTCAATCACGAGATTCTTCTTTCCGCGGACCTAAGAAGACGCTGGAGTCAGTTCAGCGCTGCATGAATTGGCAATCGGTCGAGAGACGCGGCGCGATGCGACAGGTAACTTACGCCCTCGAGGAGGTAGAGCAGGTCTTTACGGGCCTTGTCCCTGACCTGCTCGGTATCGAAGCCCGCATGAGGAGCCATCGATTCATGACCTCTCCATGCGGCTAGGTGTCGTTTCTTGTTGCCCTGAAGCTCAGCGATCAGGGTGTTGCAAACGACGGGCTTGAGGACGTCAAGTGGGAACCTGGAAGCTTGGCACAGCTGAGCTCCAGCTCCCCGCGATCGGCAAATCGGCTTGAGACTCCACCGACAGGTGCACAGGAAGGGACCCTAACCCGGATCAGCAACTTGAATTTGGACTCCAGACATTCAGCTCCCTGACAAAACAAACTGCACACCGAAAGGTTCAAATGCCCATTGATCTGGGATAAAGGGAATATTCCCAGGGCATAAAATATCTTCTAGATGCCTTAGGATCATTCTCAGCCCTGGGTATTTTTTTTGGTTATTCTTGTTGAAAAATATGTCAACCCGTTCCAAGCGGCATCAGGCGGATTCAGTGTGCGGATTTTTTTTTGTCACCAACTTGACAATCAACGAAGTTTATGAGCAAATCAGAAAAGAGGCGCGTTGAAGATGTTGCAATACAGACGTTCGGCCCCGATAATCAAGAAGTGTATGGCCACAAAAACAGCTCCCAATCTGTGAGGGGAGCTCTGGTCGAAAAGCCCCGATACCCATGGATCTGGCATGACCTTCAACCCTGGACAGCCCACAGCCAGCGGGCAATCTTATTGTGTAAAATACAATCCATGATCTGAGTAGGTACCTTCGGTTTTGACATCTGCAGTAACTCACGCTCCACCTCACCACCACTCTTCGATGTTTGGTCGCCTCTCTAGCGTGGAACACCGAGGTGCATTCAACGACTTTGGCGATCCAAAGAGACAAGAATGCCCAAGTCACAAGCCGTACGCCACATCCTCTCACACAGGGGAAGACCGGACCCCGACAAGCCATGCAGAACCTCCCGCCCCAAGGAATGCTCAAAACTCCAAATCTCAGACATGCCGCGAACGGTTGCTGTTGTAATGCAGTATGCCCCGTCCCTCAGTTGACAGAACCAACGCCCCGATCCCAGAGTAAGCCAAAGCTGAATGACACAAAACCATCAAACGTCATTATCGTGGTAGTAGAAGTCAATGTCCTTGGGCCGCAGCCTGTTGGCACGGACAAACTCCTCATCGCCCGGCGGCCGCTCGTTTTTAGTGTTACCTGTCAGCATGCTTTGTAGACTCATCGACACGCTTTCAACATTCTGCACAGGACTCCACCCTTGCTGACCGAGCAGGTCAAGGCAGATGATGCCGTTCGAATAGATGTGGGGATGGATCGGAATTGGTCGGTCGGTGAGCTTTACGAATGTGACTTCCGGAGGTTCTGCAAACGGCGAGTTAGCGGTCCAGGTAGCCAGATATACGACGCGATCCGATCCTACCAATGGGGTATGAACTGCCAAACTTGAATTTCAGCCGGTACGTCTGGCCTTGGTAGAGCGGGTTGTCGTCGAGAACGCGAACATCCAAGAGCCACTCCTCGAGGGTTTCGGCAGACACGAGCTCAATGCCAGGGGGAAGGCCGTTGTGTATCTGTAAACGTTCCGGTCAGTCGCATTGGGTTGGAGTTGCGGAGTGTTCAAGGACCTTGTTAAGCTCTTTTGCGAGCCGCTTGGTGGCAAAGGATGGCGGCGCCATCGTTGCGGATGCGCGAGGCTGATCAATCGTAGGGAAATCGAAAGGGATTCGTCTCGAGGAAAACACAAATCAAAGGATATCTTGCCGCAGTCCAGGCCCCAGACGGAGTTGCTCTGTAGTAGCGGGGCAACCCAGCGAGGAGGGGCAGAAGACTTCGAGACTAGGAGCGCGTCGTCGCAACCTTCTTTTCAATGTCGGTGACGTGGGGGCCGAATGGTCAGGAGTGTTTTCGTATGCCGAACAGGGACTCGGGCAAGAGGAGGAGGAGGCGCGGCCCCAAACTTTTCTATATAAATGCCTCGCAAGTCTGCGACAGACTCGTCCACGTCGATGCGCAGCGTGATTCAACAGAACCCAGAAGGTGATGTGTTGGGTCAGCTTCCAGCCGCCAGCTGGTGATTCCCAGCTGGGAGGAACCGAGCCGGGGAAGCCCAAGCGCCGGGTGGCCGCGGCGCCATTGGCTGCTGCCACTGAAAGATAGGCGGCTCAGCGAGTCCACGTTCCAAGCTTGTCCTGACGTTTTACCTTCAACAACGCAACTGCAAGGTCACAAACTTGACGATGACATGTTTTTTCCGGCTGCCTCACTAGTGCCCTGAGTTGAGGGGCTTACCTTCAAGCCAGCATTGAAAGAAATACTTCAGATGGATGCAACCCAGCTGGTTGGCACCACGAACTTTCCACGTTCTGCCGGACACCCACATGTCGACCCGGAGGCCAGGGGACGGAGCTTACCCACGGCCGGAGGGGCGAGGCTGAGCCGCCGAATGATTTTCCACCGAACTTGGGTCATGTCGGCACGATGCAGGACGGGAGGCGGTGCAATGGGCGGGGTTGTGAGAGCACCGCGTTGAAGGGAGCCACTGAAGCCTTGACCAGGGCTGTGCGTTTTTGACAACATCGAGACGACGTGCCCCAAGAAAAACTTGCAGCAACAGGCTAGATCAGAATGCGAAGACGTTGGCGATCTTTATTGCATCCCATTGCAAAATGCGCTGCGACAATTCGCTGCCTGGAGGCCAATCAAGGCAATTCGGTGGGCCCCGCTCTAGGGCCGGATTGGAGGTTGGACTGCGCGCCACCGCGCCTGCTGGGCTGCCCCTCTTCTGCCCCTCGTGCTTGAATGACAGATCGGAAGGCTGAGCGACAAGACTTAGTGCCACAGCGAGCAAGGCGTTTTTCGAGCCGAATTTCCGGGTCGGGTGCTTGCGGCAGATACTCAGACAATACAGTTCTTACTCTGTTTATGCCGAGGACAGCTTCTACTCTGAATGCTTTAGCTTGTCCGTGATTGTGCTGTGGCGGGGCAAGAACTCCTCCCTCTTCCCGGCACTGTTAAACAGACTGTGCTGTTCGGTCAACCTACGTCAGCCGCATCTTCGATTCGTGACCAAACGGCTGGGAGTCAGATAGAATAAACACGGAGAGTTTGGGGTGCGTTTCTTTCTCTGGATGAAGCCAACCCATCCGGAGCCCTGCCCTTAAGTCCTCGTCAAACTCTGTGCTTCTTATGGGCAGATTTGTTATCCTTCTGATGGGCATATTTCTCTGTGGTTTCCCGCCTGCAGGCAGCTGGCCGGGATCCAAAACAGGTTAGCTATAGTTTTTCTAAGGAACCCCGTCTTCCCCTACTACAATGTGCAGCTTGTCCCTTGTCGCTCGCTGTCGCGCAGCAGCCCGATTGCTGCCATTCCCCTCCCTCGCAGCCCATACCCTACTATCTGCTCCTCCTAAAGGCTGTCAGCTTTTTCAGCCGCTCCCTCACTGTGCTTCGCCCTCCTCCCGTCGGCAACCTTTCCCATAAGATCTCGCGGATCTCCGAAGCCACCATTGAGAGAACACCAGGCTATTTGAGCTTGCAGCCCGTTCATCAATCACATCCCTCGCTGCAGCTGATCCCCCCGAACTCTTGTCTGACAAGGTCGACAAGAGCTCGCTATCATGAGCTGTAAGTCGCCTTTGTTCTCGTGCGCCCGATCGACCGTTGGCTTGTCGCATTCCGGTCACAACCAGTTCTTTTACATGCGAGCGCTCGCTCTTTCACACACCCCGCAAGGCCCAGAGGTCTACCTCTTCTTTCAGTAGAGGCGTCGCTAACATGAGGATCCCACGAATAGTCGCCGGCATGCTCAACCGCCTTCATGGGCAACCAGACAGCTACGATAAGAAGTCAGCCCGCCCAATCTGCCCCCGTTTCGTGTCGGGCGCTAACAGCGTAGCACAGGTCCAAATACCGCTTTGGCCGAACCCTCGGGGCTGGTACCTATGGCATCGTCAGAGAGGCCGACGGCCCAGATGGCAGGGTGGCTGTCAAGATCATTCTGAAGAAGAATGTGAGGGGTAACGAGCAGATGGTTCTCGACGAGCTCGACCTACTCCAGCGCCTGAAGCACCCGCACATTGTCAAGTTTGTTGACTGGTTTGAGTCAAGGGTATGTTGCATTCAGGATTCCCTTGACAACTAGCGTTGACGTTTCCCGCCGATAGGACAAGTACTACATCGTTACCGAGCTTGCAACGGGAGGAGAGCTGTTCGACAGGATTTGCGAGCAAGGAAAATTTACGGAGAAGGATGCCTCCCAGACCATCAAGCAGGTCCTTGGTGCGGTCGACTACCTGCATAAGAACAACGTTGTGCATCGAGGTAAGATGGCATAGTTAGGATGCCCGAGAGCGACGCTTCTCACAAGTTCTACAGATCTCAAACCCGAGAACCTCTTGTACCTCACCAAGGCCGCCGACTCGGACCTTGTCCTTGCCGATTTTGGCATCGCAAAGATGCTGGAGCGCAAAGACGAGGTCCTGACCACCATGGCTGGGTCGTTCGGGTACGCAGCCCCTGAGGTTATGTTGAAGCAGGGGCATGGCAAGGCGGTCGACATGTGGTCGCTCGGCGTCATCACCTACACCCTCCTTTGCGGTTATTCTCCCTTCCGCTCCGAAAACATCCAGGATCTCATCGATGAGTGCTGCAATGCCCAGGTCGTCTTCCATGAAAGGTACTGGAAGGACGTCAGCGATGATGCCAAGGACTTCATCCTGAAGCTCCTCCAGCCTAAGCCCGAGGACCGCTGGTCAAGTGAGGTAAGCTTCGTCTTCTCCGAAACCTGAGTTCATGACTGACGTCGCCATTTCCACAGCGAACACTTGCTCACCCCTGGCTCAGCGGTGAGACGGCCACCGACCACAACTTGCTGCCCGAGATCAAGGCGTACCTCACCAAGGCGCGTCTGCGGCGCGGCATCGAAATGGTCAAGCTGGCAAACCGTATCGAGGCCCTCAAGATGCAGGAAGAGGACCCAGAAAACACAGATATGCCGAATGATTCGACGTTAGCAGCCGATCAGTCTCGTCGCGCCCCGTTGTCGCCCACTAACGACTCCAGCAGCGGCAGTGGCGAGAAGCGCTCCCTCTCAAAGACCATCAAGGGCGCCATCTTCCGCGAGGTTGTCCTCGCTAAGGTTCGAGAGATGAAGGAGCAGGAGCAGACCCTTAAGGTGACTGAAGGCGCCACGGAGGCAGCGGAGAAGAGGAAGAGCTTCCAGGGCTAAACAAGCCAAGAGGGAGTGGGTAAAAACACAGCACGGTGGCGATCGATTAATACCAAGAAATGGCATCAGGCGATGATGGGGAATCTGTGGAGAGTTTTGGGATGTGTCGGACTATGGGCGAAGATCCCGTTCGGGATTCTGTCTGTGGGTTCCGGATCGGATGGGCGTGGATATTCCTGGAATCCCATTTTCTGGTTAAGTGATGCGAAATGAGGTGGTTCATCGCTACGAGTATTGCTTTTGATACCGTTACTGTCAGCATGAAATGCGAGTATCCTTTTGGGTTCGTTGGGCTTGACGTCGAGGATGTTGAGATGGTAAACCATTTGCTTCGAAGCGTGGTAAGGGAGATAAACATGGATCCTCTCTTGGAAGCGGTCCGGTCCGGCCCCTGGGTCCATGCTCGGTGATCTTTCGTATCCACGACACAGGAAGTTGTGCCTTGATGCCCAGCCTGACCGATATGCAAGGCGCAAAGCAAAGCGAGAATAGCAAATGAATCCCGCCGAAAGCTAAGAAGGTCAGAGAATTTGGCGACTCCTCTCACGGCCTCCGACGCTTTGGGAGGGTTCAACATCACCGACAGCGACCCCATAAGAGTCCAAGTGATCCGTCTGATATCGAACGATTCCCTCAAGTGACAAGGACCTACCAACCCTTCCCGCGTGGATCGACCTTGAAAGCAAGGATGTCTGTCATCCGAACTCTCTGCCAGCCCAATCCCTTGTCAGCCGCCAACCATAAACCAAGTTTACTGGGTAGGTTCGCATCATCAACCTAACAACACACGTCACATCGCGAAAACCCGCATCGGTAGACTTATTGGTGAAGACACGGCACCAGCTCTGTTGAACTTTAACATACCCGACACCCATCTATATACATCATAGATACAAGAATATATGGAAAACATCAACATCGATAACTTTCCACCAGCAGCAGTAACCAAAAATAGAACCAGCCAGCCAACAAAAGAAGCAAAAACAAATCCAGCCACCTTTGCGTTGCCGCCGGGGGAAAAACCAAAGAGCAGAAAACAAAGGGAAAGAACAAACTGTTCTCTTGGGTGTTGCGTGTGTGAAATAACATCCGAATTGAACTCCCTCTTCCTTCTCCTCCCATATAGATGATGACATATCCCAATAAAACGAACCACATATATCCACATAACAATCATAATAATAACGGATATCCAACACCATATACCACCGAATCCCAACATGATAATGATAACATAATACTCGGCACATTATAGTAACAAGTTTCAATCCAACCCAACCCCACCCAAAGCTTTTCTGGTAGTTCCCGTGCCGGTGGGAATGTAATAATCAAACAAGATTCATGCATTAAGGTTTTGGGCGTATGTCGTTCCCGCGTTACCGCGTCACCAAATTTCCACCACCCGGAACTTGGAAACGGGTCGCGGCGCGCGGGAGAAAAAGAAAATTTAAAAAAAAATCTCCTTAGCCGCCCGCGCCTCAGCCGCACATCACAACCAACATCCCGCAGCGCAGGACAGGGCTGAGAAAGCTGGAAAGCCGCCTTACGCAAGCTCGCTGAGCACGGACTCGCACAGCTCCTCGTAGCGCCTGGCGTCGAAGCGTTTTCGCTGCCACCCGCTCTTCCTCAGCCGCTCGATGCGTGCCTGGCGATCAAGCCGTCGGAACTCGTCCTCGAGAACCCCCGGTGTGCCGGGCGCCGAGCCAATACTCATCCGAGCGGTGGCGTTTTCCAGCAGGAGGAGCGATCCTCGCGCGCCTGGGGCTGGGATCTCCTTGCTTTGGGCGAGGAGGTTGTCTACGCTTGCGGTGTGCCGGGAGAGTTGCGCGCGCAGTGAGGAGAGGTTTTCGCAGAAGCGGTCGACTGAGCGGGCCATGAGGAAGGCGTCGTCTTCGGGGATGAGCTGGAGGGGCTCGGTTTCCGAAACAGGTTGGAGGGTGAGAGGGAGCTCGATTTCTCTGAATCCCAGTGGTGGTTGCGACTTGGAGGGTGGTTGCGGTAGTTGTTGTCGGGAAGCACCGGAGCTGAAATACGAGTCGTTGTCGAAGCCGAGAGTTGGTGAGTCTGGCCGGACGAGGGGTGACGGGATGTGAATTGTTTCCTCCTGGGGAAGGGAGAAAGACACTTTCTTGACGCGTTTTGTTGGTGATGACCCGGGGTTGGAGAGGCATGACTTGGTGGTGAGGTCATCAAAGGAGCAGACTGAAGTTGTGGGAGAGGTGAGGCGGGTTTCCGGTGTGGCAGCACGCGACGAGATGGATTCTGATGGGGAATGGCAGCTTGAACCACTGGAGCTGATCGAGCTGGATTGTGTTCGGCTGACCACGGAGTCCTCGGCAATATTGATCAGAGACGCTGCCTGGTCAAAGTGAGTGCGTGCTTGTTGAAGGAGGCTGGCACGCGAGGCCGAGCTGGGCGGGAGGGTGCGGGCACAGAGCTCCATCGAGGTCGCAGCGTAAAAATGAAGGTAGATGATGTAGACGGGCTCAACCTGGGAGACATCCTTGATGTTCTCGAGGATCTCGGTGCACCTGGCCGAACATGCGCGATACCTCCTGCTAAAGTGCTGACGCTTGATATCGGCGATTGTTCGCTTCCATTCCGAAGATGTGTACGGGAGGACGGGCAGAGTAACGGGCGGAGCTTGTGATAACCTTTTTGCTGGCCTTAGTCTGAATGTGGGTGTAGAGCCAGTGCTGGCGGAGCGCTGGTGAGAGATCGGTGGTGACGGTGTGGTTGGTGAGGGAGCCATGAGGCTGTTCCGGGAGCTCGATGCGAGCATCAAAGGTATTAACCCACCCATGATTCAGGGCTGTGTTTTTTGTTTGCACTGGAGTGGAGGAGGGCAGTCCCGAGGGAAGAGCCGGCTCGTCGGCAGTGGCGGGCGTGTTCAAGGTTTTGATGCCGGGCTGACCTCGTGTTGTGCACCCCGTGCTATACGGCGAGGGTGATACAGGGCGTCGTCGGGTTTCCCGTCGACATGCACGCACCCGGCAGCTGAAAAAAAAAAAAGATCGTCAAAGGCGGCACAAAGTGCAGCTCGCTAATTTGAAGTGGTGTTGAGGGAGAACAAGCTGTTTACACACGAGGCGGGACCCTCGATGTCTTTAGCCTCGTGGCTGGCTGCGATGCTGAGCTTCTCGAAGGCCGATAGGTCCTCTTCTGGAACGGAGAAGTAGGACGACGACGACCCCTATGATCGACCACGCCTTGAAACGAGGCTGATCGTGCACGACCCGGACTTGGGAGGCTGGATCAGGAGTGCAAACAGTATTAGGATATTAGCCTGATCCGGCACGGGAGTCGACAAGTTGTGCGAAGACCCGGAGTTGAGGCGCCGAGAGCACAAGCAAACGGCACAAAACGCGGGCCGGCAAATGTCCAACTGAGACGGACGACGGAGCTTCAGGCGGGTGAATGGGACCGAGCGACAGCCAGGAGTGGATTCGAGTATGACTTCAAACGCCTTTTCGCAAAACGATGCTGCCAGTGGCCCAACCGGTGTTTCCGCAACGGGGCGTTTGTAAAAGGTTTTTGGTACAGTTGTTACAGTTGATACAGCGAGCGACGGAGCGGGAGTTGGCGAGGATCCCCAGCGAAGTAAGGTAGCGATAGCCTGCGATGACGGGACGAAGGAGTGGACGGATGGGGATGGCGGGATGACGCACAACCTGGACGGGCAAACTCAAGAGGAGAGGGAAGGGCCTTGGGATCAGGAGATGGGGGTGGAGGCTTTTCTTGACTTCTCTGCGATGTGGGGAGCCTCCAGGTGCTGGGAAACACAGACGCCATCGACAGGGTCATTGCCTTTCCATCCTTCGATCTCCTTGATTCTTCACCACCAAGGCTAGCCTGCCTTCCCTTTTCGCTGCATGACGCCAGCGGCCCAAGTGCAAATTTGCTGGGCTGGAGACGCTAGGGTGCGCGCCGCGGGTGAAGCAAAAGGAACCAGACGCCCAACACGGAGAAAGGGTGGACCTGGCGGCTGCCCTTGGTGGAGGCTGGTTGAGGGAACGAGCCGAAGCTGGGCCCGTGCCGCCGCGGCACCCTTGCGCTCCAGCGCAGGGGGTCCGTGAGGGACCGCTTCCCCCTTAGCGGACCCCCACCCCTGGGTCCCTGGAAGTAAACCAGCCCTTCCGGTTGGACGACGGTCATCGCTCGGCTCTCCCTTTTGACAGGCCAGGGACGTCGTCGTCGACCCTTGCCCCGAAGCAGACAATCTGCAGCTCACACCACCACCACAACCACCACTGAGGCTTCGGCGAACAGACACAAACATCATCTTTGACCTCTTCTCAATCTCATCTGTTTGCTGCTTCGGCTGCCCATCTGCAGTTGATCTGATGCATCACCGTCACACGCACTGGACCACCTGATACAAAGTTACGTTATCTCCCTGCTCCCTCCCTCTCAACAACGTTGCCACGAGAGATCGCATAGACAATAAAAACATAAAAAAAACAACAAATATTGCCCATCGTATTTTCCAGTCTCGTGCAAACCTTGGGACAGATAACCTCCCAGGTCTTCTTCAGCGACGCGAAATCACCAACATGATCCAGCCTCATGCGTTCCCCTGCTGTTTTGTGATAATTTACCAGCACCGGTCCTGGCGGAATCTCGGAGACGCATCGCACTGACCAAAGGGACGCGCCTATCACTATCAGAGAGTATCATCCCATCGCCATTCCCGCCGACATTGCGACCCTACAGAGGGGCAAACGTGACAAGTGACGGACAACAAACTCACCTAGGTCGCAATGAACGAGGGGTAGAGACAACATGTCTTGCTCGTGAGGTTTCGCTTGCGCAACCTTGAGAACCCTCACCGTAAAACTCCCACCCATCGCATCCCCATTTAGACCCTATATGCCACACTTATAAGCCTCACGCTAATGTCCCGAAACCACAACATCACATTCTCTGGACAAAAGTGCGCCAATATTGTTTTTTTTTTTCCCTTCCTTCGTACTAATCTCACCCCCGAGGGAACGAGTGACGCGTGTGAGGTGTAAGCAAACAATATCGCACCAACACCAAGGCTCGACGAATCAGACCAGCTTGGGAGCGGCCGTCCCAAGATCTTGAAAAATGTCGCCCCAACTCATCAACCCACAGACACCGCCCGAGCTTTGACACCGCACTGCAGATTTTGGTTGCATCGCTCCGAACCGCTTTGACCCTGCCAAGCCTCCCTTCAGTCGTTTGATGATCCGGGAGAAGCAAGGACGCCCTCGACTAGTCTCCGGATCTTCGTCTATCACGTGGGGATGAGAATAGAAAACCTGGGGTAATGGAAGGGGGTTCTATCTTGTATCTTGGTAAAGGCGAACAAAAGTCTATCTTCTTTTGTGTTGCAAAAGCGCTTGACACCACCCAGTTGACAGCTGCCTACTGACTCGAGATCACGGCAGCGCCCGCGGACTTCTCTTCAGCACGCTCGGTCATTTGTGCCGCCAGTTACGCATCGCTAGTAGCGGGAACAGACTGGTCCGCTGCCTGAGGCGTGGGTGTGGAGTCAGCCGTTGACTTTACCTCTCCCTTGATTCCGTGAACAACTCTCAGACCTGCAGCCTGCCGCGCGATCGAGTCCAGCTGCTTCTTGAGGTCCAATCGCTGCTGCACCTCCTCTTCGAGTTTCTCGAAGCTGATAAGCTCGCCTTCCTTCTGGGGATGGTCCGCCGGGAGGCCCATCTCCTTGAAGCGCACCTTGCCCTGCGCAAGCTCGTCCTAATAGAGGTGGAGTTAGTACGCGAGATGCTAGCCGAACACGTCTCCCACCAATAGCTAGCCTGAGACGTGGTGGGCTGAAGAACTTACTTCGCCGAGAATGAGAGCGAAGGGCACGCCGTTCTGTTCGGCGGCCTTGAACTGATTTGGGAGCTTGGGCTTGACCTTGTAAAGGAACTCGGCCTGTGTGCAAGAGTCAGCCATTATTGATCAGATCACCTGCAGCGCACTGCAGTGGCAATCCTCCGCACAACACGACGTACCTTGATCCCTGCATTCCATAGCCGGGCACAGACTTGACTCCTTTCCTTGAGCAAACCTGTGAAATCCTTTCCGCCACCAAAAGCCATGACGAAGACGTCGACGTCGTTTTTCCTTGGCTTTTCGGTCGCCTTTTGAGCCGCCGTCCTTGCCTTGGTGATGGAGAAAATTCGGTCGATACCGAACGAGATACCAACGCAGGGTACCTGAGTCTTGCCAGAGAACATACCGACAAGGTTGTCGTATCTGCCGCCAGCAGCAACAGAGCCTAAACAGTGTCAGGGGTGATTCGACAGGATACCAAAGTGCTTACCAATTCCAAGAGTTGGGTCATTAGAGCGATCCTCGTCGGGGTCTACGGATTTGCTGGGCTTCTTCTTGGACGACTTTGTCGGTTCCGCCGCAGCGGCAGCAGCAGCCTCAGATGCGGTGACTGCCGGCGCTGAGCCTTCTGTTACCACCTCGTAGATAACACCCGTGTAGTCTCGTGGCCGTTAGTTAGAGTCCCCCGCTATCATGATTTTGAGCGCTTACAGTCGAGACCTCTTGCAAGGGAGAGATCGAATGAAACGGTGTGCATAGCATCAAAATACTCCAAGAGGGTAAAGAGAGTATCGAGATCCGCCATGCCCTGCTTCATAGATTCATTTTTGCGGAGCTCCTCGTCGGCCTGGAGCTTCTCGAGAAGATCGCGCTTGCCCTTGAGGACGACATATTTACCTATCCTCGTTAGTTCACTGTGTAGTTGAGTAGGAGATTGGCAACTCACCAATCTTGTCTGCAATCTCCGGGTCCAGCCTCTTCTCCTCGACCATTTCCTTGCGAACATCTTCCCAAGGCATCTTGTCCAACTTGTCGACGGCCGACGAGATTGGGCGAATAAGGGGTTCGGGAACACCGCAGACCTGGAAAATACCGTCTAGAATCTTACGAGTGTTGAGTTTGATCGTATAAGTCCCCTGCCAGCCAAGGCTGTCGAAGACTTCGTTGATGATACGGATCTGTGGCTGAAGTCAGATCTCAGACCTATATGACCAAGAGCCAACTTACAATCTCAGCATCGGGGATCATGGGATCATAGACACCGGCAATATCAAAGCTAGCATACAGAGTCAGAAACTCGACAAGATTCCCGCGATTTTCTTGTGACATACTCGCATTGGTACTAGATACTGTTAGAATCTGTTCACGTAGACTAGCTGAGGAAGGGATACATACGAATTCCCTCATTCTCCCCTTGCTGACGGCAGGTTGGTCTCGACGGTACACCTTGGCGATGTGGTAGCGCTTGATGGACGCGATATCCTTGTTCATCGCCAGATAACGTGCTACATCACATCGTCAGGATGTTGAACTTGAGGAAGGCCAAAACTGACATACCGAACGGGACCGTCAGGTCATATCTCAAACTGCAGAGCTCACCACCCTGATCTGCCAGATCATACTTTGACCGCTCTGTCAGTTTCAACAGGGCAAACCAGCTTAGGAGTTGGGCGAATCACGCACAATGAGTTTGCTGTCCTCTCCGTATTTGCCTGCAAGGATCTCCTTCAACTCGAAAACGGGGGTATCAATGGTCGTTCCGCCGTGACGCTCTATTGCCCTCTAGTCAGAACTTCCTCCCTTTATCATTGCGCCGAATACGCACTGAAGACATCCGTAATCGTGGAGAAGATCTTCTCCCTGATCACCATGTCGACTCCATCCCCTGTAGTCCATCAGTCCAGGCTCGGTCGAATCGACGATTCGGCGACGGCATACAGTCCTTGGTGCCCTTTGGGGTCCTGATAGGTTTCAATTAGCCAGCTGCAACATGGTACATGTATCCACGACCTCCACTGCGCGTGCTCAGGACTTGCGACAGAGCGCGGGGTATGCGATGGCGGGGTAAAGTCGATTGTCGGTTGAGAAAAAAAAATGCTTCGTGGGTAAAAGATCTGTCCAATGGCCCATGGTTTGTGTCGGAGAGAGCGGTAGGACATGCGCCTGAGGGTGGGCTCGGAATAGAGGCAACTTACTTGATATCAAACTTCTGTCCCTTGGGCGCCATGGTTGCAGTGGGGTTGTCTGGCGCCTGACGATGCGTGGGGGGGTTGTTTGAAAAGCTTCGTCGAGTAATTGGAGTTGGGGGACCAAGCGAGGCTCTGGCTTGAGCGGTTGGGAGTAGTTTGAGTCGTCGGTGTGGCCTATAGGACCGAAAGACGATTGTCCTCGAGGTGTTGAGATAGAGGGTGGACATGGAAATTCGTGACTCAATTGTGCATCGCCTTTCTTGCAGTTGGGCACAGCAAAACCGGCCCGCCCCAAGACTGCGGGACCATGCACGGCTGCGAGGCTGAAGCAGCTGGAAGCCACCCCATTGGGCATCCACTGATTGCGATAACGGCCGCTAAAAAGTTGACCCCTCTGCCCCGCGATCTTGACATTGATCAGATGGGAGCTCCCCATCACAGGCCCACAAGCAAATAAACTGGACTGCACCAACATAAAGCGCACCGTTAGTGAGTCCATTTGGATGTCCGAGTGCATCTGGAAGACTCTTTGTTTGAAAGGTGCACAGCTTGAGTTTGATTGCTTTTTTGGAATGCTCATCTTTTTGCACGGTTTTTTTTTTTCTAGATCCATTATTCACCGAGGTCCTTGTTGCTTTCGAAGCATGTCAGTCCTGACAGAAAAGGGCTTGCCAAGGATGTTTGAAACACGTCATATATTCACTCGAAGGGGGCAGATTCGATATTTAATACAACTTGAACGCTTAAAGTCATTACCTCAAGGCGCCATAAGAAGTATGCGTCGATGCTTGGCGGAATTGTCGATGCCTCGGCCTGGATGCCTATCTCCTTCCCTAAATGGGCACCAACCAGGTTCGGCGGCTGATTTATTTTGTCAACACTTGAGGCTGACCTCACTGCGATAGTGTTACCTGACAAGCCTGGCGCCTGGCTCGATTCTTCAGGTGTCTGGTTCCGAACATTCAACGATTACCTGACCCTGAGTCGTCCAAACATGTCAATACATACAGGCCAGGTATCAGCCATTCCATAGCTTCTGGCTATCATAACTCAGGCAAGTCCTTGACAAATTGAACGACACACAAAAATGTCGAAGGAATATTCATCCACCGAAAAGGGGTGAATCCAATATTCCAATGCATTACTCAATATTTGAATGCCTCAAACGCTGATGAGAAGACTTCGGGCTTTTTTTGGTTGACGCTTTTCGGGATTTTTGATATCTGTCTAGGCCGCTTGAAGTGGCATTCGCTGGTTCAGTGTGCCGTTTTTTTTGTCACCCACTTGCCGAGGGTCTCGATTTCATCTTGTGTGGCGACCCGATCGCCCTTCTGAATGGTTCTAAACCAAACCTCGGGTTGCATGTTCAGAGTAACAACAGAAGCTAAGGGCGACGACTCACCCAGTTCTCAAGTCGAACGGCATTCAAGACTTCGGCAACAACCCCCAACCACGGCAACCTTTTATCTAGGCCTGCGCATGCAGGATTCCCAACTATCGACAATTCCACTTGACGCCTACGCATTAGGTTCAGTGTCATCTCTGCCATTCTGCTGTTCACTCGGCACCAAACTTGCCGTCGGTATTTTCGCTTTCCAAATCAGGACACCTCCGTGGCTTGCGCGTCTGCAAGCCAGGCAGCAACTACCTCTCACAAAAATTAGGTAAACGCGACATATTTCCGCTCAATATCAAAACTCTCATTATGAAAAGTTGTCTTTTCTCGAGGGCTGTCACACGGTCAAAAGTTCCCAGCGCATGAGTCACCAGTTTTGACGTTGAGATTGGCTTCACTGTGCGCCGCCGCTCGGTAAGCCTGTTTCAGCCGTCGTCCAAAAGCGGCTCCGAAAGATTCTCGTTCCGGCACGGCCCCGGGGAGCTTGAAGGGAAAGCTCTGCGAGGGCCTTCCGCGATGCCCAGTTTTTGCTCAGCGGTGAGATATACGACTGATCGTATCATCAAAAAGAAAATAGGATTGGTAGAAATATCCTTACACGACATTTGAGCTTGTTTGTCTCGGTCGCATATGGCTGAGTGGATGCGCTACTGCGTAGGCACCCCATCCCCGGCAGGGGGCTCTCGGCGATTGAAGCCATTCCATTTTGGGCTAATGTCTGGTCGTTGTGGACGTCAACCCCGGTGACTTCAATGTCTAGCTGGTAACGGGATAATTTGCATTCTGCTGTGGTTTCAATCTCTATCGCTCAGGTCAAGGATGCTGCCTGGCGGTCCAGGCTCGGGTTCTGTTGCTTGAGCCCCATGGAGACGTGTTAGCGTCTAGAACCTTCCGATTCACACATCCGGTGGCTTTGGGGCGGCTGGCGCCGTCTCTCGGCCGCGTAACCGGCGTCCGGGATCAATTACAAGCCCGAAGATGACAGGATTCCAGGACACGAGCGAAGGAAGTAATATGGTAACCTGGAAAGCGCCGCGCCTTGGCATCCCGCACCCGGGCCCGGTCCAAGACATGCTATTGTCGGTCGTTGGCCGTGATTCATTCTGAAATTCTCGCATCGCCCCTTTCCTTTTCCCTGAAAAACATCCCAACTTCGGGGCACCATCCCGCCTTTGTCTGTCCTTTCGAACTTGTGCATTTTGGTTTCTGAATAGCGCCGTGGTTATATCGGCACGCTTTGGGCGCCTTTTGGCTCCATTGTCCCATTCTCAGTCTCTCCCTCGCCGAGGCTTGCATTCTTAGCCACCGTCGGCTCCAACCTAAACTAAGTAGACGATTTTATTTATATCGCCGGGGGCATCGAGAGCCGCACGGGATCCTCGACGCGTCAACGTATATCAGAATCAGCCCCACGTGTCAAGCTCGAATCAGACAATCTTGGCCTTCGCTCCTGTCCTAGTTCTAACTGATGGAGGCAGCACTGTGTCATTGACCAGACACGTGTGAAAATGGGGTTCCGTTTCGGCAACGAGTCCGGCGTTGAGTTGGTCAAGCCACCATTGAAGCCGGCAGCACAGAACGGCGACGAGGCGTCGACACCGTCAACGCCAGATGAGAAGAAGCAGGTCAAGCAGGACGAAAAAGACAAGACAACCCAGGACGACACCGACAAGCCCAAGGACTCCAATGCGCGCCCCGAGAGAGAAGCCGCGTTCAAGGACTTTGTACGCGTCTTCAGCTACGCCAAGAACTACGACTATGTGCTCATGTTTGGGTCCGCCATCGCCAGCATTGGCGCCGGCACGACGATGCCACTGATGAACATTGTCTTTGGCAGGCTCATTGGTGATTTCACAGCCTATGCGTCCCCGAACTCGCAGGATCAGTCCGCCTTTGAGGCGAAGCTCAACCAGATGGCCCTCACCCTGACGGGCCTCTTCATCGCCCGCTTTGGTCTCAACTACATCAGCAAGTTCTGCTTCCGTCTCATCGGCATCCGCATGTCGGCCGCCATCCGGCTGCACTATCTCAGCTCTCTGTTCCAGCAAAGCATCCACGTTCTTGATTCCATGCCCTCGGGCGCGGCCGCAAGCACCATCACGGCCACCGCAAACACGCTTCAGATCGGCATCTCAGAAAAGCTCGGCACTTTTCTCGAGTACATGTCCACCATAATCTCGGCCATCATTATTGCCTATACCTTCAACTGGCGTCTGTCTCTGGTGACGTCCAGTGTTATTCTTTTCATCATGATTGTGCTTTCGGTTCTCCTCCCATTCATCATTCAGGCACATACGCGCATGACCAAGGCTGAAGCCAAGGGCAACTCGGTGGCAACAGAGGCCTTTGCCGGTATCAGGATGATTGCATCTTGCGGTGCCGAAGGGCGTGTCGCTCGGCGGTATGCCGAGTGGGTTAAGAAGGCCCATCAGGCCGCGTCGTCCATGACGCCACTGTTCTCCATCCAGTTTGGCCTCGTCTTCTTCGGTCTCAACGGTGTCTTTGGGTTGGCGTTTTGGTACGGCATGAAGGCACTGTCCGAAGGGCATCTTGACAATGTCGGTACCATTATCATTGTGCTCATGTCAGTCATGTTTATGATTATTTCGCTTGAGCGCATCTCGACACCACTCATCGCCATTTCCAAGGCCATGGTTGCGGCCGCCGAGTTCTTCACCATTATCGACGCTCCGAAGCCCAAGACCGGAACCCTCAAGGACCCAGATGTGTCGGCAACCGCCGATATTGTCTTCAAGGATGTCCATTTCGCATACCCGAGCCGTCCGTCCAAGAAGGTTTTGGACGGACTGAACCTCAAGATCAACGCCAATATGAACACTGCCATCGTTGGGCCCAGCGGATCCGGAAAGAGCACTATTGTAGGGTTGGTGGAAGGCTGGTACTCTCTGCACGAGCAATATGTGATTGCAAAGGCCATCGCCAAGGATCGGAACAAGAAGAAAAAGAAGGGTAAGAAGGACGGCGAAGCGGACAGTGACGGCGAAGATGAGGCTACTGCCCCTGCTACTCTGAGTGCCGAGGACCTTGGACCACCGGTGGAACTTCGCGGCACCATCGAGATTGGCGGCGTCCCCATGGACCAGGTCGACCTCAAGTGGTGGAGGACCCAAATTGGTCTCGTCCAGCAGGAGCCCTTCCTGTTCAACGACACCATCTACAAAAACGTATCGGCTGGTCTGTTTGGCAGCGAGTGGGAGGATGCCACCGAGGAAGTTAAGCGACAGCTCGTCAAGGAAGCCTGCGCCGAGAGCTTCGCCGATGAATTCATCGATCGTCTCCCCGATGGCTACGACACACAGGTCGGCGACTCTGGAACCAAGCTGTCTGGCGGTCAGCGTCAGCGCATCGCCATTGCCCGAAGCATCATCTCTAAGCCCAAGATTCTCATCCTCGACGAAGCCACCTCGGCCATCGACGTTCGCGGCGAGCGCATCGTCCAGCAGGCGCTGGAGCGAGCCTCCAAGGGCCGCACCACCATTACGATTGCTCACCGCCTTTCCACCATCAAGAACGCCGACCGCATCTGTGTCCTCCAAAACGGCAAGGTTGTTGAGCGTGGCACCCACGACGGTCTCCTCAAGAACGAGAAGGGTGCATACTACGGTCTTGTCCACGCTCAGAAGCTCTCTCTTGGTGACGGCGAAGCCGAGGACACGCTCGAGGAAGAGGATATCAACACGGTTCTCGCGCGCGAGAAGAGTGCTGCCAAGTCCGAGGCCGAGGCCGCGAAGCACGGTGCACTCTGGAAACAGCGGAATCTCATCAACGGCTTTGGCAATCTTCTTTACGAGCAGCGGCGCTACTGGTTTCTCCTTGGCATCGCCCTCATAGCCGCCATGTGCGCCGCTGCCTCGCTTCCGATTCAAGCTTACCTGTTTGGACAAATCATCAGCACTTTTACCCAGAGCATGGAAGACCTCGTCTCTGGCGCCACATTTTGGGCTAAGATGTGGGCCATTCTCGCCGCTGCTGTGGGAGCCAGCTACTTTACAACCACATTTGCATCGGCCAGCGCCGAGGCTGGGATCAACGCCGCATACAAGCAGGAATACTTTGAGAGTCTCTTGTACCAGAAGACGGCCTTCTTCGATCTGGACGATAACTCGACCGGTCAGCTCTCGTCAAGGCTTTCCAGTGACCCCACGGCGCTGAAAGAGCTCCTTGGCATCAACCTGATGATGATGTCGATTGGCATTTTTTCCCTTGTCGGTGCTCTTGCTGTCTCGTTTGCATACGGCTGGAAGCTCGCCCTTGTCGCAACATGCGTCACGATCCCTCTTGGTGTTTTGGCCGGCTACTACCGCATTCAACTCGAGCTCCAGTTTGTCGCCATGAATGATGCCGTCTTCAAGGAGTCGTCCAAGTTTGGCGCCGAAGCCATTGGCGCGTTCCGTACCGTCAGCGCGCTGGCCCTCGAGAAGAGCATCTGTGACCGCTACGAAAACCTGCTGCAGGGCCATGTTGTCGAGGCATACAAGAAGGCCCGCTGGTCAACATTTGTCTTTGCCTATGCCGACTCGGTTTCGCTGGCTTGCCAGGCTCTCATCTTCTGGTATGGCGGTCGGCTGCTTTCAAACCGCGAGTACACTCTCGTTGCGTTCATGATCACGTACATGGCTGTGATTCAGGGCGCAGACGCCGCTGGTCAGTGCCTGAGCTTCGGGCCTAACGCAGCGCAGGCAACGGCGGGCGCCAACCGCATCCTCGAGGCCAGGGCAACCCGTATCAAGGACGATACCTCCAAGGAGTCAACAATCCCTGATACCGAGGGCGGCGTCAAGATCGAGTTGAAGAACATCCATTTCAAGTACCCAACGCGCGACGTCTCCATCTTCAAGGGCTTGAATCTCACGATTGAAAAGGGACAGTTTGCCGCATTGGTGGGTGCTTCTGGTTCGGGTAAGACGTCGATCGTCAGCCTCTTGGAGCGGTTCTACGATATCTCGCAGGGCCAGATCGTGATGAACGGCAAGGATATCAACGAAGTCAATGTCTACGAGTATCGCAAGCTGCTGTCGCTTGTGGCGCAGGAGCCCTCGCTTTTCCAAGGGACCATCAGGGAGAATATCCTTCTGGGTGTTGATCCTGAGACGGTGACGGAGGAGCAGCTGCACCAGTGCTGCCGGGATGCTAATATCCACGAGTTTATCGCGTCGCTGCCCGAGGGGTACAATACCAACATTGGCGCCCGTGGTGTGAGCCTCAGCGGTGGCCAGAAGCAGAGGTTGTCGATTGCCAGGGCGTTGATCAGGGATCCTCGGATCCTACTGCTGGACGAGGCCACGAGCTCGTTGGATTCGGAGAGCGAGAAGCTTGTGCAGGCTGCCTTTGAGCGGGTGTCCAAGGGGCGAACGACGATTGCCGTGGCGCATCGGTTGGCGACGATCCAGAAGGCGGATATAATCTACGTGCTCGGGGAGGGTAAAGTTCTCGAGAAGGGCGACCACAACGAGTTGCTGAAGAAGAAGGGTGTTTACTGGCACATGGTAAGTTCCTTGCCTTTCCTGAGGGTCCGTATCATTACTGACGTTGTGCAGTGCCATAGTCAAGCCCTTGACAGGTAGTGAGCGATCCTTTGTTTCGTTTCTTTTCTTGTATTCATATATTGTTGCATTTGGGATACCACAGCGGGCACTCCTACACGTAGAGTCCACACTTAATAAGGCCTCAGCACTCGATTTTGAAGGGAGGAATTCACGGGTATTAAAAAGATGCGGAACAATCCAACTCTAGATATTTTGTTACAATTGCCATCGCCGGCGTGAATAGAAGAGATCAACGCTCCTGATTGTCAGAACCTATGATGTCGCCGCATCTGCATGGCTTATCTCTTATCTCGCAGCCGCTTCACCACGGTGCCCCTCGGAGAAGGGCAGATCGGATTTGCTGGTGGTATCGATCGGGACTGAAGCTTGATTTTTGCATTTCCGGTTTGGTTGATCAGTGACGGGAAGTCTGAATTGAGTAGTTTTCCCCTCTTTCTCTCATCTCGTCTGCTCGAACTGTTTTTTCCGTCCCCTTGTTCTTCATGTCAACTTCAACTTAGACGGCTGGCCCTTATCAGTCTGATCATGGATACCACTCAAGACTTTAGCCCATACCGTCAAGACGGCAAGCTGGTTAGTTTTTGTTTTGATGAAAGCAAGGCGTTTCTGACGTGATAACAGTACGGCTTTGTCTGTGTGGTCACAGGCGCCAGTGAACCCATCGGGCAGGCTATTATTGAGGAACTCGCTGGCATGTTGCGTCTCAATGATTGGCATTGTTCCACTTGCCTTCAAACTGATCGATCTGACTAACTCGACACAGCCCATGGAGCAGCCTCCATCTACGGTACTTCTTCCAACACTGTGTAGAGCATATCTAATAATCCATATCCAGCTTGCGATAAAACCGCTACTCCCCAGACCTATACTGCCCTCCAAGAAACACTCACCGCATCGGTATGTTCCCTCCTCATGACTACCTCGGTATCAAGCCACTCCATTATAACACATTCAATACGTCTCGAGAGGAGAGACCCCTCCAAAACTACCTCGCACTCCCATCTTATACCATCTACTCACACACCTCTCCTCTCACACCTCTTCATCCCATACCGCTTCACTAACAGCGCAGCAAGTCCCCAAACACAACTCTAATCCCCTACCCCTCAACCCCCACCACCGAAGACGAAACGCTCGCCCTGATCGATGAGATCCTCGCCGCCTACGGTCGGCTCGACGTATGGGTGTGTTCGTCGGGCGTTCTGGGGCCGTCGTCCATTCACGAGACAACAGCCGAATCGCTCAAAGTTGTCGTCGAGGCACATTCGCTAGGAGCGTTTTTCGCGTTGAAGCATGCTAGTGTTGCCATGGGGAAGTTGTTGTAAGTTCTTTTTTTCTTTCGCATTATTATTTTTGTATCATTATCGTTGTCACTCCGTCATGTCATTTTACACGGTGCAGTGGAGGCCGTTAGGGGGGTTGGGGACTTCGGCAGTCTACCTGTTGTGGTATCTTTGCATGTTTGGGTTCGGGTTTAGTTTTTTCGGCCTAGAAAGTAGGTGGTTTAACTGGAGGGAGGATGTAATGCGCAAGTTAGACTTGGCAGGCTGGGGTTTAAAGGGGGGTTTACACACAAGCCAGGACAATGAAAAGGATTAAAAGAACAGACAGACACTGACAACACACGCACACAGGACCGAAAAGAGGGCATACCCCAACGCGGTCGTCAAAAATCAACCATACGGAAGCATCGTTGTCGTCAGCAGTGTCGCCTCGTCAGTTTTCCCTCCCCAGTGCCTGGACCACCCCAACGACCTACCTAGGGTATACTGACGCTCGCAGCACCTACGGCGGCTGCTGGGGCCCCGGCTACACCATCGCGGCGCACGCGGCCCTCGGCGTCGTCCGCTCGGGCGTCGCAGTCCTCAAAGGAACCGGGGTCCGCATCAACTGCATCTCAGCAGGCCAGGTCGACGTGGGCATCGATCTGCACGGGCATGGGCGGGGCAGCATTGGCACCTTGCAGGAACCCGAAGCCCAGAAACGCACCATTGGCCTCGAGCGCGCCGGACGCCCGCAGGAAGTTGCACGCGTTGCGGGATTCCTGGCCAGTGGCTTTTCGAGTTACGTGACGGGAGCGAACCTGGTTGTCGACGGGGGAGCGTCGACGATGAATCCCATGACCATTCCCGTTTGACGAACCCGACGAACGGAAGCGGTGTGAGGTCATGGGTTTGGGTTGTGTCGGCCTTGTGCCGACAATAAGCACTGCAACCACGATAAGATAGGAGGTGTCAATTGGTGGCGGGGTAAGCTAGGTAGCTTGACGACACTACCTACCTGTGCTGTGCCTGCCTACCTAGGTACCTCGGAAGCTTTGAACGACTCGCTCACTTGTTATCGTGGAGCTTGGGAAACAAAGGGAATATACTTTATAAACACTTGCCACCCTCATTCTCACTTCTAATTTTTTTTTTTTTTTTCTCTTTCCCTTCCCTTTCCTTTCCTTCCTCTTTTCTCTCCTCCCCTTCCCAGTTCCCATTCCAAAAATGTCCCCACCAACCCTCTCAACAACCTCGCCCTCCGACATTCACCAAACCTGCACAACCCACTCCCTCACCACCGAAGAATTCGGCGCCCTCCAATCCCTCGTCAACGCGGCCAAATCCGCAGCCTACTGCCCCTACTCCAACTTCCGCGTGGGCTGCGTCCTCCTGACTTCGTCGGGAAAATACATCAGCGGCGCCAACGTGGAAAACGCAAGCTACCCGGTGACAACATGCGCGGAGCGCGTCGCCTTCGGTAAAGCCATCACCGAGGGCCACCGTGGGTTCAAGGCGGTAGCCGTCGCGACCGATATCACGCCGCCTGCTAGTCCGTGCGGCATGTGTCGGCAGTGCATACGCGAGTTTTGCGAGTTGAGCGTGCCCATCATCATGTTTGACGGGGAGGGGGGGTTTGCTGTTATGAAGTTGGAAGAGGTAACGTTCTTCTCTGGTGACGTGTGACACTGTGTAAGAGGAGAACTAATATTGAATAGCTTCTCCCGCTATCCTTTGGACCTGAGGCATTGGGTGTACCATCGCAGACCAAGGCGGCTTGATTTACTGGTGGTAGAGAGAGAAAGTCTCACGACAGGAATACATGTAACCATCATGTTCAGCAAGCATTTTTTTTTCTCTTTTCGTTACATGATAGAGTTGGTTTGATTATGCCCCTTGGTATCATCTTCATTCATTTGCTGCTATGAAAAAGCATTGCCCTAATCAAATTAGAAGTTGCTCACTTCACTACATAGACTCCTGCAAAACTCCAAAATTCCATCTCCCAAAACAGCCAGTGACATGATGCAGCAAATAATGAAGCTACTGCTTGCTGTACTCAGTAATGTGGTGCGATGTGTGATGCGTGGTGTGAACCGCCCCCAAAACTCCGTCTAGACATTGTCGCTTGAAATGTGAAATGCTAGTATCCAAAGTCTTCGTGCTGATGCATCGGGCAACGCCCCGGGTGACGGTCAAACCAGGCGTCGATACACATTCGGTGGAACCTGCAGAGACACTCCAGTCTCGCCATGGGCACGCCCACTTCAAACTCCTCCAGGCAGATGCTGCATTCCGCCGAGTCCACGCAGTCCTTCTCCGTTGCTGCGTACGGAAACATACCCGTCCGTCGGGGAGGTATTCTGGGCAGAGGGGAGCCTTCTGCTGCTCCGCTAGCGTTTGATGGGCCTCCGGCACTTGATGAGCCACCGTATGCGCTGTGTGCTTGGATGCAAGTCTTGATGTGTGCCTCTCGAAGAGCCTCAAAATTAGGCTGGGCGCGGTGGGGGAGCTCGCGATGACACACCGGACACTCGTCTTCCTCGGCGATCTGGTATTGAGGTGCGGGAGCTGGTTCAGCTGGACGTGTGTGGTGTGGTGGGAGTGGGGGCAGTTGGCGGTAGAGGTTCGCGTTGGGAACGGCGGGGGCTTGGTGAGGGTAATAGACCGGGGGTGTGCCCGACAGAATGCGGTCTTGGTGATTGCGTTCGGAGCGTTGGGGACGTGAGGACGAGGGTATACCGGGCAACTGGAAGTGTGAGCATTACCCTGAGCCTCCCAAAACAGAACGAGGGACATACCATCATGGTCACACTCCTGCTCCTGGCATGCAAATCATTAACAGGCACGCCGCCAAAGTAAGAGCTCCACCTTGCATTGGCCGGGTTTGCACCTTGTAACCCGCTTTGCGATCTCCAATGCACAGCCGGAGCCTGCGGCGGAGCAATGTTCGGGTCCGGAACACACGGGTTACAGAGCCTGACGCTCTCGCCCCCGCCCGGAATGCCGAGCTCGCCTGGTGACCCCAATATCCCGGAGTATCTCTGTCCAGGATTCCGCGGCGCCCAAGGCGGTTGGACGATATACTGGTACGGAATCGTGATGCGGTGTGGGGAACACGAATTGCACACCACGCGCCCGCATTTCCTACATCTCTGTCAGCTACTAGCCAGCCCATGAATCCCACGTCCGCATTCCACACATACCTGCAGTGGTGTTTCCTAACAAAGATACTGAACTGCGTGTGGCAGATGGGGCAGTACGTAGCCTCGGCATCAGGCTGCCACCTAGGCACCACAAACTCGGGCGGTTCAGCACTCTGCCCCTGCACCCTGAGCCCACTCGGGCCAGCAACCAGTGGCGCATCCCTCTGTGCAGGTCCCAACAAATCACCCATTCTAGGCAAATCCCTCCTCGCCGGGCCAAGCGAACCATCCGCCCTAGGCACCGCAGGCGAGCTCGCCAACACGATCGGATTCCCAGCAGTCCTTCCAGCAACGTCGTCCCTCGGTGGAGCCCTCGGCGGCGTAGCGGGCAGCTCTGGCTCTTCTCCATCCTCATCCGCGTCATCATTATCATCGATATCAGAATGCATAGGATCCCGCTGGTCGTTCACCTCGCCTATCTCTACGTCCTCGTCCTCAACCACTCGCTCGACGACATGGCCCGGACAATCGAAATATCTCTCGCATTCCTGTTCGTGGTACCGCCTGCTGCGGAACTCGCAAATCCCATCCGCTAGGTCGTTGCCGTACTCGCCATCGGTGTTATCGTCGCGACCGCTGCCGCTGCCGGCGTAGCTTTCCGACTCGGAATCGCTGCTCAACTCGATTGGGTCCTGCGCATCTCCCCTCCCGCTTCTGCTACCGCTTCTACTTCCTCCGCCGTTACGCGAGGCCATGGTTGCGGTGCATTTGGTTCAAAAGATTTCGTTTGTTGGGAAAATCGAGGTTTTAGGAGGTAAGGTATCGCGTGATCCTTTTCGGTATCGGCAAGTTGTAGGTTCGAGATTATCGGCTGGTTCGAGGGAGGGAAGGGCGATGGTTTCTTTCCAGAAAAGAAAAAGAAAGAGAGCTGCGCCGAGAATTTTAAAAAGCTGTCAAGACCGCTGCTGCTTCTCTGGATTGAAGCCAAGCTCGGCAGCCTTCGCTCAGTTCCTTCCAACCAAACAGACTGGACGGAAGAGGGAACCGTCGTGGCGGAGGCGAAATGGCGTCACGCGCGCCCCGCCCGTTTGGTTTGCCTGGGGCACCTGGGATGAAATGGACAAGCTCAAAACCTGTTCCTCTCCCTGGGGTTCGTTCCGTGGAGGAGAGAAACAGTTTATCGTTTTCGCTGCTTCGGTCCAAGGCAGCTCGTGCTCACCGCAGCTGGGATGTCGGTGGAAGGTGGGAGCGGTAGGCCAAGGGCGTGGATTGGTTGCTTATCGCTATCACCTGCCCGCACCACACTGTGTTTAGGTTTCACCCACTGATTGCGCGACGTTGGGCAAGCAACAGCCCCACCTTCCGTTGCGGGGGAGGCGAGCCAGGCCCCACATCGGACGGTCTCCGGTCTGTGCCCGGCCACTTGGGAGTTCCGGACCCGGAGAGATCCGGAGAGATCCGGACAAGTGCGGGGACACCTCACGACGGTAACCAACACCCTCCGGCCGGGACCCGAGATGCTTTTCCTCTGTGGTAGTACATACGGCTTGCGGTGGCATCAAGCCAGCCCAGCCGGTCTTGTAATTAAATTGATTCTATAAATATTCTGTCCGCGCCAAGCGTCAGCTCATCAACAATCATCCGTGTTTGCCTCCCAACATATCCAGGGATACCGCCGTTCCAAATACACAACATCGCCAACCAACACCGCCTGATCCCCGCTACATATACAAGCACAATCAACACGATACCTATATCCTCGCTTTGCTCTAGCGAAAGTTCAAATCCTTTTTATACCCTCAACCCAGCCCCACTGCCCAGGCAGCATTACCCAGCTGCTTCAAGAGCCGAATGATATTTTCGTTGATGGGCGGCAAGCCTTCCCGGCCCCCAGCAAAGTTTGCCTTTAGAACCTCCTGGGCAACCTCCATACATCCTCTTGGGTCCTTGACGAGACTGATCGCAGGCTGCGCCGCATCCCCCCCCTTTATGCCCGGCCCCCGGATTGCCGCTCTCCCTTGGCCAAATGTCAGAAACCGGTGCACATGTGGGGCATCCTCCCCGTCCAAAAACACCAACTCTTCCCCGTAACCCGGTCCCTGCTGCGGATGCGATGCCTTGGCAACCACGCCGTGCGTCCACAGACACAGTGCCGCGTGATGCACGGCGACGGCGTAGAAATCTTTGAGATGGCCTCCGGGGAACAGTTTACCGTGACGCAAGATCTGACCGGCATGCCAGAGCGCTTGGCGCGCCTCGGGGCTATCGGACCAGCTCTTGAGCGTCGGGTAAATGCGACGAGCCTGCTCTTCTCCCTCCTTACCGGAGAAGAGCTGGAGGTCATCAAGGCAGACGTTGAGGTTCATCAGGAGTAGGTGAAGGACGATGCTCTCCTGAGCTGAGAGCATATCGTGCCACTCAAGGGCGAGAAGCTGAAAGTTTTGGAGAACGCGGCATAGTTCAGCATGTCGAGAACTCAGAACGAGATTGTGATTCAAACCCGACGTCGGGGAGGTCGAACGGTGCACGGCATTGAGTTGTCGGTATTCCCAGATCTGTGCCCAAAGGCCGTGGAGATAGACCGAAATGGCAAATTGGATATCGAGATGCTGGTGGGTCGTCGACAATAGATTGATGTCGCGAAGAAGATCAACAAGCGAAGGCGGTCGCCCAGCCTCGGCCGCCCGAGATTTCAAAAAGCTCTCCTTGAATTCTTCAGCAGTCCTCGCAAACCACAACTCTTTGGTGGAAGGCAGCGGCAAGGTGAGCTCTGCATATGACATGGATGGGTTGCAGAACTGCGTCATGGAGACCTGAGCGTCACGGAGATACGCATGGAAAACAAGCCTGTCCCGTGTCAGATGAACCACGCGAATGGGTCGACGAGCTTACCGTTTCCAAGACTCTTGCTCGTACCAAGTTTTCCACTTTTCTTCGAGAACCTTACCCTCATCTGACGCATCGACTACGATATGTCGGTAGGCGGACCTCTGGAATTTGCCACGATACCGCATCATCTGCAGTCTGTCAGTGTTTCATGAACCGCGCAATTTGGGCGTCCCGTACCGCGATAGGTATCGACAAGTCTTTAGTTCCTGTCAGTTACACGAAGCAGGCAGTAATTGCTTGTTGGTCAACTTACGACACTCTGCAATCTCCATCTTACGTCGGTTGCCACTCCATAAACCCACATCCTGCACCATCATGAGGGCCTGCACAAGGCCGATGTCTGCTATTTTCCTGTTGTTCTCCTCAAACTGCGCCATGTCAGCAGGGCCACATGCAACGGGGACATGGTGCTGGCGGCTAAAACTCACCCTGTCCGGTATTGTGAGCCCTTTGAAAACCGGTCAGCAGAGCACATAAGCGAGCCAAGGTGTAACACTCACGAACTGCTTCTTGCAGAGCAAACCCAAATCGTCGCAATGTGGGAACGGGTGTCAGCACGGCACCCTGGGACGCGGCTATTGCGAGCCATTCTGGCCACTGAGAGTTCAGCGAGAACGAGCCATAGTGAATCCATGCGGATACTTGACACAAATGCGAGGCCAAGAAAATATGGACCCACGAATCCATCGCCTCTGTCGAGGGGAAGGAGGCTGCAACTCTGGCCCTGACGCTGTTCTCTCGGCAATTACTGAGAATGACAGCCAGGATCTTGTCTCGGCTTGATGACTGGAGCTGGTCCTTGATCACCTTGCCGACCTTCCTACAGTCCCCTTGGTCACCCTGGGCGTCCCTTACTGACAGAGGAAGATGGCTCTGTTCCGTGTATCCGGTATCCGATTTACCGGGATTCCACCGCCACGGAGACTCGGTCCAGATCTTTACCAGCTTCAACCGCATAGCTGACATGTCCACTGAGTCATCTTGCTTTGGCTGTTGATACCCCAAAGCGTCTTCGACGTTCCAGTGATTTAGCAAGCCAAAGTCGAGATCCTTGAGCTCCAGATTAGCGTTGTTACAAAAGTCCAACACTGCCAACCCTTGAGCTTCAGCCATGCGTTGGTGGTCCTGCATAGATTGCTCATAAAGGACGTCACGCAGAAAGTCAGAAAAGGGCGGATGAGCCATATCGTCCATGTCGGGGGCCTCATATGGCGGGTGATAGGTTTCTGGGTTTCCATGGTCCATTATCATTTCGGGGGTAGGAACCTGCGACTCCTCGACAAGCGATTGGTGTGCTGGTAAAGCTGAGGTGTGCCTCACGGCTGCGGTATTGTTTGGGTGGGAGTAGGATTCAGAGGGCACGTTTGGGGGCTGTTGATGCTGATTCTGAATGGTTACCGGTGGGTGTGGGGAGAAGGGAGAGTCGGGGCTGGACTCCTGCTCTATACTACGAGCGTTCGCAGATAGATGAAGGAGGTGCATGGCAGCGTCTTCCGAGGAAGCATATTCACACTTGAGCCCCCGAGCGTTGCAACGGCTGCAAGGCTTCATCTCTTCACATTTTACCCTTGCTTTCCTGGGATTTATTAGCCAGATATTTCTGGAAGAGGGTGACAATGGCATGGAGGGCTATCAGAACACGCCCAAGATAGCCGGATAAGAGGGCACGAAAGGCATCTCTACTTACGCGCATGCTTGGCAGGCATGGGCAACTCGGCCGGCGCCAGGAGAAGAGTTGATGCGGCGACGTTTTGCACCGTTGTCGTCTTGGTGGTTAGCGCGGTGACGCTTTAGCAGATCGGCACGAGAGAACGCCTTGGAGCATATCTACGTGTGTGTCAAATCCAAGAGTCACCACAGCAGAAGAAAACAAACGTACATCGCAAGTGAAGCGTTTCCCAAGCGTGTGGGTTGCGATATGTCGCTGTTACCATGTCAGTAATCACATGACAGACAGGTCTAAGGCCATCGCTTATACTTGAAGATGCTCGGGGCGTGAATAACGACCTGATAGAGTAAGTACAGAAACATGGCTTGGACATGGAAGAGATTTACGTAAACAGTCTGCACACTGATAGAGTGACTGGTTGTTTGCATGTGCCCGAGGGGCTTGTGGGATAGGGGCTGTTGGGGTCGACGACGAGGCCTCACTATGCGAGGTAACGGAAGAGTTAATGTCAAGTGACAAAGCCGTAGTGGGGTAGACGGGCGTGGCAAGACTGGACGGCGGAGGGGGAAGTGCAAGCGGGGCCGGGCCCGGACCGGGACCCGGACGTGACTCGGATGGGTGGATGAGGTGGCCGATTGGACTCGCCATCCTAGCCGGTGACGTGATGGGGATCGATTGTGATCGCGCAGCGACCCCAATCTGAGTCCGACAGACCAATTAATTGGGGGCCTATGTGCCGCGCATTGGAATTGGCCCTCTGGCGTTCCCGGGAAGCCTTGGGCGTCGACCGGAAGGTGGGAGGACGGAAGAGTCTGGGAAACGCCAGGAGAGGCGTTGACTGGCAAACGGGATGGAATTTTGGCCCTTGGTTCACCTCCAGGTGGCTCCTGCTCTTCCCTTTCCCAGGAACAGGCCACGGGGAACGGCAGTCGCCATGCGAACGCCAAGAACGGCTGCGTAATGCCTTCCCGCTTAACGCACCCGGACGAGTTAGACCGGTGAGGCCCACCCCCGCCTTTTGCTTGAGCTCCAGCAGAGCGAAGCTCGTTGCCCACCTTCATCCCGGTTGCGCGACCCAATCGGTCACCAACAACTTGAACCCCATCATGCGCATTGCCCAACAAGCATTGCATGAACGCCGAAGATGGCTGCTAAACCTCTTGAATCTGCCAGGCTCACGGCTGTTCTTTTTTGCTCTCTGAAGGCCGACGATCTGTAGATCACAGATCACCAGCCGTGCAGGCGACCGAACTGAGTGCTCTCCAGGTTGGTATCTTGACATTCAGGGCGTCACTGTGATGGAGGTCATAGCCATCACGCAGCACCGTGCATCCAGCACACTTGGCTACCTTGCCTAGGGTTGAGGGTGTGGTGATTCTAGAAGGCTGCATCGCTGTCACCGGTGACATCTTGACCTGTTTCATGTCTGTCAGACGCTGTCGGAGACGGATAAATGACATTGCAGGTGCTGGAGTGGTGGATAGTCGCTATGTTAAGGTTATTGGCCTTGCAGGTAAGCAGGCCGCCTCGAATTAGCAGCTGCACAGCCCATGATCCTGATCGGGGTGAGTTGAGGCTGACACTTTAAACAGCCGAAATTAAGCGGTGAGCGCCGCGACGTACAAGCCCCTTTGAGCTGGGAGCAGCGATCAGAGAGGGTTTTGGGTGCTGGATATCGATGGCCTCGAGCTGGCTATTCCTGGTTCCCGCAACCTATATCGGTCGGCACTGGTGATCCTAAGCATCTCATCTATACAATGCCAAGCGATGGCGGGCATGCAGAGCGCCAGCTTCGCCCTCTTACCGGCTGTCAGTCACCTAGGCGTGCGGCGCGTCGCACTAGGCCAATTTGTGCTTCCAAAAAAGCCATTCCCTGGGCATCGCGAGTCCGAGAGCTGGAAACTGCACGAGACACAGCATATAACTCGCCGCTATCCTCGTCGTGGAGAGTTCGGATGCTTCATCTCCATCAGCAAACAAAGCAAACGCCAAGCGCCAGTGATCCTACCCTTCAATCAGCTTAACCAACTTAAGCGTGTGGGGCATCAAGCCGCGATCAGCACTCTTCGCTACCCCAGACGGGAACGCCAGCCAGGAACCAGCGCCAGCTCCCGCCAGCTAGGGCTTAGTGTCCCGGAACAAACATCGAAACGTGCCAGCAACGAGTCGACCTCGTGCGATCGCACCACTGTCCTCGGGACCGACTCTCGCAGCCTGCCCGTCCGCTCTTTATTTCCTTTATCTTGCCCCGGACTCTGGCCTCTTAGGTTTCACAGGCCGCATTGCCCAGACTTGAGTGCCTCACCAAGCAGGTAGGTTATTGGTCGTCTCCCCCAGGTCCGCAGACTTGGATGCCCCCTTTGTCCCGCCCACCAACCACAGGCCCGGCTCTGCCGCATTAACGGCTTTGTTGGTCCAAAGTGTCCCCCATTCCCGTCCCGAACGGCATCGCATGGCCCCTGTATGCACATGGATGCTTACACTGCTCCCGCAGTCAACCATTATCAGGCTTGTCTTGATCACCACCGCAGGCAGAGTGATAAGTCTGCCCGTCCGCTCTTTCGACGGCCCCCAAGAGACACTCGCCTTTCCTTGAGTCACACACCTCACCACCATGGCCGACACCACCATTCCCGCCGCCAGCAGCAGGCTGGAGCGCGTTGATACCGCTGCCAGCAAGAGGAGGACCATGGGTCATGTTCAGCTCCGCGACCACGAGACGAACGAGATCATCCTCATCCCCACGCCTTCCAACGACCCCAACGACCCGCTGAACTGGTATGTTTGACTTGGAGCGAGGCTAAGCTGCAGCTAATGATGTGCAGGTCCCAAGGGTATAAGCACTATATCGCCGCAGGTAAGCTAGAACCATCAGACGGATCTGCCAAGGGAAAGTTCAGATGCTCACACTCTAATAGTCATCTGCATTGCCATGATGATGTGCAACTTCCTTGCCGCCGGCCCCTCGATTGCCATTGTCAAGACGACTATGGACTTTTTTCCCGGGGCGCACCCAGGGAAGAACCCGGCCTTCTTTGGCGCCGCCGTCGCTCAGGTCTCGTACTTCTTCACCACTGCGGCTCTCATGCAGGGTGTTGGAAACTTCTTCTGGGTGCCGATCGCGAACAAGTATGGCCGTCGGCCCACTTATATCTTCAGCTACCTGCTTTACACTGTGAGTAAAGACTTTCGAGCTTGAGGAGCAGTAACTTACACAGAAACAGATCGCGGCTATTTGGCTTTGCTTTGAACACTCGTTCAGCGGTTTCTTGGCCGCCCGAATCATCATGGGCTTCGGCGCTGGCGCCGCTGAAACCATCGCACCCATCACTATCGCCGACGTCTTCTTCCTTCACGAGCGTGGCACAGTGATGGCTCTCTACACCTCGTTCCTGGCCGTTGGCGCCTCCCTCGGTGTCATTATCTCGGGGTTGATCACGATCCAGCACCACTGGCGTGTCATCTACTATGTGGCCACCCCTCTCATCGGCTTTGTCCTCCTCTTGGCCGTCTTTACCTTCCCCGAGACGGCCTACATCCGCGAGACGCAAGGCGAGAAGCTGGCTGCTACGCCCCGCCTGGCCTCAACGGACCAGGAGAACGCGGCCAAGACTGACGTTGAGCGTGGCAACGCCGAGAAGTCGGATACAGCTACCACATCCGACACTGAGCGCCCCTCGACCCCTGTCCCCGCGAAGAAGACGTATCTGCAGTCGCTTGCTATCTTTAGCAAGTCTCTGACTGACGAGAGCTTCTTGAAGCTTGTCATCCGTCCCATCGGTCTTATCTGCCTTCCGCCTGTGCTCTGGGCTGCGCTCGTGCAGGCTGTCACCATTGGGTTCCTCGTCGCCATCTCGTCCAACATTGACCTCGCTTTCCACGACACCTACGGCTTTGAGTCGTGGCAGGTCGGTCTTTGCTTCGTCGCTGCGATTGTCGGTTCCTTCTTTGGTATCCCCGCCGGTGGCCATCTTGCCGATATTGTTGCCGACTTCTTCACCAAGCGCAACGGTGGTGTCCGCGACCCCGAGATGCGCCTGCCAACCATGCTTCCCAGCTTGATCACCATGCCGCTGTCGCTTATCCTGTACGGTGTTGGCATTGAGCACAAGCTCCATTGGATCTGCCCTACCATCGGCTTGGCTCTCTGTAAGTTTCCATGTTCCATCCTATTCGGAAGCGACACTAACAGCAACCAGTGAACTTCAGCATTGTTCAATCGACTAACGTGTGCCTCGTCTACGTCATTGACGCCTACAGGCCGGTGGCGGGCGAGATTACGCTGGCTGTCATGGGTTTCAAGTCTTTGTTTGGCTTCCTGCTGTCCTTCTACACCAACACGTGGGTTGCGCAGTCGGGCTATCAGAACGCCTTTGGTGCCATGGCCGGCATCTCGGCACTTGTCATTGCTCTGCAGATTCCTCTGTTCTTCTGGGGCAAGAAGATCCGCTACGTGACGTGGAAGTGGAAGGTCATCTCGTACATCCACTGGAGCGATGACCGCGAGGTTGGCGAGTAAGGGGATTTCAGGTGTACGCTTGTGTGACTGTTTGTGGCTTGACATAGCTTGGAGTTGGGGGCTAGAAAGGAACTGGAACCTGGATTCGGATTGGCTGGGATCATCGGGTGTCAGGTGTCAGGTGTGTCAAACTGGATATTGGATGCTCGGACCAAGGCGTTAGCAGGGAGTTTAATCAAGGATAATTATGGTCTTCAAACCGTTTTGGAATATGCACTGCCATGTTGAGATGAGCTACTCACCATCAATCACAACATTCACACCTAACAAGTCAGCATCCATCCCAATACAGCCATTCCGTAGGTAGGTAGGCATCTTACCTGTAACGCTCTTACTCCTGGTAAAGCACAACATTTGCTCAGCAATCTCCTGTTCGATTCAATAATCAGGCCCCACCCTCACCATCCCTAGAGGGTTTACAGTTCGACGAGGATGGCTTCGGCGCGGGAGGTGCCGGTGTGGTAAGGTAGTTTAGGACCACTGGGGCGGCAGCCGTTTGAGGCGAAGAGACGGGCGGTTGTTGCACCGAGCCCAGTGGTTGAGGCTGTGAGGAGGGCTACGGGTAGTGAGGATTCTCGTTCCGAGGACATTATTACTGGCACCTATTTTGTGGGGGTTTGGGATTGAGTGTTTTTGGTGTTTGGTGCCCGTGGTTGAAAATGCGGATATGCAGACGGCGAGGGTGGTCATGACCGGGACTGGGAGGGCGAGGTGAGGCTGGTCCGGGTGCTTAATATCCATATGACTGGAAATAGCTTTTCAGCTGGTAGGTAATGTACAAAAATTCTCCGGAGTCGGAAGGGGTTCCGGATCGGCAAGCAAGGTACCAGCTGACTTGCACGACCTCCTCAGCATGTCGGACAGGAAGGAATGGGCTCCCCACACGGTTGATATTTCTATCGGAACTTTTTGCTTGCTTGTTGAATGCAGATCCCGGGATCCACTGCACGTCTGGTTCACTCGTGTGGGGCGGATGCACTACTGCGGCTCCCCCACCTTCCGAGCGTGCTTCTTGTCGTCTGTCCTGCATCAAGTGCAAATGACAGGTCCCTTTTGGCCCCAAAATTCCAATTCGGCGTTCTCTCATCCCGATGCAGAGCGTGTTGAGCCCTCACGGGCAGCGAGCGAGCCGGGGTCTCGCGCACACCACTGTCGGCTTGGCACCACGGTGATACACCCTGTCCGTCGGACCGTCTTGGTCGTACGTTGTGGGGTGAAGAGGACCCGAAGGATGAAAGGGTCTCGACAGGAGATCGGAAGAGCCCCAACAAGCCGTGCCTTCCTTCACTAATTCAATGCCGCGACGTGGTGCTGCTACCCGAGAGGCGCGGGTAGCACGGTAGCTTTCTGTCAACGGCTATCCAGATCACGACCTTGCAGGGGCTGGCGGTTGGGTCTAACCCGGCTGTACGGCTAGTCTTGTCTCTCCGTCGTCCACGTCCCGGACTTGAGTTTGGGCTTGTCGACATATAGGGATGGACACCGTCAATGTTATGTCGCCCTCGTTCAGCCAGTTACCCCCGCTCCCCCTGTCGTTTTGAATCTCATCACTCATGGAGGCTCATCTGTCCCATCATGACCCGTCCACTTGCCGGCCCGAATATTCACCCGTGTCCGAGTGCCACCAGAGATCGTTGAATATTGTCATTGTCGGCGCGGGAATAGGGGGTTTGGCCGCGGCTTTGGGGCTTCGTCGAAATGGCCATACCGTCCTTGTTTGTAACCTTTGAACCCCGCTAACAACCACTGTTGACGCTGTCAGATATACGAGCAGTCGAGACTGGCCGGTGAAAGCGGAGCTGCTGTCCATCTGGCACCAAACGCAAACGGTATCCTCCGGAGATGGGGCATTTTCGCCGAGTCCTTTGGGGCGAATCCCATGGATCATCTCGTCGAACACATGAAAGACGGACAAGTTCGAAAGCACATTGATCTGAGAATACCAAACAAGCGATGGCAGCACCCCTGGCATCTCGTGCACCGTGCCAGCCTCTATGAAGAGTTGAAGAGACTCGCGACCTCAGAGGAAGGCATTGGAATGCCCGTGACCTTGCGCACGGGGAGAAAAGTGACAGAGCTGGATCCAAACCAGGGAATGCTGAGGCTCGACAACGGCGAGACCGTCTTTGCTGATTTGATCGTTGGTGCTGACGGCATCTACGTATGACCTGTCTGTTCCATGTGCGGCATCGAGCTAATACCTTCAGTCTATGACCAGAAAGTACATCAAGGACAACAAACTCCTTTCCTCAGGAAAGGCAGCCTTCAGGTTTCTCGTTCCCCGCAAGGTAGCCGAAGCAGATCCTATCACGGCGCCTTTAGTTCACCAAAAGAACACCCTCCTCATGTGGTACGGCTCAGACCGCAGAATCGTCGTCTACCCCTGCAATGACAACCGACTCCTCAACTTTGTCTGCATCCATCCCGAGACCGGGTCCCACGCCACGCCTAGTGACGGTAAGCCTACCTTCGATAACCAACCAATTATCCACCAGACACTGACGGTCTCTCAGAATGGAACAAACAAGCCACCGTCTCCCAAGTCCTCAATGTCTACGCCGACTTTGACCCCCGAATCAGAACGCTCATCAGCAAAGTCGACCCTTCGACCCTCCGCGTCTGGCAGCTCCTCGACATGGATCAACTACCCACGTTTTTTACCTCCAAGCTCGTTCTCCTCGGTGACGCCGCCCATCCCTTTACTCCGCATCAAGGCCAAGGCGCAGCTCAAGCCATCGAAGACGCCGCGGCCCTGTCCGTCATCCTCTCCCCATCCGCCACCGTTTCCTCGCTGCCTTCCCTTCTGCCAATATACAACCAATCCCGCTACGCGCGCTCGCACACCATCCAGGAGTACTCCCGTCTCGCAGGCAAAGACTGGGTGAATGACCAGCCTCCTGTTGACAGTATGTCCTCCCTTTCCCCCTTTACTGTGCCTTTCCCAATTTATTATATGATTCCCATTCCCTTTTCCACGATATGATCCCCCCCCTCCCAATATCCAACCACCCGCTGACACCAAAAGTGATGGCCTTCACAAACTACAACTTTGGCCACGACGCCTACGACCATACCACCAAACTCTTGACTCGGCACCATTACCCCATTCTACATCATAACCTCAATGGACCAACTCCATTTGGGCCAACCCCGTTTGCAGCACTCCACCATATCACTCACCGACCGCAAAACGGAAGACTGCATACGCCTCCACTCGAACCTCTCGAATCCACCTACAACACAGACGTGACAATATCCATCACGTTTAAAACATCAAGAACATACCTTGAGACTTTATTTCTCCACGATACCCTAGGTTTCATAAAACCGGATACAGTAGCCATTGTTAGTTTTGTTGCCCGTGGTAAGGAGATGGGGGTGTATGTACATGGTGTGAGGTGTGAGGTGGATGGGGGGGTTGTGAGTGGGGTTTATTGCCTTGTCGTTTTTGGTGGTGATGCGGTGTTCACGTCTAATGGAGGGGTTGCGTGTGATGTTGAGGTTGAAGAGTGTACCGGAGGTTGGAGGGTTGTTGTCAGTGAGCGGGGGTGTAGTTTCGTTGAGGTTTATGTGCCTGTGGTGAGCGAAAGGCAAGGTGGACGAGAAGATGTTGAGCTGGGAAATGGCGCAGAGGTGGATGACGATGGCGAAGGTGAACAAGTAATCATCTGGAAAGACGAAAAATACCATCGAGCCGGACGGATGCTCCTTGATGGAAAAGCCGTGGAAGGAGCAGAGATCAAACTCTCCACAAGGGACTGGGAAAAATTGCCCACTCTGCATCACATCGCAAGTGCGTTGGCTGCAATGCCTGTTTACGAGATGGTGTCTGCCGGCTTACGAAATGGTGTCGGCAAGCGCGCCATATAAGTGCCCGGCGGAGAGACTATTTCAAGTTGGACTCACCAAGAAGGACGTCTTGGCCGAGCGGTAGTGAGCGTCGCCCTGTCTCACATCAGTCAACCAGAAACCGCCCCTGTTGGCATATGTTGTATTGTCCGCCAGCAGGCGGTTTCGTAAGGTCCCAAGTTCGATCGAGCCTGGGGCCTGAGCCTTTGTCCTTTTCTTTTTTTTTCTTTTTTCTTTTTCTTTTTCTTTTCCTTTTTGGATCTCATGATGGTATTTCTGGGTAAAGGAATTCGTCTTCACCAAAAGAAAATAGAGGTGATGCGCCGTGAAGCATAAAAAATTATAGATTATTCCGCTCGTCATCACGACTTCCTGATCGTGATTAATCTGAAAAAAAAAAAAAAAAAAAAAAAAAAAAAAAGTTGACCAAAAACCCCAAAGAGCCAGAACATCAAACGCTGCCATATCGCCAAATGCCCTACCATACCCGGGTATAGAAATCGCTCGCTGGTATCCATCCAATGCAACATGTAACAAGAGTGAGAGTCATAAGCAACGTTGAACAGAAGAGTGCCGTGCCTCCGTCGTTTCAAAGCCAGCATCCTGGCCGACAAAATCATAGCATCGTCGTGTCGAAGTGCAACTAGCAACCGCAATCACCCATCCTCCTCCGCAAAAAGTACTCGACTGCACACTCGTTTGGACGCTTGGCGATGGCTTCGAGCAAAAGTCGCTGCAAGTAGTGGGCATCTGCCCTCCCATTGGGTCGAAGTGTGATGAGGCCCCGTGCTTGTGGTGCTGCCCGTTCGAGCTGGGTAAAGTCTTCCCGGGAGCGGTAGATGGTGCAAGCTCGGTTCCGTTCATAGAAAAGCGTGACCGCAAAGACGTGACGGCCATGGTGGGGACGGTAATGGTGCTGTGTGCACCCGTCGTCGTTTGCCGACTGGAGGTGAGGCGCCGGTGACCTCTTCACTCGGATGGATATTGGCAGATGACGGCTGCCGTTGTATGCGTTGTGGTGTTTGTGAGAGTGTATTTGAGGCTTGGTGGGAAACTCTGGGAGCGAGGCAATGGTATCGTGTTTGAGCTGCATGGTTGTTGTTGTTGTTGTTGTTGTTGTTGTTGTTGTTGTTGTTGCACTGAAGAGCGAGGACGGTGACGGTGCAATGACACGGGCTCGTCGAACTCTCGAGAGTTGATATATGACGGCGAGACAAAGACCAGCGAACATGCTTTGATACCAGGAATAAAGGGGAAAAAGCGGTATGTAAGCCCCAGGGCCCGGTCAGCACCAAAGCAGGAGCAGAAGCTTGGCCTCGGCGTCGAGGAAAGATTGCAGCGAAATAAAAAGAAGACAAAACCCACATGCATGCCGCTCGTCGAACTAGTTTATTTCCAGCCGACTACTTTGCATGCGGCTGCGTGGGGGACACTAAAGTGATATATCGGGACAAGGCATGACGCGAGCCTTATAATCGCGGAGCCTCATCACCGAGCATGAAGGCGACGGCGAGGCAACCTGCTCTCGCTCGTCTCAAACATCCACAGCCACTTGGCTGGTGACAAGACGCCGTGTTTTGGGTAGACCGAGCATCGTGATTTGGCACCGTCGTCAGCTTGCTCGTTGTAAGGCACTCGGGAATTTGGACGGTGAGGCTGCCCGGAAGCGGCGCTGGCATGACCTGAAACGAGCTAAACCAGGGCAAATGACGTTGGACGCCAGGCTTCCTCACTCGTCCGACGTCGGCTCACCGCAATATTTGCATAGGGATCATCGATGCGAAAAAGGCCTTTTCAAGGTCTGGACAATGTTTCGCAAGGCAGAAGTCTCGAAACGAACTTGCCGACAGGTTTGACTGCGAGATGATGACGTCGAGAGGCCTGTTGGGAGAATGGAAGAGCAACCAACTCGGCACACCGGGAAGTTGAGCATGAAAAAGAAACCAACTTCAAGCGGTACTTCGGCAAATCTCAAGCGTCTAATTCGTCATGTGCCGTGGCATTGTCTTTCAGCATGTGCTGGAGAATGATGTCAAGTGAAGACGCCCTCACCAGTCTGGAGCTCAAGGCTGCGGTGATGGAACCTCACTGTCAACGCCAAGCCAGCGTCGGCGGTGGGTACGTCGTCCGCGAATGATAGCTGAGGCGCAATGAGGCATAGCGCGTCGCTGAAACGCGTCCCCAGCTTGTGGTGGGCCATCATTGAGCCCCTGTCGATTCTGAGACAAACGGTTTGCGGGGCTCTTGTTCGCATGAAAACGCAAACAAGACCTCATCTGCTGGCAGCTGGCCTCATGTTATGATTTAAAGATACCAAGACGCCAGCGTGTCTGTCTTTGCGACTCTCGCGGAGCCTTAGCTCCTTGCCTCAATTGTATTTCCGCGATGCTATTTTGGTGCGGCCAGGTGGTTGCTAGGCAGGCCGAAAAAAAGAAAATAAACAAATACCAGATCTTTTGAACGGATCGATCGAACTTCGGATGCGATGGCGGGAGATCAGACATGACGATCTCCCCGCTTGGCTAAAGCTGGGTAGTTTCTCTTGGGTCGTCAAAGTTCACCAAGTCCAGATGTTAATCACATTTTGGTGTAGACCTCAGTGTCAGTGTATGTCGTGCAACGTCGGTGTTCTGGGGCAGATCTGGAACCGAGGCCTAGTGGGACAGAGACAGTCAGCCCGTCCTGAAATTCCAAGTGGTCGCGTTTGGAGTTGCCTGTCAACAGGATGTGGGGTGAAGCCCATAATTGCTCAGCTCATCTTTGGGAAGGAGGACACTAACGAAATCAACACAACAGCTTCTGCTGCTGCCCTGCCGAGCCTTCCTTGCACCGTGCAGCGCCCCCTTGCACCCCTTACTGCGTGCATCCCCGTCACCCTTCCCTGAGAAACGCGTTTCTGAGATCCGTCCCTTCCTTTCATCTGGCATTTCGCCCCGTGTTTCCTCAAACTTTTTTTTTCTCTTCCACTTCGTTTCCCATTCCGAACCATTGCCACAATCCGAACCTCGGCTTCGATCTCACTTTTTTGAGTCTCGATTTGATCTGAACTCTTCGAGATCCGCTTCGTTCACCCGTTCTGCAGCTTTTGCGACATCACCGTTGCCCGCTTTCGACATGGCGCTGCAGACTGCATACAAGCAGTTCCTCGCTGCGCCAAGCTCATCCGCGCTGGCCGCAGACGCGTCGTTGCACTACATTACCACGACGACTAGTTATACTGGCGCTACCGAGATCATCAAGCACCTGGGCACCCAGCGCAACCAGATCAAGAAGAAGAAGGAGACCCCGCTCTATGCGATCGAGGGCCAGAACGCAGTTGTCACAGAGGTCGAGACCACATTGGAGTTTGTTACTGGCGGAGGCTCCTACCTTCCCGGCCTCGACGACAACTTTCTGGCCGACCGTACCGTTTACTTCCCGATTGTAAGCGCATTCTCTTGGATGCCCCGCGAAATGTTTCTCCACTGACATGCCCCTCCACAGATCCACATTGTGACGTTTGACGGCCAGGGCAAGATCACACAGATCCGCCAAAGCTGGGACCAGGGATCGCTTCTCAAGCAGCTCGATGTTATTGGTAAGACTGGCCGCAACTGGCCGATCCGTGACAGCAAGGACCAGATTGGTCTGATCACAAGATGTGTCAAGCCGGTTGAGGGTGCAGCGGCCGTTCAGGAGACGGTCGTGCGCTCGCGGACCAACTCGAACAACATCATGCGGGACCCGCATGCATCGCTGGCGCTCTTTGCGCCGCGCGAGGAAGTCGAGAGTTCTGCCCCGTCAGTGGTGTCGCCGTACGCCGGAAACCGCCCTCGCCAACGCTCGTTCACCGAGATCTTAGGCGACGAGCCTGAGGAGGATGAGGGCTCGCCAACCAGGGGCCGCGAGCGTTCCCAGTCTCCCAGCAAAGCCATTGCACCCAAGATCGGTGCTGGCAAGAACTTCCAGCCTATTCGTCTCTTTGAGGCTGATGAGAACGAGGAGGTCGACCAGGAAACGCCCAAAGCCTCTCCTGAGAAGCTTGTTCGCCCAAACCCGAAGAAGTACCAGCATTTTGACTTTGCCGACGGATCGGAGCCTCAAGATCAACCAAAGACCGGCGTGGACTTTGACCAGAAGCCAAAGACCAAGCACGACAGCAACTGGTCGTTTGATGACTTCGTGACGCCTCAAAAGCCGACGGCAACTCGTGTTCTCCACAAAGCTCGTGAGGTTCGCCACTGGGGTAATGAAGAGGATGTAGTTGAGGACAGCCCGGAGCGGAAGCCAGCTGCCACCAAGCCGCGTCGCGATGCGGAGGCACACTTCGAGTTTGTGGATGACGGTCCGAATACGGCTGAGCCGCGCATCATCGGACGTCCTCGCGGCGCCGCCCACAACACTGGCTTGGGCTTGTACGAGAACAATCTTTACAACGAAGACGGCTCGGCCCCGACTCCTGGCCCTGCCCCGCTCGGCAATATCACAAACCTTGGAGGCCGTCGAAAGGACTTTGACGCCCACTTTGTTGTGGCCGACCAATCGCCCAATGCTGGCAATGGCAACGGCGCGAAGGTGGACCCCTCAAAGATCAGTGACGATCGCAAGAAGGCTGTCAACATGATGCAGAGCAACTGGGATGCATACGACGAGTCGCCGGCGCATAAGGAAAACAGCAACCCGAACTCGAAGAACCCTATTGACGACCGGGGTATCGCGATCGCAGGAGACGGCATGGGCGGCAAGAAAGGAACCAACCGTGACTGGCTTTTCGGTGACGACATTGAGAAGCCGGTCCGCGCCATTCCCGGGAAGCAGCCCAAGAATGCAAAGTCGGATAACTTCTGGGACTTTTAAATCTCGGCGCGGGCTCCTGAAGGAAGAAACAACAACGGATAATGTCTGTTTATGAATATATGTATTGACGATGATTCATGAGGGAACAACATACAATGTTACACCGAACCCCTGGTTCTGGAGGCTGCCCATGGAGATTTCGTTTCCTCTGTCTGTATCGGCCACTCGCAACTCGTGGCGATCCCGCATTTCCTTCGGTTTTGTTTTGGAGGAGTTTTAGGAAGGATGCCGGACTTGCATGGAAAATCGCTCCACTTCGCGGTACCGGGCTCTCGGGAATACCTGTTGTGTTATCATTGTTGGATTGTGGTGTTCTCACCTGGTCTTTTTTTTTTTTAACTGAGTAGGACTCGGGATGTGTCTAGCCTTTCATAGTCTCGACGTGAGATAGCTGAACGCGACATTTACTGAAGATGGCTGGGTGACTCTTGCAAGACACTGAGTGACAACACGAACCGACGGTGACAGGCTCACGGTTCCCTGCTGCTGTTGTTAGGATTATCATTTCCTTGGGCCCTTGAACAACTGGCAATTCAGCCACCCAAAGTCTGCTAAAGATATATACTCTCAATCTTTCTCTAACCTTGTCTTTGCTCATCCATCGATAAGCACGGTAACAGCAATAGGAATAACCTTCACCACTTCCCGAGAACCCAAACCTTGAACCATACCTTACCTCCGGCCGTGCCTTCAAACTAAAAGCGGGGTGGTCTCAAAACCCGTACAAGTTCCCAAAATGAACTTTCACACCTCATCGTTATCACCGCTCACGGGAATCAACACTCGCTTCTGACCACATCACATCTTAATTACAATGGCAGCATCAAACATCTCACTTCTCTTATCCCTCAATGCCAACATCGCCATTCAACTTGCCCTATCCCTCAATCATGGCATCGACACGAAAATTCCTCTGCTCAACCCTCGCCTGCCCGGGTCTCTACTACAACAACCCCAAACGGGCAAAGGTGCTTATTGTTGGCCTCCCAAACGCGGGTAAAACCACGCCTAATACACGCCTTTTGAAAGAGCGTGGTTGGTTGCAACCTCGAGGGATCCGAGGGAGGATTCAGGTGGTTCGGGCGTGGACGCACACGATGCGCAAGAGGGGTATCGTTCTTATTGGTCTTGATGTTGGCCATCGCCTTGACGCTGGGGATCATGATGGACTGGATGGGCGACAACAAGGTGGACAGGATATTGGCGACCATTGTCGACTCGAGCCACAAAACACGGACGGACGCTATCGCCGGGGGTTCAAGGCTATTGTATTCATCCTCGATGCTGCGGAGTTACATGCTTTGGCTGGCGTTGCGGGGGATGGGGTGCCGGTTTTGGTGTTGCGGGATGAGCTTGATAGGGGCGGGTGACACGTAATGTGATTCCCACCCGTGGTGAACGTGAGCTCACTTGGAGTCGGCGAGAAAGCCGGACGTGATTTGGGAGAGGCTTCGGATGGGGGAAATAACAGGTCGGCCGGCGAGGGCGTTTGCGCGCCCGATGAGGATCAGGGTGGGATAATTCTGGGGAGGGGATTAGATGGTGAGAGTCTGAGGGGACCAGTGGAAGTTTGTTCAGTAAACATGTGTATGTCAGATGTATGACCAGGTACCGGGTATCTTGCTAACAAACCAACCACTCCATTCTAAACACCTCTGTCCAGTTCCATCCTTACGATCCAAACGCCGCGCTACCAAAGTCCAAGCCAATATTCCATACCCAGCGTCTCAACAAAGAAATTTATACACCCTCTTCCAAACTGGCCACGTCTTCTTCTCTTCCCTCTCCAGCGCCGCAAGAACCGGCAAGTTAAAACCCCTCCGCCCCGTATCAACATCCATGTCCCTAATCCTCACCACCTTGGTACGAAACCACAGCTTATGCCCAACATAAAACACGGCTACAATCGGGACACACATGTACTGCAGAAAGAAATTCTGCGCCCTGCTCCGCCCATTGACCGCACCCAGTGACGGTCCCCGGTCTGTATCCCCTGTCAGGACCTGCGGCGTCTCAACGGGCCATGCGGCCGTCCAGAACTGCGCTATCAGCACAATCGCGTTGAACGCTAAACCCACATAAGACCCGGCGACGCCCGCTTGCGCGCGAAAGGCGATTTCATCCAGGGAGCGACCTTTCGCCGCCCATGCTTTTCTAAAGCGGATGTGGGCGAGGCAGATGGAGCCCCATGTAAAGATGGACGAGAGGCCGGAGACGGCGAGCAGCCAGTCGAGGATGTTGGCTTGCTCGGGGAGGTCGGCGAGATACCCTAGGAGACCAACGAGGGAGGCGACGATGATGGCGACGAGGGGTCTGCCGCGGCGGTCGACGTAGCCTAGGATGGCGGGGGCTTGGCGCTGGTCTGCGAGAGCCGCGAGGGTGCGCGAGGAGCCAAAGACGGCTGAGTTGCCGACTGAGATGACGGCGACGAGGATGACGCCGTTCATGACGCCCGGGAGGATCGAGATGCCGGCGGATTCAATGGCGATGACAAAGGGGGAGGCGGATGTGTCGACCATGGACTTGGCGCCGCCGAGCAGACGCGGGTGGTTGTACGGTACCAGCAGCCCCACGAGGGCGAGGGCTACAATATAGAAGAGGGTGATGCGCCAAAAGACTTGCTTGATGGCTGTGGGGAGGGACTTTCGCGGGTTGACGGTTTCGGCCGCAGCCAGGCCAACAAGTTCTGTTCCAGCAAAGGCAAAGGCGGCCGTGACAAAGACGGAGCAGAGGCCTTTGAAGCCGTTGTGGAAGGCTCCTGGGTCGCTCCAGTATTTCCCTCCGATATACCCTTCGTCTGGGTATCCGCCAATGTTGATGACGATCCCAAGCAGGATGAAGCCGATGACGGCCGTGATTTTGATGATGGCAAAGATAAACTCGGCTTCGCCGTAGCCTTTGACGCCAAAGAGGTTGATGGTGACGATGGTGACGAGGAATATCGTCACAAATATCGATCGGTGTAGGCCGCTGTTCCAATACCCAACAGTCAACGACGCGGCCACGATTTCCAGCGGCAAGACGATCAGCCATTGCATGGCATAATTCCAACCCATGGCAAAACCCCACGCCGGATCGAGAAACCTCGTCGAATATGACGAAAACGAGCCGGCCACCGGAAACGTAACTGCGAGTTCGCCGAGGGCTTGAACGGTGCAGTAAAGCATGATCCCTATGAAGCCGTAGGCGACGAGCAAGGACGCCGGGCCCCCCATGTTGAGAGACTTGCCCGAGGCCACAAATAGGCCGGTCCCTGCATCGGTCAACTCAAATCCCCCTTACTCTCAAACCACAGACATACCAATAGAACCACCAATAGCGATCATCTGCAAATGCCTCCCCTTCAGCTCCCTCGACAAGCTCGTATTCGCCGTATAAAAAGTCGCCGCCGCCAAATCAAAGTAATGCGCCCCCTGATGCTCACGCTCACGAGAAGGCACATACTCCAGATGATTTCCCCCCGCATCGTCATCCTCATCATCCTCATCATGATAGTCACCACCGCGCACACTGCCCGTCCCCCTTTCGCTGTCCTCACGACTATGAACCACAATCCTGGGCGTGATCCGTCGGTTCGGATCCCGTCTAAACGAATTCAGCCATCGTCCAAGGGCGTCACTCCCCCTTTCCCGGCGTCCACGTGGTCGTTGGTCGTTGTACAGATATGCAGGTTCCCGGCCCCAGATGCTCCCTCCATCCTGGCCGCCACCGGACTCGGTCTTGAAGCTGAGCCGGTTCAGCTCTAGGTCGCGGTCTGTGGCCATCACGTCCGTTTCTCTCAGAAAACGAAAACAGTGATCTGGGTTCAAGAGAGGGCACCGATATCAAGTCGCAAATCGTTCGGGAACTAGTTCCGGGGTGCGGGTTCATGTCACTGGACACTTGGCGGCATCATCTTCGTAGCTGCCGTTGGGAACTCGGCAGATCTTCGAGCGCTTCCAGGGCTGTTTTGGTGTTTCAATTGTGTGTATCTTTGAGAACAGGAACAAGAGACGTCCAAAGAAAAGCACGAAAGATAAAAAAAAATCGGAGGGAAAATAAAAAGGAGAGATGACACGGCACGGCACAGCCAGACAGGACAGGGCTGGCTGAAGGATGTTCTCTCTCTCTCAAAAAGAGGCTGGATTTGGGAGATGGCTTATCATGGCCAGCTGGGGTATCATTTTCTACCTTACCTTGAGCCCTATTGCTTGCTGGGCTTGCCGCGGCGAGTGTGCGGTGCAGCAGCATTGGCGACGCAGTCAATTGGTCCCCGACGCAAGTGTGATGAGAAGTGCGACTGCTGGACGGCTTGACGGGAGGATGCACGGCAGGGGGTCATCCCACACTCAACGACTTCCCGTGAGGTGGGGGGGGGACCAACCAATCCAGGCGCAACCCAAGCGAAGGTCCCGTCGTCGACTGGTAAGGCAGCTGGAACTTTACCACGCCACATCTCTCCCTCCCCTCCGTCGATCCCATTGATCCGCTTTTGACGACCTTTCAATGTCCAAAGGGATGCCACCCTTCGCCTCACCGGATGGACGGTCCCGGCCGGGCTGGCTGGCTGGCGCTCTCACCCCCACCCGCCGAATTTCACCGCACGGCGTCCACGTCAGGATCTGTTAATATCCGTGATAATTCGGTGCGCAACAACCAACACATCTCCAATACTCCGTCGCCTATAGCGCGGCCTGGTTCCGACGCAACGGCGAGGGACAATTTGGGAGTGTTGTATCGCCCAGCCCTGCCAACCTCTCCCTCCCCAAACATAACCGGATGCCTGATGCCTGCCTCCAATGGAACGGCGGCTGATAAGCACTGGGTGGTATTAGGATTCAGACATGGGTGCTGCACTGTTCGACAAACAAAACCATGTGGCCTTTCCTCCATCAGTTTTCCGTCGGATTATTTACTCCTGCTTATTTTCTCCTTGTCCGGGGACTCTTCGTTGATGTCTGCCCTTGCTTGCGGTCTGTGATACGGACAGCCAATGGTGGCCGTTGCCGAGGAAATGTCTCACCTTATCTCTCCTCCCCGGTGTCGCACCACACCTTCCCACACTTTTCAACAATAGAACAGGAACCGGGACACGTAGAGATACCAACCCGTCCGACGGGAGTGAACAAACCGGAAAACTCAAATCACAGCAACAAGCCGCTGACTGGCCAAATTTGATATCCGAACAGGGGCACATTTCAGATTTAAGCTGCCCAAACACCAAATATGTACGGTATGCTTACACTACTGACACAGACACAGACACAGACACAAAACCGCCCCAACACCAATGATGAGAATTGCCTCCCGTAAAGAACCGATCCAAGTCCCCATTTAATAATCCGGCCACCTAAATACTACCCTAATGCTTCTCTCGTTTCCTCCTCGTCCAACCCGTATGGAACAACGGCCCCATATCAAACCTGGGGAACGGATGCGCCTCCGTATTAAACACAACCTTGTCGAGCGGCAACAAATCATCATCCGAGAACAGCAAGTAGAAATACTTGAGCGTCTCCGCCAGCCAAAAGCTCTCCATGTTGTCCTTGAACACGGGCGGCAGTACATTCGCGTTCGATAACGACGTGAAGCCACTGCCGTCCTCGACCGCCGTGTAGTTCATAAAACTCTTGAACATCTCCCAGCCCCAGTCCCGGTACGTTTGATCGCCGGTGATGCGCCACATGTAGAACAAGCTTTCTACCGTCTCGGGCCGCTGTAGGTTGTGGCTGTCGAACTGCTTGACCTCAAAGTCCTTGCGCCAAAACGCCTCCGGATCCGGGTCGAATCCTACGGGCGCCTGGTGGTCAGCGCCCTCTTCGGGATGCGGCTTTGCAATCTTGAAGTAGGTGATCTCGCCTGCCAGACCGGTTTTGGTGGCCTTGTACATGCCCCAGCACGTTTGCATCAGCTCCCGCGCGAGCTGCATGTCCTTCTTGTCTTGCTTGCTCCACTTCTTGTTCAGACTCGCTTTTCGCTCCGTCTGACCGCCTGTCGCGGCCAAGGCGATGGTGCCGGGCATGAAGCACACAAGATGATCCATCTTGGATGACAGCTCGCCGTCCAGACCGCTGGGTCGTTCGCCAATGATGGTGAACTGGGCGTGCTCCGTATACGTGACGAGGTGCTTGCGCACGCCCTTGAGGGCCTCCTTCCACATATCTCGGTAGACAAACTCCTTCTTGTTGGTCTGAAGGAACTGTTTGATCAGATATTCATAGTACGAGTCGCCGCGGCTGCCAAGACGGATGTTGTTACCGCGGAACTCGCCCGTCTTGGGGTAGATGAAGATTGGCACAAGGCCGTCCTGAGCGGCGTTGTCGTCAATCACCTGGATGGCCTTTTCAGCCTTGTCCCAGAAATCTTTCTCGCCCGTGAGCTTGGCGAGGTATTTGAACTCCAGCTGGAGCGTCGCCGCCTCAGCAGTCGAGGAGGCGCCCATATCCGCATGAGACTCGAGACCCTTGAACTCAGCCAGGTTCACGCTGGCATAGGGAATGCCCGAAGGCGAGTCGAAGGCAGCCATGAGACGGTCCGCTAGGTCCTTTGCCTTCTCCAGATACAAGTCCTCGCCCGGTTTTCCGGGATCATCGTCCGGAATAGGGGCGAGGTTGGGGAATGTGGTTGAGAGATAATGGGCGGACAACAATCCACCCATCATGCGAATCGTCGTCTCGAAGGTGTTTACGTCCTGGTTCTGGTCCCATGTAAGCTCCTTGGATAGCCACTCCCTCGCATGCGTGAGCTCTTTGGTCATGTTCATCAACATGAGGGTGTCCAGGGAGTCGATGATGATCCACCCCAGCCCCTTGGGCGCCATGTTTCTGCCCGTTTTTGACACCGGGTGAAACTCGTCGTAACCTAACGTACGTCAGCGCCTTGTCCAACGAACGGCAACGTCAACTTTGCTTACCCCAGGCATATCTCTCATACGCCCCCCAGCTCAACCTCATGGCCTCAACAACCCTCCTCCTCCTCTCCTCCCAATCATGCTTCCCTGACGTCGACTTCGGCCTATCGCCCCTGACAAGACCCCACTCGCTGAGCTTGTCCCTAGCTTTATCATGGCGATCCGTGTATTGCCCAACGTACCACAGCGTGATCAGCAGCGCCACCACAACGATGCCAAACCACCTCCTCCATCTGCATCGCCTCGAAGACCTCCCCGACGGTGTGTATGCGTATGGCTTATCCTTGTACATGGGTAACGCGGCCCGGCTGGGACTCATAAAATCACCCACCCGGTCCGGCAGCCCGCCCAGGACACCTGATCGTGGGAGTCCACCCGATCGGTTCGACGATCCGGACGACGCCCAGAGCCGGTCCTCGAGCTGCCGCTGCGGGTTGGAAAACGACGGGGTATTTTTTGGTAGGGAAAACGACATGATTCGTCTGGTAAGGGTGGTGGTGGTAAAGTGCTCTTTAAGCAGCTATTCGTTCTCCGATCTACCAGGCTCTACTTCGACTTCGAATCTCATCGGGCAGTGTACTTTGGTGTTCCGTGCAATCGGTGGTTTCGTTTCGCTTCGGCACACGAGGAAGAGAAAATGCTTCTCAAAATCCAGCGAGCAAACGGAATGTTTGCTGGAGGGGCGCGCAATCCAATTCGCAAAGAAGCGCCGCCCTAAAAAGGGCAATGAGTAAGTCCCCTTTTGGAAAAGGAACCCTTGGTAAAGAGGGTGCGGACAAAACAAAATGTACAGAAGAAGATTAATGGGAGCAGGAGGATAAAAAAACGCGGCTTCGCATTCGCCAGGTGGCTCTTACTACTATCCCTAGACACTAGGCGCGCGGAGACGTAGGGACAAAATGCAACACGGTTGCTTAAATAGCCGCCGCGATTCAGCGTAGCGCGCTTCCGCCCGTCCCGGCGTCGATGGTGGACCTTGCGGGCTACCTGTGGGGTGCAGAATGCTTGGCTGAATTGGCAGTCCTTGACAAAAGATTCGGTACAAGCGGATGCTGAACGGTCAATTTTGAAGTATGAACGCAGTTAAACAACTGTAGAAGATAGGTAGGTTGTATTGGACTATTGGGAATAATGTTCAACGGCTGCCGGTTTCTTGGCATCGCACATCAGGTCCTTATGTCAAGATATCTCGGTTTGTCCCGTCACCGACCTGGAATTGACGAGATACAAACCCGAACCCTGATGCTTAGCAATGTGGGTTTTGTGCATTGCTGGAGGCTTGACTTCTCGTTGGGCGTCGTAAGGCGATTTTGTTCGGATTGACAGTCGTCCAAAGTTACGTGCTTGGCGTTCAGGTTTTTGGGTTCGGGTTCGTTGACTTATTGCATGGATGTATACTTTTTACAGCATTTCCAAAGACAACACGCCCTTCCCGGGCGTCACACCAACTTAGGACCAACGCATCATGGGCGCATCAGAGTTTAGAAACTACCCGTTTCTAAACGGCGAGGAGTTTGTTGAGGCATGTCACCTTCTCGACCGACGTTATTGCCAAGCCTCTATTGGGAGCGAAAGACGGCGATGGCGACTGGATGTCATCACGGCCCTCAATGTGTCCTTTTCCCTCGGTCAAGAATACAACACCTACATCTCCATTATCAAGACGATAACTGGTCAGCCAGACGATGAAGGGTTGTCTTCATGCCTCGAGGCATTCTCCCTTCAAGGCAACCAACCGGATGTAGACATGGAGGTCGATGCAGATGTGGTGGCTGCCGAGAAAGCCGACGAGGTACGAGCAGCCCACTTTACTCAGTCAAACAATGTACTCACACATGAAGCACTTTGTGACGTCTGGGAATTCAAATTCGCATCTAAGCAGTGAACCGCATCTCGGCAAGGTCAAGTATGAGATTATCTTGCACCCAACATACCAGGTTCCCTGCCTCTGGTTCGCCTTGAGCGATTTGAGGCCGGACGAGAACCCGCTAGACATCGACGTCGTCTTCCGACACATCGTGCCAGACGAGTACAAGTCCAGGCTTCGCAACGCTGGCCCGATCGGTGGAATCTCGATGGATGTGGGTACTCTTCTCTCAAATTCCTTGCAGCTGTCGAGCAGTTAACTAGCAGACTCTGCAAGTGAGAACAAGACCTATACTAACAAACCGTTTCTTGTTCCCTCGCCAATAGCACCACCCGATCACAGGCCTTCCAGCCTTTTTCATCCACCCCTGCATGGTTGGCGAAGCCATGTCGGAATTCGACTGCTCAAAGGAGACCTACTTGATAGTATGGATAGGTCTGGTTGGAGCATGTGTCGGGCTGAACGTGCCGTCTGAGATGATGCTCGAGCAGTCGGAGGTCATAAAAACCGGGCTCAATGCCTGAGTTTAGTCCCAGCTCCTGAGGCAATGACCTTCTGGCTCCACTAAGCGATTTACTCGTCGTCACTGTCCTCCTCCATGGCCACATCCGAGTCGCTTTCTTCCTCCTCATCTCTTGGACGCTTCGTGCCGCGACTCTCGGGCGTTCCAGCGTCCTTCATGACATGATCAGCAGGGCCGGGAGGCTTGGCCGGGAGACCATGCGGCGCTGGTGGCACAGTGCTGGTACCGCCGGGTACTGGAGCATTGAAGATGCTTTGCTGGAGATCGGAAACTTCGACCTGGGCGGCAGAGGTAGGAATCTTGAAGGTACCGTCGAGCTTCGCAATAGCATTGGACTTGGATTTGGCATAGCTAACTTTCTGCTGTGGCATCAGCACACCCCGTCCAATACACATACAGTTAGACAATAAAAAGAACTATGCATACCATCGGACGGCCAAGGAACTCGTATCCATCTAGTGATCGCAGCGCTTGTGTGGCTGTCTGAATGTCTCGATACACGATGTGCGCCTGACCGCGCATCTTCATTGTTTTGAGAGCGACCACGTCAAGGACAGGACCGTGTGTGGAAAAGATCATGTAGAGAGCCGTGCGAAGGTCTTCTTTTTGTACTTTGCTCGAGGGGAGGTTTGTGACATAGAGGGTCTGGTTTGGCGGCACCGACACGACTTTGGCTGGGAGGCCGTGAGGGAGAGTACGGGTCGCCATTGTCGCGTTTCTGCAGAGTTGCCGTCAAATACGCTATATAGTCACCGCGTCTGGTGAATTGAGCGAACGGGATGTCGTCGGGTTCGTTTGCTTGGTTGTCGCTGTTGGTTGTTGATCGCGTCGGTTGTCAACCAGTGGAGGAGTTCACAAAAAAGTTGGGTCCACTGTCCCTAGCAAGAAACCCCTTGGGGTGTGCGCAGCGGCCCGGTTGTCGCTGGGGAACCCCTCCACAGTGCCTCGTCACAGCCCACCACAAAGCTCCGCGAGCATCACCAACTTCCAACTTCTCCCACTACACACAACGGCGATAGTAGAGAGCTCCTCCTATCGCAAATACCCGCAAAATGGCTGCGCCAGAGGTCCACCACCTTTTCCACAACCCGATTGCGGACCACTCGTTCTCGGCCGACCGCAAGACGCTAGCCATCGCCCGCGACACCACCGTCGAGCTCTACTCCAAGGTCGGCAGCGCTTTCAAGCTCAAGGACGAGCTGAAGGGCCACGACAAGACAGTGACCAGTGTTGACATTGCTCCAAACTCGGGACGCATTGTCTCCTGCTCCCAGGGCAAGTCGTCTCCGAGACTCCCGAGCGCCAACCTCCTTGCTGACAGCCCCTATTAGATCGCAATGCGATTGTCTGGGAACCCTCCCCACAGGGCTACAAGCCCACCCTTGTCTTGCTGCGAATCAACCGTGCCGCCACCTTTGTGCGCTGGTCCCCCTCTGAGACTAAGTTTGCCGTCGGCTCTGGCGACAGATTGATCGCCATCTGCTACTTCGAGGAGGAGAACGACTGGTGGGTCTCGAAGCATCTCAAGAAGCCCATCCGTAGCACCATCACGACGGTTGCCTGGCACCCCAACTCGGTGCTTCTCGCTGCCGGGTCGACCGACGCACACGCTCGAGTCTTTTCCAGCTTCATCAAGGGCGTTGACGCCCGTCCTGACCCCAGCGTCTGGGGCGAGAGACTGCCCTTCAACACTGTGTGTGGTGAATTCTTGAACAATTCGGCCGGATGGGTACACGCAGTGGCTTTCTCCCCGAGCGGTGACGCTCTGGCCTATGCTGCCCACGACAGCAGCATCACGGTCGTCTACCCGAGCGGGCCAGACCAGCCTCCCAAGGCTGTCATTAGCGTTAACACCCAGCTGTTGCCTTTCATGAGCATTATCTGGAACGGCGAAGCTGAGATCGTTGCCGCAGGCTACAACTGCGAGGCCTTCCGCTTCAAGGGCGGCCTGAATGGATGGCAGCTGAGTGGAACCCTCGAGGCTAAGGGACGGCCCGGCCTGAGTGACAACCGCGAAGATTCTGCTTTGAACATGTTCAGGCAGATGGACCTGAAGGGTAAGGTAAAGGACGATACGCAGCTGAACACTGTCCATCAAAACACAATCACCATGCTGCGGCCTTACGAATCGTCTGGCGATTCAGTCAGGAAGTTTAGCTGTAAGTCACCCGTTTCCACAGAGTCTCAAGCCACTAACATGGAAAAGCATCGGGTGTCGATGGAAGACTTGTTATTTGGCACACATAGATTTGCTTTAGCAAGCATCAATGGAACAAACTGCAGGCTACGAGACCTGAGACATCAGCCTCAAGCGTTTCTGAGATATGACGTACCCAGCCAACGCCTTTGGGTCATTTCCGATTGGCTCAGTGCAGAACAGTTAAGAGAATACTTGTGCCGGGACCAGATAACTATTTAAGAGCGGGAAACAGACAAAATCTACGATGATGGCTTCCCTGATTGCATTTTGATACTAGTGCGGACAGAATGGACTATCACGATGAGTTCCACCCGCGGTGTGACACGCCTCACAGTCGATACACACCCTTGTATGAAAGGCGCTCCCAGTCATCGTCAACGAGACAGCGACCGAGTTACGGCCAGGGCGCAGCCTTCGAGTTGACATTGAGCCCATATGCGGCTCTACCTTCTGGTAGCCATCATGTCCGCGCCCCTGCCAGACTACCACCCCTAGGAATCATACAAGACGATCAGCCGTCACCACCCTTCTTCAAACATATCGATTGGCATGGTACTAAAAGCCACCGCCTCCCTAGTTTTCCACCTGGAAGCTATTCACCACATCCAACCAGCCAAGCAAACGAATCGGCATCCGGCCCAGAGCTAGACCACGAACGGAGACGAGTCTATTCCCTCGTTTACTCCTCAGCATCCTCGGGCTCGTCAGAATCATCAACCACGTCACCACCCGTCAACCCTTCCCCATCCCACCTCAGATCAGGAAGAACACCCCCGCCACTCCCCCCAGTTTCGGCCCTGGCCTTCTTTGAGAATGAACTCACCAGCTCTCAAGCCCCGATTCCCATCTGCCACCACCACCGTCACTCCCAAATCTACGCCATCTGCCTCGCCGCAACAAAACGCTACATCCTCACCCACCGCGAAAACTACCACGCCCGCGAAGCCCCAGGCCCCTTACGAACTGCCAACCACAACGAACGCTACGCGCCCTACCGCCGACATCAACCCCGAAGCAACAGCAGCACCAACAACAACCCCATCTCCGCTCTCCTCAACCGCTTCTTACCCCCCGGCACACCCATCCCTCCCTCCACGTCCCAAATCAGCACACCGAATTACCCCTTCAGCGAAGCAACCGAATCCCTCCTCCAAAACATCACAACCATCTGCTCCGTCCTCTGGCACCGGGCCCAACGCACTCGACTAGACGAGATAGGCGTAGAACGACGAACCGTCTCAGAGATGGGCGATCTCCTAAGCTGGGCCGAAACAATCGAGTTCGCAGGACGGGGAGAGATAGGCCGGGCTTGCGTGGGAAGGACAAACGACATTAACCTGGAGGAGGTAATCCGCTGTGGGAGGATGCTATGCGGCGTACTCCAGGACTGGGAAGGCGAGGGACGGATTGGGCAGCTTCTTTAGACGATCACACGCTGTAGTATCTTGCATTATCTGTTTCAGCGCATTCTGTTTGGGGAGGACCTAGACAATGGCATGGGATGTTGCACACGTGCCCTCTCTTTCATACCACCGTCAGAACTAGATAAGGCTGTGATTTGCAAACGCCACTAAAGTTTTTGCCTTCCGAATGACTGTTCCGTGCATCTCAACAAGAAAAAAAAAAAATGATAAAATAGAAAGCGAAAAAAAAAAAAATGAAGAAAACCTGTGGTCTAAAACTCTAAACGGTTGTTTTCGGTGATTCACTGGTCACCATCTCACGATAACCGATTCATGCCGCTGAGAGCTGGGAGCTTGTGGGGCAGCCGTTGGGCTCTGTTCCCGTCACCTGTCACCGTCTATCGATCCCCTGAATGAGCATTAGCCCACACAGCAAAAGACACCCTGTGAGCCAACAGGCTAGCCTACTGCGGCTGCGGCAAGCAAATGATATGCAGCTGACAAAGCGCAAAATCTTTCCGCAGTTTGATGTCATGGACCGATGCAGGTTACCCCGCCATGAGCGCTCGTGGGGTCTCACCGCCTACCTTTTGCCGTCTGGAACCCAATGGAAGACAATAATATCCCCCCTCGTGTTTACTTGCTGTGCTGAACTAGGGAACAGAGATGGGGAGAAGAATAGGCCGTAATATGGCTAATTGCTCTACCTAGAAACTGCGTTGCAGAAATAATCAAATCTACCTCCGGTCCAGTTGATCCCAACTCAACCATACGTGAAAAAGAGAAATCTTGACTACCAGCACTTTCGTAGAATCTGAGTAGAGTCATGCTCTCTTTCTCCGCCCCCATCCAACCAAACCCCAGTCCTATCCCGGTGCCCTCCCATAAGCATCTGTGTAGGTCTGGCTGTAGATGCTGTCGTAACGGGCATTACCTTCCTCCTCCCCAATTCATTGCGAGCCATCCCAGCTTTTCCTCCTTCAAAGGTCGTCATCGTCCTCCTCGTTGGGAAGAGGCAGGGCAGCAGCCTCCGCCATCTCGGCCTGGTACTGGGCAAGAAGGGCCTCGTCGACCTGGGCCGTCGGGGGAGCAAGAGCAGGGGCAGCGACAAATTCCTACTCATCAAGTTAGTCGCAAGATCACTGCTGGGATGCGAATTCGGCTTACGAGGGCATTGTTGCCGACGAGCTTGCGAGCGAGCCAGAGGAAAGGCTTCTCAAAGTTATAATTGCTCTTGGCACTGATGTCGTAGTACTGGAGGTTCTTTTTCCGGTGGAAGGTGATGGTCTTGGCCTTGACCTTGCGCTCCTTGACATCGACCTTGTTGCCGCAGAGAACGATAGGGATGTTCTCGCAGACGCGGGTCAGATCACCTAAAGATATCGTGGTTAGTCATCTAAAACCAAGTGCAAGAGTAGGATAACTTACGATGCCAGTTGGGCACGTTCTTGTATGTGATACGGGAGGTGACATCGAACATGATGATACCGCACTGGCCGTTGATGTAGTAACCATCACGGAGACCACCGAACTTCTCCTGACCAGCGGTATCCCAGACGTCGAACTGGATCTGACCGAAGTTCTGCGATGGGTTAGGAATGGGCTCTGAGACATGCCGCCGGCGTAGTCAACTTACGGTAGTGAAACCAAGGGGGTGGACCTCGACACCGAGGGTGGCCATGTACTTCTTCTCGAACTCACCCGTCAAGTGACGCTTGACGAAGGTGGTCTAACCATCACCACAAGGTTAGCATGCGGCCCAAAAGACAAACGCACGGGACCCCGCAGTTGAGCGTGCGGCGCACGAATGATAAGGACCATTGCTGATGCCATTAAAAGAAAAACTTACCTTGCCAGTACCACCATCGCCGACGAGGACGAGCTTGAAGGTAGGGGTCTCCGCCATGATGTGTGTTTGTTGGATGTGTGCGAAGTGGTGAGGTAAACAAGTCTGGAAGCACAGCCCACGTTAGTCGGCGCGAAGCGGGGAGGGGTTTTTATGTTTGGCAGGGGTGCGGAAATCAGAATCTGGCTGCAACGACAGACAGCCGAAAAGGACGTACCTTCGCTAGGGCTGGGAGAAAACCAAAGGTTGGTAGTCGGGCAGCGACGTTGTGGACCTTGACACCTAGCGAGGGAGATGATGATGTTTTAAAAGGCAGCTGCTTGGAAGTAGCAGCCTTGACGAAAAACTCGTTGGGCGGCGGGGTGATTGTCACACGTGACTGAATGGCCCGTGCGCGATCTTGATTCAGTTGGTTGTGGCAAAGCAGGGAGCGAGTCGTCTGAAAGTCAAGTTGGCTCGAGTGGGGGCTATTTCGCTGCCACAGAGCCTGATGCCCCTGAGGTTTGGGTTCACAATCGCTCATCCAGGGGCGACAACGGAGGCTAGACGACCGGCCTTCTCTGCTGTGACTGTATACCTATCGCAGCGCTCACAAAGAACTCTGTTTTTTTTTTACTTTGCTTCATTGGCTGTTCTTGGGCATCTTCATGTTTTGCTCGCTCGCCAATTCACCAATCCGTGAGGACCTACCTGGAAGCTCGCTGCGTTCCTTCAGGTCACATTAAAACCTTGACCTATCGTCCCAGCATTGACACATCATCCCCAGCCCACCAGCCTAACGGCCCTCACAAAGAAACCTGAAGTCACCCAGCTGACATCCTTGTTTGGGCTGTAATGGGCGGCACCAAATGTGGCCTAACGAGGACGCCCGAAAGCGCTTGATCTTGGTTCAAAAACGTCGCCCCCGTCTGTCTTACAATTCTACAATGGCAAGATGTGGCAGCCAAGAAGCCCTCTTCCACCCCAGTTGCGCCGCGGTACCAACGTCAGTCTCAACTCCCGTGTTCCTCCGCCGGATCGAGAAACCTCAACAAGGATATTTTGCTGGATGGCGGTTAGCGATGGCCATGGCATATCTCACTCATTAGACAACCTACATTCTCATTTCCTTGGACACATTCAGCCACCTTTCTCAGGTTATCGTGGTTGGCATAATTGACATATCCGAAGTTGCGGATCAAATCGCCAGCTCTTAATCCTGCTGCCGCCGCTGGACTGTTGTCGACGACCGAGTTCACCTTCGCAAAGGGTTGGTCGAGGACCTCAGGCGCCGAGTCTCTGAGGGCAGACAGGTCGGACGATGGCGCAACTACAGGCTCGTCATCATCGTCAAGGCTGGCAAAGTGCTCATGCAAATGCTTCTCAATCACAGCCATCAGATCCTTGTAATCATTGCGAAGGTGGATGATGCGAGCTCTTGTCGTCCGTACTGCACCAGTCAGTTCTCAGGCCAAAGCCCCTAACTGTTCAACAGGGAGCCCATACTCTGGGCGACATCGATGTCGGCTCGAGGGAAACCATCGCGCGTAAGGAGGTTGGTATTCATGTCAACACCATGCTGCGGCATCCCATCAGCTAAAGGGCACTCTTATTCGCCAGCGCGGCAACGAACCGAATCAAGGACGCTCCCCAACGCCTTGAGCTCGGCCTCAACATTGTCCTTCTTGCGTTGCAGCTCGGCAAAGGTGAGGTGCGCCGTGCCGCCATTTACGATAGGCTGGGACGTCGGCCCCGAGGGGACTGTCGGCGCGTGTATGTTGCTCATGGTCGACAGGCCCAATGCGGGAGACTGCTGCAGTCTCTGCGATCGTCGTGTCAGAATGCAGGCATGGAAACGATGAAGCCGACGACAAAAGTTCCCAAATCAGTCTGCCACCAATGACGCGTTCGGCAGCAAGTGCTCTGGGAGGAGAGCTCTGGACGGGATGGCGGGGTAGCTGGTGCCCCGCTGCGAGCTGCCTGGCCAATCATGCAAGCTCTGCCCCCAAGGCTGGCAGGCTGCCGACCCATTCCGGCGGGAGAGCGGGATGGCAGTCCACCACCCACGGCGGCAGTTGCCCTTCTTGCATTCCTGTCACATATCACCGCTCTTCCCACAAACCCTTTGCATTGGATGTGGCTCTCAAACTGCAAAGCTGATGCCATCTCAGCTCGACCTCGCGCTTGGAGGCGTCAAGCCTACGACGACTTCCCCAACCACTTCCGAAGTCGGAAGTTGATTGGATTTGCTGCCGGCCAGTGATTGGGTCTGAAGGACGGGCAGCGTGTCTCGCACCGCTTCTGATTTTCTGTGCTCGTCGTCTCATGCGTCGATGCTGCCCGATTGTCAACTGCGTCCAATCGGCCGACTGACCCTGTCCCTGGTATCGTGGCAGTTGGTTTTGCATGGGATTTTGACCGCACCCGGTGTTGCTGCCAACTTTCGCACGCCCGCTTCCCCGACGCGTGCAGGGCGAGGCGTCCCTGCCGAAATTTGTTTATCTATCATGATCTTCACTTCCGCTAGGACCCGATCCGTCCGCAAGCAGGTCAATGTGGCCGGACAGAGATACCGATGTCCACAGGCCATTCCTTCCAGTCAAGATTGCATCATTGCTGATGGACTCTCTGACCTCTCAAACAATCTTGTCGCCTCTCTCTTTCTCTCTGTCGGCTGCGGTTTTGGTTTCTTGGACTTCTTTTTGGTTTCAGAGCACCTCATCCGTCGTCCTGCATTGTTGGCTGCCTTGCCTCTGCCTCTCCTCAGTCTTCTGCAGCATCATGTTTTGAAGGCCTGTTGTCCGGCACCACTGGCTCCCTGCTTTGCTGGAGCTCTCGGTCCGGTCGTGACAGCCCCTCTGCATCTTTGTTTCTTGGTTTCCCCGTCGCATTATGACTTTTCCAGATACCGGTTCCATATCATCCCTCTCCCTGACGCACTCGGTCTCTACCCGAGCGTCCCAGCAAGTCGATGGAGATGTGCCCACGCCTCCCCACCTGGGCGACCAGACTTTTCGAAGGATCAGAGGGAGCGATGGAGGGATCGAGGTGTTTGCCGCAGACGAGATGGATGGCTTACACGGAGATGGACTTGCGCGTTGGGGCACTTTGGATAAGATACCCGCCGACGGTCCCGAGGATACTCCAACACAGAAGCAGGACTTAGAGAATACGGAATACTTCTCTCCGAACGTCGCCGACGCTGCCAGATATGTCGACGACCATATACCGAAATCGGACAAACCTTTCCACAGGTGGATGAGGACGCTGCAGAAACGAGCAATTCGTCGCCAAGAGGCCTGGGCAAGCGAAGGGGACGACTCGCCATATGTCTTCGAACTTGATAGTGAGAGCTCGATCAATGGCTCTGCCCATCAGCGGTTATCTTCCGACGGGTCGTCGTTCAATTTTGTGGCTGCGGTCAGAAGCGCCAGTGTGTCCATCACTACGGCAAGCGTCTTGACACGCTCACGACGCCTCGCACATCGTTCATCCCGAGGGCATTCGAGGGCGGATCGTAGCAGCAGAGCCTCCGTCTGCGGGACGCGACTCTCCGAGGATAGTCTGTGTTTGGATCGTCAAGTGTCGGTGGACCCGGCCGTTGTTGAGCGAGCATTGCAGCGACGTCGAATACTTGAGGAGCTGATTAGCACTGAAGAGAGCTACATTGGGGATGTACGGTTCTTGATGAACGTGCGTAATGCTTCCTGGGTGCGTCGTATCCAGCTAACGAGGGCTAGGTCTATGTCACAATTCTCGCTTCTCTGCCCACATTGCCTGCCGGCTTGCGATCATCGATCAACCAAAACCTCACTGACATCGTGGAGTTGCACGAGGAGATGCTCGGATACCTACACCGTGCCGTCCCTCACTCAGAATACACCCAACCTGAAAACCCATTGCAACTGCTCCCTCCGCCGCCTATTCGCGGTCATCATCGATGGAGGAGTCTGGATGCTGTTCCTGAAGATCGCGATGGCGTTTCATGGCTTCGGGAAGTCCCCGGGGTGCTTGCTGAGCCCCAGACAGCCGCGGAAGTTGCAAAAGTATTCTCTAAGAAGGTAAGCCGTGCCATCCAGCGCTGGCGCCCTGACCGGACCAAACCTCTGACCTGTCGAAAGATGAACCGTTTTTTCATATACGAGGAGTATGGCGCAAAGTACGAACTGATGATAAAAGACGTGGCATCAGCCCACAGAACAATGCCCAAGTGGCAGTCGTATCAAAAGGGGCTCGAGGTGCTGGCTGCTTCGTTGGGCTCGGCAAATACCCGAGATGATCATTCCAAGAAGAGCCTGACGATTGGTGACCTTCTTGTCAAAGTAAGCTTTTTCCAGCAATTTGTGATGTGACATTGACTGACTTGACAAGCCCATCCAACGAGTATGCAAGTATCCGCTGCTTTTTGCGGAGCTGCTCAAATACACGCCGGTTATTGACTGTCCGTATTCACACATGGAGATCGAAAATACCCTAGTTCGGCTGCGTGAGGCAACAGCAGAGATCAACAAGGCGACAGATGATGCCCGAATCAAATCGGTTCTCGAGAAGACGTGGATTCTCCAAGACCGCCTTGTATTCCCGAACCAGGCCAGTAGCATTGACCCGTTTCGAGCCTGCTCTGACATGTTTATAGCAACTCGATGCGGTCTCAAAAAATCGCATCCGGTCCTTTGGTCACATTCAGCTCTGCGGCGCTCTTCACGTATGCTGGCAGACCAAAGAAGGTGTGAGCGGCCAGTACATGGTAGCTCTCTTGTACCGAGAGTGGCTCTGCCTGGCAGCTGCCAGTAGGATCGAGCAGATCTACACGATCCAGGCATGCATCGCCTTGAACAACATCAAGCTTGAAGAAGTGGACAATGGCAGAGGTTCGTAACAACTCTTCGTGGGACAACCCAGGACTAACTTCCCAAACAGGGCTTCAATGTCATACTGCGCCGTACTCGTGGAAGCTCGTATTCATCAGCGATCACCAACTTTACGAGGTGATCCTAACAGCATGTACCCCAAAGGAGGAAATGGAATGGTGTTCACGTCTTGAAGTCCGGGAGGACACGACCGATCAAGACCAAATGCAGCCCGCGTCCTTCAGCTTTCTGTCCCTAAATGCCAAATCCCTGGGAACCGTGTTTAGAAAGCCGGGTACTTGTGTCCCAGTCCCTCTCATGATTGCTGGCTGACCCACCATCACCAGGGACCATTGCCAGAAGGATATCAATACACCGGGCTACCACTGTCGGCCCCAAGTCCCCCCTCTGTCAGGTCATCCTCAAAAACACATCTGTGATCAAGGAGGTTGCGCCACCATCAACATCGGGCTCTCAAATCAACCGCTCCCAATCCCTCCTCACAACCACGGCTCGAATCCCTGTGCTCGCGCCGCCCCGTGGTGAAAGAGCCCGTCTTGAGGCCCTCCTTTCGGACGTCTGGACCCGCGATATCCTGCCCTTTCCCGGGATAACGGCCCGATCACGGAGCGAGCACCTCGTCCGGGCGTCGGCATCATCCGTTATGCGTAAGCTCAGTGTTGTGAGTATCGCGAGCAGCTTCAGCAAGCGCTCGGCTAGTCTAGCGAGTCTGCAGCAGAGATGCGCCGTCGGTATGGATGAGGAGGTCGGGTTATCTTCTTCAGCAGGGGTCGTAGGTGAAATCGAGACGATGTGCGAGGAGCCAGGACGCTCGTTGTTGAGTGTGATTCCGGATGAGGTCGAGAAAAAGAGTTCAGTTGGGAACGCAGGGGATTGGGGACGGTGCATCACACCTGGTCTGGGGGAGCGTGACAATGGCGGCCTAAAGCTAAGCTGGACGCCAACGAGGGAAGAAAAGGAAAACATATGTCAAGGCAAAAAAGGAAGGAAATTGGGCGGCCGGCTTGCGGCTCGGGTTGGGGTGTTGCATCGGGAGACGGTGGTGCAGGGCTTCAAGAATCTGTTTCGGTAGGGAATGGTTAGGCCGGGTCACGGAAAGGATGGGATGGGCATGGCATTTGATACCCCGTTTCTACTACTATGACTAGGAGGGTTCTTGGGCTACGGATATGGTTAACTCCTCTCGGGTAGGAGACTTGGGTCACTTGATATGATAGATGGAGTTTTATGTTTACGAAGGGCGGGTATAGGCATGGGAAACGAACATCACGAATATGAGCTTATGAGTTTATTCCCAAGTGAATGAAGAACAGGGAGACAAACTTTACACATACGACTTTGACAGGATCGCGACCGTAGCCAGGACTCCTTTCTCTCCTCGAGAAGGTCCTCACGCTGCCCACTCTGCGAGCTGGTGACTTTCAAATGCATGAGGTGTGCGCTTGGGCTAAACGGCGTGGTAACGAGCCCTCTTGCAGTTAACTCCTCCTGTCCGCGAGAGTGCGAAGCTTGAAAACTCAATAGCTTGTCTCACCGGATGCTTCGTTTGTGGTGATGCATATGACGTAGGAAGTAAACAGTTATTGGAACCAGAATGGGGCTGCATGGATAGTGACAGGCGATCACAACGGCCAACGCGGCCTTGGCATGGATGAGCATCTCAACACCGACAAGGCTCGGTAGTCAGACAATGTGTGCCGAGAATTCCTCAGATGACGACAGGTCCCTGAAACTCAATCGCCAATCCCATCTCGGTCGCGCCTGGCGGTGGCGAGTCGATCACGAGATCGAATTCAAGCAGCTCTTTCCTTTCCGCAAGCCTCTTGTGGAACCCCTGAAGCTTCCCCGCGGTGGAGCTCCCGACCACATCCGTCACCTATGACGTAATTGGCTAGGTCCTCCTCCCATATATCAGTCAGTATGAAAGAGAAGGAGCAACCGTTTGCTCGGAACAACATTCGATCAATCAAATCTAGAACTTCTTTCCTAAGTTTCATCTTCAAATCTCCGCACGAAAAACAAGACCCAACCCCTCTCCCCGAACCATCAAGGTTAGTGCACACACCATGCCATCTGAACCTTGCTGGTTGGTGGTGACGTTATAAGTGCCCAGCTGCTAACACGACAATAGCACACTCTTCTCTCCACCAACAACTACCTACCTTCTCAACCCCTACGAACTGCAACACAGCAATCCTCTTCAATCCCCAACGAATACCTCGTTCATATCTTTTGAGATATCCCAGAAATCCGTCAGCATGGCTCGCGGCGAGACAACCATGTTCAAGATCCACTACAAGGGCAACGACGAGGACTTTATCGTCTTCCTCGATAGTGCCGAGGACTACAAGAAGTGGTTGACGGACAAGAGCGTTCCCTTGGCTCAGGTGGTCTCCTCTTTCAAGGTCTTCATCACACACAAGTGCGTTTCCCCCTTTCCCGATGCTTGCTCTCCGTTTGTCGGCAGAAGCAGCTAGGTCATCAATTCCAGCCAACTACCGGACGCTAACGTATAGGATGTCAGGCACGGGGCTCAGGGACCATACAATGGCGCCTCCAAGGGGGTCTTGGAGAGCGAGTTCGGCACATCCGTCGACACCGATGTCATCGTCAAGATTTTAGAGAAGGGTTCCCTTCAGGAGTCACGGGTACGTATAGCATTTCCTGCTGGGGGTTGTATGGAGCCGTAGCCGTGGGGACCGCTTGCAGCCTCCTGTGGTGATGCTATATCGGGTTTCTTTCATGGCAGCTACAGGGTCGCTTGACTGGCTGCATCTGGGCGCTCAAGGACAAAGCTCGTCAACGCCGTATTGAGCCAGTGTTCGGCCATCCGATATCCTGGAGCAATGGAAGCTAACTCTTGACTTCTAGATGGAAGAGCGTCAGGGAAACACCAATGTCTCGATAGGCTCCTTGGGTGGTCACTAGAGTGGGCGAGGCAGCCTTCGGGTGGGTCAGATACGAGTGGGCCTTTGGTCAAAGAAGGGGCAGTCATGGGTGAAGAAGCAATTGGGCCCCTTGCTGTTGAGCAGGTGATGCTAGCCGACACGGCTATCGGGCTTCAAAGGGGGATGACGTAATTTTTGGTCATTTCGCAGATTCGGGTCTCAGAGGAGGAGGAGCGAAATGATGTCGGATGTTCGCCCATCATGAGCCTTGGCTTCGGCAGCCTCGAAACTTGAGATGATCCAGCGAAAAGACAAAAATAAATAGAATCTTCACCAACCGTTTGTCTCAAAATCCATGTCGCGGAAGTGGCCTCGATAGTCGGTGGATCTTATTTTATTCCGGCGCTTCCACCACGTGATGCTAAGTTGAGACATGTGAGTGGTTCGCGAGTTTGAGGTCGAGAGATTGCCAGCCTTAGAATCGGTCGACAGGGGTCCGATTCGATGGTGGTCGCGGCCGCCATGACCGTTGCCCCGTTCCCGTTCAAAGCCCCATCATCAGTGTTAGCGCCTGGATCAGAAATCAGGATCGCGGTCAACCAATGCGAATTCCCATGTCTATTTTTGATGCTCAGACATGGGAATTGTGATGCAAATTCCGATGCAATTACGATGCGAATTGTGATGCAGTTTTGTCCATGCGACGGAGGGAAATGCGGGATCTGTGCATCTCCGGCATCCTGGGATCCTTGGAATCGTTGTTTCGGGAGTGTGTCGCGTCGGAATTGGCGTGTCGGAGTGGGTATGGAGCGCTAAGGAGTTGGGATGGGCGACGATCTTTTGCCTTTCTGGACTTTTTCGATCTTGCTGGCGGATGGTTGTGACCGGTCCGTTGGGCCTGCGCGAGAATATGAAGGGATGAGACCGAATGGTCTTGTCTGCAAGGTTTTGGCTTGAGAGTCATGTTCGAGGACCTTGTCCCGAGCTATGGATGCGGGTCTCGTCTCGACGGTCTTATCTGAGAGGTATGAGGAGGACAAGGCTCAATGGCACTTTGGACGTGACGTCCGTCGAGCTGCAACGAACACCAGAGTTGCGAATGCCCCCCCCTATGTGAAGCAAGTCGAAACGTAACTGTCATCGCAGAATCACGAGCAAGTTGCACCGGAAATGCTTGGATGAGCCTCTTGGTATTATCATGATCCTCTCGTTCATATCTGCTGCTTCTCTACTTTGGCCATCCGGCTCAAGTGTTCACGACCAGGTCTCCATTTCATGACCTGATCCTTTCCATGAGCCTGGTCGCCCTCGGGCTGACCTGACCCAACCCAACCCGACTCAGCCCCATCGTGGTGTCCGGTTTTGTCTCTCCTCCCAGTTGGAGGACCCGACTATCTCCCCGTCGGGCTTTGCCTCTCTTCTCTCTCTCTCTTGACTCCGAAGCCTTGTCCTCCTCTTGTGATACTGAACAGTGAGGAAGAAAGAAAAAACAAGCCAATAATGCTGAGTCGCTGGAGATATATTGTTGATAGACAAAAAAACGTATAGAATCTTGAAAAACAGCCCCCATTTACTCTCTCCAACACCCGCCTCCCCTTTCGTCGAGTCGTAAAAGGTTTGTTGTTGATGTTGTTGTAGCGGGGAGAAAGGGAAAGCCAAGTTGCTTTCCTCTCGTATCATATCCGTCTGTGCCCTTCACACCGCACCAGTCTCATTTCCTTCCCTTGGTCACAGTGGATGAAAAATAAGGCACAGCTTGTATATGATACCTATATTCTCAAAAAAAATAATTGCCCGCGTAGACGAGGGTTATGAAGGTTTTTGTACATTTGGTGTTGGCGCCCACCGAGAGATGGTGGGGAAAGGGGGTATAGACAGAGGCCCTCGGGGAGTTGACTTGTTGGTTTTCGTAGGCGTTGGTTGTGTCTCCCTCTGGGATTAGACACGTGCCGATCGACCACCCCGCTGTGGCAGAGTCCACGGCTTCGCGCAGATAATCTGTAACGGGCATTGTGTTAGCCAAACGTGTGCCACCACACCGGGTACCACCGGAAAGGACAGCGGAACAATACGAACCTCTCCTTCGCTGTACGCCCAGAAATAGACGCCCAGACCGATCAGCTGGTAGATGGCGGCGTTGGTGCCTTGGTAGATCAGGGCGGCGGCGAGAGCCGTGAGCGGGAGGAAGGCCAGGCGGGCCTCGAGGGAGCGGTGGATGCTGGTGCCAGCGAGGAAGCCCAGGGGCCACTCCCACGCGAGGAGTATGAGCCCAAAGACTAGATTGACGGTCTGCAATATCGGTGCAGGCCGGACCGCGGCGTCTAATGTCTTGGTGAGGAAGTCCCAAAAGATCTTGGGCCAAAAGAAGCACTCCACGGCGGCGGCAATTTGATCTGCACGGGTTGTCAGTATGCAGCTTGAGTCTTCCGGATCCCGATTTCACGTACAAGCTGCCGAGGCCAGGATGATGAGCCGAGCCCAGTGATTCTTGATGAGCCTGCCCATGGTGTCTGATTACACACAACAACAGATGTCGTCGGAATTAAAAAGGACGTTTTGTCTTCGGTCGTGGCGATTCGAGTTCGAGATCCCGTTAACCCAACAGCCCTTTTTGCCTCGGTGATTCCAATCTCTTGCCGTGCTCTACAGAACACGCTTGACTTGATATTATAGACTCCTAGCGACCAGACCCAGCAATGCCAAACACCAAAGCGACAGTCGAACAAAAAGGTTGTACAGGCGAAAGGAAGGCGAGGTGGAAAAGTCCGGACCAGCGGGTGGGCAAACAAGAAGCAAGAAGCAAAAGCGCCGATATGAAAGAAGGCTATCGACGACCGAGTGCACAGCGCTGGTGAAGAAAGGAAAGGAACAAGGAGGGTGGGAGATCCCAAGAATTAGACAGCCGGCGGGGCTGCCGTCGACTGATATTGGGCTTGTCCCCCCTATCCGTCGCCCCCTTCGGGCTGGCACCGGCAGCGGTCGGGATGGGTTCGCGTGTCAGAGGACGCCGGGGTGGTGTATCGGATGTTTCTGGCTTGATGCTGGGGGCGTGCTGCTTCGAGATGGCCTTTTGCCGATCCGATCCAGCATCGACTTTGTTTCCAGGCCAAAAGCTTGTGTGTAGGCAGGCCGTCAGGGTGGGATTAGCTCAGGAGTGCAGTGTCTCCTGTTCGCATTGCGTTCGGGGCGGAGATCAGACAAGTCGTCGGTGGTCAAGGGGTAGACGAGTGTTTGATATGTACGGAGCAGAGACGTCTCGCTTGACCGTCTGAGATCCGGGACCATGCGGGTTTAAGAAGCGACAGGGAAGTCGGGGGAGCGCGGGCAAGAGCGGGAGCGGTGCGTCCAGCACATCTGGCGCATGTGGTTACTCGCTGGAGGCAAGTATAGATGGGGCTATGTGACGGGCATCGCATGCGACAGGCATGGCTTGCTGCCAGGGTGCTGGGTACCTCGCAGCACCCCTGTCGCCGTGGGGCGGCCCTTGACAGTCTCGAAAAGGGCCCCAGTCCATGTGCCAGCCACGGCCACGGCCGCCCTTTCGCGGCTGCTGTCTCCTGCGCGAGTGGTTGCTAGCCAGTGCCCGCACAACCTGCTTGGCAGCAGGAAGCGCACTCAAAGGTAGCCGGTTTGCTCGCTAAATCCGCTGTACTTTGCGTTGCTGGCCGCGTGCCCCGGGAAACGACATTGGCAATCACACACCGCAGCGCAACGGGTTACCCAGCAGAGAACGACCGCGACCTGGCATCTGGCAACGGCGAAAGAAAGTCGAGCTGGCTGGGAACCGTCCGGAGCGTCTGCTGGTGATTGGCGTAGCGTGGGCGGCTACAGATGGAGAGCCGGCCAATCATGGGCGTAACCGCTTTCTCTTTGCAGCGCCGACCAGGGCCCCTGGCAGCGACCCCGCCAGCAGGGATCTTGTATCGATTCTGTAACCCCTCCGCGCTTCACCAGTGTCGAGTGACAAGCGAGGGTCTTTCCCCTCGACTTTTTCTCATCCAGTGCTCACTTCTCAGGGCATTGGCAACCCGTTCTTGGCCCCAAAAGGCAGTCTTGTTCGATGGTTTCCAGGATGCTAGCGGTGTAGCGGTCGAACGGTTTTGTACGCTCCTGCTGGGATGGGTAGCAGAGAAAAGTCTGTATTTGGTGTCCGCCGCGCACATCACCGCAAGGGTCCAGTCCTCGACTCAAGCCCAACCTCTCGCTCTTTCCATTGTCCATCGTTTGAATACTCGAGGCTCTGCTGCTTGCTTTGCTCTCACAAAACATGCGCCCCGTTGCAGGCTGCACCCTCGGTGTCCCGCCAACCCAAACCTGCGACGGTCGATCAAGCTGGCCCCTCTGCCTCAAAGGCCTGGGCGGGGACATGCTGAAGCAAAAGCCGTTTGAGGGAAATGGGGCTGATAAGATTGTCATGCTGGGCTCGGACCAGCTGGCCTGTCTCCCAGACCACGGGGTAAAAAACATGGTGGCTGGCCCGTGCGCGCCGCCTCATCAACCACGCCCAGCTCGCCCCCCAGAGATCCTCCTTGGCAACTGCTGGTGCAGACCCAAGCCGTCTCCACGACTGGAAATATCCAACACTATCGACGGGAGCTGCGATGCCGCGGCGCAGCGGTTCAATCCGACGAGGATATGCCAAAGCCGTCAAGAAACCGGCCCTCTCGTGATGGGATTCTGCTGTACCGAATCACACTTCACATCATCACAACAATCTATCTGCCCCCAGGCATGTTGTCCCCATGCGCAGCTTGCGTCTGTTGGTAGCAATGGAAATTCCGACAATGGGGGACCATCCACCCACTCGATCCGGCTCTCAGAGTCGATCAATGATCGTCGTTCAAGAGAAACGCGAAAGCCGCGCTTCGTGGTTGAAAGAGACAATTGCACTTTTAGCGCGGCATTAAGAAGTGGTGGCTGCTTTGCCGCCCGGGTTCGCTAGCTCCCACTCGATGTCTCTCCGCTGTTGCATTGACAGGATCATCAAGCTTGACACAGAGACCGCTGCTGTCAGCATCTGTCCGCGGCGTCCATCACCCGCATTAGTGTTGAGGTGTTCGCGGATGATCGTCTCGTGGCAACCGTTGTTGGCCGCGACCTAGATGTTCGATCTCGAAGTGCAACTGCTGTCGATATCAGACAGTCCCAGGACCCAACAAGGTGCTCAAAGTTGCACAAGAATAAACCGCGGTGTTGGCTGGAGCGGCAGCAACCGGGAACACTACTCCTTGCCATCGCCAGAATTCCATGCAGTCAATTTACTCATGGTTATTACCCGTGCCGGTTCCAGCCACCTCGTGCATTTGCGGATCGAATGGTCCATGTGGGGAGAGGTTGAGGCCCAATATCGAAATCCTCTTGTCACTCGTCCGGCGGCTGGAACCCTTCATCCATTGGCTTCAAATGCTTCGCTTGTCGTGCCATGGCTCGCCCAGCATCCTCACCACCAATCGCATCCCACCAATTCGTCCCCTCAATTGTCGTGGATCACGTCCCACTGAACTCCCCCATCCCAGCACCGCTCATGTCACCCTCGCTCTGATCGCCCATGCATTGGTGATGGCGCTGCAAGTCAGATTGCTTTCACTCAATACTTTGCGTCTTGCCATCAGGCCGATAACTGGCCGCTAAGCGTGCCTGGAAGGGTAATCAACTCATGACGACCGCTTGTGATCGGGCCATGCGTTGATAAAAACTGCTGATGCCGGCTTGACTGGATTTCTGTCTCGTCACATCACAATTGCAACTCCATGCGAGGTCGCATTAGTGAGCCTGGGCATCGCGAGTTCGACTGCCAGTGACCGAGTCTGCACGCAGTAAGCCGTGCCCCGCCGTTCGCAAGCATCTCGTTTTCGGGCAGCAAAGGCTCCGACGGGATCGAACTCCGCAACTTGAGTCCGATAGCCAGTGATCTTGTCAAAGCCCCCAACTAAACCAAAGAATAGATGTATGCTGTCGAACAGGAAGTACAATACAACCAATTCGGTGTTGCTGAGGCGAGGCACGCAGCCCCTCACCGGCTCCGCTGCCAGCGAGTTCGGGGGGTGTTCCGGCCCGCCCGCAGCAGCCACCAGCACCACGGCCCAAACCAGCCAACTAGCGCCCAGCTGCTCAGTGTTGATGTGATGTGATTGATTCCTCCCCAGCACCTTTCTGGTCTTTTGCATGCTGCATCGTTCTCCCCAAAAATAGCATGCCGTCTGCGGAGGCATCTTCTGTGATGACCTCTCGAATGAGCGTTCTATCGGATTCTGCACTTCAATCACCCCAGCACAGACACGGAAGTAGAAGCTATCAGTGTGTGGAATTTTGGTGTCAGGTTGAACGGAATCCTTCTGCGCGTCGGGGGCTGGAGTTCGTTTTGCAGTGTCTTGCGTCTGTCGATGACCGCCTTGATGACCGTTACCCCCATGCGGCACGGTCGGTAGTGTCCAAGAGGGTGGACCATCGCCGAGGCTTCTCGGGATTCATCTTCCCGTTCGTTAAACCCCCAGTGCTGCCTTGAAAATGCAGCGGATGTGTTTGGCATCATCTTATTTGCCGACTACGTCACGACGGCGCGTCTGGCAAGCTGTTGTGCAAGTCTTCTAGTGCTCGTCGGTAGCCCATCCATCCACATCCTCCCTCACCAGACGCCTGCATCCCTGTGCTGCAGGAGCTGCAGTGCTGCTTTGGTCACCCACATTGCCGGGAAACCTTCACATGGCAGAGCCGCCAGGGCTTGCCACGCGCCACTAAGACTGTCACGATCTCAAGGGGTAATATGCTTGTCGAGTGAAGGGGAGTGAAGAAACAAGCCATTCAGAACTGGCTTAAGCAGAGTCAGAAATCTGATAGATGACGAGCAGGTTATCTGACCAACAGACGGCGAACCACCGCTCTGTAATCCTTCTGCACACGTCTCGGGCCGGCATCATGACGGCAATAGCGTGCTGCGTTCCTTCTCGCTGTATGCCAGGGGCACAGGGAGAGGCATCAACCAGTCCTACGCTGTTCCAACGCATACTCGTGCCTCCAAAACTCGGTCAGTCGTGTGCCTTCGTCCTGCCCAATGAGGGATATGACCCTGTCTTTGCCTCCTTCGGCCGCAACCTCCACGAGTAACTCCCGAAAGCTCATGAAGCTGCCACCGATAACGCGTGTGGCTTGTGTTGATAACTGCCTGTTGACGGCGCAGCGAGGAAGCAGGTCGCGGATCACTTCCGCGGGCCAAGTCGGCGATGTTTTTGACCCAATCAAGGAGGACATGAATGATTCCAAGGTGATCGATAGGTTCTCGGCTGCCGTAAGAGGGACAACAGGAATATTGGTGACGTTGCCCACCATGATCCTGTGCGATTATCTTGCATTAGTCGAAGCCGTGCTTTCAGAGCAGCCGACGCCGAGCTAGGCAGATAGGAGCCACTCAACTCGGTCTGAAGCTTCATGAAGGATTGTGTTGGCCCATGGGTTCCGTCTTCGTCGACCAGAACGATGATGGCAACGCTATCGCCTCTAGCCAAATGGCTGAGTTGCTCAAGTCGACGAATAGTTTCCGAACGTCCCATATCGTCCGGTGAAAGGAGAAGTAGGCGGACAATGTGGTCGTTCTGGGAGTAGAGCCCAGACACACGGATCTCGACGTCATGAGTCTCTAGGTTTGCCTCTGGATAGCCTTCAACTCGGGTTGAGGAGACTAAAAAGATGCCCAGACTTACCTGTCCATCTCTGAGAAGCCGATCGCACCAGCTGCATGGCAATATACGACCATGGCTCCCGCTGCGCTAGGCTCGAGCAGAGATAATTTGTGTCGTAGGAGAGCACAGGCTGATCCATGGTGATGGTAGGCAGTTCTTGTACGCGATGAATTGATCCTGAGAGGTGTTTCCCACTTTCTAAGTACAGGGTATCGTCTAAATTTGAGTTTTGTGCCTTGAGGGAGCGCGCCCTCCTGCCGTTTCTAACCACAATGTTTGAAGTTCGCTCTTTCCCTTCCCAGCCGGAGAACTTGCAGATAGCTAGCGTTTCACTCCAACGCTGTCGTCATGCTGGATCCGGATATCCCAGTCCTTCTCGATGCTGGCTCGGGCTAGGACATGCGCGCCTCGAAGGGTGGATAGGGATTATTCACGCGGGTTAAGAGGAGGGACGACTCCAAAACAGAGAATCGCACAAGGCTGTCCGCTCCCGCCTTTTAGCCTCTTTTCTACGCAGCCGGGGTCGGCGCTGGTAGAAGGGGTAATTTTGTTTTCGGGTCCTTAAACGCCCTCAACGCTTCCTCGATCCTTTGCAGGCGTTCCAGCTGGTCCTCTTTAGTTTTTGTGGACTCTTCTTCTTGTTTTCTCATCTCGTCCAGTTTTGCTTCTAGCTCTTTGATCTTTTCGAGGTTGTGGTCCGGCTTGGACGAGGTGCGTTGGTACTCGAACAAGAGCAAGGCGGTCGCTACCAGCAGGATGAACGCATCGCCAATAACGTCTGCGAACAAGTCGACCGCCTTTGCTTCAGGCAACGACCTGAATTTTCTCCTCCAGACACTAACAGGGGGTTGTTTCGTAGGGTGCGATTCTCGGGGCGTGGTCCCGTACTTGGCTCGCAGTTGTTCCTCTCGTTCAATCTCTGCTTGGGTCTTCACTGTTGGTGCCTCGGCCTTTTCCTTTGCCTGTCGTTCCGCCTCGGGATTTCGCAGCAATGCCACTGATGTTCGCATATTTAATTGGTGTATCATCTGTCCATATCGGGCAGCGAAGGCCCGGAAGCCTGGGTGGTCATGGGCTTGTTGCTTAATTCGATTCTGTGTGGCGTGTTAGTGCCGGCGCAAGTGGGAGGAAACCAAAGACTGACCGCCCCATACTTGGAGATGTGTCGTATGAAAAGCGCACCAAGCTTGAAGAGAGGCAATGCCACCATGACGTAAGTCGTTCTTCGCCCAGCAGGCGGCAGCAAGTCGGAGCTGTGGGATAATAGCAGAAAGCGAGTATCGTTGTAACTAGCGATCGAGCGGTCCACGAACCATAATGCAAGTAAGGAATGCTTAAACGAGGATCAGAGATCGCAGCAGGTTGAGTTGAATATGCCACCTCCCAGTATTCACGACCATCTGCTGCCTTCGGAGTCAATTCCCAAATTCACGCCGTTCAGGCCCCTCGGGAAACCCGGCGATAAGGGACCTGAGGCTTATCGGTCGACGGCCAATGATGCGCCTTGGGACCTCGGCCGCATGACAAGCTACCCCTGTCATGCTCTGTCCAATCAAACGCTCAACCGTCGTCCGATGGAGCGACGGTTGCTCTGGCGACTCGGGAAGGTCCAAACAACAGGGATCCCGCGCAATCCTCTGTGGGCTCCAAGCTCTGAACACGGACTACACACCTTTCAGTTTACCGCACTCTGCTCAATTTTGAACACGGTCTCAAGTTGCCGTGCTCCTCATTTTGCACCCACTGCTGCCGCAGGCTGTTTTAAGGTATCTTCATGACAGCTATCAGTCGCCTCGCCGGGATTTACGACAAGCCGCTCGTCAACAACGCATCAGCCATTGTAGTTGTGAGTCGCGATCAAATTTGCATCTCGGACTATTCTGGGACAGGGTGCCTCAGTACACGCCAACACTGTCCCCCGGTGGTCATTTACGTTGTTTCGCGTATCTAACACCTTCAAGAGAGACTAGAAGCATCCAGCGCGGTCGCTGTTGTCGACGCATCGCCCTCTAGGATCTCGATCGATACCAACAGCACTGCGAGCAGACACAGACATTGATAGTCAGCAACTCTCACGACCGTGCGATGGTCGGAAAGGGCATCGACATGGAGGCCCTTTCTCCTCGAGATGTAAACGCCCAGCGACCCCCACGAGCGAACGAGCTGAAGTCTAAGGCGGCGGCCCAGCTCAAGTCGGCCAAGGACAAGGAGCACCCGCCACCGCCCCCAATCAACGTGATTGAGCCATCCAGCTCGGATCGCAAGGAGGGCGCTGTGTACCAAGTAGGGAAGCTTTTGGGGAAGGGTGGTTTCGCCATTTGCTACGATGGCAAGCTTGTCGGCACAGGAAAGCGTTACGCGCTAAAAATCGTGAAGTGTCAGATGCCGACCAAAATGGAGCAAAAGGTACAGTTACTAACTGCTGCCACCGTTGGGCTTGCGCTAACACCATTCGAGTTCCAAACGGAGTTGCAAATCCACTCCAAAATGCGGCAGCAGAACATTGTCCAGTTTCATCGCGCCTTCACATTTGAGAATTGCACCTATCTTGTTCTCGAGTTGTGCCCGAATGGCTCTCTTATGGACATGGTCAAGAGGCGCAAGGGTCTGACGGAGCCCGAGGTGCGATACTACGGTGTCCAGATTGCTGGCGCCATCAAGTACATGCACGCCAAGGGCATCATCCACCGCGACCTCAAGATAGGGAACATCTTCCTCGACAAGTACATGAACGCCAAGATCGGAGACTTTGGACTGGCTGCGCTGCTTCTTACGGGAAAGGACATGCAGGTAATGCGGAGGACAACGCTGTGCGGCACACCCAACTATATCGCCCCTGAGATTCTCGAGAAAGGGAAAAAAGGACACGATCATATGGTCGACATCTGGAGTCTGGGAATCATCATGTGGGGCCTGTTTCCAAAAACTTTGTTGCTGTTGTTGCTGACACCCCTAGCTTTGCTATGTTGACCTCGAAGCCACCATTCCAATCCTCAACAACGGATGAGATCTATCGTCGGGCGAGAAACCGAGACTACGAGTGGCCGTCACCTGAAACTACGCAGAGATACATTAGCCAAGAGGCTAAGGACCTTGTTGCGACTATGCTCCAGGACGCAGATTTGAGGCCGGACCCCGATACAATCGTTGAACACCCATTCTTCACCTCTGGCTACATGCCCACTGCCTCAGATATCAGCAGCCGACTCCGCGACACGCCTCCTTCGAGCAGCGCTTTCTACGAGCCGTTATCAGATGCCATAAAGGAGCAGAATACAAGAAACGTACAGGAGATGTGCAAAGAATGCGATGTCGGTCCGTGGTGCGAGTCGCAGACAGTCTTCAAGAACGTTTGGCGGGAGATGGCCGAGGAGGAGAAGCATGGACTGACACCAGCCATTCCACTTGCTGAAGGGATCGTGTATCGGCCATACGATGAGATTTTCAGCGAACTCAAGTTGAAGGCGCATGTTGCACGAGCCCAGCAGACGAAACAGGCGCAGGAGAGTCTACAGAGCTCCCAGCTTTCAGATCGGTTCGCCGAGCTTAGCAGCTTCGGTCAGTCGTCGACGCAAAAACCTCCGTCCGGATTGCTTCGGGTTCCTCCGCAAAGCTTTGCTGCTCAACAGCGAGCTGCCAACAGACCAGCCATCACTGGCACCCTGGCTCGGTCTCAGAGCGTTGCTGAGCCTGTCTCGAAGACGACGAACAGTTTGCGCCTGCGGACGGCCCGGGAAGCAGCGGCAGAAACATTGCAGCAGCCTTTAGATGAGCCGCTACAGCTTGCAAAGGGAACTCGCAGCCTTCGCAGCCATTTTACTGTGACCAGAAGCCAAACCCTCCCGTCAGTCAGGGAGTCGGCGCCCCAGCGAGCACCAAGCGCGACAAGCTCATCGAAATCGAAGTCGCAAGAAGAGAGACTGTCATTGTTCAGCCCCTCAGAGTACCAGGAACCCGTGCCCGGCACTCAGCCTGACGTTGTCCTGGACCGGTTGCACAAGCTGCAAGCCGAGCTGGAAAGGGCTCTTAACTCTCGCTCAATGGCTTTGTTGTCGACAAAGGACAAGACACCAGCGCCTCCTCACATCGTCGTCAAGTGGGTCGACTACACCAACAAGTTTGGGCTTGGATACATCTTGAATGATGGGAGCGTCGGTTGCATTCTACGGAACATCCCATCCCAAGAGGGATCCCAAACCGGCGTCTTGCCCCCGGCGTGTATGCTTGTTCATGGCGCCGAGAGGCACTGCCAGCGCCGCGACGACCCGTCGTATACTGAGCGGCATCAAATTGTCCCCATGTCACGAAGCGTGCAGTTTTATGAGAATAACGGCGAAGACGGGTTCTCACGCGTTCGTGTTGCGCCCGAGTCATTCCGCGTCCCGGTCTACCCTGATGGCTCAACGGGCAAGCTGTCCGCCGGCAAAGATATCTACGACCATCGCAAGCGAGAGCGAATCGTGCTGTGGAAGAAGTTTGCCAACTACATGATTGCTTACGGGCGCGAGATGGATGGTCAGGTGGAGGATGTCCCTAGCCGGGCTCCTACTATCACAGACCCGACCGCTGCGCCGAGCGACATCGTCACGTTTTACCAGCGCTTTGGAGATGTTGGCTGCTGGATGTTCTGTGACGGTCACATGCAGGTTCGTTGGATCCCACACAACCCCCTAATTCTAGACTGACGCCTTGCAGTTTAACTTCCCCGACCATACCAAGATCGTCCTCGACGCGACAGGCACCTGGTGCCACTTTTGGCACCTCCCACAAGATGTGGCCAAGAAATTTGAGGAGACCGGAACACTGCCGGAGTCTGCTCTCGACGGCCGAACTGTTCTGTCCTACCCACTACAGACCCTCCTCAACTTCACTGCCCCTCCCAGACAGCCGGCGCCGCGGGCGGGCACTCGAAGTGCTAGCAACCCTACGAGACATCGTCCTGAAATCAGTCCCGAGCTGCAAGGTATTCCCGCAGCAAACCAGCTGCGTCGTAAGATCGAGTTCATTCGCGATATTGTCCGCGAGTGGAACACCAACGGCGGCATTGGAAACAGCGATATGAGCCGCGAGAAGCGACTCAGGTGGACGGGTGTGAGGGAGACCAAAAATGTCCAAATTCCTACCAAGCACGTGTGGGTGACGATTGGAGCCCGTTGGGGTGACGAAAGGCTGAGTGCGTATGTGGATCCCAGGAAGCCAGCCGAGCTGGGCCCGGATATCGATGAGAGCAAGAAGACAAGGGCGTAGGTGTCCAAATTGTGGGAGCTGATGTGGGGAAGCAAGAAGCGGAAGCAGAAGCGATGATGATTGGGCCTTTGGTTTACTGGTGTTGTTGTCTATAGTCCGTGGATGGAGGTGTTAATGCTGTTTCTGAGGCACTCGTTTCGGGGTTGTATTTTCGTCACGCTGTCATGATGGGCACGGCGTTTTGAGTGCGGAGTATATAGTCTGATTATCAAATGGTTATATCCCGGCCTTGCATTGCACATGTCTGATTTGCTAGAGTTGGGTATGTGTCGCCCTGACAGAGGGATAGTCCTCTCAGGCGACTCAGCACGTTGACGCCCCAGGCACGAAAGTGTAACACATATTTGTCAAGTCTCGAAACGGCCTTGTGATCCTCTTGCTGGTGAAAATCACTGGGTCATGGGCGTTGCGAGCCCTCACAAGTACCCAGCCAAGCAGATGACAGAAAAGACGAGCTACAGTTTGCAATCCAGCTGATGGCACTTGAATTGCGCCTTTCCGGCTTCCTTCTTCCAAAATCACTGGATCAAAAAAGCTCGAGGTCTTCAGAAGCATATGATTGCCTCTGGGTGATGACTGGCGGGTTAAATCTTGGAAGCTCGTCAGGAGAGTGAGTCGGCGTTTCAACACCCTTGTGGCACGTCATTTGTCACACACTTGCCAACGACGTCTAGGAGCATCTTGTCATCCACGCACTTCACGTTCATAACTAACCCTTCCGAAGCAGGGAAGATTGCGTAAGCGGGAGGTCAGGAATGGATGGATTTTGAGAACATAGCCTCTGTGAATCTGTTTCCGTTCATTCGCGAAGGCCTTCCGCAAGACTCAAGCGTCAACCCTTCATCCAACCTTCTCTCCTGTCCTTAGTCTGGTTTCCCTCCGTTTCACAGTACATACGACCATAGGTACTGGAAGAATGGTGATCCTGTTCGCACATAAGTGGGGCCTTGGCCCTCTGTTAACCCTAACCCTTTTACTTTACGTTCTGTTCCTTCCATCGCCAACAAGTAAAGCGAACCTTACTCCTTGCAATCGCTCTGGGCGCACTAACATTCCATCTTCACCATCTTCACCATCCACATGGCCGACAAGAAAGCAATTACCGCCCAGCTCGATCGGCTGACTCTCTACCCGGCAACACCTCCAGAGACAGCATCTCCCGATTCCCCCACGCCGTCTGTAGGTTTGCCGGTCTCGGGCGTCGACAAGATTATTGCTGAAATTCGCGATCGTATCTGTGGCCGAGTCGAGGTCGAAGAGGAGTGGTGGTGTATCAGCCTCAGTCGTGAGGAGTTCAAGGCTTTTGAGGCACGTTTCGAAGCTGAAGGGGACTACCGCTGGCCAAAGTAAGTAGCCTATCCCTCTGTCCTTCTGTCCCTCTATCCCTCTATTCCTCTATCCCTCTATTCCTCTATTCCTCTATCCCTCTGTCCCTCTGTCCCTCTGTCCCTCTGTCCCTCTGTCCCTCTGTCCTTCTGTCCCTCTGTCCTTCTGTCCCTCTGTCCCTCTGTCCCTCTTTGTCCAGCTGCCCCTTGTCCAACTACTCCTTATCCAGTATTGACTGACCTCTGATTAAGGTACGACTACTTCCCTCAGCTTACTAAGTTTGTCCTGCGAATGGCGGGTGCTGTCTACGAAGACATTATTGCAGGATTCGAAGGCCTAGTTGTAGAGCAGTTGATCGATATACGACGAGGTAATGACCAAATTGCTGCCAATTTCGCTCGGGGCACAAGTGTAAGAAGAAGCCCCAAGATTGAGAGCGATGGTGGTTCCCATCACCCAGATGGGTCGTTTGCGCACGAAGATACAGAGGTAGAATGTGTTATTTTGGAGGTCTCCCATTCACAACAACGACAAGATTTGCCATTCCTTGCAGATGAGTACATTCTAGGTTCAAATGGGCGGACCCAAGTTGTTATTGGGATTGACCTTGAATATCGGAAGGAGAAGGGAAAAGAAGCCAGGATCACTATCTGGCGACCAAAATATATTGAGGAAGACGGGGAAGCCGTACTTGAAGCAGCTGAAACGGAAACAGGTATCTTTCGGGCAGTAGATGGTAGTTTGGTCGATGGGGAACGGATCCTTCGCATCAGGCTCAAAGATTTTGGGTATTGGCCCGATTGCCTCAGAATCGATGACATTCCCGGGGAGATTACTATTTCGTTTTCTCAACTTTACAAAATAGTACAGGCGGCTGAGGCTAGAGCGGAGCGCAGGGATCGTGGGCGCAGGAAGATCCAATATGAGAATCATCTGAAGCGGCCAAGGGTTCGGTCACCACCGCAGCAACTCACAGAATCAGACGAGGAGCGGTTCAAGGCAGCCGAAAAAAGAGTCAAGAGGCAGCTTAGCGACCAGGACAGCGATTATATCCCAGAGTAGGATGATGTCTTGGGGCAGGTGGCAAAGATAGAACTTATAGAACTAATAGACCTCGGAATATTTAGATCTGCAGATCCCGAGTTCTTGGTACTGCCTCTGAACCCATCATCCTATTCCTGAGCTCCAAGGCTTCCATACTTTACACCTACGACCAGGACTCATAGGAAAATTCGGGATCCCGTCCGCTCTCCCCTAGACAAACCAGTAACCGCCGGACTAGTAATTGGGTCGGTGACAACCAGTGAATCCCTGGTGTTGTATGTCTTTTTTGCTCCCTGTCAACAATGTTGTGCTAGTCCTTTCCTTTCTGCTTGTGGAGACATCCATCTTTTTGCATCAATATTGGATATCCACAGGGCATGGATGCACGCCCTGTGACGAGGAGACCATACCTCGACACGCGCCAGAGTGCATCGTGAAGATCGCTGTCCCTTTGGATATTTTAAGGTAATGATATCGTGACGTCGGTGAGCACACCCGGGTCGCTGCATCTTCTACAACCCAGAACGGAATTGCTTCTTCCCAGAGGCGTCCGCTAGCGAGGGTGTTGCCCAGCGCCACGGTAACTGGGAGCGCCTGGTGGCGTCCGATCTCCCGCGAACCTTCAGGGGTAAAAATCCTTGGACAAACGCCACTCTCGACGCCACTTTACTCTTGCCCATGCATTGACCACAACGAGAGATGTTGTTGCCCCGGAGCTGACCGCCGGCCATATCTGCCGTGCAGAGGAGAAAAATACTAGCTTGCTAGCCGCGCGATGTTACCGCTGTGTCAATGGTCGGGCGGTGCTATCGCACCATGGGTCGATGAGGGACATCGGGTTTTGCCATTTGCGGCACCCAGTGCGATGGGACCTTTGGAAACTATCAGAAAGATTGTGGAGACACGACGTCTTGGTGCAGGGTAGCGCACCGTATCCCTGAGGGACTCATCAACGTGGCGGGGCCTACATGATAGGGCCTTCCCTGACACAACATCCGAGCTGGATGCGGCTGAGGGAATCTTCGGATGTTGTTTTTTGGCGTCCACGGCGTCCTGTGTAACCATTGTGTATGCGCTTCGGCTGTCGCCTTCGGTTTCGCAACGCCGAGAGCGGGGGCGCCGAGCCCAAATGGTCTGGATATCCTCTCCGTCGAGACTTGGTATGGAGCGGTTGTCAATAAGAGAATCTGTGTCTACTCGCATCGCTCGCCGGTGGCTGTTTTTGGAGGCAATGATGCTGGGTTCAGGGGTTCAGAAAATACCTTGTTAGTGTTGTGGATACTTCGAAATAATCGAGTGTCCAAGACCTGGGCAAGCTTGCCAAGGCGTTACCTCGGTCTTGGGATTCTGTGGCAAACAGCTAGTGGACGGAGGAGCGCGCGGTTGCCATCTTGTTGCTCATCTTGCGCGAGGTGATGAAGTGATGGCTGACACAAACTGCATCATCGAATGGTTGCCGTTGGCATGTTTTGTTTTGAGCCATGGCGAGCGTCGATGCTACTGCAAACCCTTCACTTCCTCGACAGTTTATACGTCGTATCTCATGGCAGGAGATGCGTCTCAGTCCTGGGCGGGAACCGGATGGAGACTGATGAGTTTGTCGTTGTGGGTTGTAGCCTCATCATGATCCGCTGTCATCTGTTGCCAACGAAGTATGACCTGGTTGTTGGCGCTGGCGAGTGGATTCGGGCAGGCCTAAGACTCGCTTCGGGGGTACGATTAGGCGGGGCATGCCGAGAGCAGTACAACAGCAATCTACAGAATCCCTTGATGACGAGCAGGACCCTCATTGTGCAAATGGAGAAGCCGTTGAACTCCATGGTCGAGGGGTTTCTGCATCTTTCAGACTTTGGGTTGCCAGCTCGGCCTGGAGCAACCGCTCGCGCCCCGCGGGGATCGTTGAAGGCAAATATCTGCTGTGTCACCTCAAGGGCCCTTTGCTTTCCGTTTCTGGGGGTGTGATGTCGGTGGAGAGCGAAGGAGGGGAGACTGGGAGGTTGACGATGCAGGGGAAGGCGCCACAAAGCTTAAAGCCCTGGGGATTCTGACTGGTCTTTGAGCGACTCGTGGTTGCCAATCGGGGAAACCCGACAATATCTCCTTCCTTGCGCAACGTCGATTGTTCAAACTCAATGACTTTCACAAATAGGTACGTTTGTTGCTGTCGAGCCCTGCCAACGGATCAAGACAAGACATCGCGCATCTAGATAACTTTACCTCTATACTGTTGTGACGTCTCGACGGACTACATGAGGTTAAAAAAAGAAAAGGAACAGCAAGGGGCCTCTGGTTGAGCCTCGCTCTTCTTGAGTTGTTATTGGTGCACCTCTAAGGATCGCAGATCTCTGATTTAAATGTGGCGTCGACAGGGGCCTCGATGGTCCAACCTTTTTCGTTCTCGTATCAACATCACCACCCCGCAGCCACGTCGACCGGCAACCGTTACACAAGCGCCTCGAGACCCTACAAGGCCTCAACCGACGTCTACACCTTGGCAATCAATATCCAGTTCCCAGCCGTGCGTTCGGGAGGCTTCTTCTCGGCAGGGATCCACGATGCAGCCCTTTCCACCGATGGTTCTCGCCCAGCTGCCCTCATGGGCGCGTTCGAGACTCAGGAAACCCCTTTAGCGCTTAGAGGCTGAGCGAGGGCATTCGGTCTATTGTCACCGGGCCCGGCCCCCTTCAGCTAGCAGCGACCCACCTCGATGTTGCTTGGCTGGGCGAACAATGTGCCAATGTCACTGGCATTGACCTGAGTGTGGAGATCACGTCGTTCCCGCATCCATGAACGTAAATGGGGTCGGCTAGCTGGCTTTCGCTAAGCTAGACTGTTCGTATCATTGCCATGGATCATGATATGTCCTGCGTCCTCATCGAGGGTGTCCCCTGCCGAGTCCAGCCGGTGGGCCTGCAAATGGCTTCCATATAGGAACTCGCTCCCCACCCCTTTCTTTCCCGTTTCTTCACGCCAGTCACTGCGGCTCTTTCACTCGTTTAATCCGGCTCTGCTTGTGTCGGCGTCCGATCTGGACGTACAAGCACCTCACCATGAGGACCACACTCGCTTCTTCGCTTTTTCTGTCTTATGTAGGTCAACAAGGCGTCCCCAAGGCGCTGGTCTCGCTCGCGGATGTGGGCTAACCAACTACATTTAGGCCTCTCTTTCGTTGGCACAGCTTAGTATCCCAACTCTCCCGGGTTCGTGGACTTCGCAAGGATGCTGGACCGACGTGCCGGGTAGAACAATCGGCGCCGCGGGGTATGCCAACGGGACGGACATGACCATCGAATCATGTATCGGCTTCTGTGAGACCCGTGGCTTTCCCTATGCCGGGGTCGAGTACTCGGTTGAGTGCTTCTGCGGAAGCACTCTAGCCCCAGCGGCTGCCCAGGTTGCTTCGACCGACTGCAGCATGCCGTGCTCAGGAGACGCCACCCAGCCTTGTGGAGGCCCCAGCAGACTCAATCTTTTCCATACCACGGCCGTTATCGGGCCTCAGGTCAATCCCGGCGTGAACGGCTTCACACACATGGGCTGCTATTCTGAGGGCACTACAGGTCGTGCCTTGACACATGGTGTTCCCGGTTCCGTCGTGCCCGGCGGGGAGATGACGGTGGAGAAGTGTACTGCTGCTTGTCTCGCGGCCAACTTCCTCCTTGCCGGCGTCGAATACGGCGGCGAATGCTTCTGTGGTAACACAATCTCCAATGGCGGTGCCCCCGCCACGGGCTGCGATATGCTCTGCAACGGAAACAGCTCGGAGTACTGCGGAGCTGGCAACCGTTTGAATGTGTACACGCGCGGCGAGCTGCCCTCGACAACTGCGTAAGTGTTACGTGAATACTGAAAGTTTTATTGTTGACCAAAGTTCAGGGCCGGCTCCACCGCCGTCAGCTCGACTATTCCGTCTTCACTCTCGTCTGCAGCATCCTCCGCCGAACCGACCGGACCTGCTCCGACCGGGCCAAGCCAGCCCGCGGCTGTTGCCAACTACGAGTGGTATGGATGCCGCACCGAGTCCACCGGAATCCGGGCGCTTAGCGGAGCCACCTATGCTTCTGACACAATGACACTCGAGTCTTGCCGTGCTTTCTGCTCTGCCTATACCTATTTCGGTGTTGAGTATGCGCGCGAGTGCTACTGCGGCAACTTCTTCAACACTGGATCTGTGCCTGCCTCTGAGGCTGATTGCAGCTTTACCTGCTCAGGCAACGCTTTCCAATACTGTGGTGCGGGTGATCGCCTCTCCGTCTACGCCAAGGTGGGTACTCCCCCTCCTAGCTCAACATCGGCCTCTGCGGTCCCAAGCTCTACGACTTCATCGGCTCCCGTCGCTACAGATCTCCCCGAGGGATGGAAAAGCTATGGCTGCTGGCTCGAGGGAATCGGTAGACGTGCTCTTCCTCACCAGTTCCCCGATGACCAACTCAACTCCCCGTCGGTCTGCGCGAACAAGTGCAAGAATGCTGGATACACCATCGCCGGAACCGAGTATGGTGCGCAGTGCTTCTGTGGCGATGCCATTTACAATGGCGCAACTGCAACAACCGAGTCCCAGTGCAGCATGAATTGCCCCGGAAACCCTGCGCTGAAGTGCGGCGCCGGTGACAGGCTGAGCATTGTCTCGGATGGCGTGCCCCAAACCTATGCTCCTCCTGCTCCTCAGATCGGCGGTCTTGGGGACTGGGAATACCAGGGCTGTGCTGTCGACAACATCAACGACAAGCGCACCTTTTACTGGCAAAACTTCTTCCCCGGAGTCATGACCCCGAAGATGTGCTTGGATCGCTGCAAGGAGTTCGGCTATGCCGCCGCTGGCCTCGAGTATGGCGAGGAGTGCTACTGCGGCGACCCCGCCAACATGGCTGCCAGTGGCTCGACCTTCCGACCCGAGGCTGAGTGTAACGTTGTTTGCGCTGGTAATGGATCTTCAATCTGCGGTGGCGGTGCTCGTCTCTCGACTTACTTCTGGACCGGAGCGCCTCTCTACGAGTGGGACTTTCCAACTGATCACCGCGCTGGTCAATACCAGTTCCTCATTGACGGCGTGACCATTCCTCTCATTACCCAAGAGACAATCACTGGCAAGGTCTCGTTTGTCTCCAAGCACGGAACTGGCCCCGGCAATGAGACGGGCGCGTATGAGCTGGATCTTACCAAGGTCAACAACTTCAACGAGGCGTGGCGTGAGCTTCACCTCAAGACCGACGTCTTCTGCGCTGCTGGCATCACTCTTCCCGACAAGGTAGGCAGACAGCTCAACGTTGGCGGATGGTCTGGTGAATCGACGTACGGCACCCGTCTCTACTGGCCTGGCCATGACTGGGAGGAGGATGTCAATGTGCTCAGTCTCCAGGCCGGCCGCTGGTACCCCACCGCCATGATCATGGCGAACGGGTCCATCATGGTCATCGGTGGCGAGACAGGCTCGAATGCTGCGGCTGTCCCTTCGATCGAGATCCTCCCCTACACGGGAACGGCCCCCCTTTATATGGACTGGCTCGATCGCACGGATCCCAACAACCTGTACCCGTACGTCTGCATCTTGCCCAGCGGTGGTATCTTTGTCGCCTACTGGAACGAGGCTCGCATCCTGGACGAGGTTACATTTGAAACCATCAAGACGCTCCCCAACGCTCCCGGCGCGCCCAATGACCCTCTCGCCGGTCGCACATACCCCCTCGAGGGTTCCGCTGTTCTCTTGCCGCAAAAGTATCCGTTCACCGACCCTCTTGGTATCCTCATGTGCGGCGGCTCGACCATTGGCGTCGCCAATGCGCTCGACAACTGCGTTTCCATCTATCCCGATGAGGCTGACCCGCAGTGGAAACTCGAGCGCATGCCTTCATTCCGCGTCATGACGATCATGGCTCCTCTTCCCGACGGTACATACTTCCTCGGTGGTGGCGCCCACCATGGTGTCGCCGGTTTCGGTCTCGCCAACGACCCTAACCTCAATGCTCTCCTTTACGACCCCGAGAAGCCTCTCGGCAAGCGCTTCACCGTTGCCGCCAATACCACCATTGCTCGCATGTACCACAGCGAAGCCATCACTCTCCTTGATGGCCGTGTTCTCATTTCTGGTTCCAACCCTGAGGACGGCGTTAACCCCGAAGAGTATCGTATTGAAGTTTTCCTCCCGCCATATCTCCTCAACGGCCTGCCCAGGCCGACCTTCATTCTGGACGAGAGCAACAGAGACTGGGAGTGGGGTCAGACCGAGATTCCCTTTACTCTCGGCGCCGCCGCACAGAACGGCCCTATTACCGTCACCCTGCTTGGGTCAGTTTCGAGCACACACGGTAACTCGATGGGTGCTCGCACTATGATGCCCAAGGTTACATGCACTGGAACGCAGTGCAAGGTTGACGCACCTCCTAACAAATATGTGTGCCCGCCGGGCTGGTACCAGTTCTTCGTCCTGGATGGTGGCGTTCCGGCGGTGGGTGTGTATGTGCGCATTGGTGGTGATCCTGCGCAACTGGGCAACTGGCCCAACGCGCCTGGCTTTTCTGTTCCCGGTGTATAAATTGTGGCGGGTAGGTAAGAAAGGGGCTTCAGTCGATCACATTTTCTTGAATATAATGATTCTTGGTTGGTCGATGTAATTAATGACTCGAGCGATTCCCGGCCTGGTGACCAACATGTTGTGGGGGAATAGGGGGCGGGGTTACGTGACGGCCAATGTAAACAATGTGGCAGTTCGTCATGCGGATTTAAACTTGACGGTTTTGACTTAAGACTAAATTCTCTGTGCCTGTTCCATCCAATATATAGTAAACTCTTTTTCATCGTCCAGTGGCCATAAACCAGTGGAGACCCTCCAACAGCCCATTCAAACGCTCCCCGCATCTCCAACCCCGCCCCCACTACGCATTCTCAACCTGCGAATGCCCAACCAACTTTTTCCACCAGCAGCATAACACACACACACACCGGCCCCCTCTACCTTAGCGAAATAAAACCACAACCATGGCCAAAGACAAAAAGGGCAAAAGCGATTCCAAAAAGGCCAAGCTAGCCGAAAAGAAGCAAAAGCAAGAGAAAAAAGCCGAGAAAAAGGCCAAAACCAAAGCCTCCAAGACCCAAGACTCGTCAGATGCCGAAGACGTCGACCTCGATGCCGTGCTCGAAGAATACCGTCGCCAGCAGGAACAATTCCTCAAAATCACCGAAACCGTATGCGATTCCCCTCCGCGCGCCCGCGCCGCATCATGTCTCCTCGCTTCACCAATCAACACGAACCAGCTCCTCCTCTTTGGAGGGGAATACTTCAACGGCGCGCTAGCGACCTTCTTCAACGACCTCATGGTCTACTACATCGACCGCGACGAGTGGCGGTGCGTGACCAGCCCGAATGCGCCCCTGCCGCGGAGTGGACACGCTTGGTGTAGGGGTGGTAACCAGGCTGGCAGCGTGTACTTGTTTGGAGGGGAGTTTTCGTCTCCGAAGCAGGGGACGTTTTACCACTACAATGATTTTTGGCGGTTAGACGTTGCAGCCAAGGAATGGAATCGGATTGAGTGTAAAGGGAAGACGCCACCGGCTCGGAGCGGACATCGAATGACGTATTATAAGAATTACATTGTGCTGTTTGGCGGGTTTCAGGATACGGCGAACCAGACAAAGTATTTGGCGGACTTGTGGTTGTATGATACGCGGGATATGATCTGGTATCAACCCGCGTTGCCGCCGGCGCAGTTGAAGCCGGATGCGCGGTCGTCGTTCACGTTGTTGCCGCATGAGCAGGGGGCTGTGTTGTATGGGGGGTATTCGAGGGTCAAAGGGACTGCGACGGCTGGGAAGGTTAAAGGCGCGGGACAGAAGAATGTGTTGAAGCCGTTGGTGCACCAGGATTGTTTCTTTTTGAGGATAACGCAGCCCCCAGCCGAGGCTCCGAGTGGGACGCCGCCGACGGTGAGGTGGGAGAAGAGGAAGAAGCCGGCGAATGCGCCGAATCCGACCAGGGCGGGCGCGACGATGGCTTTTCACAAAGGACGAGGGATACTGTTTGGCGGTGTGCATGATGTGGAAGAGGATGAGGAGGGGATGGAGAGTGAGTTCTTTAACCAGCTGTTTGCGTGGAATGTGGAGAGGAATCGCTTCTTCCCGCTGGCGTTGAGGAAACCGAGGGTACAAAAGAAGGCTGGCGCGAGCGAGGGGAGAGTTGGGAGGAGGGGACGGGCGCAGCAGAATGAGGAGGAGTTGCTGAGACATTTTGCGGCGCTCCAGGCGGGTGGGAAGATTGAGGACGCGGATGATATGGAGATTGACAACAAGAAGGAGAAGGACGAGACACCGACGAGGGAGATGCCGGTGTCCATGGAATTTCCGCATCCGAGATTCAATGCCCAGTTGGCGGTCCAGGATGATGTGTTGTACTTATATGGAGGGACGTTTGAGAAGGGAGACCGAGAGTTCACATTTGACGACATGTATGCGATCGATCTCGGGAAACTGGATGGTTGCAAGGAGGTCTTTACCAGACCGGTGGAGGATTGGATCGTAAGTGTTTTTCATCTTGTGCTGGAACGGTGGTTAACTGGGTCTAGGAATCGGAAGACGAAGAAGATGACGATGAAGACGAGTATGAAGACGAAGAGGAAGAGGAGGACGAAGAAGAAGATGAGGACGGGGATGTTGAAATGGCGGATGAAGAGCCAAAGAAGAGGCTCTTTACGCCCAGCAAACGAGGGAAGAAGGCGCCTACGGATGAATCCGAGGCTGCCAGCTCTGGGGTGACAGCTGAACTGGCTTCATCTGTCGCGGACGAGGAAGAGACAGAGGCCGCAACAACGGTGGATGATGGTTTGCCGCATCCTAGGGTACGTATCGCCCGCCTTTCAATTTGCAGCACGATACTAATACTGCGTACAGCCCTTCGAGTCTCGCAGAGACTTCTTCCAGCGTACCTCCAACGAGTGGCAGGAAGTTCTCATGACCAACCTCCGGTGGAAGGGTATCCAGCCTGAGTCTCTAACAGTCAAGGAAATCAAGACCAAGGCGTTCGAGCTGAGCGAGGAGAAGTGGTGGGACTGCAGGGAGGAAATCATGGCACTCGAGGAGGAACAAGAGGCCGCTGGTATTGGCGAGGTTGTTTCGCTTGCAGACAAGGCTGGTGGTGGCCCAGGGACGGGTGGTGCGAGAAGAAGATAGGGGCTCAGGGGTCACATATAACCCTAACCCCATAAATAAAGAACGAACTTGGGATGACCACCTCTTTGTGGGCTGCTGCACGTGAAGTGGCGACGCAACCTGAACCCCTCAACGCGACATGATGCTTGGCGCGCGCGTGGCGGTAAAGGCCGACATTTTGACTTACACTCCTTTTCACCATTAGGCATCAACGCTGAATTTCGTCAAGATGCCATTGGGAATCCAACGTCTAAATGCGAAGAAATCGCAACCAAACGATCGCATCGTTTTTATCAAACCGCTCAAAGGCCGCGATGAAGCCATTGCCCAAGACTTTCTCGAGCGCATCGCCGCACAATGCCGTGAGCTTCCTTCGAATCATCGCTTTCTCAAATCTAATCATCTTGCAGTGCCAATAATGAGAGAAAACCACCTTTCCGTCATGTCCCTAGAGGAATACGAATTCAACACCGAATTCGTTGGCCGCAACTTTAACGCCGGCGAGGTCATCCAACTCGTGCTCAAAGCCCGTTCAGGCCATTGGCTTCCGTTTGATTATGTCCAGATGGTGATGATGCATGAGTATTTACTCCACCACCTCTCTGGGTACGTGTAGACTGATATCGTCTAGACTAGCGCACTGCAAACAAATGAACCATTCCCGCGCCTTCTGGGCCGTCCGGAACCAATACGCCGAGCAGATGCGTCACCTCTGGGCACGCGGTTTCACCGGCGAAGGCCTATGGGGACGCGGCGCGTTCTTGTCGACGGGCGAGTGGGAGAAGAACTCGGTGCGGGATGGGGAGTCGCTTCCGGAGCACTTGTGTGGCGGGACGTACCGCTCTGCAGGCAGAAAAAGGAAGGCCAAGAGTGCGTTGACGTACCAGGAGCAAAAGGAGAGGAGGATACTCAAGAAGTTTGGGGCGAATGGGGTTGCGCTTGGAGAGGACGAGGAGGTCAAGAAGAAGTTGGAAGGCAAAAAAGTGGCGGCGAAACCGAGGGTCGCCGGGAGTGCTCGGGGGAGAGATCTCCGGGCGGCGGCGGCGTTGGCTAGGTTTGACCAGCAGCAGAAGAAGGAGGTGAAAGAGGACGAGGGGATGAGTAGTGGGGAGGAGTATGAAGAGGAAGGCGATGCGGTTGATTTGGATGGGAGGAGGTTGCTTGATTCCAAGGGGAGAGGCATGATCAAGGTGTGCGAAGACGAAAACCCCGAGGACGAGGATGTCAAGCAGGAGATCTTGGAGCTGCGAAGCTGTGGCCCGAAATGGTTTGGGAGAAGCGCGAAGACGGATCCTCTGGTGTTGGACAAGGAAGATGACACCACATCAAAGGTGAAGGAAGAGGGGAAATCTGACAAACTGCTACCGCGGGAGCGAGAAACGACAGGGGAACAATCACAACAGACAACGAAGCCGGCAAGTTCCAAGGATCCGCCGGTTGCGAATACGCCGACGGGTGTTTGTCCGGTTTGCTCCTTTGCAAACGACAAGATGTCCCCAACCTGCGCCGTCTGCTCCAATGTTCTGCACCTGAAGAACATGCCGGGTGCATGGGCTTGCACCAGTCAGGCTTGTCGAGGCAGTGCCTATCGCAACGCAACAGATTGTGGCGTATGTGGTGTCTGCGGGGAAAGGAAGCCTGCGTTGTCTAGATGACACGGCATACTTTACTAGGGTCGTAGTGGCACTGCTATCCGCGGAGGTAGTGTAGCATTGGTGGTCAATATTGATGAACTGTCCGTTTGTTGGTCCCAGAATCCTGATAGGTGCCTGGAATTAAGCAAGTACCCCGGTCGTTGAACGATCAGCGCAGCATAACGCAAGTTGTTGGAATGGATCAGTGGCTCAAGAGCTGTGCCCAACTCTGTGCCGCGCATCGTTCATGCGGAGCTGAAGCTTGATCGATTGTCCAGTCATTTCAACAGCCTAGGTGCCTAGGTAGGATAATCACAAATCACTGAAGGTGCCTTGCTCTCAATGGAAGTGTGATTGAAACGCATCTCTTTTCTCAGCAAGTCGAAGCTCAAGATGGAGGGTCCCGGAAAAGCGCTCCCCGCACTCTTGTTCTCCAGGGCAGCTCCTTCTCGTTGTCGTCGTCAGGGCTTTTGCGCGTGGTGTCCTTGTCGACAGGGGTCGCCCCGCTGCCGCCGTGGATTGGCCAATCGAGGGGGCCACAGCTGAGGCGTTCGGCTGGCGACGGACAGGCGAGTGTTTCATCCCCTTTCCAACACTCCAAGCAGGCCCACTGTGCCTTCCCGATCTGCCCACAGTGCCCGGTTCGTGCTGGGATTTCTGGAACCGCCATCATTTTCGGATGCTGAGAAGGCGCTGTCGCAGGACAAGACCTGGCTGACGAAGAGCCTCGTCACTGGGCAGCCCGGCGGGTCTTGCAGATCCCCGCGCACGCCCCTGGCAGTGTGCAGGGGGTATCATGGGTCGAGACCAGAGCTTGTTCTGCGGCCTGGCACTTGACAGTCAAATGTAGAAAACCGCTACCCTTCCGTTTCCTTCAATATCCATATCATCATCTGTTTGTTATGTTTTTTTTTTCGGTTTTGACAAACGGGCATTTGCATTCTTTTTTTTAGTTACCCGTTCCTGTTCATTTCTCACTCGCGTCTTTGGCCGTGTGTCGGATCCGTGATCCTTTTCACCCTCTTTTTCATCTGAATCAGTTCGCATTCTCTCGACTCGACGTCTGTTTTATACCTGCGAGCTCTTCCTGCCAACACAGTCCCAACCTACCAGTTTCAAGAGACGCCCGGGATCAAGGAACAACGACAAGAGAAGCACAGCTATAGACCCGCCAGAATGTTTTCATCACTCGCCCTCCTCATGCTTTCCCTGGCGACATTGTCGCTTGCGGCACCTTCATCACAAGAATACCACATGTTTCCTCGTGTCCGAGTCCCTCAATCGCATTTCGAAGTCCTCAAGATGCGGCAAAATGTCCTCCTCAACCCGCGTGCTGTCACAGATGTAGAGTGCATAGACCGGACAGCGTATGTCTCCTCCCCGTCCCATTCGTTCCTTAGCCCAGCTAACCCACGATCAGTCACATCGTCTTCCACGACCAAAACGATGCCGAGCTCTCCATCTGCGGTGGCATCGCCGAGTCCGTCACGAAATGTCATGGTTCACCAACCGAGACGATCGGAAAGTCAGGCAGTGCCCTTTTCACCCTGAAGCCTATCAACCAAGGGGCGACCATCAACATCGACAAGAGGAGATGGGAGCAGTGCGTTCGGGCCGCTCGGGCGGTATGTCCCACAGGGAGCTTTTCGGCGAGGTGTATCGGCGGCGCGAGTTCTGGCGACGTTGGATTCAAGTTGTTGCCTTCTTGAATGATGGATGCCGTGTGTCGGATTGGTTTTTGGAGCAATTTGTCGGAAATATCGATCAAACCTCCCCACCGAGGTTTTACTCCCTTTCGCAACTGAGCATTTTCACATCATCGTGAGACGGACCTTGTAGAACCAAAACATAGAACAAAGATACCCAAAAGTTTTTTCTTTTCAACCCATACCCATGCCCAAAACCACGAAAGAGGAAACAACCCGGGTATCATGATATAACGCCTCCCTTCACCAAATTTTTTTTTTTCATAACCCATACCTAGTAACACACTCCTCCCTGTGCGCCTCTAAACAATCCAGCGCACACACTCTCACTCCACACTTCATACATTTCACCCGTCCCCAATATCCACACACCTCACAGAATACCCGAATCGGATACTTGCCCTCTTCTTCCCCCCACGTCGCCCTCGCCTCAAGATAACTCAGCGGCGGAGCAGTCATCAAAGCCCGCAGCTCCTCATCCGTCGGAAAAGGCGGCACCCTCGACACAAGCAACGGATCTGAGTCCCCAGGGTGCGCAGCAGGCGGCGCCTTTTTATACGCCGGCAGAATTGTCCCATCAGGTGGGTACGAGGCTACAACAACAGGTTGTTGTTCAGTGGGTGGGGCATCCGTCATTTCGACGTCGTCTGCCTTTTCTTGTGAGCTGTCGGGCTCTGGTTTCGGGACGGCAGCGGCAGCAGCGGCCTCCTTGGCCTCCTTGGCCGCGGCGCGTTTGGCTGCTGCTGCGGAGCGTTTACTCGCCGGTGGCTGCTGTTTGGGTGTTGGGGCGGGGGAGTTGCGGACGGGTGGTGTTGGGATGGAGAGGGGCTTAATGGCGGCTGCGGCGGCTGCGGACGGGTTTGTTTCTGCGAGCGCGAGGAGGGCTTTGTAGTCATCGAGGTGGTTGGCAAACGTTTTTTGGGATTGGAGGATTTTGCGGACGTTGGGGGCGTGTTTGCTTGTTGCTGGTGGTCATTGTTAGCCCTGTGACGTGGTTTGGATTTGGTGGAGAGGTTTGGTTTACTTCGACTTGCTCCCTGTTTTTGGGGGATCGGAATGTTGACGTCTTTGTTCGTGTCGCGGTCGAGGGCTTCGAGATCTTTACGGAGTTTGGCGTCCTGCCGAGCTGTGAGGTCAGATGCACTGAGGCTGGGTTGATTGCGCGCTGCGCGCTTGCGGTTTGGAGCTTGGAGGGCCTGGCCTGGGGCCGGCCCTACATCGGGCACGTATGCCCATCCTGGGGCGCGTGTTGTTTTTGCGCTGGCGACTTCGATGACGCCAAAGTTGTTCATGGTTGTGATGGAGGTTGATGGAGCGAAGTTGAGGGTTCGGGGGGCAAAGTGATTGAAGATCCGGGGTTAGGGTTGCTTGTGACTTTGAAATGTCTTCCAAAATGATAATGGTAGTATCTGAAACCAGAATAGGAGTTAGAACCGCCGGTGATTTTTGAGTAGATATACACCGTCATATTGAACAGTTCAATTTTCTCAATCCAGATGTTGAGTTTTGCTCATAAACAGTGTCACAGATGTCTCTGGGACACTCAATGAAGACGGGAAATGCCTACAATGAGGGACTCCAGAGAAAACGTGAAACTACTCAAAAGTCTCTTCTCAAAAGCCGGCAAAAATCAATACACCCGCGCTCATAGAAACCTGGAGCCCTATGAAGTTGGTGCGTCACCCCTGAGTGGAGGTAAACTGTGAGGGAAAAAAAATGCAAAAGATTAGAAGGAGCCTTCGTGGATTGAACACGAGACCTACCGGACTGCAGCCGGTTGCTCTACCACTGAGCTAAGACTCCGCCTTGCTTGTTGAGATGCGGAGCGGAAAAGCCGCTTAGGTAGTGAATCAGCTCTCCCCGCCCGGAACCAAAACTCAATTCCAGGGACATGCATGGAATGCACGTCACCTTTCGCACTGGAATTCCTCCTTTTCTTTTCTGCTCCAAATCGCGTTCAAGATTTACTTGTCTCCTGATACAGGCTGTTAGACTCTGTTCAACAAAGCTAGCAGCAGCGCGTGGACATGGAAACAACACCAAATTGGCTCACAACGCTCCGACAAACCACAGTCTGCAAGGAACCTCTCGATCCGCCAGAAACATTGACTTGCGAATGGCCCCAGTTGCACTCAGCCGTCAGTATCCCCATTCCGGCGCTCGCATCTAGCCAACTCGCCGGAGTCAACGGACGTCGAGACAGGCAGTCCAACCTTGCACTTCAACCAGATGCAAGAAACATCAAAAGCAATAATCACCAATCCATAACATGCTATTACCTAGGAACCCTCAAAAAATACAAAGCAAAAGCCGACCGGCAGGTCCCAGTCCTTATTCCCCCATACCAACCCAGCCCATTTTCATATCCATCCCTCATTTCTTCTTTTTCTTCTCAGTACTCTCGATCCTCTCCTCCAACGTACCAACATACTTGCTCAACCGATCGACCGCATTCTGAAGCGCCTATATCAAAACCTGCGTCAGCATCTCTCTCTCTCTGTGCACCCACAACGACAACGACAACATCCCAAACTAAACCAGTAACAAACGAAACAAAGGAGAGCCATGCCCCCTTGGCCCTGGCCCCCCGGCTCCCACTCCCACTCCCACTCGAAAGATTGTGCGAACGCGCAAAGTGGATAATACCGTATGAATGAAAGCCAACGGAACTTGTGGAAATCAGATGCAGACACGCACGTAGATATCCTCCGTCAACAACTCGTTCGACGCCTTGTAATCCTGGAGGGCATAGTAGTAAACACCGCTGCCGGCAAGCGTGCTACCAAAGAAGAATCCAAAGAGACTGTGGCCCGCCAAAAGTCAGCATGCAATTTGATTGGGATGCGACGGATGGACATACCCTCCCCTGAGAGCGCCGACCGGCCTGCGCGCGGGAATGGGCGCAGCGGCGACAGCATCGCGACGAACGGTCGAGGTGGCAAAGGTTCGGAGAGGCGCCGCGCGGACGCCCGAGAGGAGTATTCTCGCAGCCATTGTTGTTCAATGTGATGTAGGACGTGAAAGCTGTCGGGCCTTTGACCGGGAGCACGGAGTCTTGGTGGGAGTTGTCGGCGGGATGGGTATGGGTCGCGTGGATGTCGCTCACGCAGGCAGGGATTTAGCTCGCAGAGGGCTTGGCAGCCAATCGATGCAAGGGGCAGCAAAATTTGGCGGTCACCAAGGGCAAAATCGGGAGCTGAACGTGGCCTTAGCAGACTGGCAATTGGATGCTTGGCAGGCACCTTGATGTCGAGGCGGGAACCAGCACTAGGGTCACGATTGCAACAATCAAGAAGACATGGTTTCTTCATCAGGTCAATTCATTATCAGATGCACATAGGTATTTTTGCTCCCATCCCGGAAAAGCGTATCAGCCGATCCCTCAATGAAAAACCGAAACATGCGTAAAATACAGATCGCTCTTCCACTAGAGCTCATCGTGGGCAGTCTCCTCAGCAGCCTCGGCCGAGGTGGTCTCAGAGGCAGCGGCGGGCTCCTCAGCCTTCTCCTCAACCACAGCCTTGTACTTGCCGTTCTCGGCAATGAACTTGATGAGATCCTCAACAGTGCGGGAGCCGGAGTAGGTCACAGCCTTGTCCTTGGCGCCAGCGGGGTAGAGCTTGATGGTGGGGAAGCCCTGGATCTCATCGGGAACGTCGTTGGCAGTGGCGTCAACCTTGGCGATGACAACCTTGTCCTTGAACTCGCTCTTGGCATACAGGGCACCGAGCTCCTCGTACTTGGGAGCAAGAGCCTTGCAGTGACCGCACCACGGGGCGTAGAACTCAATCAGGACATCCTTGTTGTCGTCAAGGACAATGTCGTTGTAGTTCTTGGCAACAACAACGGCAACGGGGCCGTCGTTAGACTCGGGGATAGGCTCAGACTTGATACTGGGCTCAATCTTGCCAGCGACGAAGTCATCAACGAAAGCCTTAATGGCATCGTGAGTAATCTTCTTCTCTTGATCGAAGGGGAACTTCTGGTTCTTGACGGTCTCCTGGATGGCGAAGGCGGGGAACTTGTCGGCCTTGAGGTTAAGGTTGCCGGCGTGGGCGCCGTAGGCAGCCGCATCGATAGTGGCGAAGTTGATGACACCCTTCTGGGCCTCAGCGATGGGCTTGACAGCATCGCTGAGCTCCTTGCGCTCCTCGGCGGTCTCGGCAAAGATGTAGGCGAGGGGGATGCCGGCCGACATGTAGTCGGAGTAGGTCTCGGGGCCAACCTCACCAATCAAGGGGGTGGCAGCAGTCTTAGCGAATTTCTCAATCGCCTCGACGTCGAACTTCTCGGTGAAAGTGGCCTTGCCCTCATCGAAGGACTTGTAGAGAACGACCGCGGGGGCCTTGACACCCTCAGCCTCGGCGAGCTCAGCATCGGTGCTGGAGCCAAAGGGGTAGTTGTCCCGAAGCTTGTCAGCAAGCTTGGAAAAGACCTCGGCCGAGGCCTTGTCAGAGGCATCGAGGTAGGCAACAATCACGACCTTGTCGGCCTTCTTGAACTCCTCCAGGTTGTCTTTGCTGACGGTTGTGACCGCAGGCAGAGACTGCTTGATCATGTATGATGTGATGGCACCGGCCTTCCTCTGGCCCTTGTAGGGAGAGACGTTGTCAAGGCCGCGGAAGACCTTGAGAGTCGGGTAGCCCTCAACACCGTGCTGTTGGCACAAATCGGTCTCCTCTGTGCAGTCAACCTTCGCGAGCTTGATACCCTTCTCCTTCAGCTGCGTAGCAGCCTCCTCGTACTCTGGGGCGAGGGCCTTGCAGTGTCCGCACCACGGGGCGTAGACTGTCCAAGACACGTTAGTTGGAGGCTGGCTAATGGGGCAGGCAGGAAAGCTTACACTCTGCGAGGACGACCTCGTTATTCTTGACGAAATCGTCGAAAGTGTCCTTCTTGAGGACCTCAACATCGGAGGCGCTGGCGACGGCCGCGGCCGCGAGCAGCCCGAAGGCGAGCTTCTGGACTCTGTGCATCTTTACTGTTGACACCTGAGGAAGGGAGTTAGCTACCGATTGATTGGAATTGCAGGCAGTTTGGTTGTCGAGGTAGGTGCAAAGGCAAAGGAAAGGCGGAGGAGAAAAGATTGGGGCGGTTGCACAAACTTACTCTATAAAAGCACACCGAAAGATAGGGAATACAAGATGAAAAGTGTATACCAAGTAGGTATGTGATGAATGAATTGGCACCCCGAGGACAAGATCCTTCCTCTTTAAATTGAATGGAGCGGGAGTGTGGACGAAATCGTTGATGCGTGCAGATACCGGTGGACTTTTATCTCGAATTTCCAAAAGGCGGATCAAGCATCAGGGTCTAGAGAACAGGTGTCTTTTCGCCAGCTCTGGGGAAGGTCAGCCTTGGCCCCTGTGTAGCGCCACCGACTTGGACGGGATCCGTTGCAAGTGGGGAGCTGTTGGACCCTACCGAGACCAAGCGGGCTTGGTCCTGGGGCTGAATGCACGTTGCACAAGTCTCGATACATCCACCAGCCTTGAGCTTCTCGATCACCCCTCGCTCATCAAGCGATAGTTGACGACAATCGCCTCTGTGGCTTCAGGAAATCTCTTGAAGTCTCTAAATCACCTTAATTGACCCTTCAACAATTTTACCTTTCTTTCTTTCGTCCCATCCCCAGGTAATCTGGTCATGGGTTGACGTTCCCATTTCAGAGCGATAGGCTGATAAGCTCTTGAATGCGGGGAGGTTGGTTTTGAGGTACCAGGACAAGCCGTCTAGCTGAGGCCAGAGTGGTTCCATCATTCCCTAGCAACAAATGCTTCCTGTCTGTCCGCATTTCTGCATATTGCCACGACATCGAATTCCAATCAATTCTTATGCCCTGCGCTTCACGGCTTCACAGCCTCACTACTTTAGAGAAAGGGGCTGGGAGCACGTCCCTTCCAGGTGATTGATAAGCCCATCCCACCAACCTGGTGTAGGGGCGGAGGAATTTGAAGCCAGATTACGCTTTTTCTGGAAGAAACTTGGGATTCAAGGTATCGCCGAGAAAGCCAGCGAGCGATTTGAGTAATATTACGACCGGCTTAGGCATCCGCCCCTGGGCAGGGAGTGTCGCTTCCTGCGGTGCGGCTCGCCCGACTATCGAACATCAAGAGCCAACAACCCCACGAATGCCACCCCACTGGCGAAAACGATAGGACACATGGGCATCTCAATCAGGAAACCTCACTGGCATCCCTTGTCGCTCCGCCGGGAGTTTTCTCGTCTTCCCGATCGGCCAGGGATTTGCTGAGACATGAAAGGCCAGATATGCTGGAAAACCGGAAATCGCATGTCAGATCTGCCCTGAACGGGGGCACTAGGAACCCTACGGTCCGTATGCAGAAACGTTCAAAGCGACGTTGTGTTGGGTTGGTCAGGCCAATCATGTGTAATGCCGCAGCGGCCTCGCCAAACAGGTACGAGAAGGGTCCCGCAGCCAAGATATATCGCAACTACATATTCAACGGATATCTGTCCATGAAGTGATAGTGAGAAGCGGGATGCCGCAGCTGTCACATCAAAACCTATTCCTAGCTGTAACTGATAACATATCATTTCACGACTGTGCAAGTGTTTGCATCACACCAACTTCCACGCTAGTCATGGCAGGACTTCTTGGCGAATCGCGTCCTCAACACCAACAATCTAGCAGGGGCAAGTGCCTCCCACTCAGAAGTGCTCGGTGATAGTCAGGGTGCAAGCAAAGAATGAGCCCGCCGAAGGGTCCTTTCGAAACTTCCACGGGTTGAACGAACACCTGGGCTAAACGCTCCTTCTCATTCCCTTGTTCTGTCGACTTGCTTGCTCCTGCCTGGAAGCATCTCTCTCCTAGTATTTTTCAACATGGCACCTTCCGGCGTTGTTGCCCACATGGTTCTCAGTGTTGGGCTTCCGCTTTCGCCGACAACGCTCTTGATCCACACCACTCACCCGCACACACTACTCTTTGACCAGTTGTCCGCGCTGCCCAGGGTCTACCTCAGCATATTCCGGTAGCTGCTCATGGTAACCCTGGGCTTCTATCAGTCTTGATGGACCAGTCTCAAACATCACGTCGCTCTGCCAGCCATGGAGCCCATGACCGTAGCGACAGTGCCAATGCACCACCCAGCGGTCGCATGCCCTCCTCACGGCCACTCTTTTCTCGGTCTCTCCGGAGCGTGAACGAGAACCCTTCGTTTCTCACGTCCCCGGGGCCGTTGGAAAGCATGCTAAAGACCACGACAGAAACCGGTAATATCGGTTTCTTTTCCATCAGGCCAACCCGTCCGAATCCCTCATACCAAGGACTGGTTCGGTCGAGATCCGTCTTCGGCGAGCCCGGCTTTGTGAGACCTTCAATGAGCGGTGGGGGTAGCGGTTTTAGCCACAGACATGACCGGAGACGTTTGCCATCGTACCGAGACACCACCTCGGAGATCATCTCAATGTATGGGTCGGAGAGTCAAAGATCGGCCTCTAGCTCCCTACCGGCCCTTGATGACTACGGCCAGCGCTCTTACTCTATGACAAGCTGCAGTTCGAGGCCTCCGCCGCGGCGCAAGTCCAGTGGGATAATGCACAACCAGTTCAGCGGAAATTTGCAGCGACCACGCTCTCCTTTCCCATACCCGACGCGGCTTAAGCGTCCCGGGGTACGGCCGTCCTCTCCGGCCCTAACTGAACATGGGGTTGATTACAGCAAAATGGTGGGGATTGACCGTGCTTCTTATGTTGGTACCTTCTGCTTGTTCTCCCCCCTATCTGTCTAATACTCGGCAGCGGACCATCCACGGGTCGTATAAGCCGACGTACGCGCCAACATATGGGCGCCGGATAGCACACGAGGCGTCTCGCTTTGCGGCACACAATACTGGCATGCCTACATACCGCCCCGGATACGAAGGCGTTGGTGGATCACAGTTTCCCCAAGGCATGCCATCATGTATTCCCCAGTTACGGGGTTACAGATACAACAACAGGTATGATGGCACCATGTCGGAGCACAGTGTCAGGAGCTCCAGCCTTACGTCAATCGTGGATATGTATCGACCGCCGTCCTGTGCTCCCTCGGCAAGAAGCTGTCCTCTTTGGCCTCAGCCGTCCCGCACCTTCTACTACGACTATTCTGAAGATTTCGATAGGCGCCCTGGCCCAGCTACTTATTCGTCCGTCCGTATGCCACCCATATCTCCGATACCCACTCGTGCACCTAGCGCACGGCGAGCAAAGGTTTTGAACGAAGGCTACGAGTCTCAGTTTCAGAATATGACAGGGCCAGAGTTTTCTTACTCGGCTGAGCTACCTCCGTCTGAAGAACCTTGCCATCAGCTGCAATACCGGGAATGGGATGCCAGCGATTGTCAACCCCACTCACAGCAAGATGAGAACAACAATCCCCACGAGTCCTGTGTGCCGAATCACAAGATTTCTGGACATGGCTTCACCTACCCCTCGTCAACTGTCGCCATGCTTGACCCAAGGGGAGATACCGAGACAAGATTTCAGCCACAAGGAGCGCAAACTATAGGCGTTGGACCGAATGGAACGAGTGCAGAGTCTCCGCGGCTCCGTACAAACAGTCAGTTTGCGGCATTGTCTCTCATTTGACTTGGCTGGGCTAGCTGACACCGTATTAGGGATATCTACGGTTTCGACGCCGGATGCAATCGTCACATACCAGGACTTCAAGACGTCGGCAACGGTCCACAACGCGTCTTCATCGGTCTCGACGACCAATACCCACCGCGGTAAGTTTTACTCAATCGAGCCCGGCCTTTCGGACCTTGCGTCATTGGTTCAGCAGATGGACTTGGCTGCTGAGCTGGTGGATAAGCACAACGTCGGCACCTCTATTTTGGACGCAGATTCTCAAGCAGGAGCCACGCCAGCTTCCTCACTCCGCGGTACTCTTGATAGACCAGGAATGGATCAAAGCCCGTGTAAGGACTACCGTCGACGTTTATCAACCACCGTAGGTTCAGAAGCTCCGAACAGCAACGAACTCACTTCCAGACACCGTGGTCACAGGAGGAATCCCGCAGTTCCAAGGATCAGCACCCAGTTTTCTGGGACGGCTGAGATAGGTTCAGCTTTTGTCACACAACAGGAAGGCTTGGTTGTTCTTTCACCACAGCCAAAGTCGCCGATCAACCGGTTGAGACTTCAGATCAGCATGCCACATCTCATGAAAGAGCTGCCACCGTTGCCGAATGGGTCAATCAAAAGCGAGTCATGTCTTGATAGCTTCTCGATAGAAGACGCCAGGGTCCCTGCGAAGGGTCTCCCATCCGAGCACCCAGTGCTAAACAATGAAACTCTCACAACACACTCCAAGTCCAACAGCAATATGGATCTCGAAGACATCGGTGCCGATGCGAAGCATTGCAAAAATGGTGAGTCAGATCGGGTTTCCGAGGGTGCGAATTTCCGCCGCATTGGAGTGCCAGCCTCTCGCTCCAGGAGCGGACAAGAAGGTGGGTTATTTGAAGGCTTGACACCGGAGAGCGAAAACAGAAGCCCAAGATCAGGGCATGGGAAGTTGAAACTAAGAGTATCAAGAGGCGCTCTAGTCAGAAAGCAAGGGGATTCTAGCCCTTCGGACAGGAAAGTCGCACAGGCACCTGTTTATCTGGTGTATCCCAACCCTGATGGGTCACCATCATCGGTAAATGATCTCACTGGGACCGTTACCGCCCTCGGCGAAGGCCTCGGGTATCGCCAAGAAGCAAGTTTCATTTTGGGCTCGAGGCAAGCTCAATGTCAAGCTCAGGATGCCTCTGTCATCCAGTCGTCGGATTGTCTTGGAAGAGGGATTGAGAGCAAAATTCCAGGTATTACAATCCTAGCCGAGCAATCCACTGCTCTGGCTGTGTCAAGTGACGCTCGAAGCTTTCTCTCAGAGGAGAGCAGTGGCAGCAGGAAGCCCACTCGGGGTCTGAGAAAACGATTTTCCGACCTTCGTATGCGCATAGCGGAGCCTCGCTTCAAGTTTACGGAGCCAACCCCGTCCAGGGAGGCAGTAGATAACATGCTCGAGATGGCGACAACTGCGAATTTGTATCCAAAGACGGCCGTTGGTTTCAACAACGATATCATGTACGAGATCCCGGAAGATCTGGTTGGATCAGATGGGCAGATACCGTCACCATCACGCGGCTTTAGGGGTCGGGTGTCTAGGTGGATGAGGGCGGCGAGACATGCCGTCGTAGTTGCATGTGCCGGATCAAGAAAGCGTGGCTAACTATTCAGTCGTGGGAGTGCGCGGGGATGGAGAAGGAGTGGGTGGTTCTCGTTTGGTTACCTGGTCCTGTGGTCGGTTTGGTTCAAGAGTTTGTCCACGGATGGTGAGGTCGTGGGGGTCACCTGCCCGGAGGCCGGGGTGCCCGGGTGCTCGGCAATACGAAGTTGGCGCCACTGGGTGTTTGTCAAGTATAAGATAGAGGGTTCTCTCGTTGTCGAGTCTAGAATGAACGTCTATAAGTTGACATAGGCCTTGTTATTTCCCTTGAGTTTGGCAACAGCATGGTTAAGAAGAAGATCAATACACACTCTGATAGGAATGCGAGGTGTTTCATGGCATGGCGTGCGAGTTATGGAATAACAGTGAGCGGGAAGGAGTGACTCACCGCGCAGCCAAAGAAGGTTTCTCGTGATCCGAATTAGCTGCAGCCACAGAGTGGTTGACGTGACCTCGGGTATGAGGTCTGGGGATACGGTTTCTCCTTCCTCGCGGGGCCGTTTCCCGTTGGCGGTATTCTTTCAAAGACGACACGGCCCACACCAGACAGAAACCAAAGACGAAACCTATGCCCGACTTCTTGAGTCCTTTCGACAGTATTCCCCTCGGCTTTCTGCCGGCGCTCTTCGAATACCATCAGCCACATAACCCTAGGGTGAGAGCAGAAACCTGGTCGATGCAACCGGTAGGAGCTGCCTGCAGTGGCAAAGCGTCTCGTTCGTTCCTAGCACTACACGCACAGTGTTTGTTATGAAGCCGCCCGATGCATCCCCAAGCGTCCGCGACATTCGGAGCACGCTCCCGTACACGATTCCCGAGTCAATAGCAAGGTCGAGAGGGATGGATGATTACAGGCAAGCACGATACGCTCCCCAAGATGCGCGGATAACCTCATCCTCAGCGGCGGGTAGTTGGCGAGTTCAAGCTACAGCGCCGGAATTTATGCCGCCTGACACATACCGCCATCCAGAGTATCCTTGCGACGAGAGACCCCGCGAGAGCTTCGAGCTGCGGCACGCTCCCCGAAATCAGCATTCCTTTGGCTCCTTTGAGGGCCAGCAACCCTTTGGCCATCCACCCGAGGAAGATAAGAACAACCTCAACACCAATCATCAGAAACCGGCGGGACAGCCACCGAAACAAAAAGGCACCTTCAAGCGCTTTCGAGACCGTCTATTTGGACGGAGTGATCCCGACCCAAAACAACCTCCCCTAATCGGCCCCTTACCAGCAGAAGAAATCGCCCACCAAGTCCCCGAAACAAAAAAGAAACCCCACGGTATCAAACGCCTTTTTCACAAACTCAAGCGACGCCCACCTTCCCAACAGCAACCACCTGTGGTCGTTGATATCAAGGGAAAAGGCAAGGCCACAGCCCAGCAGCTCGATCTCGACCACCATCCTCTCTCAGATCAAAGGTTCCCAAACGGATGCGACTATGAAGATTGGCGCCGCATCGTAAATGAAAGCCCTCTTCCACCACTCCAGCTCCCCTTCCAGCCCTTCACTCCACCGCCCGTGCCAAACCGCGTCTCCTCCCGCATGCCCTGGCGCGCCAGGTCCCGTATAACAATCGGCTCCTCACGCCGTCAGCGCTCAGTCGACTCCCGCGTCTCATGGAACCCTTTCAACCTTCCCGGTCCCGAGCGGGTATCCAGCTTCGCCGACGTGCTTGACCTCCTCCGCCGGGGTCGAGAAAACGCCTCGAGTTTGAACCTCAACGCAGCAAACAGTAATGCGAATCTTGTGGGTAGCAATACCCCAGCGCCGCCTGCGAGGAATCCGAACCGGGAGAAGAGACCACCGTCTTCGTCGTCCAAAAAGGCGTTTGGGAAGACGAACAGCAATCCCTTCCTAAACCCGGGGCCACAGCACCAAGCTGTGGGTGGGATGAGTCCGGGGATTCGGCGTGCGCCGTCGCCCACTCTGTCGACGGTTAAGAGCGCGTCGTACCAGGGTACTGAGACGACGGGGGCTACGTCGGTTACGGCGCAAGAATCACCGTTGTCGAGAAGGCTGAGTAGGGTGGCTGAGTCCACGCTGGATTCGGCGGTGGAGATGGAGGAGGATGAAGGCAGCGGGGTGAGGGGGAGGAAGAGAGGGAGTGAGGCATGGTGGATGGGAGGTAATGGAAGTGGGAGTAGCGGGTACGTGAGTCAGGGTCCTAGAGGCCGAAGGAGGGGCGACTCTTAGGTAGGGGACGACCACATGATTGGGGATGTGGTTGGCGGCATGGTTAGGAGGCGCTGAGTTGGGATATTGGTTGGACATGGCTTAACGAAAGCATTTGGATATCGACAGGGCTTGGGCAACAGCGCCAGCGGGAATGACGGGGAACTTGGGTACGGCACATGGCTTATCGAAAGCATTGGAGATGGGGTATCGGACAGCAGCTTGGACGAAAGCCAGGTAGCGTGGGGTTGTTATGTGGAGTATGGGTTTCCTATTGTCTTTTTGCTTTCTACGTTTTTGTGAAACAGGACGGGTAACGGGTTTAGGCATTCTTACACTAGCGAAGCCGACATCATCAGACTTGTAACTTGTATTGTGTAAGTTGTAGTCCCCGGCTGGACGGACACGCAGCGCCGAGGGAGGAGAAAGCAAGCGCCAGCGAAAGGCCGGCGTGTATGTGGATGTTTGCGCAGTGGCAGTGTTGGACTCATATGCGGGTATCCAAACCATACATATATATACCAGCGGTATTTGGTACTCAGAATACACCACCCCCGATAATGAACAGCCTCCCCTCTTCCCTCTTGGCCCACTGGATGATCTTGTTTGCTCCCTGCGTCATGACTGCCCGCGACACGTTGGGGCCTGCAACGCAGTAGAACTCGAAGATGGGCGTGATCCACGCTAGACTTGCCGCCCCTTCACAAACGCAGTGCTGCACTTTGAGGTGCGAGTGTTTGGTGTGCATCGACGCGTGGAGTTGGTGGTACAGCGACATGAGTCGACGTCTGGCCACTAGCTCGGCGAATGCTGGTTCGAGGGACGACATGCAGAATTGGACGTTCGCCCGCGACTTATACAGGAAATGACTTATCTGAGCCCCTGGAGCGACAACGGGTATCCGCGGGCGTCCATCGCGGGTGGCGGCGCGGACGATGGCCATGCTGCCTGTTTTAGTGAGTTGCTGGGCTACCTTATCGCGCATCTCTTTGAGGTCATAGAAGCTTTCTTTGTCGGGGCTGATGAGAATGATGGCGATTTCGTCTTGCCCTTGCTCTGGTGTTGGTGTAGTAGTGGTGGTGGCGCCTTCGGGCTCGTTGTCGAGAAAACTAACGTACATGTAGAGGTAGCCGCGGTTGTTGAAGGCGGGTAGGCATAGCGGGATCCAGTTCTCGCCGCTGTCGGCTTTGATGTTGCCGGATTCGAAGAGCATGTTGAAGATGAGCTGGAGGTCGCTTGGGTGGAGCGAGTGTTTTCGGGGGCGGATCACGCTGACTAGCTTGCCGCCCGCGACGATGAGGCCGTAGAGAAGCTTGTCGCTTCGAGCTTTCAGGAAGGTGTTGTTGATGGCGTGTCGTTGAGATTTGCGGAGCTTGAGGCATTCTAACGCGCCGAGGAGGACTGAGGGTGAGCCCTTGCTGAAGCTGTCGGCTAGCGAAGAGAGAAGGGACTCGGTTCCCTCGAGGGGCTTCCGGAGATCGGTTGATGGGCGGTGCACGAAGATGTTTTTGAGGGCGGGCAGGGTCAGTGTTGAGAGAATCTGCATGTACAGAGCGTCCAGCTGGCTTCGAAGCTGAGCATCGCTTTCACCCAGTCTGCTGATGGCCACAAAGTATAGAGGCCCTTCGATGGCAATGACGAACCGGGCATTCCCAGCCGTGAATCCCAGCAAGGGGTTTTTGGCGCCCTCGTAAAACGAGATGATGGTTTGCACCACGCCCATGTATGAGTTGACCAGACTCAAGTCGCCATGGCGGCTATAGATGGGCTTTCCTGCGGATGAAAGGATCATGTAGTGCTTTAGCTTGGACTTCCAAAGCAGCAGTCTCTGTTCATCGGTTGTCCCCTGTATAGACAAGTCGGGGATGTCGTCGAATTCCCTCTCAAATCCTGCTAATTCGTCCGTCGGACCAGCCTCGACGGCTTCGAAGGGTTGGACAGTTTCCGACTGAGATCGCAGCATATTCCATGCGCGACTCTTTCTGTTCATCTCGCCTGCAACAAGACTTGCCAGGTCCCCCGGGGGACGGGCAGTTGGGGCAAAGCTCATGACACTCATCGAGTCGGTGAGGCCATCTTCCGAGGATCCCACATTGCCCCGGGCTGGTGTTGTATATCCGCTTGGCCCAGATAAAGGTGTTGAAACGGCTCGTATTGAATTTGTAGGGAATGTGCCCCTTGATCCGTCGGGGAAGGACATGGTGGAGATGTCGATCGAGGATATCGCCGTCGTCGGCCGGGATTGCCCTGGTGCTACCTGGAAATTGCCCTCGGCCGAGGGCTTCCGACGTGGCGGGAGTGGCGGTGGGAGCTCGCCCAGGGTATCATCACTTCCGGCTTCATTTTCCGGGGCCATTGTGATGGGTTCGCTGTGCTGCCGAGGCCGCGCATTGTTTGTCGGTCTTTATCGAACGCTGACCGACCAACTAGTTCTGGACAAATCAGCGGTCGTAAAATCCCATAACAAATATGGTAATTATTTATTTCATCAAATTCGTAAAAATGCCCAGCATCTATTGGCCGCCGGGCCTGGGATGTCACCTCTCTCCGTCGTCTTCATCAACCGTCGCGATGGCCAAGATGGGACTGAATGACGACAGAGGTTCCAGGTTGTGTCGGGGCATTCCAATGCCGGCGCGATAAGATAGAGTTTTAGCGTGCCGGCTACGGATAGCGTCAGCCTTGCTCCCGCTGCCAGCAGGGGGAGCTCGATGGTGGGGTTGACAGAGAACCAATCACAGGATTCTGGTCCTGCGCCGTAATTTACAGCGGCCAAGCTTCTGGAACCCGCTGCCTGCCGGCTTTCCAGTGGCTCGCAGACAGAACAACGTAGCCTCACGCCTTGCGCCGCACCTCGATTGTCACCTTGTGCGTCGTCACCACCGAGCCGCCACTTGTAAACAGCACCAGGACTAGCCGGAAATGGTCTGTACTGTCATAGCTGCACCGGGAAACCTCCTGTGCTCCAACCGTCCGCACACCGCGCCCTGCCGTCGACATGGCTCTTGAGCCCTCCCGCCGATCCATCTCCCCCGAAAGCTCTGGTCGCGAGTCGCCCGTTCCGAGGCAATGGAGGAACCAGCTAGGAAGTGGTGCGTCGACCTATGTCTGGGATGCTGCAGGAGGATACCGACTGACCCGAACAAACAGAGGACTCGGCCCCCAAAGACAAGAGCTACCGCAAGTATGCATCTGGCATCGACCGAGCCCTCTCGCTCTTCGACACGGCGCTGCAGGAATGGGCCGACTACATTTCGTTTCTGAATCGTCTCCTGAAGGTGTGAACCCTGGAGGTCACAGTGCGCATCCGACTCCTAACTCAAGTGATAGGCCCTCCAAGCCCGACAATCCTCCATAACCACGATCCCGGCCAAGGCACTTGTCGCAAAGCGTTTGTCGCAGTGTCTGAACCCCTCCTTGCCTTCGGGCGTTCACCAAAAAGCTCTAGAGGTTTATAACTATGTCTTCACCGTCATTGGAAAGGATGGGCTTTCTAGGGACTTGCCGATTTACCTCTCGGGCCTGGCCTCCGTCCTCTCGTTTGCTTCTCTCTCAGTCAAGGCCCCTTTTCTCGCGCTTTTCGAGCGCCACTTTGTGGATCTCGACCCGCGATCACTGCGACCAGCCATGAAATCGATCGTCCTTGCGCTCCTCCCAGGTTTGGAAGAAGAGACCAGTGAAGACTTCGAGCGTACTTTGAAGCTCGTGGAACGCTTCAAGGCAGCGATCCGCCCGCCTGGAGCCGAGGAGCTCACCCCGATCCACTTCACAGGCGATGATTTCTTCTGGCAGTGCTTCTTCCTGGCGTCCATCACCGGCCAAAGCAGGAGGACAGGCGCGTTGGCATACCTGGTTCGGTCTCTGCCACAGCTGGGCCATCCCTTGCAAGAGTCGCGAAAAGGGACCGACTCGCGGAATGGCGATGATCCGGATATTGCAGCCAAGGTCTCCCAGCTGGTCACCTCTCCTGAGCCAGGCCTTCTCATACGGAGTTTTGCAGCCGGCCTGGCTGACGAACAGCTTCTTATCCAACGCGGCTACCTCGATTTGCTCGTTACACATTTGCCATTACATTCCAAGGTGCTCCAGTCTAGGGCGAAAACCGGGGATCTCGAACTTCTCCTGAGGGCAGCTGTGGGTGTGACGGTGCGTCGAGACATGAGTCTCAACAGGCGGCTCTGGACATGGTTGCTGGGCCCCGAACCTTCTGCTACCGGCGAGACTGAAGGCGGCCCTGAATCTCCCGACGCTCAATCTGCTCAAGCACACGGCTTCTTTGCGTCAAGAACAAACTATTTCGAAGAGTACGGCTTGCAGCCACTGACCCAGGCACTTCTCGGCATGATAAAGTCAGGTTCCGATAGCAACCCGTCAGAGAGAGCGAGACCCTACCGCGTGTGTCTATCCTTGATGGATAAGTGGGAAATTGGCGGCCTAGTCGTTCCGGAAGTGTTTCTCCCCGTCGTGGATAGTGTCCGGGATTTTAAATCCAAGGCTGCCAATAAAGCCGACTTCACCGAGGTTTTGCGGAGTGCCAGCGTTTTCTTCGACGGCGTAGAGAGCGGTCTAATTTACAGTGAACTGTTGGCATTGGTAGCCCAAGACATCAGTCCGGGAGACCTCTCAGTCGCTGATCGTGGCAGCAAGCTTGACCTGGTCAAATTTATACTGGCGCATTTCAACGTCCGGGAAGAAGAGATGATCACCATTCACGCACCACTCACAGTTTTATCCATTTTTTGTATGCTGGAGGAAGCCACGGACAAGGAGAAAGCTCGAGCGGACCGGTCAACGGATGCTCCGTCCCTGTCGATAGAGGCCCTGGGGATCGCGGTAACTCTACTCGAGCTCATACCTGAGCGGGCATTTCCCCAGAGCTCTCAGGGCAGATTGAACTCGGCGGCAGAACCCAAAGTATTAGCAGCTACTCCAAATACCGAGTTGCTAAAGAAGATACGCACCTTTTACATCAACGAGCAAGGAAATCTGGATGCAACCGCGCCGCCATTTGCACCTCATAACGTTGCCGAGCTTCTGCTACGGAAAGCGTGCGATCTAAACAGGGAGAGCCTAGGTCGCAAGGAGACTGGTGCTGAGGTTGCGGTTAAGAGCCGAATCCTCATGCTTCTACTCTCCAAGACGCCGCAAGAATCCTACCTTGACACTACGCAACTGCTGAAATCGCTTCATTCTTGTCTATCGCCGGGTGTACCAGTTCCCTTCACAACATATTCCTCAGTCTTGTCTCTGGCCACCCACCTATACACAGCCAACCGGATATCAACCGTGGAGTTATCCGAACTCGTCACTCCGCTTGTTCGCCATGCTTGGTCGTTCTTGTCAGCCTCAGAACCCAAGTACCATGTGGAAACAGTCCGCAGCCTCTGGGTTCTTCAGACGGCGCTAACGCCATCAAACAGGGATGTTGAGGCGGCCATCGGTTCTCTGATCCTGGAAAAGGATACGGTTGGGACGTTTGCGCAACGCCACTCCGACGCTGGACGCAGTTTTTGCGTGCTGTGGTCGCACAGTTTGCAAGATAACCCTTCTGGGGCGGACAGGAGAGGGCCTAAAACACCTAATGGCGATTTGAAGTCTCCTCCACGCCTTGGAGGGATGGATAACTATGAGGTTATGCTAACGCGTCCACTTTTTCTGATGCTGGATGCCCTTGTTGATGAGCGAACGCAACTGTTCATGACAGTGAAAACCTGGCTGAGTACTTTGGCCGGCACGGACAAGCAAGCTAGTCTCCTCTCCCGCTGATGAGATGCTAACTCGTGTGAAGGTTGTTTACCATATTCATCTCCAAGTTCGCTGAGTTCCCGTTATTGAGGAGGCGTGACCAACCCGCAGACTCGGGCACGGTTCGATTTTCGCAAGACGATGACCTCGATTTGGTGCTATACTATCTCCGATGTCTATCCAACGTACTTAGATGGGCCCCGGATTCTATCTGGGGAATCCTTGCAAAGAGGACTGTGAGGTCAACAGCTTACTTCCCACCCCTTTCTGAAATTAGTGAGTCCAGGAGTCTTGCTGCCGCTTGACATGTGCTGACAGCTTTGAAGCCGGGACCGATGACGATATTCCTCTCCAGGAATTCTTTCTTCACGTATGTCTTCATTGTATGGCTTGCGACAACATTTCGGCCGGTGACGAGGGACGGGTGACCCAACTGAACCGCACCGCCCTGACACTCCTTCATCAAATCCTACTCAACCCATATGCCGAGCCATTCGCCAAACTACACCTAGAGCACCACCTTATCGACAAATTGACACAATCCTTGACGAGCCCCGACCCATATGTGCAGGTTCTTCTCCTCGATGTCGTTTTTGCCTCGCTCAAACTCCGGGAGATGCTCCCCCTCGAGGTCCCCGCCTCTCCAACAAACGAAAAGCGCGCGGCTAGCCAAGATCCAAACAAAGTTGGGCTCAGGATCTCTGTTACGGGCGACAAGGTATCCCCGATACAACAAACTCCGCCAGCATTGCTCAAGTGTATACTCGCCGGCCTGAGCTCGGCGTCCAGCCGCCCTGTCCTCGACAGCTGGGTCAGCTTCCTAAGCGAATGTCTTCCCCTCTATTCCGACTCCATCTTCCAAGTGCTCATCCCCCTTGTCGAAACCCTCTGCGCCCAAATTGGAAGCACCTTTAACGATCTCCGCCGTCTTTTCCAAGACAGCTCTTCTTCCTCAAATACTCACCTGAACGTCGGTCCCGAAACCACCCTCATCTCCCTTCTCAATGGCCTTGAACAGGTCCTCGCTCGAGGGCACGACAGGCTCCTGGCTGAAGAGGCCAGGGCCCAGGTTGTCAAGAGCCCGGACCAACCACAGGGCTTCTTTGGGAACATGGTCTCGGGCGTATTTTCCTCGGACGCGCCGCAATCCCGAAGCGCCACGGCAAACGACAGACTCACCGTCCTTCTTGCCTTCCAAGACGCCGTTCGCATTTGCTTCACAATTTGGTCGTGGGGCCAAGGTAGTGAAGCGAACTTGCAAGACGCCAGCTCGGCCGCTTCGTTCACCTATACGTCCCTGCGAATGAGGAACAGAGCCCGTCGGTTGCTGGAACACCTCTTTGCAGCCGAAACGCTCGAGTGTCTGGAGACGGTTATTGGCATCTGGAGGGGCGGCGAGCAGACCGAGGTGTTTAACTTGCTTCCTGCGCTAGATGGGTCGAGACCCAAGCATACGATTCCGGCGCTGTTCAATGCGATCTACAGCCGGACGAGCCCAGCGGCGCTCGAGCCGTCGAGGAGGTCGACGCTCACGATTGAGCTGTTGGACACGGATGTGGTCATCTTCTTGGTGGACTATGCCAGATCACTGGAGGATGATGCGATGGATGAGATTTGGCAGGATTGCACGGCCTTCTTGAAAGACTTGCTTGGGAACCCCTTCCCACATCGGCAGACGTTGCCGAGCTTGCTGGAGTTTGCGGCGATTCTGGGGGAGAAGGTGGATAACACAAACTTTGGGGAGCAAAGAAAGATGAGGAGGGAGTTGGCGGTGGGTTTTGATTCTCTGTTTTCATCTGGGATTTTACTGACTCATATTTTAGGACCTCTTCCTTCGCCTTCTGACAGCAATATTCACAACTCGCCCTACCAGCTTCACGGAGAGTGCGGGCTCCTTCTCGGAGAGGGAAAAGGCTCGTCCTCTCGACTCTCGCCAGTCCTCCGTCACCACCAGACTCCCTTCAGACCGCGCCGACGACGTTGTCGGCATTCTCTCCACCATTGTCCCCAATCTGCCCAAAATCCTGGTGGAAAACGACCGCATCCTAGCAGCAGCAACCGCCATCTCGGCCAACGTCATCGGTCCAACCCTCCGCTCAAAGTCCTTTCCCGACACAGTCTCCAAAAACACGCTGGTTCTTCTTCAAGAGCTCTCGAGGCTGCCCAACAACCAGAAATCATGGAAGAAGGACGTGGCGGACGCCTTCAACGACGCCCGCTTCTTCAGCTCCAACATCGCCCTCGTCCAAAACGACTGGCTCCCACTGCTCAAGCAATGGACCGTCGCAGACAAGGAGCGCATGCCTGAGATCCTCGCCCGCATCACCCCTCCCACCACAGCAGGCATCGTCTTTGGCGTCGGTGCCACTTCAGCGCGTCTCGAAGCCGACCGCAAAACACAGCTCAACCTACGCCGCATTGCAACGCTTATCCTTGCATGCAACAATGACGCATTTGCGGCAGACCTGCCCCCTATTCTTGATAAGCTTGTCGAGCTACTAGGTGCATCATCTACTTCATCGCCATCATCCACCACCCGCTCAGAGGTATATATGGTTGTCCGCGCGCTGGTCCTCAAGACTACGGCCATTCACCTAGCCGCGTTGTGGCCGATTATTAACGCGGAGCTACACGCCGCGATATCCTCGGTTGTCGCACCGGATCATAGCGCACAGTCTGATACATACGGCAACACATCGATCATGCAGGCGTGTAAGCTTCTTGATTTGTTGGTCTGCGTTGCCCCGGATGATTTCCAGTTGCACGAGTGGCTGTTTGTCACGGATACCATTGATGCCGTCTATCGACCGCCTATGTATCAGCCTGTTGCGCTTGTGGATGAGGTCTCGGACGAGCTCGGGGCTGGTATGGCTGCGTCGGCGGGTGGGTTCCAGACTGAGTCGGCGGCGCACATGGCGGCGACCGGGCCGGTTAGGCGACCGTTACTGGGACCGGGGGGGATCAGCGATGAGGTGAGCTTGGACAGGAGGGATGAGTTGGTGGCTAAGGTGTTGAGGCCGTTTTTCGGGCAGCTGAGCATATATGCCTTTGAGAGCACGTATGCGATGGCGCCGGTGGATTTGGAGGGTTGTATTGCTGGGTTGGTGAGGGACTTGTTTGACGAGAAGAGCGTGGTCAAGGCCTTGTAGGGAAGGCCCGGGAGGGTGATGACGGGTTTGACGGGGAAAGGTGGGTAAAAATGGGGAGGGTTTGTTTTGTTAGCCTTGGGCTTTGTTTGCTTAGCGAGTATGCATAGCATGCATAGCACGCATATGGCGAATGTCATTATGGCTTGGGCGTTTCTGAATCCCGTTATGACGAACCTTGCGCTGGGACGTGAACAACCATGGCTTTGCTTGCCCCCTCCATGCAATACTGCACCACGTCGATCTTCTTATCTGCCGGAGCCAGCTTGGCAACCTGACGAATATCGCTTGTTCGCGGCAGGAAAAGGACATGTTCCATCGGTTTACACGCCTCGTGGAGATGTTCAAGATTATAAGGCTCCATCGTGCTGAGGTCAAAAACCGGATGATCCCGGTAGTTGACACCGCCCCATGGTGGTGAGGCAAACACAGTGGTGGTGGACAAGTGGGTTTGGATGGCTGGGTCCAGTGAGGACTGGTCCGATTTGAGCTGGGACAGGTACTCAAAACTGTCGCCGTGGATCCAAGTGATGTATTCGGCTACGCCGTAGACTTCGGCGTTGTGCTGGGCGCAGGCGAGCGTGGCGGCGTCTTTCTCGATGGCGATAATGCGGGACCACTTTTCGGACATTGCAAAGGCGATGGTGTTGCCGCCTGCGCCGGCGAAAATGTCGATTAGGGTGTGGTTTGGTGTGGCGGGGGTGAGATCTTTGGCGATTTGGCTGTGGATGTGTTAGTTTGAGAGTGAGAGAGGAGGAACAGGCAGGGGTGTTCACTTTGCTACGGGCTCGGGGGTCACGCCGAACCAGGCGTCGTCTGTCAAACGGACGTCGTAGTCGTAAAACTCAAAGATGGATTTTCGCTGGTGCCAGTATTTTTGGATTTCGGCGGGGACTTGGTGCTCTTTGGTGTAGTGCTTGCATTCTTCGGTGAGTGGGAGCTTGTCTTGAACCAGGGTGAAAGTCATGATGAAGGGCTTGTGTTTCAAAATGAGTGAAATTTGTATTGCGGACTTGAATGCTTTTCCAAAATTCGATTTCTGCTTTTTTTTTTTTTTTTTTCGTTCTGAAAAGTGGAATATGTTCAGAGCTGTGCTGAGTTGAAAGTCGTCTCAACGGGCAGCAGGTGAGCGTGAACCTTGGTGGTTTCTATGCCGAGACCCGCTATGCATGGGGAGCTTGGACCACAGTAACGCCGATCTGGAGCTGGCGCGTAGCACGCACTGTGTAACCGTTGATGCCAGGGTTTCAACATCGAACAATAGCTTCTCCAAGATATCTTACTGGAAACCCATCCTCCCACGCTACTTGGTCGAACTACCCCCCGAGGTAAAGGATACGGCACCATGTTTAACGCCCTCAACCGTATCATATCTCGTCTTGACGGCGATGCGCCCTCGGCGCCCAAAGAAAACCACGGCGGCTTCGGCTTTCAGGTGCTGCGCAACACAAATCTCCAGCTCGCGATCGAGCCATGGTTCGACTTTGTAGTCGGTATCAATGGCCGAATGATTGTAATGCCCCGTATTGTTCTTACAAACTAGCCTACAAGCTAACTAGCTCCTAGGATGACTCCGACCCGGGCCTCTTTGCCCAAGAAGTTCGCAACTGCGCTGGCGCAAGTGTCTCCCTGGGTCTGTGGTCCGCTAAAGGTCAACGAACTCGAGCTCTACACGTACCCGTCCCCGCAGATACTGCATCGCTCGGCTTGGTTCTCCAATGGACACCCCTCTCGGTTGTCTCCAACATTTGGCACGTTCTCGATGTCCCGGCCAACTCCCCCGCAGACTTGGCAGGCCTCCTCCCTTATAGCGATTACATTCTGGGCACTCCCGAAGGTGTCCTCCATGGTGAGGGTGGACTATCTGAGCTTGTCGAAGATCACATTGGCCGACCGCTACGGCTCTATGTCTACAACAACGAGTACAATGTTACGCGCGAGGTGACTATTCAGCCTTCCCGTGACTGGGGTGGCGAGGGCGCTTTGGGGTGCATTCTGGGCTATGGTGCGCTCCACCGCCTACCTGCACCGCTGGATGAACCAGTCAATGCGCCGGGAGAGACGCTGTTTGACGGAGATTCGGCGGGGCACTTCGTCCCAGCAACGGAAAGCTTTGTTCCAGTTGCGCAGGCTGCAAGAGCAACGCCGCCGCCTCCACCAGCCACTGGTGCCGATTTCCTAGTCCCGGCGCAGATGGTAGCACCGTCAACTGGAGGGCCGCCAAGGGGAGGAGCTAAGAAAAAAGAGAGACACCATGCACCGGCGAACCTGATGGATGACTACTTCAAGGAGCAGGAGAAGAAGAGCAGGGAGCTGGATAATGTGCCTAGCGGGAGGGCATCGCCGTTGCCTCCGCCTCCAAAAGCCGGTGGACCGCCGAGAGGACCGCCAAGGGCCGGAGGGGCAACGCCGACGCCCACACCGCCGCCACCGAGTACAGCCGACCAAGATTAGGTGCTTGTTGAGATTGAAATACTCCAATGGCATGACGAATAAGAACAACATATCATTGCTAACCACGCCGTCTCTTGATCTTGGTCTGTTTTCCCTAACCCCTCCCCAATGAACTCCGTGGATATTGTATTGTACAACACAGCCAGCAAAGATGCTTTGTCGTAGATAGACTTGCTAGTAGAGAAAAAGACATTCCGCAGCGCTTGAGAACCCCTTTTCGACCCCCGACCTGCCCTGCATCCTCAGTTGATGAAGTTGACACAGAAAAAGTGCAGGATCAAGCTGCAGACGACGTAATCGGCAAAGGCGCGCTCGGGTGATACTGAAGGAAAGTCGGACTTGTTTGCCTCGGTTGTTTGGATTCGCAGAGAAGCTGTCCCATGTTAGTATGGGATCAGTCACGTCGAGAAGATCGTCAAGCATACCTGTCAGGACAAACTGTCCCACCGTCGCGGAGAAGCCCGACAAGAAAGCATTGAAAGGCTGTTCGCATAGTTGATTAGCCCCTTACTCTCATATATCTTTCGGGAAACCTCTGGGAGGGTGTCTCACATAGTTGCCCGCCAGCACGCAGTAGACAAACTGCAAAGCACCAACAACGACCAGGAAGGCCATGAAGGCGTCAATCAGCTTTGTCCGCTGCGGCGTCTTCTCCTGGTAGTAGTTTGCAATGTTCAGCACCACCTGGTCCCGGCTCTGCTTCCCCGAGGTTGTCGGCTTGGCCTTGACCGGCGCGGGAGCAGCGGGCGCAGGGGTGGGTGCTGTTGCGGTTGTCGTCTGTTGCGATGCGGATGCTGACGCCGCAGCCGCGGGTGTGACATTTCTTGACTTGGCCATTGTGTTTTTGGCGGAGTGAGTTTTTTCGGTTGCGTTCGGCGGAGGTGGTCAATGGGTGTGGTTGTTGACGTTCGCTGCTGTTCGGGAAGCATGCGAAGCTATCCCAATCGCACACTGAGCCGCACTGGACAGCTTGCTGAAACGAGCCACGAAGGTTCCTTGGGGTTGCATGGTTGGCTTGGCGTGAGCTGCTCAGCTGTCAGCCTGGCAGCCTTGCCAGCTGGCACCTGCTCATTATCTAATCAGTACTGAGAACGCAGTTTCATTGGTTGAATATTACGCTTCATCCCGCAGTTTGCTGATTGGAGGGATGCTTCTCTTTGGCCTTGGCGGACCTTTCAGTGGCAGGGGGTTGCTATTTTGGGGCCCAGCCATGAATGTGCTCACAGGTTGTCTTCATCACGAACTGAGATGCCACTCTTCCGGTTTTCGCAATGACCAACTAACCTCACCCCAACCCCTCCCCTCTCGCTTTCTGTCCTCTTCTCCTCGTTGTGAGAAAGCTTCACCCTTTCTAAAATAAGACTCGCTTGCGCTCGCCCAATTGGGAGGTGGACGGCCAAGCAAGCAAGCAAGCAGCAAAAGCAAACAAAATGGCAACCATGTTCGAGGTACGTCCATCCCATATAGGACGTATACGTCAGTCACCCGCGACAGGCGTTGATAAAATAACGATATTAATAGGCTCTCCATCCGAATCCGGAGGACAGGCTGGTGCTTCGGCTCCATCGCGCACGATCTATTGTCTTGACGAGCCAGGAGTAAGTGCCGATCTTTACCGCGTCGCGTTATCGACCTGGGGTGTTATTTTGAGTTCTCATAGACGGCGAGCCAGCCTGTCGTGGCGTTGTGGTGTTCTCTTTTCCGTCCCATGTTGCGGTCCCGTCCATTGCCGGCAGTATGTCGGTGTTGCCCCCTCCTGTCACAAATGGCCGATGCAAGATACGCGCGCCGCCGCCTTGCGTCTGGTTCCATTGCGTGCGTCCTGCCCTCCTTTCTCCAACCCCCGCACACGCCCTCCCTCCTCCTCCTCCTCCTCTGCGGCGTGCGTGCCGTGTGTCGTGGCCGAACCCAAGGACACCGGAGACGTTCGCTTAGGAGCTGACAGAAGGTGTTCGCCGACCTTCAGCGCACCAATGCTACCATGCGGCCTGGACGTCGGCCGGCCTGGCTGGAAAGTTCCGGCGCTTATTGTTCTGATCCCCGGCCAAGTCCCCTCCCTTCTCCGGATTTTCCTTTCCCCCGCAACCATAACCAGACTTCATGTTTCAAGTCGCTAAGCGTGGGGGTGTGTGGTGGCAGGCTTGTCGAACTGCGGGCTGCGCAGAGGACCTTTGAGGGGGCTTACATGCGGACGGCGCTCTCGCAGTTCAGCTTCTCGCTCATCATCCTCAAGATCTTCAACTCGGAGTTCTACCCCATTGGCGCCCTGTTTGCCGTTTATGGGGCTGCTGTCATGCTGGTGGCCATCTTCCGCCGCTACGAGGGCAACCGCCAGTTCTTCGACAAGGTCGAGTCGGAGGACGAGTCCTTCTCCGAGAGTGACGGCCACGGGGGAACCATCCGGTCCGTCCGCCGAGTATCGGTCATCAAAAAGAAATTCCGTACCAGTGGAGACAGCGTTGCCTTGCTTGTCGTCCTCAGCTTCAGCTCTTACGTGGCCCTCGCCGTTCTCGTCTTTCGTCTTGCGTGAGCCGCTCGCTCACTGGGTGTCTTGCCCACACACATGCACAAACTCATGTCAAATAAATCTACCGGATCTTGGGTAGGAGCCAAAGGGCAGAGCAAGCGAAATGGCCGTGCGCTCTCCTGCAGGCTCTTGAAGCCTCCTCCAGCAACCGCGCAGCACCGCAAAACCGGCGAGGCCCTTTCCCGACGCATGGTGCAGCCTAGGTAGCATGGAAGCAGGTCGGCTGGTTCGCGATCGAGGTTGCTACAAAAAAAGGAGGGTGGGCAGCCAGCAGCATCAGCCAGCCAGCCGGCAGCTAGGTAGCCACACGGACATTTTTCTCCCTTGCTGCAACTGATGAGCTCAGCGAAACACCAAACACGCGAACCACAGACGCCCCACCATATTAGATCAAAGTTGTTCTTTTTATTCCTTTGGTTTTCTTGGAACGGTTCGAAACAACTCAAACAAACACAGACGCGCCATGACCCTCTCGTTTCCGCCCGCGTCAGGTCGCCCAACGAAAAACCCGGCTTTGCGTTCGCTACGATGCGGGACTCGGGACTCCCGCACGAGCTGAACTTGTCAGCGGCTGCTCTCTCCCGGGACCATCCTTCACTCACTATTTTCTCCTCCCTACAAACTCAAGCACACACCCCTCCCCTGGCTCCTTCGTCTTCGCCCGTCCGGTCCCGAAAGATGGTCTCGCAACGACCATCGGCCGCAGTTGCATGATCGATTGCCATGCGGTGCGGGGCCCCATCCCTAAAAGGGGGTGGTAACAGGGAAACGAAGACACGGCACAGAACCAAAAAGTGGGGCAACCACAGAAAGGGATGCAAGACACACACACACAAACCTGAACCAGTGTTTGGTCCGGGGTGCATGGACGCACAAGTTGAACCTCCTCCCCCTTTTGGAGAAGAGGCGAACAGCGGACAGAGAGAGATACGTTCCATCGTTTGCGTGGCGGTGGCGGTACCTTTTTCATGCCATGTCTTGGCCGTGACGAAAAGGACCCAGGCCAGGCCAGGGCGGGACAGGACGGGACAGCACAGGACAGCACACTCTCCATCTTTTTGCTTGACCGAGAGTATTGGACTGGAATGGACCTGAATGGACCAATAGTATCAAATGACTTTTTGTCATCAAACACCCTTCGCTTGGAGACACTTGGCTTGCAGAGAGACAGACAGATATGCCGTCCTTTTGTCGGTGCGTTTGCGTCTGTTTAGACGTATCAGATACCTAGCTAGTGGACATGGCAAAGCGACATGCAAAGCGCACACCTGCCATCCATCCACCAGTGGTCGCCATGTCGTGGCTCGCATGACGTTCTGTATTGGCATGCGGACATCACCCACTAGTCTAGATCGAGTCTTTCCCATCGGCCAGGTGAACAAGCAAGTCACGGCATGAAAGGAGGGGGTTGTTTCATCAGTCAGGGCCCTATCGTACTGGCGTATGGCCCAAGACACGATGGTGTTGGGTCTGGTCGCGGTGGTCAACCACGGCTGTCATGCGTGGCGATTGTGCACAGGTTCCCCAAGGCCCCGAGTCTACCCCAATCTTGGTAAACCAAGAAACTTAATCTCTACAACCAAATTGTTTAGCCAAGTTCAACTTGTGGTTGCGCGTCACATGATCATACCCCACAACATGTGTAGCTAGTATAGGTGCACTCATTAGTCTAGTTCGCTGGTGGCACGAGTCATTCCGTAGCCTAGTGACTTGGTGTAACACATGTTGATTTGAGACTATAGCAATATGTGTGATATATCTCCCTCCTCCCCTCACCCCATCTCCTCTATACACCAACCATCCCGTTTGTGTCCTTTCCGTTTCCCTCCAAGGGCAAGCCACCAGATATAAATGCATTGAACAAAGAAAAACCGTAAAGTACAAGGCATAAAACATGGCATGCAAGAACGAACCACTATAAAGCATGATATAACACAAAGAGCAAGAGAAAGCAAACGAAACGGAAAAGGGAGAAGAGTATAAGAGAACCAAGCCAATGATAAATCAAAAACTTTTTTCATAGTCCCACCAAGGCGCACACAACATGAATGGCCAAGCCAGGCACAACCACCATGATCCGACCAACATCAAGGACAAAAGTCCAACGCATGTGACAGCAAAAGCGAACGGAAAAAAAGAAAACGAAAAGAGCAACCGTGTATCCCGCCAGACCCATTTTCCCTCTCACCAACCAGTCATGCAGTGTAAATATTCATCACCCTTCTCTTCTAGACCAAACCGACCATGACCCCAGTCCCAGATCGCCAACCCAACCGCGTCGTTCCCACGCTGTGTCGTGCATCGCCGGGTTCGTTGTTTCGTGTAACCTCGACCGACGGCGTGGATGATCGACCGAATGCCCGCGGGCTTCCCGTCCTGGAAATGGCAAAGTCTCACAACCCCTTGGTGTTTTGTCGAGCCGTCCGCCGGCCACGCCGTACCGTACCGTGCCGTGCCGTGCCGTCCCCCGCGATCTCAAAAACCCCAACCCACACCAACCAACCAACCATGCAAGAAGAACCCAGATCGTGTGCCGCCCGCCGTTTTGTGCAAGGATACGAGAAAAAAAGAAAAGAGATAATGGCACAAAAGGTGCAAAAGACCTTTGCAGCTGCTGCCCGTCCGGCCGCCCGCCAGCATCCTCGTTTGCCGTCCTGTAGGTAATGTATGCAGCCTGTTTTGCCAACCCACCGGCAATTTCGTCGCAATCCGCCGAGCACCACGATGCGCGGTAGTGGTGGTTTGCGTCTTGTCCAACCTAGTCGCATTTCATCTCCGACGACAGCCGCTGTTTTCCTGGGTACTGCTCCCTGCCCTTTCTCCAATCCAGTCGGATGTTTGAGCCCTACGCCGATTCCCGATTCGGTTTCGCCAGCATATTGCCCCCGCCGCTCGCAGCCGGCGGCGTGTGACTGTTGACTTGTCTGGACATCCTCTTACAGCATGCCGACAACCCCGTCGCTTGGCATGAGCCATTGGCGCCAGTTGTCCCCCATCAAGGAATCGACCATGACCTGCGATGCGGGGTTCCGATGCCATGTCTTCTTGACATAAAAGGAGTGCCTGCGTCATTGTTTCTGGAAGTTACCCGTCGCTCGGGGCGAAACGTCCATAATCGGTGTCTAGGCACGGCAGCAGAGTGAGTTTGGTGTTTCTGATCGCTTGGCGACAAACCTGGTGTTGCTCACAGCTCGACGGCGATCCGACGATTATCTGTTTGGCGAGCTTCCTTCTTTAGCGGTCTGCACCTTTTAGTCGGACAAGAATGCAACCGAGGTCTCATGTGGAGAGGTTTGGTGTCGCAAATCCCCAATTCGGACCACGACGCCACTGCGCTCAGGCTTCAACTTCCCAATTGACAGTTTTGCGTCGTGCAGTCCCTACCAAATCCGGAAATCCCAACCCGTCGCTTTGACAATATAGAGGCGGTTGCACGTTGACGGGTTGTACAAATAACTGCGAGGAGACGCTGCAAGCGAATCGATAAAAGGCCAGCTGGTCGCTTCCAGCCACAAGGAGCAAGGAATCGGGAAGCTGCATCGCCACCATTGAGTCAATACGCTGTAGGCTCACCCACTCCCAGAGGCCCATCGTACCTCATCCTACGCAACACCACATCTCCCGATGCTTGGGGCGGACAGGCCCTTCAGCTATCGCTCATAATACGAATGCTCAGGAGGATGTTGCTCTCCGGATCCGATATGCTGCTGGGCGCCAGACTCGCCATACCATCCCGGATAATTGTCTGTGGGCTTGGAATACGAGTATGATTGTTGCCAAGATCCATAGCTGGATGAAGGGACGGCTCCGGCGGACAGCGATACATTGTGTTCCAGCGTCGTACCCGGGACGGTCTCGATCCCAGGGATGGTTGTTGCGATTGGTGGTGGGTACATGTCGCTCGAGATTGAGCCTGACTTGCGATCGTAAGGGCGGCTTGAGTGGTTGCTCATCTGGGAGATGGATGGGTACTGCTGAGGGGTCTCGGCAGCGCCAAAGGACATGGATCGAGAAGGAGGAGCTGGATAAGTCGACCATCCCATCTCGTCCCTCGATGATGATTCGGGGCCAACTGATGCTGACCAAGTGGCCGACGGTGGCGGCGCGTGGGGTGTATATGGCGAGAACGCAGGTGTCACTGGCGATTCAGCGGGATACGATCTCCAAGTATTGTTGAGGTCGCTTGGCTTTGAAGAGCTGGGGCTGGCGTCTGCAGACATCCAGTTGGTCATACCGCTGTGATGCCCGTAATCGTACGGCCGAGAACTTGTCGCGCTCGAGGGCACTGGAGGAGCCTTAGCAGGCTGGCCTTGGACGAGGCACGCATTTGGCATCAGAGGCAGGGGACACGACTTACTCTTAGAGTCAGGGGTATAGTTTTCAGTCCCTGCTGGCCTCGTGGGCGGCGGCATGTTTTGGATCGATGGCATCGACAGTTGCGGGTAGGGTTGGCTGCCGTGCATTTCGGAAGGGAGCCCCGTCTGCAAGGCCGGCGAGGACGAGGTGGACGCGATTTTGGGCCCGACCGAGGATCGAGAGGCCGATTTCTGTCGCGTATCTTGGGGCGGTTGCTGGTCTACAGGATAAAAGCTGCATTCCTTCTTTAAACGGATGCAGTTTACACAACGCCCCTGGACGTCATTTTGTGATGGGATGCACCTAATCTTTCGTCGACGGCAGTGGCCTTGGGCGAGTCTCAGCGCGAAAGCCCACCCGGGGAAAGGGGATTGCTGTCAGCATTCCAAGTGGAAAACTTACCGCATGCAACGGATGTCCGGTGATATCCTAGTTTGTTTCTTCTTTTCTCTGCTGCCAGCGCGAGCGAGTCCTGGGTGGCCGACGATTGCTGCGGCGTCAGCGGGAGCTGCTGCGCCGGCGGCTGCGGCTGCGGCGCACCAACGGCCGGCGTCGATATGGAGCGCTTCAGCTTCAGCGATTTGGAGAACGAGTCAGATCGATCCCGCGGGGGGATGCCCGCGTCCGGGCCCGATCTCATATCCATTCCGGCGGACGATTGTGGCGGCACCGAGTAGTTGGGCAGATATCCAGATGGCGGCATGTCCATGTCGGCGCCGTTTTGTGACGGCGGTGGGGGGTACTGATATGACATTATGTCGGTCATGGGTGCTGGCGGTACAGAAGGATATATAGCGGAGTCGCCTGATCCCCAGTGGTCCAGATTCGATTTGAGAGGAGGTGGAGCGACGACTGCCATGAACGAGACTTGCTCTGGTTGTGGTGAGAGGTTGTCAGGGAGAAAACCGGGGTCCAAGTTGAGCGCCGGGTGGTTGAGGGAAGTGGCAAGAGAGCAAGCGAGTATTACAGCGGGTCTCGAGCGACGGTCGACTAAGTTCCAGGTATGCAGCTATGGCAAGCAAGCTATACTCTTACTCGGCGTCTTGTGATGCTTGCTGATATTGACAACGGCTAGTCTTAAGGCATAGGTCATAACGTGTTGCACTGGTTGGCGGCCTTAGGTCCTAGTCCTGTGTGTCCGTGGAAACGGCCGTCGTTTTTCTTTGGTCTCCTGGGTAGTAGTGTTGCGGATGCGGTTGCGGTCCGGGGGCGGGAGACGGATGAAGGCGTCTTTTGGTTCTTCCAGATGTGCTGGTGGCCAAGGCCGATCAAGGCTTCAGAAGGTGACAGAGACAAACGGGACAGAGGCCAGGTAGCGAGCGAGCGATGAACGGGCCAATGGTCCTGATGAAGGACTCCGCGGTTCGCGGCAACTGGAGCGGCGAGGATCCAAGCACTGTGACTGGCGACTAAAATATACGCCCCTTCTCCGGGATCCAGCCTGGGGATTTACTCCTGGGGAAGGCTGGGGCAGCGGGAACGGCAACGGTAACGGTAACCCTCTTGTGTGTTGCAGGGTCAAGACGGAAAGAGAGGAGACTGGGCTGGGGCCTATATGTGAGGCCGAGTATACCCAAGTGTGTGCGAGTGGGTGAGTGTGCGTTGCGGGAGGGCGAGAGAGTGTGTTTGTGGTCGGAGTCTGGGTGTCTGAGCTGTCGACGACAGACAGTTGGGGGAAGGCCAGCCAGGGGGGGGGGGGGTGGCAGCTGTTTTCTGTGGAGAGGTGCTGCAGTGCACGAACGAAACGAACCGCGTGCTGGCTGGGATGGAACCGGAACCTGGAGGAAGCTTGGTAGGCCGCGTTGAAGACACGGCTCGCACCCCAATTTTTTGTACCTGATAGAGAGGGATGGGTGGTCGAATGTGGGCAGGGGGCTCCCGCAGTTGCTGTTTTTGGAAGTCCTCGTACAACCTTCTGGGCTCTCAGTGTCTGCCGGCCGCTGATTGCAGCGCTTCGCGGCAATGACAAGATCAAGATCGGGCACGCTTGCGACGACGCTTCCTGTCTGTTTGGGGAAGTAGTATATGTGGAATGTGTGTACTGGGAGGCTTGGAGCTACTAGTGAGCTGCGCGGGGTGGGTGGAAGGGGGGGCCACCACGCGGGAGGGTCGAGGCTTGTTTGAGAGCCGGGGCGAGAGTGAGAGCCGGGGCGAGAGTGAGAGGCGATGGCAGCTGGAGCCGCGCTTTAGTGTGAGGTGAGTGATTACCTCCCCGACTTCCGGTTCAGGAGCTCGTTTGCTAAGATTTTGTTGGCTGTTGTGAGGGGGGTGCTGCTATTGCTCTGTTGCAGGATAAGCAAAAAAAAACCAGTGTCTTGGCCATTCACGTCGCCAGCCCTCGCCTGTGCGCTTGCGCTGGACGGCGAGTGACGATATCGGCTCTCGACGGTCGCAGCGACTCCTGGTGCGCGTGCGCTTTCTTACTCGCAGCAGCCCGATGACGCGAATGGCGTTTGCAGTTTGACGGCGATGCGATTATCCCCGGCCAGGTCGGGTTGGCGGACGGCAGAGGCGCGTGGGTTCACGGGTCGGGAGCGGTCCATGTAATTCGGTCAAGGAATCGAATCGTATCACCGGTAGCTCACTTTTTGCGTTTGTCGCGAACCTTGCTTTTTCGGGATCGCTACCCTTTGCTTGCTTTTCCCCCCTCTTGTCGATGAGGGTGCGTCAGTTTGTCGCTCTCAAAATCCCTCCCACCATGAGACTCGTCATGGGAGGGCCAAGGTTGTCGTCGGTTTGGTCGACAATGCGATGGCGATGATGATGGTAAGGGCCCTTGCGTCAGACACGGTTCCGGTTGCAAGGTGCAAGCGGAACGGGCGATATATCGGAAAGAGCGACAGTCGTGAGGGTCGAGTCCAGGGAGGTCGCAAAGTTTATAAGAGAAGATGTCGTTTATATTGGCCTGCGAGCAGGGTTGTCTCGCACGTCTTGTCTGGGTGGCAAGGAATGTTGCAAGGTCCAATGTGCCAGGGCAGAAAAGACCGGGCATAGACAGACAGACAGCACTCGTCAATACCTCGATAAAAGAAAAATCGGCGACAGGGAGGCTAATGTTTGTGGTGCTTTCGTGCTTTGCTTGACTCTTTCTCTTTATTCCGCAGGCAGGTGCCAGTCGAGACGGGCAAGCGGCGACAACAATGGGAAAGAACAGATGCCGGACAGGGAAATGGAAGTTCAGATGCAGCCAAAATGCGAAAATGGCTTGGATCTGATCTGGCAGTCTGCGGATCTATCTGCTCTGCGGTGATTTCACGGAGTGCAGAGAATAGTCGGAGAATTATTATTTTTTTCCCCCAAGTGTCGTCAGTTCGTCTGGAAAGCTCATCAAGTCGGCTTCACATCAAGCTCTTTCCATGCGAGGGTCCCTCTCCCACACGCCCCCCGTGCACCCCCCCCAACTTGGAAAAATTGGCTGTTAGGGTCTTTCTGGCGCAATTCATCCTCTGGCCATTGGCAAGGGCTGAAACAAGACTCCCACCGTGTCTGGCTCTCCGGAAAGGAGAGCGGATTTTCTTCCATGGCTTCGACAAGCACAACAACAACCCACCCACCCACCCTGGCCAGCTAGCTAGGCTATCCAAGCAGTTGATTAACCGATCTGGTATGCAACAACAGGCGCGGGCATAAGTGGTGCCCCATCTATCGACCCCTTCCATGTGTCGTGGCGAGGTACCTGTTCTAAGTCTTGATTCTGCCATGAATCCCCAGCTTGTACCCCGGCTTCCGTCCCGAAGTCCCAAGTGGGCGACATGAACCACTGCCGGGTACATTGGCGGGCAATCATCGATACCGGTCGTCTCAGAGCACCCTGTGGTATAGTTGGCTGGGTATACTTGCCGGGGGTGTGACAGCTCTGCTTATCACTGCAGCGAGTTGCCTCATGCTCTCCTTGCCCACGAAGCTTCTTTGTTCCACCCCCAGCCAGCCAGATCGCGCAGAGTCCCCGAGAACTCGGGGAAGAAAGGGTTCTGGGGGATGGGCTTGCTTGCTTGGTTGCCTCGAGAGCTACATCCCTGTCCAGCGTTGTAATCCCTCATGCGCAGAAGGGTGGCATTCGGCCGGGAACGACCCCATGGAGGAGATCCGATCTTGGAACCTGAGAAATCGGCACGGAAGGCGATCAAGAAGCCTGGTGGAATGTCTGAAGCCCAGGTGCAAGCTGGTTGATCAGGGCTCTGCGTTCGCGGGGGCACGAACATCAGGCACGAATAGTGTATAATGTCCCAGATGTTGAGGCCGAGAGAGGGTGGCATGGAATTGAACGCGCTGCAACATGGCTGCGTCCGCCAGGCTCACTCGCTCACACCACATGACAACAGTGCGCAACAGCACGAGAGTGAGAAAGATGGCAAAGTCCAGAGGGGGTGTCTGAGAGCAGGCATCAGTCAATTCTCCGTGCTTTGGCTTTCCGTCAGGAATTGGGTAGCTTCGCTGGCCCTGGCAAAGAATGCTTCCCCTGCCGAGGCCTGGCACAACCTGCCCACGAATCCCTGACTAATAATCGCCAAGAATCGCATACCAAGGCTTTTACAGGCTCGAGGCTGTTGCACGCGCACCCCCCTGTCCTTGTCGGCGTGTCTCTTGTGTTGAGCGCACCAGCCGGGGCCTTCCAGCCACCATTGCAAAGACTGGGCCGGGATGTCGTTGTTATAATTGGATTTTTGTTATTATTATCCTTTTGCCTTTCGCTCGCAGCTCGGCCATACCCATTATTAACCAACAGCCAGTGACGCGGTTCTTTGGAAGAAGTACGCTTTCCACTTCTTCCCCGATTCAGGCCCCAACAGCATCATCGGCAACCAAGGGAGAATGGAGTCGCTAGACGGGGCGAGGGAAGGGCGGAAAGCTTCGAGAACGTTGATCGGCGTCAAGGTTGTGGGCGCGGAACGCAAGGTCTAACACGCCCGAGTCACATGGTCAAGAGCAGCTAGCGTCCTTGTAGTGCAGCGTAGCGTAGCTAGTCCCTGGCACATCCGCTCAAGGTGTGGTCCGAGGTTAGAGGACCAGCAAGCTTAAGCGCCCGTTATGCAGGTCGTTGGAGAAGCTACCCCTCCTCTTCTGAGTGTGCAAGTTGACAACACTACCGTACCCCCTCAGGCTGCCCGGCCAGCCCGCCGCGGGCACTCGGGCATCCGCCGCGGTCGGGTACCTTGCAGCAAGCCAGGTGGTGGCAACAGCCGTCATTGAGACCCCAGGCCCTGGAAATCAGATGGGGACTGGATCAGAGAGTGACATTGGGGGGTAATCGGGGAAGAGGGGATCATGGCATTGGCCGATCCGCCCAACGCGCCCCCCCCGCGACCACTTCCCTTTCATTTTGTGCAAGCTGCAGTGCGACGTCGAGATGTGCGCTGTCGATATTGGCTATTTGGGCATGCGCACCCGTCAAAGGTTCGAGTGATAGCCCACGCGCTGGTAAAATGCCGGCTAGAAGCCGCTGGCGTGGTGCTTCACGCCCGGCCGAGATCCCTAGCTCCGATCATCCAACGCCGCCGCGGACGCTTACACTGCGTTCCGTCACACAACATGTGCGGTCCGTTGTGCTTTGCACGTTTCTCAGCGGGGGCTAGGGTCGTGTTTCCAGGGTCGGCCGAGGGGGTCTCGGGCGTAGAGTGCCGGTGGCAGCTGCGAGTCATCGGCGGGGTGGTATTCTCATAAGTGACAAACGCCATGCGGTGGCCAGACAGCCGCATATCCGTCAGCTGTTGCACGACATGCAGAGACCAACTTGCCAGTTGTTACAATGGAAATGCCATGTGATCAAACACAGGCGAGCCACGACGACTGTCGGCTTGTTGAGTCGCTTCTGGAAGCTTCAAAGAAGGTGTCGATGTCTGTCGCGAATCCCCCATCCGGAGAACAAGGTAAGCCCAGCAATCTGGGCCAGCCGGCCGAGGTCCGACGAGGCAAATCAGGGAATCCATGGCGTCCACGTCGGGACGTCTGACATCCCGGAGATCCTCAAGGATGGCGATACTTGGATGTAGAAAAAGTCGAGAGGACGATATGGGACGAACCAGATCTGTTTATGCAACAAGCGAGCGCAGGGTCTTGTAGCGGTCGATCAGGTACTGATCTCCGCCGGGATAGGCCCCTTGACGGAGAACCCGACAGAGCCATCCGTATTTGTATTTTGTGCAATGCAATACCGAGCGCATCAACTGTCGTCAACAGCTGGGCCCTCCAATGATGTCGACCTGGGCCGATCAAACGGCAAACCCACCGCGGATGGGCAGATGGCAGCATCACCCAGTGGCATGGGATCACGACATCAGATGAATGAGCAGGACCGCTGCAGTCTGCAGATCTGGCCGTCGCGCCGCTCTCGCTTTCTGAAATGCCTTCGCCGGCGCTTTGCACGGATGTTGTTCCCTATTTGCTGCCTTCCATCAGGAATAGGGCCGAAATAAGTCGGGGGGGGAAAAACGGAACTTGCTGTGGTTGGTTTTGCGACGCCGGTAGCGGTCGCTTCCCATGGTTCTGACGGTCTCACCATGTTTGCTGGCAAGCCCTGGATGGCGCCCTTCCGTAAACTCAGAAACCATGCGGGGAAGGCGCTATCTCTAGTGAGCTAGCGGATGGGGATGCGCTAACGCTTGATTTTACTAGCCCCATGCACTGGCCAGGTACCCGCCGCTCTCGCCCCCAGGAGCCCGGCAAAGCTGCCAGCATCAACCTGTGTCGTCAATTTTGAACGGAAGTGACAACCAAGTTGCCGTTCAACTGCCCGTCCACGGAGGTTTCAAGCTGGTTCCTTCCGCACGTGCAATATTGTCGACCCGGCCATGCCTGTTCTCATATTGGTCTTGGATAGATTAAAACATTGGCCCTAGCGCCAGCCTGTTTCCCTCATCCCAACTCTCTCCAGGAAAAGTTCCCCTGCAGCGGCGCTGCAATCTTCGGGAACACAGATGCAGTCCAGCCATGCACGAACTGCATCCAGCACAATTCAGCCTACGCACAACCATCACAGCGACTGCGTCTTTGGAACCAGCTTGGCGGACAGGTCGGCGCCATTCTGGAATCCCGTGGCATCTGGTCGATGGTGCTCTGTAACCTGGCAGCCCGGTAGCCGAAAGTCAGGAGACCCGTCCACGTCACAAACTTGCTGTCTCCTTCTGCGACCAGATTCTAGGTGGTTCATACCACAGAGGTAGGTAATAGCAGCTAACTCACCCCATCCCTGACCACAGCTTTCAGCAGCGGCTCGAGAGTTCGGCTCAGCCCTGCCAGGGCGGAAACACGCGATGGAGAGCCGCTGCCGTCGTTGTTTCTGGCCGAGGACAATTAAACTAAACGTCTGAGCCACCACTATCGATGATTCTGTCGTCGACAGGATTTTGCGGTTTCTGGAACAACGTCATTGCTCGTATCCAACAGTCGGGACAAGCATCCAGAGCTGCATTATCCGCACGGTCTCGAAGCATCGTCTGGTCTCGGATGTTCGGATGAAGTTCCTCGGGCTTGTGGCAGATCTCGACGCACAAGGCAATGGCCAGGGGTCACAGTGTTATTCTTATCGGACTCGGTGCTTCATGACGGCAATCCCATCATGCAGTCCCGAGCAAAGTCCGCTAACTCAACGATGTGGGCCCGATCGCTGCGGACAAGTAAACAGCACTATACGCAACGGAAACCGGAGAGCTGTTATGCTTGCCTGGTCGAAGCTTCAAGTCACCCCATCGCCATCAACAGTGGGCCGACACGAGAAAACATGGCTTCTGAATGTTTGATCTTCTTTTAGCCAGAATGCTTCGAAAAGTGTCTCTAGCCCCGTCTCCACGCAGTGTAAAGTGCCTGACTGGAGACGAGAATCTGGCAAAATCGGTGGTCGGCCCGGTTTTAACCACTCTAAATCGTGCAGCACCTCGTTCGGAAAATAACAGTAGCTCTGTTTTGTTATCAGTTGTGGCCGAAGCGACAACCAAGAAGACACTTGTCACTGAAGGCGCACCAATGCCCGGTGGGAAAATCCAAGATGCAGGTTCCGGATTCTAACGGCAGGGATGATTGTCCCCCCTCTCGAGGCAACCATACAGTTACAAGTTGCGATCTCCAAGGGTCAAGTCGGCGGATCTGATATTGTCCCGGAACCCCTTGCGCGTGTTTAGATTGCACAAGAGCGATTGTATCAACATGGACTGTGCTTCTCACAACGTCGACAATGGCAATTGGCTTGTGAGTTTCCGGATATCTTCGCGCATGCCGAAGCTCCTGACCGGTTGCTCGCCTCGAGGATGATGAGTTCAGGCATATCGCAAAGGGCCGGCAAGTTGACTTGGTCTTGCACGTTGAGGATGTGCACCAGTCTGGGCATGGCATCGTTCTAGAATCTTTCCGGTCTGGACGTGGTCGTCGAGCCCAATGCAGCGGGAACGCGGGATTTCCGTCGACAAGAGCCTCAGGACGGAATTCCCGCACGCAACAAAGCCTGCGAGCTGTTACATCGCATCAAGCCATCGCAGCTCTTGGGTTTGCAGATGGAACGCTGCACATCTGCGAACTGTGTATCTGAGCTCGTCCCAATACGTTCTACCGATTAGATGAGGGTGTCATTGTGCTCCAGCATCTTTGTCATTGTTGTCCTGATGCATCGAGGCGGGCGCAACGCAGTGGCCTATCGCATGGGCTTGGTGCGACCCCCACAAGATGAAATCCAGGAACTCTGAGGAACATGGACAGCCGCTCCCGTATTGCCCCATCTCCGAAGCTGAAGCAGAGATTGACCAGAGACGCAAACCACAGAACTCGTTCGATGCCCTCCTCACGTTGGAGAACGACACGGCCAATTACAAAGCCCAACAATTCAGTGGAAGGGGTCGCGAATGCCGTCAGCTCGGCAAAGAAACGTGCTTCTGAGACATGGCTGCTATTTTACACTACTTGAAGGTGGCGCCACCGAGGGGTATTTCTGCATGTCTCATTTGATCCCCCACGGGATGACGACAGAGCTGGAGCTTGACGCGTCGAATGGACGCGGCGGGCGCTGAGACGCCACAAGATTATCCCTCCCTTTGGCGTACCTCGAGGTGATTCGAAGGTGATGAGGGCGCAGAAAAAGGAGGGAGAAGATGACCAAACGTGGGCTGGCTCTCCCTCTGGTTGGGCCATCTCGCAATCGATGCGCTGGCCGGCGTTTAGCTTGACGTGTGGTCACAAGCGATTCAATAGTTGGTCACAAAGAGGATGGAGGCCGACTTCGCGACATGGGGAGTGTCTGTGCTGCTTGGAATTTGTGGTGCTTTCCGCATGCCCCTCGGCGAGTCGGCATGCGCCGTTGCTTCTTTCGTAGGGTTCCAGGCTCCCTAGCAAACTAGCTAAAGGCGTCTGTGGTTCGGGAGATACGAAGCGCCAGTTGGAGTTTTTCCAAATTCCAAGTCCGAGGGTCGGGGACCATGACAAAGGACTCTCTTGGTCGCCGAGGATGACCTGGTTCCGGCGACTTGTCGAGTGACAAAAGGACGAGTGAGAGTCAAAGGATGAAAGAAGGATTTCCGTGCCTCTTGACTGAGACGGTTCTCGGTTGAAGCCTGGCCCCGGGCCGGCAAGACGTCATTCGGAGTTGTGCCGCCAGCGGGCAGGGCTGAGCTACAGCGCGCTTGGCTGTCTCTAGCGCACATCACATCTGCGTCAGTTGTCATAAATCGCGGCAACGGGCGGGAATCGGAGATCGCCCGCTCCCGCCCTGTGCGTGTGCGTGTGCGTGTGCGTGTGCCTCGACGTCGCATCACATCGCACTCAAGAGGATGGGCGCGAGATTGGTGATTGGCATTGTGGCGGCGGCGGGCGCGTGATCCAGTTGAGGGCTTCGTGCAAGTGTCCACCCTGCCCATCAGCGCCAGGGCGTGCTCGGCACGGAGTAGCGATTTGGATAGTTGACGTTGCACTGAAAAGCCAGGGGTCAGGTCCCTGGAGCTAAGAGCCAGGTATCGAGATGGGAGAACAATCCACTTGTACAGAATACCACTTACTGATTGATTGGCTTCTTCTCGGTTAAATACTTGTCGTTTTGGTTCTTGATCGAGTGTCCTCACAACTAGGCATCTTGATGAGTGCCTTTATGAATGTCTTGTAAGTGTTCCTGACAACTGCCTTCCGGCTGCCTTCACAATATCTTCATGAAGCGTCTTGATGTGAGTATTCACAAATGTCCCCGAGTGTCTAAGTGTCTACGCCCCGCCCTGATAACTATACTCGCTCCTCCAAGCTCCATAGTCTTGATACCGTACAGGTTCGTAACTGGCTGGCGCCTCATCCGTGATAAACCGTGGCAGCGTCCGCACGGTATGTGATGGAACGGGAGCCACGAAGAAGGGGATCGAGTAGCGAGATGGGACCCCCTTTTCGCTGATCTCGTTAGGGCTGGGTACGGAGACGCGGTGGAGGGCGGAGATGAAGTAACCTGTTGGGTTAGCACCATCTTGTGTGTCAGGATGAAATCAGGGAGAAAGGCTAAGGTAGAAACAAGAAACGGACCATTGGTGAACCGTTGTAGCATATCGCCTACGTTCAAGACCAAGGCGCCTTCCTGCGGTATGGCTTTGGTGAAGGTCTTGGTCGTGGGGTCTTGGAGTTCGAGACCGCCGCTGGGATCTTGCGCATTGGGTTCCTGGAAGAGGAGGGTGAACGCCCTGGCCGTGTCAGTTTGGGTCTTGGAGTGTGAGTAATGTGCTCTATCTGCCGGGTTGCGTCTTGAGCGTGAGTGATGGAGGTGTGAATGAGAGGGGGGCACAAGTGGATACGGGAGTAAACAACAAAATGGAATTAAAAAAGATAAAGAGAGAAAGAGAACATACCCCCAATCGCAATGAGCGGGGCACCTCGTGAAACTCTCGCTCTCAGGTTTGTTCCTCCCAAAGCCAGGGTAATGCAGCATCCTCAGCTGACTGTGGTGTGGTGAGTTGAGGCCTCGAAACTCTGCCAGCTCCTCTGGAGAGAGGTCGAGCCCTTCACCAATGGCATCGAGGACGGTTTGTCCGACGGCACAGAGCCGCGCGTAGAGGCCTGCCATATAAGTCCTGAACCCAGGGAGGACGGATTCAGGGAGCCAGATGTTGGCTTGTTGGTCGTCATGTTCGGAGCCCACTTCGTAGTTCTCCTGTTGATGGTGAGATCCTTTTCCAGTTTCCTTTCGGGTTTCCTCTTGGAAGTCCGTCTCTCTCTTTACCCCTGGGTGTAAATGGGAACACGGAAGCTCAGATTACACTGATACCAAACGAAAGTAACCTACCTTGAAATCAACAACCCGTCTAAGCTCCCCCTCCACATCGCCCCCCTGACCATCGACCTCAGCACGGGAATACACCTTTTCCTTGCCAATGCCCGAATACCCTCGGTGCGGCATTGCAGCTTCAGGATGCGGAGCTTTCATCTTTTCGGAAAGGGGCAAGTCGAAGAGACGTTTTGCCCAATGAAAAGCCTCGGCTGTTTCGGCTTGGGTGAGGCCATGGCCTGTGATGTATGCAAAGCCGTGGGTGTGGAGGGCTGTGACCAGGGACCGGGCGGACTGGAGGCGCTCATCGGGGGAGGAGGTGGGGGTCGTGAAGGGGGACAGGGATATTGTGGGGATCGAAGGTGTCATTTTGGTTGTCGTGGTTGCTTGTGGTGGCTGAGTTGTCAGGGAATTGGTTGTTGGTCCTGAATATGTGGAGTGGCTTTGTCGAGGTGGTGTTGAAAGGGGGAGAGGGGTGAACAAAGACGAGTGGTTGGTGCTTGTCATTGGTGGGCGGAGCTGGAGGAATGTTGGGTAGTACTATCGTCTTACTGTTGCATGTGGTGTCTGTCGGTAGATGTGATACAACCTGGCGATGACGAAGCGAGTGCGTCCATGTCAGCCTTGTGCTGAACCAATTGTCAAGACATCCAAATTTGCTGATCAGTTGCCTGTTATCTCGCACAGCCGTGAGAGATCTCTATCTTGCTGACCTTGACGCCTGCAAAGCTCCCAGCCCTCGGTCTGAGATGCAGAGATTCAATAGCATCAGGGATATCTAGGTACACAGTGAGGCCGAGGTATCTAAACATGTACCCTCCTAGGCATATACCGCCGTCTTGAAGTGATTCTGTCGCAGATTCTCACTCCTGGAGAAGACGAAAAGTTCCGGTTTTGGATTGTACAGACTCTCACCAGCCGCGAGGCGCAACAGTCCGCAAGCCTTCCCTACCCCGTTCGGCTTTGGGCCTTTCCCACAACATTCATCGTCGGCGTCATCGCCGGAATCAGGCCATTGACTGTGACGGAAAACATGTCGATGTTTTCCAAAGTGCATCTCGATGATGTCGACGAATGGGCTCTCCGGATCGTACCCATTCAGACGTAGCTGTTCGGAACACCGTTGCCCCCTTCGCTCGTCAACGCCTCTTCCCTTTTCATCGAACCCATAGGATTCGTCTGCGGTAAGGGGAGGGAGGATTATGTCCAAAACCTGCCACCACAGTGCCCAAAAGTCATCCTCGGACCCGTGAAATCTTGAGTTGGCGGTCGTGTACTCCGTCATGATCATGTCGAGCTGGACGAGGTATTCCGAGTCTTCTTGCTGCAGCCTTGTCCGTTCTCGTCTTGAATGTGGCGGTCCCTTTCCCGTCAGGCAGCAAGCGTGTGCCATCCCAAGTCGGTCGAACACCTCCAACCTACACAGGGCGAAGAACACGATTATTGTGTGGGCTTCGTTCGGCTCACACCAGCTGAAGTATTTTCTCAGCCACCGCGCTCTACTTTTGTATACCTGGGTGAATCGAGAATGAGGGCACACCGACCCACTCCTTTCCGTATTTCTCTCGCCAACGCAACGCCAGAGCACTGCGGGTGCTGTGCACCCTTGCTCCGAACAGAAACAGACGCATTGGTCAGTCTCGAGGTGAAGTTCGCGGAAGCCAAATCTTGTCCAGTAGTTGCTGACCAGACTCATATAGGGAATGAAAGCCGCAAAATAGAAGAGGACTGTTGGCCACCGTCGCGAGTTGGAATATGGGTCAAGTCGGGGGGAGGCCCCTCTTCGTAGAAGCCAGAAGAGGATGACTTTGAATTCCTCCGCATAGCGCCTTCTCAACGAATACCGGAAAAAGCTTGAGACGTGCCGCTGAATTGGCGTCCGACCGAGGTAATTTGGAGTACTGACATCCCAGAACCCGAGCTCGTAAAAGGTATCGAGCAGGTGAACACGGTCGCTACCCATTATTGACCCATAAACCGAGCCCATGCGGCAACAGTCGAGCCGTGGTGGGATTCCCGTGTTTGAAGAGACCATTGCATTGAAGACATCAAAGGCTCCTATATCCAGCGTCTGGCCGGGCGAGAGCCTGAAGTCCAGGCCCTCCTCCAGAGAGAGGACTTCCTCCGCCAGGTCATTGAGATCTCGGCGACGCCGTTGAAGATCCCTAGCTAAAGCTTCGAGGGTGCGCGTTCTCAGATCCTGTCGATCGTTGGTCGAGGCAGTGTGAAGTACAGCTCGAAACAGCCACATGTGTTCGTTTTGGTCATATCCAAAGTATGGGCCATGTCCTGCCGAACATAGGTTCCCCATCGCAGTGTAAATAGGCGAATCCGTGGCGAGGAGTATTCGAAGAGTCCCGAGATCGTTGTGAACACCGAGAGATACGGTGTAAAGGGCGTAGATTGGGCAGAGGTCCAGCTGGACGAGAAGGCAGAGGCCTTCTTCCCACCCGAGGGCCAATTCGAGGATGCTAAACTTGACAGGGCTTCCACATCTATTAGCAAATTGGTACTCAACTGTAAAAACGCACGCATATTAGGTAGATTACACACACCAATGGACGTTTGGATATCCCTTGTTAAGCCCTTTAAGAGTTTGCGTGTGTCCTTGACGGACCATGTGGGCGGAAGAGGCTCCTCATGAGCTCGGGACCCGAAAAGATCCACGGAAATCTCATCGAAGCGACGAAATATCGGGGAATCCGATCTGCGGACAGTACTGCGGAGGAGGAGAGGCGGCGCCATTGACCACCATCCTGCCCCAGAAGTGAACCCGAGTACGAAGTTGACACTCCTGTTGAAGACGGGAAACAGCTGCACGTTGAGCGAGCACCGCCATGACCTCAACCCAGCGGTGTAAAACTGGCAGTCTCTCCTGTGCTCAAACTCCGACCCAAACGAGCACCGAATCCGCAGCCACCGCCTTGTTTGTCGGGTTTCGGAGGATGGTTGGCAATCGCAGGAGAAGATTGAGCTGTGGGAAGGTCGTAGGTTGGCCTGGCCCCGTCTCCGAGAGCTTCGAGAGTGAGGATTGTACTCAGAGACAGCGATTTCTGACTCGGCCCTCGCTTCATATTGGGTTGGCAGTTTCTCAGGAGGTGTTTCCAGGCCCAGAAGGGCGTTGGACGCGAGGAAACTGGTAACCTCATGGAGTTGGTTACCCAGTGCAGCTATTTCGGCACGGAGGTCCTGCGAGATCATTTGGGCTGACTCTTCGGTATGGAGTTGAGGGAGCTGGTTGGAGACGTCGTAGATCACCGCCTGAACCGAGTCGATACCAGCGTTTGCCGTCGTTACATCTTGGGCCACTTTTGCGGACATGTTAGTGACAAGTTCCAACTGCTCTTTCGTTGTTGGGACACTAACCATATGTAAGCTTGGCTTGTATTTGATGTGTTTGGCCGCCAAGCTCAATGTGGTTGGCGTCCATTATCCTCTTGATTTCGCAATGTGCGTCGTCGATTTCATTGAGCCGGGTACAAAGTTCGTTGTGGTGCTCATAAGCGACAACCATGAGGGAATCTGCTTTGTCCTTGAGATCTGCTTGCATCTCGAGGCCGACAACTTCAAGTTCACCAAGAAGCTCAAGATTCAGTCTCCCAACTTGCCCCAGCATGTGTCCAATCTCTTCCTGGTTTCCAACCATTGCCATCGCGCCCAATGCTCGCCGAAGAACAGTTTTGGGCTGGGCTTGTCCAACACATGTCGACAAAGGCTCAGACGTCGTGCCGTCACAAAGCCTAGCCAGGAAGCTCCTGGCATCGTCCATGGCGCGGCGAGTCTCCTCTATGCAGGTGGAAAGACTGGCGAGTTGGTCATCCGAGAGGTCATTAGAGAAACGGGCGCCTGGTTGTAGTAGTCTCTGCGATGTACGTAACACCCATAAAGTCGACTTTTCTACCTCATTGAGTAGAGTTCGGGTCCTCCGGGGGGCGTCGTGCAGTTTTCGCACGAGCTCAATGGTGTGTACGAGAGCCCGCGCCGCGACGTCGACAAGCTGGACGGCGGCAGCGATGGCGCCCAGCGCCTCCATTGCTGGTGATGCCCGGACACAGTTTGCCGCGGTCGAGATGTGCTGTTTGTTCAGACTTTGAGGGATGCATCGTCATGTTGGAAATTTTCGAGCAGATTCATGTCTCTTTGATGTTCTCACAGCCCTCCCACACCGCCACTTCTAGCACCACATCGCGAAATACTTTCTTCTGCCAATAAGGGTGTACATCTCCAGTATCAGCCATTCCTGGTTACACAACTCGAAAGCGGTGTGGTGGGTGGGCTGTCACATCGTGGCTGCATACCTAGGTACCTGCCTACCCATCTTACTCTTATCGGTTGAAGGTGGCGGGCATTGCTCATCGAAACGCTGACGACGGCGGCATGATGAATGACAGACAATTCAAGCCATACAGCAAACTCGAAGTGGTGAATTCTTTGGTGTTAGCAGGTGGTTGACTCCAGCGTTGACGGTCCGCAATTGTGGTTTGTGCTGGGCCGTCTGCCGTCGGAAGAGAGGGTGTCGGTCGGCCCGGAACTCCTTCCTGAGGTATTAGGAACTTAGGATAAGACCACGCATATTACTGTGGTAATTTTAACGATAGAATAGGTAAACAAGCGCATCAAGCCTCCCCAGGGAAGTCGCACCCGGTTTGTCAAAACGCCGACCGCGAAAACCAACCGTCAAAGTGCCACGCCAGCCAAGACACCCCCAAAGAATGACAGGAACATTATTTACATCGCCCAGAGCTTTATGGCTCCAGTTTAAGACATCCCAAACCCACACACCCTGGACGTCCCAACCAGCCGCCCATCTCATGAGACCAAACAGTCACCAACATCCGCATGTCCACACAATCATCGCACCGAGCACACCGGCTTGGCCCGTCCATTCCCCAAGTCCGAGTCTAGCGACGTCTTATCCTGTTGTCGCACCCGCAATAAACGCATCACGCAAGAACGACACAAACGCATCCACCTCGCCAACCGTGCTCATAGCACCGAGACTTGCCCGAACGACACTGGAACTCGTCAGCGTTACACTTCTTTCACCGCCAAAGCACCACTTACCCCGTAGGCAACTCATTGATGACACTCAATCCATCAGACCCTGTATCCTCATCAGCATCATCCTTCGAAAAATCACTTCCAAACTCACCGCAATGATGCCCAGCCGACCTCGCCCTCTTGAGCTGCCACGGCTCATACTGCAACGCAGTAAAAATACCGCCAGGGCAACAAATCCCCCCTGACCGTACATAAATCCCCCTCTCATTCGCCGCGCTCTCAACCGCTGAATAAGCTTCATACGACCCATCAGCCCGGAACACATTCAACGCCATCGTGGCCCCCTGCTTCATCGGGTTACCATACGCCTCCCCGGCCGGTCCCTCGGTATATAACCGCACCAAAGGCTGGCCGTTCGCATACCGCAGCGCGCTGACCCCCTCATACAACCTCCTGATCAACTGCGTTGCATGCCGTGAAATATTCTCCATGGAGCCGTACAAGTCCCGATGCACATCGATGGCCTCTCCGAGGGCGAGAATGCTATGAAACGGAAGCGTCCCGTCTTCTAGCCCTTCGTGCAATCCCTGAGCACCGTCTGCATTTTCGGAAGTGACTGCTTCAAGGCCCTTGGAGACGTGCCATGCCCCGCCGATAGCGCTGACCATGGAGACGGTGCCGCCGCCGAAATATTTCCGCAGGGTGAGGATATGGCCAGAGTCCTTTCTGATGATTAGGCCGCCTAGATCGGGGAAGCCAAAGATTTTGTAGAATGAGACGCAAGTGAAATCGGGCGCGGTGTTGGGATCCGCGAACACCCGTTCCATGGGTGTCGTCATGGCTAAAGCCGCTGCGTCCTGATGGCGACATGTCAGCTTGCAAAAGCAAGCGGAAAAGGGGGCGTAAACAAAATCTTACCAGGAGCGTATAAACATTTCGTAAGGCTGTTGTTTCTCGCACCCTCTTACTCCCTATAACTTGTCAGCTATACCCCGTAATTATTCATACAGGGTAATGTATACTCACACCCCAAATCCAACCTCCTCCCCGTCAAATTACTCTGCCCCGGCCAAGCAAACAGTCCCAACCCGCCCTGGTACCCCATCGCATCACCGCCCAACCACGCTTCCACCTCAGCATCACTCTCAAAACACCGTCCATTCCCCTGCCCCGCGAGCTCCCTCACCCCAACAAGACTCGTGTGCGCATCCCGATGGTACCCGTACCAGAATTTTCTGTCCTTGGTCTGCTCGGCCAAGTCCCGGAACGAGTCCGCCACCAGCTTGATGGCGGAGGTGGCGTTGGCGACGAAGACGAGATCAAAATGCGCGGGATCAGCACCGAGGAAGTGGAGGGCCTGGAGGCGGACGGCGTCGACGATATCGCCCGAGAGTTTGGCCGGGGCGTTGGCGGAGTGGGGGTTGCCGAGGAGGAGGGACGACATTTTGGTGGAGAAGCGGGTTATGAGAGTGTTGGCGTAGATTGTCGCGCCGGAGTGGTCGAGGTAGATTCCTGGAATGGCATGTTGGCATGAAGGGTGTGATGGGAAGGGGAGGTGGGGAAGAGTGAAGTTATGGAGATGGGGGGGGGTACGAAGGGAAAGTAACAAGTGATGAAAAGAACAAGATACCATACCATTATTATTCATATGAGCATACTCCTCCTCCCGAATGAACTCAACCGGACGATCATAGTGACAAGGCAACACCTCAACATCATCATCCGTAGCTGGCTCATCACATCAGCCCCTCTTCACAAAAACAACATCAGAATCGTTTCACATACCATTCGTAGTAGCAACACTCTTCCTCTCCTGTCCCTTCTCCTCCCAAGCCTTTTCTTTGACCTTCTTTACACCACCACCACATAAACGCCTCACCCGTCTGACAAAACGTCGACCGCACTCAAGACCAACAACAAACAACCCACGTCGAACCATGTTAGTAGACGACTTCGGTGGCGACATATTCCCCAGTAATGGCGCAACGGAGCTGTCTAGAGTCTCATAGGACAGAAGGGGGAAGTAAAGCCGTTTAAAATACTCCACGAGGTCGCCACGCATTTGTATCCGTCTCTTCCCCTCTTTCTCCTCTCTTTAGCCATGTACGAGTACCCGCCAGCCAGCCTCGATTACCAAATGCAGACGGAGGCCGCCGCCGTATCGAGAAGCCCACCCTGAATGTTCATTTCTGATCTTTCTTGATGGGATGGGGAGAAGCACCGGGGGTGTGTGCATACTGGGCGCTAAACATGCAGCAAGCAAGCAAGCAGCGATGTTCATTCGAGTGGGATCACCGGCTCAGCCAGAGGTAGCCAGCCAGGCAGCAACTGCACCTATCATGGCTCGGTCCAGTCGGCCACAGCGGGAGAACGGGACTGGTCCGGGTCCGGAGAAAGCAAAAACAGAAACACATGGAGTGAGTGGTGAGGAGTGTGGATACTACACCACACTACGCCACACTTCACCGTGAGAGTTACACGAACCCCCCAGTACCTTTGTTCTGTTGGATGTAGTGCTGACAGAGGAAGATGAGTGCATGCAAGCGATGGAGTTGTGATGAGTGAGGGAGACGGAAAGAAATGCCCAACTACGTCACATCGCTTTGTTTGTTCTGCTACCCGAGACTCCTTCTGGCGTTGATCGCGAGTGCGAATCGAGGGTCCGAAGCTCGGCCGAACCGGACGAGCACTGGCATACAGGATGAAGGACGCACGAAGAAAAAAAAGAAAAAAAAGAAAGCGTATGTCATGAGCGTCGCTCGGCCGGAAGATGCGTCGATTCGGCCATCGGTTTGCTGGTCTTGCATATACTCCGCTCCAGCCCCTCCGCCTTGATGCTGCATCTACATGGCTGGTAGGTATTATTGGCATATCTCCACGCACGGTCGGTCTGGACGGACGGGATCATGCAAACTGATGCTGGTCGCTGAACTGAACGACATGCAGCAGTTATTTGCACACGGGGCTACTTTGCAGGAGCCAGGGCCATGGTCCGTCCCATTGTTGCACGGTTGCTCAGAGGAAACCCGGTCTCGAACGAGGGCGAGGTAACATCTCGAGCGGGAGGACGTGCACCACAGGGAGAGTAACGACTGTCCGTGATCGGGCTCGCCCCGAAGTCTGAGACCTGCCCACGCAGCTAGGTCACTTGCCTGGTCGATGTGTTGGCAGCTGCGGCAAGTCTCACCGAGGACCTTCTAGTGACAAACTGTTGAGGTGAGGGAGGCGGGGACATCGGAACGCTTGCCGCGCTGTCATGTCAAAGCCAGACATGCATTTCTTCAGCTGTTAGGACGGCAGCGGATATCATGCTCGTCTCGTCTCTCTGGCGGGAGAAGCCGTCGTCATCCAGACCAAGGGTTCGCAACCGATTGGATGTCGGCTCAACAACTTTCACCAACCCTAAGAAGTCCACATGCCGAGTATGCAATAGACTGCTAGGTCAAGAGCGTGCAGCTTGGTCTAAGCCGTTTTGGTGAGGCGCACCAAGCTCTTGTCACGGGCGACGTGGACAAAGTTGGATGTTGGCGCCAGTGAGAGCCCATTAATTCCGTTCTGGGATGCTAAACCTGCAGTTTCGTGCAGCTGGGCTCCCCGAAAGTCTTCGAATGTCGCCGATATGAAGTTGAACGACTCGATCTGATAGGACGCCGCAAGCAAGCCCCGTCCCTTTTGGGCGGCTGAGCGTAACCAGCTTGTCGAGTGGCAGCGATTGACTGAGGTGGGGACAAAGACCCACGCAGTGGGCTCCCACAAAAACCAGCTTCTTGGTCGACAGCCTGGTTTCTTACCAACGACATGGATCCGGAATCGGTTCTGATAACGATTATCAACACTAGGATAGAGTGCGCGTCCTTGAGGCAAAGCGGCCGATAGTCCACGGGGGTGCAAAAAAGCTGTCGGGATTAGCGTGTTTCCAGGGCACAGTTCTTCCTGTTGAGGCTTTGGGATACTAGTAAAGGAGCAACAATGCGGACGAGTTGTCTGGATTCGGATCAACTCGTGCTGGGCTGTGTCATGCAATGTTGACGCTGGCAAACCCCCAATCACGGACGCTGCGAGCCTTACCCAACCCCCGTCGAGTCGCATCTTTACCACTCCATGATGTCGCACAGCAGCAAGTCGGATCCAGAGGCGTTCGCGGCGGTCAGGAGACACAGCCGGGGGTAGGCTAGGTCGGGTGGGCAGTCTGAGACATGGAATGATCGGCGCATTGGAAACCCCAATTGGGCTTCGCAAGGTGTATTCGGCTCAGCATCTCCAATCGGTGATATTTACGTCATCCGACAAGTCCGGTTCCGGTTCAAGTTGAGTGAGTGAGTGGGAAGATGGGAGGGTAGTATTGCAGTTGCGCGGGTAGCATGTTGAGAGAGACAAAAAAAGTTAAAGAGGCACACAGTCTCAATCTTGAGAAAGTTCCTGTTGTCGACTTGGTGGCAGGCACCCCAGCCGGGCCAATGCCATCCCGGCGCCGATCGGTTTCCCCCCGGCTGAACTTGGCGCGATTGCCTTTCCCAGCTGGAGCTGTAACTCTGAGGGTCAGCACTTGTCCAACCCATGACAACTTTTCCAAGCTCTTGCCCGAGGTATCCGGAGTTTTTGTGTAAATGTGCTGATGGATTCTTTGTTGGATATAGTATACTGGATCCATTTTAAACTTTGACAGCCTGAAATGTGATGTGCAGATCGTCCAGAGCAGCCAGCTGTGTGCTGTGGTCTCAATCCATCCCACCACGATGGGAGGAATTTTGCGCAGAATCCCATCTGAGACATGTCTGCAGTCACCACCTTATCCCACTTCGCATCGCCCCAGGAGTTTGCTCTTATGCCGTCTTATGTTTTGCTCACCCTCACCGCTCCCACGTTGTGTGCCAAGCTTCCCAGTTCTTATTCCAGCGACTCAGCGAGGTCGTCCTTCCCCGTCGGCGCCTGTCGGTCACCAAACCCCACCTGACGTCTGCGCTTAGCGGGGTTAGTGACCCCCAAGGGGAATCACCCCGCAGCGGAAGACGATCCGCCCCTCGATGCTTATTCTGACCCGCGATACCAAGGGCACATCGACCAGCACATCGCGCTTTTGATTCATGGTTGCTGTTGTTGCGCGTACTCCATAGCTAGAGTTTTGTGCCGACGCGGTTACCGTGAGAACGTAGCGTTTAGTGACTCGGGGGAACTGAGAAATGGAGATGCATGTGCAGCGATCCAGTCACGGCAGTTCAAGTATGGACCTTGTAGATATAAAAACGACGAGACCGTTAAACTGCGCGATTTTATTGGATGCCGTATGAGAGCATCTCAGAATAAGTGTAGAGCGCAGAGATGCTGAGCAGGGAAGGTAATGGCCCGTGGTCGAAGTTGACAGAAATATGTTTGTTGCTTGTTGGGGTTGGAATCTCACTGTGGCGCTCGCCGCCCCCTGATTACTCTATTACGCACACTTGAGATACACTCTCCCAGAATTAGGTTCTCACAACCACAAAAGGAACCCGTTAATATGAACCGATCTTGGCTTCCATAATCCATTTCTTTTTTCTGTTTTGTCATTCTCCCGGTGAACTCTTCATAGACTCCCACTTAGTTCATGCCAAGCTTTTGCCATCCATGCTCTCAGCCGCTCTCCGACTTTACGCTGGAGCAAATCATTCATGCGTTGACCGGTGGTCACCAGAATTTCAGGGGTCATGGTTGCTACCCATCCGAGAACGCCCCAAACGCCTTCTCGACCCTCTTTTATCTCGGAGAGATACGGCAAATCGTCGTAACGGCGTGCTCATCATAGCATGAACATGATCGCCGCAGCAAACGCAATTATGCCTGCACCCGCCGCACCCCTCTGCAAGTTGGTTGCGGCGCCGGCCGGCACAGGCGAAGCAGTCGATGTCGAGCCTGAGCTCGCGCCGGTCGTAGTGGCACCTGTTGGCGCAGGTGACGATCCAGTTGCATTGGCGACCCCGGTGGGCTTAGCACCGCCTGTTGAGCAGAAGGACGAGGGGCGGCCGGAAAAGCCAGGCGGAGGACCGGGGCTGGTCTTCTTGACGAAGTTGGCACAAGACACACGGGTCTTGTTAGCGTAGTGGAAGACAATGGAACGGTTTCCGAAGAAGGAACCAAGACCCTCGAGAGTGGATGCGTAGAGGTCATGGTAGGTTGTCTCAAATGTCTCTTGTCCGTTCGGAATATCACCGTACTTCCCACTCAGGTCGCCCGGTTGGCAAGTCTCAGGGAGCTTCGGGTCGCAGATGGGGTCCTCGAACCGCTCAAAGGGGTCAAGATGGGCGAGAGTCGCAGTGCAGTTGCCATTCTCTGGGACAGGGTTCACGTGAAGATGGTACACTGGTGATTGTCAGCAAACAAACAGCTAAAGTAAAAGAACAAGGCTTACTGAAAGGCCCGCCGGTCTTGGGGAGATTGCTCCACCTGATTGTGAACTGCACGCCCACACCATCAGAAGCCGCAGAGGCTACAACAGAGCCCTGGATATTGCCGCCATCGGGGTAGGCTCCCTTGAAGAAAGGCTCCTTGGGAAACGTAGCAACATAGACAACGCCGACTGGGTTGTTCTCAACAACGGTAGCATTTCCAAGTTTCTATTTCTTGCGTTAGTGTCCGCTCAGATACTAGCCATCGCAGTTCCGGGGTTCATACGCCAGTTGGAGGCCCTGAAGGCGTGAGGGTCGACACGGGAGCTCCCACAGAGACGGATGTCTGGGCAGAGACCTGCGAGCCCGCGGCCGCGAGAACAAATGCAGTTGATGGGCGCATTTTGTGTTTTGTGATGCTGACGGAACCTTTCTTCTGGTGGACTCGGAAACCGCTGGTGTAAAAGGCTGTGGAGAGGTGGGCCGAGACGCTTTATATATCCTTCACTGGGTTTACAGCATCCGGTCTGGCGTCGTGCTTTGTAGAACCGTTCCACAACAGCTGAACTCGGATGAAGTGATGTGGGTGCTTCTCCCGAAGGTACTGAACCGGCCGCCGCGAGTGAATCTTTCCCGAGGTGAGATGGAAATCAGAACAACTCCGGCGAGGAGGTGGGGGAGGCCTTTGCGATTAAGTACCCGGCATGAAGGGAAGCGCAAAGTACGGGCAAAAAACAGCAAGCAGACAAACGGCACAGAGGCAACGTGCAGACTGGGGCCGGCCCACCGGTGATGCAAGTCCCGTCCTTGCCCAGGAAGAGGGGGAGGGCGACAAGACGAGGATTGGCAACCTGCCGTGTGATGGTACCTTGCATCGATCTCGTTTGTCTCTGGACAAATTTACTTAAATGAACGGGTATGACAGCTGCCAACTCCGTGGCCAAGGCTCCGACGAGAGAGCCTGCAATCTGGATAACCAAGCCAGCAAACTTCCAGGCTCTCTTTGGAAGTGGAAGAAGGAGCGCCATGTCTGGGCTTCCGCATCGCGCCTTCCAGCTTTTCCTCTCATACCCCCGCCGCTTGTGCCCCATGACGGATGGGTCATGTTTGCAGCTTCCCAGGGATGGGATACTCGAGCCTTAGGGCTTGGCTGATCGGGGATATACATGGCTGGAATTAAGGGATTGCATACAATCCATCGAGCCGAACCTCGTCGGCGAGAATTCAAGACACGCCATTGGCCAAGAGGTTGCGTAGACAGCGCGCAGAGCAGCCCCAGTGGGAACGTGCATCGTCAAGCTAGGAGCCGGTTCATCCAGGCCAATGGGTGTTTGTTCCCAGGTAATCGAACCCGAGGTATTTGAGGGCTGCGGGACGACGGTTGGAGGCAGATCGCGTGGGAGGGGCGGAGCGCTGCATGGACAAGCGTGGTTAATGCTGCGCTGCATCGCGCGAATGCCACTGCGCGGCTAACACACAGCACCGTACTTTGAGTCAACCGGTTTCACCTTCATGGCCTCCATCAGATTCCCAAAGCAGAAGTTTTCGGAGCACGCTCCTCTGGCAAGGCTTCCCAGGTACCTCCTCTTCTTGGCTTTGGAATCGCCAAATCCTTCTACCGCGGTTTCGGCATCTGTGGACGCAGTGCCTTTCTTCCGTTGGATGAACATCTCTTTCCCGATTCAACGGCTTCATATGGGCCCTCATGCCCGGCGACTGTGTGTGCGAAGGCCGTCGCTTGGCCACCAACGGCTAATATGGCGGGCCAATTACGAGTGATTGCCCCCATCTCGACTTCCCCTTGGACTCGGGACCGCAATGACGGCGTTGAGGAGCGGATCGACGGCAAACCTCCCGTCCGTATAAGAGAGACTGCTATGGATCTTGAGTTATGCGTTAGCTTTGCGGCATCTCAACGCCTGACCGAATTTGGCGTGATCGCTCAATGGAGGTTCCAACAAGGTTTGTGGCTTGTCGACTTGCAGCCGTGCTAGCGAGGCATGATGAGGGAAGAGTCTCTCGTTCTGTGCCCTGTGGCTGCATTTTCGTCTGGCGCTCAAGAACTTGGTGTGATCCCCGGGGAAATGTCGATACTGTTGGTGGTCGGGGTTGTTTGTGCTGCACAAGTTCGAAGCTGCAACCACCTTAGGCAGGGGAGCCAGTGGGCGGACATCTCTAACTGTGACAATGGGCGGGCGCCAAGGCTGGTGTCCTAGGAGCGATCTCTTCCATAGGTTTGTTGGTGATAACCCCCTGGAGAAGCTAGCCCTGTAATTTGGACCAGCTCACCGGGCGTAGATGTGCATTTGTTTCACGCTTGATAGTCATCAACGTCTCTTGGCGTTTACTTTGCAGAAGCAAAGCCGGTGGGTCATGTTTGCCTGAAGGAAAGGGGAGGCGGTTGAGTAAAGTTACGCGGGAGTACAGTTACGCGGCATTTTGCATGCTGGTGATGGGTGGAAGGAACCTCATCAACTATTCTTGTGCCTGCTCAATTCCCTTCTCGGGCGGATATTTTGGATTGGGATAGTATAAACTACCAAACTCGTTGCCGCTAGAATGCTGACGTGAGGTGAGCGATGATGTGCAAGCTGGTCTTCTCAACGGCCACTGTCCATCAAGAAATTGGTGAGGCGAGTTGACTGCAAGGGGATACCCTGGTTCAAAATCCTTGGCGTGGGTGAACCCTAACCCTTGCAATGCTGCCTACCCTGCGAGCTCCTGCCTGAATTTCAAGGCTGGAAACACCCCGAGGACCCACTCGCTGTGCCGGCGCGGTTGCTGAGCGTCGTCGTCGACATCATATCACTCAGAACGAACGAACGCCGACAACATCGAACCAGCCCTAACGAACGCAGAGGGGTGTGTTGCTGATCAAACAACTAATACTTGAAACCTGACGATTGGGCTGCTCCCACCCCGCCGTCACGATGAAGCCCGTCGTCAGTGCAATGCAGGCATGGTCTTGGTACGGTTCTCCCTTTCCCTGCATCGCTAATGGTTCTGTCGCTGACCATCACTAGCGTCGTCATCTCGATATTTGCAATTGTTATCCTGTCGACGCTCGGATTCCTCTTCAAGGCGAACCACCCCGAACTCGTTGGCGGCGATGAGGACCCCGAGAACGGAGCTGCGGTTGCGACGACCGTCTTTACTGCTGTGTTTATCTATGCTGTAGGTTATAATCACCCGGGACCTAGTCCGCAGCCACGTCTGACACGCATTTCTCTATCAGGGCTTCCTTGTCTTTTGTGGCCTTCAGGGCTTGCTTCACGTTCGGGAAAGTCGGCGAGGCGCAATTGCGCTGTAATACGAGACTGTGTTTGTTGGAATTTCAGAAAGCATTATGGCGTTTGGAATTGTCCTGGGAGGACTCTGCATCAGTTTCTACTTACTCGGCTAGATGGCTGGGTACTGTACCATTATCGAACCGCGGCGGACCGGTGGAATGGACTAGAACAGTCCGAGGGCAGCTGATCAGGGCGCATTTTGGTGTTTGACCTGTCAAGGGCCGTCTCGAAAGACGGATATCTTCCGGCGGGTCAAGTTAGACGCAGTTGAGAGGGCGGATATGTCACTGGCGGTTACCATATTCCAAGCATTCGACTTTTGGGCCGTGTGCTTCGGCGTATTATCCTCAAGAAATGGAAACCACGAAGATTCTCGCACCCTTGGGGCTCTGATCCTAACTCCATTGGGTCTCACTCGCCTGGATAAGAACAGTTGGGCGTCTGTGTATTTGCGAATCGGGCTGTGGGTATACTTGGGCACGAGACAACCCTCCAGAACCAATCACACATTTTCGGGGTCATGACTGCTTACCTAGGTGCTCCTCCTATTTCTTCTGTTCAAGACCATTCTTGTCGCCCAATCCTCTGCAGGATCCTAGGGGTTGCCCAGGTTGATGCTCTGGAGGTTGGCGATTGGCTGGGGCTGGCCCACAGCCGTTGGTGGAAGCCAGGCACGACCGAGCCCATTCTATGCCTGGAACCACAGAACCCACGGGCGAAATTCGTTCGTTAGGCATCACTCTGACTCTTTTCACCAACCTCAAATTCGTGCTCCAATTTCCAACACAGCCCGACAATCACGGGACTTCGTGTTCGCCTCGCGCTGCTGTCGCGTCAAGCATACCCTGTTCAGACTAGGCAGCACACCGCCATGACTGACTAGGGTGGTGCTAGAGCTGAGGACGGTCTGGTCGAGCGGATGCAAGCGACTTCCCCAAACGACTTTCCGTCTCTTTGAACCCTCGCTTGAAACTCTGGCATGAGATTTATAAATATCCATTTCTCGCGGCCAGCTTCCGGTCAATTACCTTCCTCTCAGCACATTGATGATCAAAGCAGCACCGTTCCGAACATCAGCAACCAGCTTGATATCACAACCTTGTCTTTCTCCTTGACCTCTTTCCGGACTCAGTTTATACTTTGTTTGCGTCAGCCAGTCGTGCTATTCCTTTCGGTTCCGAAACCATTGACTTCCTACCATGGCATCCGCGGTTCCCCAGCTTCCAGTCCCACATGCGGACCTGGTGAAGCACATTGCAAAGCATCCGGAAACCCCCCTCATTCAACTCATCGAGCCCTACCGCAAGTTCGAAGCTCATCTCCGCCAAACCTTTGCCCAAGATGCGGGGAATGAGTTGCTGAAGGATCCTCACGTCAACGTTTTGCCCATCTTCACCGAAGACACCGCCAATGTCAAGATCAAGGCTCGCAATCTCGATGCCGAGTCAGAGGAGGAGAAGGCCAAGTATATCATGCCCCTTACTGATGATGTCCGCCGCGAGGATGGGTCACCTGCGGTCGTTTCATCTCTTAAAGAGTTCCAGCGCAACTTCGGCATCTTTTCCGAGTCGTCGCTCGGTGAGCTGGACTGGAGCAACGTCGTTGCTGCCGGCTCCTCAGTTGTGAACTGCTTGCTTCCAGTGCCTGAGAAGTACAGCCGCACTAAGCGTGGTCTTCGGGAGTTCTATCACGAAAAGTTCTCTCCTGCCTCCGACGTTGATCTTTTCCTCTACGGCCTCACGGAGGAGCAGGCGATTGAGAAGATCAAAGACATTGAGACCAAGGTTCGTGACAGTCTTCTGACTGAGACTACTACGGTCAGAACAAAGCACGCCATCACAATCTGTAAGTTGGCAGTGTTTATTTTCTAGGGACACTTTCCCCTAACACGTCCACAGGCAGTCAGTACCCGACTCGTCACATTCAGATTGTTCTCCGCATCTACAACTCGGTGTCTGAGATTCTGACGGGCTTCGACATTGATTGCTCTGGTGCGGCCTATAACGGCAAGCAAGTCTACTGCACGCCGCGCGCGCTGCAGTCTTATATGACCCAGATTAACCACATCGACTTGAGCCGCCGCAGCCCTTCCTACGAGAACCGCTTGTCGAAGTACAGCCATCGGGGATTTGAGGTTTACTGGCCCGATCTTGACCGCTCGCGTATCGACCCAAGTATCTTTGAGCGCTCCTTCCAGCGAACCCTGGGCCTCGCGAGACTCCTTGTCCTGGAACGCCTGCCGACATCTCGCTCGCGGGAGTCGTATATCGACAAGCGTCGTGAAGAAAGGGGCCGGCCCGCAATCGACCGTTACAACCGATTCTTCCGCTCTCTTGGCGGAAACATCAAGGACAACCACGAGGACGAAGTGGCCGATTGGGTTAACGAAGAAGAGGTGTCGAACTACCACACTTTTACGATTCCCTATGGTGAAAAGTTCCACGCCAAGAAGATTGAGAAGCTCTGCTACACCAGAGATCTGCTACTCAACGCAGAGTGGAACCAGTCGGATGATAGAGAAGTCTATCTTCATCGCCACCCGGCTTTTGTAAGGCACACTTGTTTGAGATGCTCGCCGAGTTTGACTGACAATCGTCGATTTTGTAGTTTGGTCGAGTCGAGGACGTGATAACGGACTGCTGCGGATACTGCCCTATCCCGAAGACTGACGAGGAGAAGGAGATCGCGGAGAAGGAGTCCAAGATCTATGTTTCGGGCACAATCTCTTTCATCAGGGACGACCCCGGTAGACAGGTGAGAAGACAATCACTATCCCTCAGAACAGGAGTTTGACACGAGCAATAGCAAATCGGATCTTTCAATCCCCTGACCGACGATGATTGGACCGAGATGGCCTATGTCGGGAATACCGCGCGCCTCTGCGCGGCGATTGTGGACGGTGACCTCGAGCACGTTGAGGATTGGCTTGCCCAAGAAGGCGTCAACCCCGATACTCGCGACTTCACCGGAAGGACGCCGCTTCACCTCGCGGTTATGAGTTCTACTCCCGAGATTGTGAAACGAATCGTCGACGCCGGAGCGCGTCTTGTCGCCAGACTAGCGGATGGAAGGACAGCACTTCATCTCGCTGCTGCTCGAGGCAACGTCGAGATTATCAAGATTCTCATGGATAAGAGCATCGCCAATGAGGCTGAGTATGAGGAGAAGCAAGACCAGCGACGATTGGCAAAGAGCTCAGAGAAGAAAGCCGAGGGTGCGGCTGCCAACGAGGAAGACGAGGGGATGGCCGACGCCGACGAAGAGGAATCGGGAGAAGGATCTGACGAAGAATCTGATATCGAGATGGTCGATGGCGATGAGTCGGAAGTTGAGGCACGCAGCATGGCTACCGGCTCTTTTGTGGAGGTCAAGCGTCAAGGCACTGCAGCGGAAGGGGACGAGGCAGCCTTGGATGACGAGGAGGAGCCGAATTTCTTCGATGTCAACGTTGTGGCTTGGGACACACCCTGCTCGGCCTTACACCTGGCCATCACCGAGGGCCACGACGAGGTTGTCAAGACCTTGTGCCAGGTAAGACGACACCTTCCAACCGAGGCGCAGCTAGCTAACGCTTTACGTAGGACTACGGTGCGGATATCCTTTTGCCTGTCAAATTCTTGGACTCGCAAAAGACTCCATCTGGCTCTCTCTTGACTCTCGTCCTTGCCTTGGCCCTGCCAGAGGAGAAGGCAAAGTCGATGGCGAAGACTCTCCTGAGCCTCGGCGCCACGTCGGCTCAGGCCGACTTGAACAGCGCGACGGCTTTCCATCGCTACGTCGAAGCGAATGTCAAGTCTCTCATCGACACTCTGCTCGAAGCGGATCCTACCGGTGCCAAATCCGCGATTAACCATGTGATCGTCTCTCGATACGGAAGCCCGCAGACAGTGCTTCATGCTGCGATCCGTCAGTGCGATCTTCCTTTGGTCTTGACGCTCCTCGAGCATGGGGCCGCCACCGAGATTGATTTCGAGACCTGGTACGTGAACATATCTCAGATGCTGTGTGTGGGTTTGCAACTGACAGCAAGGCAGGCTCAAGTCAGCGAAGCAGTCTCCCATGAGTGGTGATTTGCGGTCGTTTGAGGAGAACGAGAAGCGATTCAAGAACTCGATGGAGCAGCCGTTGATCGTGGCGCTGAACAGCGCCAAACCAGAGACTGCTCTTCTGCTTCTGGAGCGAGGCGCTGATCCGAACGTCATCACCGCAAGCTCATACTATACCATGGACTGTAGCTGGTCGAGTAGCCCGGGAGAGTCCGCTCTTGACCTTGTTACGAACCAGCTCGAGGTTCTGCGCACTTTCAGGGGAGAGAACCCCGAGACAGCACCAGTCAAACCCGAGGGCATCGATACCTACCTTGAACGCTTCAAAGAGGGGACCTACCAGCACTGGAAGGTGTCGAACGACGTCAGCTCGACTCTGTCGGTATATCGCAGGGACGTCAGAAAGTGGAAGCGAAACCAGAAGAATCCCAAGGTCGACCCTGGTGTTGCAAAGAAGGCAGAAGCCATTAAGGGAGCAATCGATGCCCTGGAGAAGGTTGAACAAGTCATGCACGCAAAGGGGGCGAAGACCTTTGGTGAACTCTTTCCCGACTATCGCGACAAATACAGTCGCAACGACAACTACCACTACCAACGGTACCAGTCGCCCGACTTCACCAGGAAGACTGCTCCCTACGAATTCGTCTTCAGCTTCCGCTCGGTAAACGACGTGACCAAGGCTCGCCACGCAGCCTACTTGGAGTTGTAAGTTTGCTCTACCGTGGTGCTGAATGGTGTGATTGCTGACATGTTCAAGGTTCGAGGCTACATGGAGCGGTGATTTGGACAAGATCAAGTCCCTTACCCTCGGTGCTTGGGACGAGGAGAAGACAGAGGCGCCATTGAAGATCGCCGTGACCGACGCCCACGACAACAGTCCGTTCTCCCTCGCCTTCCTCCGTGGGCACTATGATGTTGCCAAGGCCATTCTTGAGATCACGCAAGCTCAGTACTCGCCAAGAGAGAAGCCGAAAACCCGTTTCAGGATGGAGGATGACGATGAAGACGAGGACGAGTACTCTGATGAGGACAGCTGCGGCGACAGCAACGACTCGCATCCGAGAATCCAGAGCCAGATCGTTGGCGGTGACTTTACCATCGAGAATGTCGGTCAGGTCAGCCTCAAGGTCGACAGCCACACAACGCCTCTTGAAGTGCTCGGCTGGAAGTGCAAGGGCTTTCGCGAGGATGGCGGGCCGTCTTGGGACACATGCAACCTTTTCGAGCGCGTTATCGGTTCTGATGACCTGAAAGGTCTCAAGTTCCTCCTGGATCTGGCTGAGCATTACAGTGGCCAGAAAGTTGACCCCGAAGAAGAGGTTTCGTCTTTCTACTCCTTCCCGATCGATGCTTTCAACGCTGCCATCCGTTTGGGCAGGATCGACCTTATCGCCGAGGTCATCAAGCGCACCGGGGCCGGATTGCCGCTGGAACACCTTGTCAAGGATAGTGGTATTGAGCTGAAGGAGAAGCCACGGTACTACCAAGGGCTTACGGTGTACGGAAAGAAGAGGAGCGACTGGGCAACCGCCGGGCGTGAGGTTGTGCGCAGATCGACCGGATCCGAGGTCTCGCCATTGTTGCTCGCCGCTGCCAACGGCTCTTTTGAGAGCGTCGAGTGGTTCATGACCGACATCCCCCTGCGACTTTACCTGGACTTTGCCACTTCCAAACGCGCCCGGGACGATACAAGACTGAAGCATCTTGCGCAGGCGCCAGGAGGCATCGAAAAGGTCATCTCGAAGTGGCTTAGCGATCAGAGTAAGTCCAACATAAACGGCCCAAAACAAGGAGTCGGCTAACAGTCTTTAGATGACCTTGTGCTCCATGTCGCGATCACCGCTTCCCCCAGTGACAGGTCCATGAGGCTCGTGACGCATCTTGTCAACACCTTCCCCAAGCTGGTCAACGCAAAGTCCGTTGAGCAGAAGACACCCCTGATGCTCGCCTGCGAGTTTGGCCGTGTCGAGATTGCTGAGCTATTGCTCAAGTCGGGCGCAGATCCCGCATTGAAGGATCGCTACTGCAAGAACCTCTTGCACACCGCTCTCCAGTACTCGCCGGTTACCAAGGATCTCAAGCGGCTTCTCGCCTTGTTCGACCGCACCCTTCTTGCCAAGATGCTCAGGGAGAGGACGAGCTTGGATCAGAACGGCCATACACCGATCCACTCTTTCATTTCTGAGATTTCCGGATGGCATTGGAGCTCAGACGACGACAAGAAGAAGGCCTTGGAAATCGTGAAGCTGCTGCTTGAAATCTCACCCGAGGATTCCCTCCGTGCGCTCCGTATGCTTGACGCGGCCGGTGACACACCACTCCATAGCTTGATCCTCAGGGACAAGGACCTCTGCCTCGACCTGGCTCGCATCATCATCGATTTGGACCCGAGCCTTCTCTTCCGGGAGAATGCTGTTGGCCGTACCCCAGTCGAGGTATCTCGCGATCGGTTGCTCGCGCTGAAGATCAAGAACCCGGGCCTGAATAACTCTTTCCCCAACAGGGAGGTCGCCGGCTGGCCTCGCAGGACCTACGGATGGGACACCGAGGAATCCAACAGCAAGCCGGTAGTTGAGAGGATGTGGCAATTGTGCGAGGAGACGCTGGCCAAGTTCCCGACCCTGCCGAAGCGACAGCTGGTTAGCCTCCACGAGGCAAATGATGTTGCGAAGCGCCTGGGCGAGGAGCACTCCTGGGCTCGCTATCAATTCCGCATCAGCTCTCCGTCTCCTTCGGAGGCGGACGGCGAGAATGCAAAGGAAGCAGAGGTTGTCATGGACATGGAAGAGAAGCCCGAAAAGAAGGAGAGGCTGAGCGATGTCATCTCATCGCGATCTCTGCGTGTGGGCCACCCCTGGCAGGCCTGGCCCGAGGAGAAGGTTGTTGAAAACTCTTCCGAGTCTGACTAAAGGCTGCCCGGCGAGTCGATAAGCAGCCAATTGGGCGCCTTCACGTTATCTGATGCTCTAGAAGTTCGGATTTCCTTGTTGTCCCGGTTGTTGTGAGAGGAAAAGGGGGCTAGTTGCTCGCGAACATTCGCTGAATTTAACTTAGGTCACTTGTCGTCTCGACCACCACTGTCGTTTCAGATATATATATATATATATATATATATATAAGAATTCAACCCTTTGGCAATTCAAGGCATTTGACACTTCATGCCACGAAAGCCCGGTGTATCCGTTCATAGTTATCCTCCCAACGTAACCGGTGAAGTTTGCGATCACATACGTAAAACAACAAGTCACTTGCACAGCATCAACAGACGAGTATCAGTCCAATAGCTCTTGGTATTCCTATCCATACAACCTCCCTATCTCAAACAATCTCATCTCACCAAGACGAACGACAAGAAAAAAGCAGCAAACGCATCGCATCGCATTCATGCAACGATTGGGTATAAAACGTCAGCTGACTGACTCCTTGCTCTCGCGACGAACCTTCAGCACGAGGCAAGCCACCAAAAAAACTACCCAACTTCACGTTGCATCTTCCTTTTCAAAACCCCGAGAACAACAGACTCCGTCCGTATCCACTCATCGTTGCCCTCGTCCTCCTGTGCTCCCTTCCCGCCCATCCGTCCGTCCATCCATGCAGCCATGCAGAAAGAACAGCGCTCACACATCGACTCGCTTGCTTGCTTCAGGTGCTTCGTATTCAATGACCAATGACCAAATGAACATGGAATTCGGACTGCCAACCACGCCTTGCCTCGCCGTTTGCTCCTTCCCTACACCTTACGGCCCCAATTCAATCAACAGCCGGGGTCATGGTGTCAACAAACTACAAGAACAAGATAAGATAAGAGAAAAAAAAAGGCGCAAACAAAGCGCCGGGGATCGAGAAGGGTTTTTGAAACTAGTAATAGGGGATATCTCAAATTCCCAAAATAAACGGTTGCCCCATCCGGTTTTCCCACCGTGATTTGTTTGTTCCCTACCCAAAAAACGCCAGGTAAAGCCCTCCCGAAAAGACAAAATAGTAACGCCATTCACCCTTTGCACACTGATAGAACATATGAACCAAGTCCGGGATGGACCAAAATGAGTGGAAGTAGCCTCAAGTCCTCCACCTGGGCTTGTTGTCGGGCTTCCCCTTGTCTGAAGCCGAGGAACTCCCCTGACGCATGGCAAATCGAGCACCGGCCACGGCTTGAGGACTTTCCCTCCCCGTGACGCTTGTTCTGCCCGATTTCGGTTGGGGAAGCAGACTTGCACGCCTGTTGGACGCCAGGGAACTAGCCGGGCGGGGCATGGTGTCTGGGGATTGTTCAATGGGCCTGGGGGGTTGTAGGGAGGCACGCCGGTTATTAAGAGCTGCCATGGAAGCCTGACTTGCTAGACGCGGCTTGGGGAGCGGTTGCTGAGAAGAAGCAATCCTGTCTCTAAAAGACATGCGTGATGCAGATGCCGGTTTGGAGGCTTCCAGTTCCGGCGACGCGGTTGCTGCACGGGCAAGTGGGCTTCTCAGCATCGGCAACTTGGATGCCGAGTTTGGCGTCAATGCCGATGCGGACCGGACCGGGGTCGGTGTCTTCTTGGCATATGGGCTGGGAGTGGTCAAGGAGAGCGGCTTGAAGTTGTGGCCCGTGTCAACATCAGATGTGTTTGTGGAGGCGTTCCACTTTGGCCGACCGGGTACTGTTGACGTCGGCCGCGGTATGCGGTTCGCTGTGGGGGTGGCTGAGCCTTCTCGGGATGGGGTTGAAAGGGCTGATACCCGTGGTGTTAGAGGTTTTCTCGCCACTTGGCTAGCGGGCGCCGGCAATGAGGACTGCCTTCTGCTGGCGGGCTGTGGGAGATGGCTCCCGATGCTTGAAGACCGTTGCTTAGCAGCCTGGGCACTTCCAGTGTTGCTGATCCCTAGACCTGACATGATGACGGACGAGGGTGGCGAACTTTGCGGGGTCTCGATTCCGCTAGCAATCGTTGACCTGTCATTCGAGAGCATGCTAGACACCGAATCCCTGAGTTGCTGGCTTCTCTTATCGGCCTGTATCTCTTCAACAGCAGTGTCCAACTCCACCATACGCTGCTTCAGCTCGTCCCATTTCGCTTGCATCTCGGCGTTGAGGCGTAGGATCTCGCCGTTGACTGTCAATCGGTCCTTGACGCCCTTGTCGATGATGGACAACACCCGTTCAATGGCGGGGCCGTAATGCGTCTTTTTGGATTCATAACTCTCGATCTTGTTGCTCATTACCGGTTGGTTAGTGAGGTGCATGCCCGAGTCGACTGCTTCCCGGAGCCTGGTGACGCTCCGGTCTACCGACTCGTACATCTTTTGTGCCTGTCGGCCGGCGCCGCGAAACACCATGACCCAGCGATCTTCACCCAGCTCCTTTCGCAAAGACTCGGCATCCTTCTCCAGCTTCCTGTAGCTCGCATCCAAGCTGACTCGCCGCATCTCCAGCTCCTCGCATGCCGTCGGGAAGATGTCGTCTGCTCTAGCTTCGAACACCGAAAGCCTCATAGGCAAAAAGTCAAGGGATGCCCGGAGCGGCTGCATCCGAGCAAACAGGGCCAAAAGGCTGCTGTCCTCAGGGTTGATGCTGGTTACGCCGGGAGAGGGGGAACTCGGGCTGACGGGGAATGCTGGCAGGCTGAAGCGGTTGCTCGCCGGTTGTAATCGGGATGCGATCGCAGGCGTCTCTTCGACAATCGTCTCCAAGTCCCCAATGTCCACATTATCGCCCGTGCTGCCAGTCATGATGGACTTGTGCCGTCGCTCCTCCATCTCGAACACCAACCGGCTGAGATCGTCCATCTCGTTCTGAATGTCGCCTAGCACCATGTTCCATAGCTCTTCCCACTCCATCGCCATCTCGACCTGCGCCTTGACGTTGTGCAGCGTTGTTCGAATCTTGGCCCACTCATTCATAATGGCTTCCATCTGCATGACGGCCCTCTTAAGGTCGTCAGTTGGAACGTGCACAATGTCCTCACGGTTCTGCAACTCTTCTATAGCGCTGACATAGACATTGATGAGCTCCTCAAAGCGGATGATGGCGTTCTCCACCTCCTCCACACCTTCGCGCCCGCCAGCGGCCGCCCATTCAACGTCATCTTCACTTTCCAGCCCCCCTATGACCTCCGATGCCTTGTAAATCCACCCACGAATCTGCTCAGCGGCACTGATCAATGCCCTCGTAGCAGCCTGGGCAGTCGGAATAGCCGAAACCTTACTTGACAGCGATTCGGCATCCGGGAGTTGTATTGATGTTAGCTGAGCGAGCTGATTCGCAAATGAGGCGCGAGAGAGTGTGTAAATCGACCCTGGTCGCTGAAGACCCAAGGGGTTGAAATTCGGATAAGCATCGGGGTTGAAGACGTCGCTCGAGTCCTGAGATAGTGGGGGCGTATCTTTTGGAGGCGGAGGGGGCGGCGTTTGTGGTGGCCGCACATCCCGCGCGATGTGCTCTTCTCGGGTTTCCAGCTGAGCCTTGACACCGTTCCCGTTCGTGTGGTCGGGTAGTCGATACTTGTGTGTGTCCATCTCCAGCGGCTGGACGGCGGCAATCTCTGGGAGTAGCTCGGGTTTTACCTCACTTTCGACGGTCTCATGGGCGATGTCGTCGGGCTCGGACTTGTTGGGAGATTTATTCGACTTCAAACTCGACTTCGACGGTATCCGAGCAATGGCTTTCCAAGGGCGGCCTCGGCGCTCGATAGCTGGCGCTGTCGAGCTGGCCTGGTGTCCTTGGTCAAGCTTCCTTATCTGCTCCTCGGGTAGCCGGCCGACAGGTTCGAGGTGATGAGATGGAGGTGGCGACGTGGATTTCCTGGTGTTTCCGAAGCCAAGGGCCTTGAGTCGCGCCGCGAGACCCGGGGACGGCTTTCGTGGATGGTGGTGGATTGGTGCTGGGGTAATGGCGACGTGCGAGGGCGATGTGTCATTCGCAGACAGATGCTGTGGGTGTTGCTGCTGCGGTGGCTGCGGTCTTGGTGGTGAGAGGGAAATTTTGGCGTCGCCGTTGTGGCCGTTGCTGGCGTCGTTGTTGAAGGAGCGCAACTGGAAAACGTCGCTAGGGATGTCGGAGAAGGTTAGAGATGCCACGGCGTCATTGCGACCGGCATCTTGGTCGTCCGTCCCCACCGTGGCAGTCGCGGGAGACGTGATGTTGCAATTGCTACTGCCTGCAACTGCAGCGGCGGCGGATAGACTGGTCATTTATTGCCGCGACGAGCCCCTATCTGTGAGTATGCGGCCGGGTATTGGTCAGGACGACTTGCAGAGGTCGCGTCCTGCTGCGGGACGACGGGTCTTGCTTGTTGGCGTCCCCCCGAAAAATTCACAAGCAGGCCGGGATTGGATTCGGTTCGCTCTGCCTGAAGCTGTGAGCTGGGGCGTCCGACTGGTCGGGCTCGCGGCAGCCAGCAATCGGCAGGAATTGGCAGAGGGCCTCCTCAAACGCGCAGGTGTTGGACCTTCGTCACTGCTCTGCTGACATGCTGGAAAACCGGGGGTTTCTGGACACCTGGGGTGTGGATTGGCAGTTGCGATTGGGACGAAACCTTGCGCATGCAGAGAGCTGCGGCGATGCTGCAGTAGGCGGATGCGCGGGCGAACAGGAGAGTGGAGAGACGAGCGGATGGCGAATGAGTGCGTGTGATATACCGTCTCCTTGAGACCCGCAGTTGGGTAGAAGATGCCAACAGAGAATGGAGCAGAGCGTTGGTGAGTCGATGCGTGGTGACTGTGGTCTGAGGTTGGAAAAAAAAAGACTATGTGGAAGCTGTGAGAGAGTGGCAGTTTGCACTGGGCAGCTGGAAGAGATCTGTCTCGTTCTGACACAGGTCCTCAGCGCCAAAAGAAAGTCACAGCGGCACGGCCTGGAACCAGAGCGGAATCACCGTGGCAAAGCAAATAAGAAAAACGAGAGAGCGGACGTAATGAGGAGGATAAAAGGGAAACCGAAACATTTCACCACTTGGGTTCTGGAAGTATTTTCAGCGTTGGGCCTTAGCTCCCGGGGAACCCTGATCGGGCTTCTCGGCAGCCCGCAGATAAACGGCTGGGCTGGAGCTCTTTCCTCTCGGCTGGGCTGCAACGGCCCAGCTCCGGTTCGCGCGGGATATGGGTCGTGGGGTCTCTGGGAACCCGATCGTCTGCCTCCTTCCAGACTTCGCGTTCCATTCTCTGTTCTTCGACTCTCTCCATTCCCCAAGCGCGTAAAGCGAAGTTACAGCGTTGCAATCACGATTCAATAACGGTAGTTGGATGGCCCGGGCGATGGGATTTCGCAGTCGCGGACGTGGGAACAGGCAGGGGAGCTGTGTAATTACACCCCGTTCGAGCAAAGCGCGCTGCCAGCGACAGCCACAGAGTTCCCTTGGACCAAACAATCGGAGCTTTCGCTGTCTTGACGGCTGCTGTGGCGCCGCGTGGGAATTGCTGGGAAGAGATCACGGGTTCTGCTTCGCTGAGCTCTTTGGGCAAAGAGCTCAGGAGATGACGATCAACCCGGATCTGGTCCGTCACCCGGCCAGCACAACGGATGGAGGGGCGAAGAGCGAGGCCGAACGCCTCCCTCACGCCCTCACAGGATTGTCCCGAGACCTTTGCTGCACAGCATCGGCTCTAAGTTCCGGTTCGCCTGATGCTTGGAGCAAAACTTGAAGATTGCAACAAGCTGAAGAGGAGAACCTCCAGAGTTCTGCCGGAGAATTCCGGTTCAGGGGTTCGTTCTTTATCTTAATGCGCCATTATTGACTCTGCCCTTCTCTGTCAACAATCGGTCCAAGGCCGCAACCCGATGGCCAAGCGTGAGTCCCCACGAGTTAGCTAGAGCTCTATAAGTACAGGCCGTAACGAGACGAATCGCTGGCCAAAAGCGCCGGCTGAGCACATGCGTCTTGTCTGCACGTACCCGACTGCAGTTCGCCCGCAGAGGGACGGCGCAGCATCCCACCCGCCCTCGAAGAACGATAACACCCCGCGTTAAGGTCTATCAAACGGCTGCTGGCGTTCCCTCTTTCTCTCAAGACGCGGTACGCGTTTTATCGATGCCTTCCCCGCCGCGACATCCCGCGATGCTACCTCACAGGAACCAAGATATCGCAGGCCGCAACGCCAGGGCCATGCGAGATGACGAGTGTCAAAGGCTCGCCGGAGGGAGATAGCACGGTAGCGTTTGCTTCGTTTCGTTTGTTTGGCGAACATAATGTCAACAGCCGCGGGAGCCGTCTTGACGCTTGCCTGTCACGAAGCTTATCCGGCTCGCTGGTTGTGCTCCGACGTCTGAAACACCTTGGTGAAATTGAATGTTGGGACGAAAAATGCAGTGAGGCGAGCCCGTTGCCCCGTCGTTGCTCCACAACAGAAAATTGGTCCATGGCGCATTGAGAATGGAATCCCAGCCAGAGCCTGCGTTCCGTCGTGCTGCTTTTGTTGGTGCTCCTGATATATCTCAGGAGTGGACAACAGCGAGCGGTCCTTTGCCATGCACCACTAACACGCGACCGTCAAATGTTGGCTCGCGCGTTGTGAAGAACGATGGGTTGATGGCGAAGAAGGCGACAGCGCTGGCCCGATTCTGGACACCAATCGTGTTAGGGACACCCCTGACGCAGCCCAGGACCCCTGACTCTCCCCACCAGCGGCAACATCTTCCCCCAGCTGCCAGTGGCATTCAATTAGCATCACCCCGGAAGCAAGCCGACGCTCTCATTCGTGTCACAACAATTCTTCCGCCTGACATTGGATCCTATCCTCCCTTTCTGCCTGCAGACCCCTTTCCCACAGCAACACCCACTTGTTTCTAGAAGCTGCCGAGCAGTCTTTATTTTGTGGCCGTCCGGAACCCGTGCAGTTGTCGATCTTCACGATTCCCTTCGGAACCGGACTTTGGCGCGTCTGCTTGACAGCCAGCCACCTGACGTATTGTTTACACACTGCATTCGGTCTGCGCCAGCACACAGGCTCGGCGGACCTTGCTCAAATACAAACTCGAGCTGACAGCGAGTCAAGTGACGCAGCATTCTGTACCACCAACGAACGATCCGGCTTCATCATCCCGCAGTCCTCGGCCAACCGTAAAGGGGCCGCTGCCGCATCCCGCCCGAGACTTTCGATAGAATACTCCCGTATCACCAGAGTCCAAGCCACCATGGCCACCGTCCGCGATGGAGCTGCGAGGTGCGACTCGCCTCCGCCTGGCTCGAAGCCAGCACTTGCTCTCGGTGCCCCTGCCGAGTTTGCCCGTTGTTTCTCCACCGCATCGACCATGTCTCACGGTTCGTCGAGCGATACATCACACCTGCGGGAGTCGCTGGGCAGCGACGTCTCGGCGCTCTCCCGCCAGTCCTCGGGGAGCTACCAATCTTCCCGCCTCTCCATCAACAGCGACACGGGTCATGTGCTTCGATCTAGGCAGTCCACTGGCAGCTTGAACACCGTTAGATCCGGAGGGGCCAGTCGGCGGAGGGGCTATATGCGGCCCCAGGCCACTGATTTTGCTGCGAGCGCCCGGTCTCGCGAGAGTGTGCTGAGTCTCGGCAGCATTGCTCATCTTCAATACTACTTTGCGAGGACAGGCTTGTTGGACGGTAAAGGCGGACAATTAGCGAGGAAGCGACAGCAAAAAGGGCATACTCTTGATCTCTCATCGTTAGACACCGGGTCTCCCCTGTCGCCAACAGCGCTCGGGAGCGATCACGACTCCAGCTATGCATCCATGGGAAGCAGCCCAGATTTGGGCGCTCATGGCGGCTTCGCTGGCGGCGGCATGGGTACCGGGCAACTTGTCGAATCCCCCATCTCCGAGCACCATCCGGGAGACGAAGAGTACTACTCTGACGACTTTGAGGAGCCAGATCCAACCATGCTACCCCCCACAGTCAGCACATATAACTACCGGGAGAAGCCGCTTCCAAAGCCGCCATCCATGGCAGAGATGAAGGCCGAGCTCACATCCGCACTCGGGAACGCCTCAAGGTCCCTCGTCGAAGCAAAGAATAGCAAAGGCCCAGAGACGGAACCTCCCCGGATTGAAACCCCTTCTCAGTCGCCAAACTCCCGGAAGGCATTAGCTCCAGGTTGGCATGAGATCCAAGGCATGCACATTCTCGACGTCATGACCCTCGCCATCCGCGCAGCCAAGATCTACTACACCTCACACGACCGACCTGACCGCCTTGACGCCATCAGGTCAGAAAAGGAGATCCGAAGCGACCTTCTTTCCGTCATGGACGTGCTCAAGCGCATGGCCACCCGTGGTTTTGTTGGCGGCATGCGAGAAGACGAATTCAACACTATGGATGCCTGGATCGTCAGTCTTCGCGGTATGCTCGAGCGCGAGGAAGCCATGGAGGCAGCCGAGCTCGCCGAGCGAACCACCTGGACATGGCTGGAGCCTGCTGGATGGGACGGTAAAGAATACCGTCGTGAAGAGGCGTTCATGCGATCGATGCTCGCCGGGAGCGCCGATCCAGTCGAAGGCATATCTCCCCTCCCAGAATGGACGCCCATCGATAGGGCAAAGCCCCTAGCGGCACAAGTCTTGCCCACGCCGTTCTTAGCCGCGCTCCAAAACGGTATCAGATTAGTCCAGCTACACAACTGCGCCGTGAGGAAGTCCCGGCGCAGGTTTGGCGCCATTCCCACATTTCACACAGACACGCAAAAGCCATATCGCGCAGCGGATAATCTCAGGTATTGGCTCAAGGCAGCCGAGCTGAGATGGGAAGTCATGCTGAAGACAGACGCTCTCGGATTGCAGTACAACACCAACCCGGAGCTGTGGGTCGAGTTCGAAGACGCCATCCTGGGATGGTGCCGCAAGGTGCGAGAGGAGATCATGGCAGAGCTAAAGAGCTAGACACACACTCGCGGTATCGACATCTAGACTTTATCAAGAGAAGGAGTCTGGGAGTTTTGTCAGGGTTACAGAGAAACCCGGCTTGGTTTCATCGGTTGGAAGCGGAAAGAGGGGGGGGGGGATTGGATGACTGAAAGATGTTATGATATCGCAGGAAACTCTCCAGTTCGCTTTTGGGCTTCCTCCCTCTTTGTTTTATTCTTAACCCCAGTGGGGGTGGTGGTTCAAAGCCTTTCAAAGGCCATGTCATGGGTGGTTGTATTTTCTTCAGCTTGGTTACTTGGAGATGCAGCCACTAGAATGCCCTTTCTTCCCTTCTTTTGCAGGGCTAGACAAGGTAGCCAGCCCGCATCACAGGATAAATTTTGGTCGCCTTACTTTTTTTTCTTTCCAGATAGTTTCAGCTGGGGTTTGACTCGGTAGATGGCAGCTCTTCTTCTCTTGGGAGTTGTTTCATCACCAGCGGCTCGAGCAAAGTTCATTACATCACGTATACCCCACAGCATAGCAATCAAGGCGTCATGGATGGAGAGAGCACTTGCGTGTTCACGTATTCACGTTGGTAATGCTCACTTGTCATATGTTTTGTCGGCTGCCCATAGAGATGTATTCACTTCATCCTCCCATGCAAGCTTTCACCATGATCATGTTCATCATATACACCGAGCGGGTTTAGACCCCATTTTGCTACGCCATCCATGCTCGTCACATCACCTAAGGAAAAACAACAACAATGCAGAGTTCTACCATTAGCTCATAGCTACCATTAACCATGAGCTCCATTCGTGGGTATCTTTCCGTGACTCATAAGTGCGCCCCATCATCAAAAACCCAAACCAAACCCGTGCAGAAAAACTCCTCCAGATCTTCTTCATTGCGCTGGACGTACCGGAATATTTCCATTGAAAAGCACTTGCTATCAATGGTGAAGAAAGAATAAATGCACCGAACCAAATCACCAGTTGCCCCAAACTCCTCCCAAAGCCAACCCCCGAACGAAACCCGTCAAACGCCATGCTGTGCTGTTGTGAAAATGCTTGGTTTTTCCGTGATGTTGATGCTGATGCCGATGCAATGCTCCCCCTTCTTTTCTAAGAAAAGCCGCCCATTGAATGCGCCGTTCTATGCACCTTTTTTGGTAGCCGCGTTTCAGACGTACTGTACCGGCGGCTCCTAAATCTCATGCCGAGAGAGGCGCCGGATTTCACTGCGAGGTGCACAAAAAAAATAAATGATCTCCGGTTCCCGCACAAAAATGTGGGAGGAGAAAAGTTGTCATGTTGTCAAGAGCGCCGGATTTCAGACGTACTGATTGGCTCCAAGACCCCAGACTAAGTGGTGCGCTGGGCGCCGGACAAAACCGCGAGGGGCACAAAAAAAAAAAGCTCTCCAGTTGCCGCATGAGAATGTGCAAGGAGAGAGGGACAGCTTTTGTCGTGCTGTCAAGGCTGATTGCCTTACTTTGTCTTAGTGAGGCATAGTGGCGATGCCGCTGCCCGAGTGACCACCAGAGCTACCACCCACTGGGCCACCACCCCGTCTGGCAGTTCGAGTGCCACTACCACCACGTGAAGAAGAACCGCCACGCAAAGAGGAACCGCCACGTCCAGTGCCACGTGTCGATGAGCCCCTACGCTTCGTCACGCGCCCGGTCATGGTAGGACGGTTGCCCTTAGCACCGCCATTGTCCTGCTTGCGCTTGGCTAAGCGATCCTGCCATGCTTGCTTGGAAGCGTTGCTCCTGGATAGGGTCCGTTCGGGCTGGGTTGCAGCTGAAAGTGCTGCTTCCTGCGCCTCTCGCTTCTCGAGTACGCCCATCTGTGCCTTCCAGAGCTCAGTAGCCTTGGCACTGTCGGGATCAACAGGCTCGTTGGGGAAGAACCTCGACACCTCACCGTCGTCGTCGAAGTCATCCATGTGCTCGTAACCGTTCTCTTCGGCATCGCCGTAGTCGTCGATCTCCATATCAGAGCTGATGAGGTCAATAACCCCATTGCCGGAGGGTCCGTCGTTGGGATAGTTCGACTCTTCTTGTGCCTCGCATACCCTCTGGATATACTGATTGTGGTAGTCGTTGACGAGCTCGGCAAACCGCGGGCCGTACTTCTCGAGCTTCACCACATCCATTTTGGGTGCGAGTTCGCCAATGTCATCAACGGTTGTGGTCCATCTAATGATCATCTCCCGAAGGACCTGTTCGCTAAAAATGGGACGCTTAATGCCATCTCGGATGCGAAAGTCACCCTCAATCTTGCCGGCGTGGCCAACGAATTGATCGATGATATCCTGGTGGATCTCGTCGATACCTGCTCCTGCCATCCGGGCATCACGCGAGATGCGCGGGGCCAGCTCTTGCCGGTTGGTGCGGGCATCAGCCCTCGGCAAGGGTTGGGCGCGTGGATGCGGAGGCGCAAAGGCCTCTTCGTCATCGTCGTCCTCCTCGAAGTGGTCGCTAAACCCGTCCTCGTCAACACTGAGGCGGCTGCGGCCAACCTCCGTGTCCTCATAATCTGCGTCCTCATCTATGTTCCGCGACCAGCCAAGATACAGTGGGGGGGCGCGGGCCGGGGCCCGGCCTTGCGGTCGAACGGGGGACGAGACGTTCGTTGACGGGGGTTGACGTTTTGCCTTGGGTTGGTACCGTTTCTTAGTGAGCACGCCAGTGTTGGCGGGGACCTTCAGCATGAATCTGAAGTTGCCCTGTTGTGATTCCGGAGCCCGAGGCCCAGGAACGTAGAACGTAATTGGCGATGAACTGGTAAAAGTCGTCTTTTCGGCCAGGTATCCATCCTTGGTCAAATAATGCACCATGCGATTGAGCTCGAAGTTGGACTTGCACTTCTTGCCAGCGCCAAAGCCGGGCGTGTCGATCCATTTCTTCCCAGCTCTCCCTTGAAGAATGGCATTGATGTCGCCAGACTTCAGCTCACCGTGGTACTTGACAGCCCGGATGCAGGAATCTGCCAAAACAGTGTAGTCGTTCTCGCGGTAGCCCGATCCGGCCGTTTCATGCTCGCAGTTATCGCAAGACGCGTTGCAGCTGCTTTCATCGTACTGCTCTCCGAAATAGCTAAGGATCACCTTGCGTCGGCATTCCCATTGGTTCTCGCAGAACATGACAAGCTGGTTCAAGGCCAAAATAGCCTGGTTCTTGGCCTCAGCATTGCTGGTCTCATTCTCCATGATCATGCGCCGATGAGTGGCAAAGTCAGCGTACTGGTAGAACATGTAACATTCGGCTGGGAGTCCATCTCGGCCTGCGCGGCCTGTCTCCTGGTAGTAGCCCTCCAGGGATTTCGGGGGCGCGTGGTGGATGATATACCGAACGTCGGGTTTGTCAATCCCCATGCCAAAGGCGAGCGTGGCAACCACCACCTTGCATTTGCCGCTTTGCCAGTCGGCCTGCACCTGTCGCTTTTGCATGTCCGGGATGTTCGAATGGTAGTGCTCGGCTTTGATACCTTGCTTACGGAGGCTTGTCGCGAGGTCCTCGGTTGACCTTCTAGAGATGCAGTAGATGATCCCAGAGTCCTCAATATGTTTCTCCTTGATGAGAGACGAGAGTTCCTTTAGCCTGAACGTGACGCCACCCTGAAAGACCGTGTAGTGAATATTTTCACGGTCAAAGGATGCTTTGAAAGTCGGACACCCGACCATGCCAAGGTTGTTCTTGATATCCGCCAGGACCTTTTCGGTGGCTGTTGCAGTCAATGCCATCACGGGCACACCAGGCAGACCGCGGCGGAGGTCGCCCAACAGCTTATAAGCAGGTCGAAAGTCGTGGCCCCATTGGCTCACGCAGTGCGCCTCGTCAATCACCAGACGAGCAAGTTTTCCGTTGCTCGCCAGCCTCTTAAGCTCGGAAACGAGTGACTTGTTGATATCCAGCATCTCAGGGGTGACAAATAGAACCTGGATGCAGTGCTCGGGGTTGGTTTGACGCAGGCCAGTGAGGATATGCAAGCGCTTTTCGGGCATCATTGACTTGTCAAGACCGTATGTCTGGATACCCAGACTCTCCAAGCGGCTCATTTGATCAATCATCAGAGCTATCAGGGGAGATACCACAACTGTGACGCCAGAAGTCTTGCCGCCCCTGATGACGGCAGGCAGTTGGTAACACAGGGATTTGCCCGCACCTGTAGGGAGGAGAGCGAACACATCCTGCCCCATCAATGTTGCGTTGATGACCTCCAGCTGGTTGGGCCTGAAATCTCGAAGCCGGAACCGATCCTTCAATGCCCGGCGAACCTCGGGAGACCAGGGATACTTCTCAAGTTCCTTGGACGGGCGGGCCTTGGGAGTCAACACGCGATTATCCGGCTTCGCTAGCAGTTGGCGAGGGCGCACCAACGACAACACAGAAGTGCGAGACGTGCGAGGAGTTGATTTCCGGGCAGTAGTAGCAGGTGCAACCTGCGGCTTCTGGGCCTGTCGCATTGCTTCGCGTTGCTCCTGTTCGTATTGCTCCCGCTGGTACTGTTGTTGCTCATACTGTTGCTGCTCGTGCTGCTGCTGCTCGTCATCATATTGCTCAGCCGCCGCAATGAGAGCCTCGTCATCGCCGCCACCATAGTCGGACTCAGCCACTTCGACGGCATCGTTGACAGGATAGTTGTTAACGCGGTAATGTGAGTCGACTTCTTGACGCGGGGAATCAGCTTGGACTTCTGGCTTGACGTAGACGTTTTCATCGTCAGAATCTTCAACCAGGTTGACAATACTGTTAGCCCTCTTGCTAATGGCAGAGCGAACACAGGGGTTCGACATGGCAGAAGGCTCTTGCTTGATCGTCCTCCTAGTCGATGGTGTCGCCGGAGCAAAGGAAGTCACGCCCATGACTGCAACACTGATCGGTGTGGCTTTTGTCTGTTGTGGACGAGTCGACAAGTGAACAGGACCAATATGGCCTCGATTCTGTTGGGAGTTCCGCTCCATAGCCCCGGATCTTTGCGAGGGAAAAGATGAAGGACCAAGTTCCTGGGAATGGTACTCCGGAATCGCGCGCCCCTGGCTGGTAAAGGACGAAGCATGCGGAAGGCCGTGCGAGGGCGCAGCACGCATCATAGGATCAGGCGAATCCGGTTCCGCGATAGAGTCGTTGTGGTCCTTGAGAAAATCAAGGTCTTCAATGCCAACGACTGCAGCTTGAGCGACCAGAAACTTCTCGCTCTTAGATACCTTCTCTTGGATGCTGTCGACAAAGTCCTCCAGTTCGTCGTCTTCTTCGGGCGTCTTAGTAACATTGTTGGCGTACATCTGAATGATCTTACCCAGAGCCTCTTGTTTCTGGATAGTCAACTTCTTGTGAGTGTCGATCCCATTCAGAAGTGCCACAAGCTGGCCCTTCTTCGTCTCCAAAGGCTGGCGTTCAGCCGCGAATTTGGCCTTGAGAGCTGTACGCTCCACCTTGGTAAGGGCGCCGGTGGCCAGGTGCCCCTGGAACTGACTGATGTTGCGCGTGATTGCGCTCTGGATATCAGCCAGCTTGTTTTCAATAACCGATGGCTTGCCAAGCATCAGAGACGCAATGTTGCCTTTGTGCGGGGCCCCCTCCTGTGCGCGGGAAGGTGTTGCCTGCGAGCCAAAAGTCGCGGGGGTTTCTTGGTCTTGCAGACCAGAAAACGCGGGAGACATTGCGGGGGACAACGCGGGAGAAATGTCATCGTTGGGCTCTTGCTTTATGGCCGCACGTGCAGATGCACTACGGCTAGTCCTTGTCGTTCCCGCGTCAGGCAAAGCGGCTTGGTGGCAATCCTCAGCTTGCCCAAGCACATTCTCAACGTCCATCTCGACTGCTGCTGACACGTCACGCTCTGCACCGCAGATGGATGGCGAGTGCTCGGGCGGGGTGGTAAACTCCTCATCGTCGGAGTCCATGACGATATCGTGGCGTCTTTGACGCTTGTTATGCTTGTGAACAACAGCACGAGGATCAACGTCCTCCTCCGAAGTGGCTTGTGATGCCACGTTGTCGTTGTTCGAGGCGAACAGGTCGCCGGCCGGCAGGAAAGAGCCAGAGTTAAGCCCAGAGGTAGCAGTGGGATCTGCGGAAGTCAAAGGTTCGACCTCGGGGAAAGGCGAATTCTGCGCCTTCCTCTTGCGAGTCTCGCCCAGGAAGCCCGAATGGTCCGAGCGCGGAGAAACAGAGCGGACAACAGACGCAGGGTTGCTCGTGGAGAGCAGAGAATTCTTTAGGAAATCAGAATCCGGTGTTGGGGAAGGAAGGAAGGAGCGTCAAACGGGTGATAACTTACCTGGGACTCCTCAGCCATCTGAGGAGTGGGGGACGACATTATGTCGTCGATGTCAATAAACTCGGAATCGGAATCGGAGTCCAGTACGACAAACGATACACGGCGCAAGCTTGTCGTGCCGATTGCTTGACGTTGGGGCGGCGCAGGAACTGGCGCCAGGTTCTTCACGAAGCCTTGTCGCGAAGCCGGGAGTGGCTTGCTAAGGACTAGGGAAGGAGGCCGAGCGGCGCTGGTTGACGAACCCGAACGCCGGTTGGGCGGCGCCCCGACAGCTGGAAGCTGGCGTGCTGGTATTGGCCCCGAAGTGACCAACGGGTTTGCGTTTACACGCCGGTTGACCGCTGTCGCAGTGCTTGAGAGTTGTCAGATGCAAGCGTAGAAGAGAGTAAGGTGGTGGTTGAGGGTTGAGGTGGGGGAAAGTTAAGTGGGTGTGGAAAGTTGTGGAGGAAGAAGAGAGGAAGAGAGGGTGGAGGGGAGGGGAGAATAAATAGACGTTTTTTCCGACGCGCTGGCTCGCCGGCGTGGTTCTCGAAGGCAAGTGGGTAACCACCGGGCTGGCAAGTTGGGATGGAAATGGTGAGGCAGGCAGGTCAGGTGGGCGAACCTCGTTTTTGCAGCGTGCTGCTAGGCAACCGGCGTGGCTTCGTGAGGAAGTGGAAGGTACGGCAAGTAGGTTGGGGCTCGAGATGGAACTTGAGACGAAGCTTGTTGGAGGGCAGGTGGACGATGCCCGTTTTTGCGGCGTGCTACTCAGCAACCGGCGTGGGCCCGTGAAGAAGTGGAAGATGTGTCCGAGAGGTTGGGACTTGAAATCTCGCAAATTCGAGGGATGATGGATGAAGCCATTCATTGCGGCATCCTCCAATATAACCAGCGTAGCTCTCATGGAAAGTTGAAAACATGTAGATACCTGAAGTTCGGGTTGAGACTGCCTCCGAGGCAAGTTGAGGAGCCGTCACTTGCGGCGTGCCTCGAGATAACCGGCATAGGTCTTGGGGGAAGTAGAAAGCGAGAAAGACAGGGAATTGAGACTTGTTTAAATCTTGATAGGAGGCATGAAGACAAACTCGTTTTGCCATGAACTTCAAGATAACTGGTCTCGCTCTCAGGATGAAGTGAAAGATAGGCATGGAAGGGACGTTGGAACTCGGATAGACATGGATTAGAGGGCATGTCGATGATTTACGTACCTTGGTGCCAAAGCCGGCCTCCTCGTTAATGACTGTTCTGGTACGGGAGTCGTTGCCGGCAGGGGCATCGATCCTGACGCCGGGACCGCTCTCCCCGGTGTCGGGATGGCTCTGGATGCTGGCGCTGAGGGGTCCGATGACCCAAAATTCGGGGATTGGGGCTGGGCAAAATTACGACGCAGCCAGGCCAGCTGGTCCGGCAAATTGTGTCGCGTCATTATGCCACGATCCCGAAAAACGAAGCCTGGGGTGTCAATCGCTGGACCGCTGACGTAGATCGAGCCCAATTCGAGATTCGTGTGGGAGGCTCTGCTCGTTCAAAACGACTGTATTTCGCGACAGCGGTGGGGACGCGAAGCGGCTCGCGAAGTCATGTGATCTTCTACACCAGCCGGCGCACCCTTGTCCCGCAATTGAGGAGTGATCCAAGCGTTTTCCCCCCCAACGCATGTTTCCATTCACTTGATGCGGGTGTCTTTTATTCGCCCCGCAACTCACCATGCACACTTCCAATTCACCCCCAGGCTCCTCGCGAATGCAATTTGTAGCATACTGGGATAATCTTGGGTCCCCGCCCGAATTCTTGATCTCCCTCCAGACTTTCTGCCCATGGCGATTTTACCCTGGCCTGAGCAAGTCTCAACTCACCTTGTACGTTTTCAACCCGCACTTCGGATTCCTAATGATGGTCGTTTTCGGCGATGCCGCGTAGATTTAGACATGCCCTGTATATCTCTGGTTCCCCTTAGACTTTTCTTCAATGGCCATTCTTTGATATCCTGGGCCCATTTCAACAGACCATAAACATTTTCAGTTCACCTTTACATATTCCACTAATGGCGATTTTGTATCGTGGTAAACTTGGACTCACTTTGCACGTTTTCAATCTACGCCTAGACTCTTTCACTGTGGCGATTTTGTGTTGTTGTGGGTGCATTCCAGTCGGAGTCCTCTTGTGCGTTTTCGACTCGCCTTTAGAGTTCCCACCCACAGCGATTTCCCGTGATGTCAGATACATTGTCAGTAATCTCGGGCGCTTTTGATGAGCAGTTATTATGTGTTACTTTGGGTATCTTCCCAGTAGCCTCGACTGTCTTTAATACCTGGGAGTTTTGGACTATGCTGAGGGCATTTCGATTTACCTTACACGTTCGCCTTCTGCCTCTAGATCTTTTGCTGATGGCGATTTGGTATGATGTTAAGTGCACCATTGATTGCCTTGGGCATTTCCAATGACCGTTGTTCTTGTGTTTTATTGGGTGCACTCTTACTGTCCTCGGGCGATTTTTCCTGTTGGCGATTTCATGTTGTGACGGATACATTTTGAATGTCCTCGTGCGGCTCCAATATCTGGCAGCTTTGATTTTCGTTTCGCGTGTCCCCACTCCCCTCCGACATTTTTCACTGGTTATAGATTCTTGTGTCACCTGGTTGTACTTTCGGTACCCTTGGCTGTCTTTGTGATCTGGCGATTCTGTATTTCCTTTCCGCTCTCAATGTGACACCCAACTTACACCTCACCATCGCATCCAGTTCTTCGCCTGCGGATACATTTATTAGCCCGCGTTATCAGCTTTGTCTGCCTGAGCCCTCGATTCCGATACTAACACAATCAGCAGCCCGGCCCTGGTACTAACAAGAATCCCATTATCAACATCAAAGTGATTACTAGTATTATGTATGTCTATACCAAGGACCCTGTCCTCGAACCTATACCCATCTAGCCATGTATCATGTACTCTAATCCTTTTCTCAAACGCCACGCCAAACCATATACCCATCCCAACTCCATGGGTATCCAAGCCAGCCCCAGTCATTATCATCAATCCCACGCCCAACATTAATCCCAGCTCCTTAAACCATCTCCTTTTTCTTCTCCCTCGGGTCATCCTCCTCCTCCACAGGATTAAACATAAACATGCCCGTAACCAACAGCTTCCCCGCCCCCGAAACCGCTAACGCAGCCGGCGATCCCACCGTCTTGAAAATAAACGCACCCGCAATCGTTCCGAGCACCAAACTCCCCAAAAACGCCAACCGTCTATTCCTAGACCGATTGGCCTTCGCGCACAAATTCTTATCAACAACTAAATCAACCCACGCGGCCGTCGCCATAGCCGTACTAATCTCCGTCATGCCCAACGCCCTGGACAAAACAACCTGGCTCCCCGCCGCCGTGGCTAGCAACCCGATAGCCACGAGCGTGCGCGGCCCGCTGAGCTCCACGACGCCGCCCTTGCCGGTGTACTGGAGCGCTGCGGCAGCGAAGACCAGGCATGTTTGGAGAAAGTGGCATGTGATGATGAAGATACGTCGACGAGGACCGATGATGTGTCCTAGTTGGCCGGTGAGCCAGGCCGAGGCGAGGAAGAAGCCGAGGGCGACGCCAATGTTGGCTGTGACGAACATTTCGCCGTTCATCTCGGGGAGGACGATGGCGAGCATGAGGAAGACTGTGTTGCCTGTTTGGTTGGATGCGAAACAGTGGAAGTCCGGGAAGGAGATGGCATCTGTGTGTTTCGTGTTAGTGAGATGTTTTGGGTTTCAGGGGAAGGGGGCGGGGAGGGTGGTACCTTGTAGACCGATGCAAAAGGTTAGGAGGACAAGCTCGAATTCGGCAAAGGTGTTTGCTTTTATTCGGCCGTTCATGTACGACCAGGCTTTGGATGCGGTGGAGTGTTGTGGCGGTAGTGATGGGCGCTGTGACGACTCAAAGCTGGGCTGTCTTGAGACCGTTGGAGTTGTTTCTTGGGAATCCATCGCCGTGCTGGATGGATGAGGCGTGAGGTGGGAATGCCCTGGGATATGGCAATTGTAAGTTGGTCGGTCTGGTTGGGGCTAACAAGTGATTGGATCTGAGATCGGTTTATATTGCGCCGGCGTCGCAGAGTTATGCGTCAATGTCGTGGTAGTGAACCGAAAAAGATCAACATGCGATGATGGATGGGAGATCGGGTCGCATTTAAGGACCGATATTGGTAGCAATGGAATCAGCCGTCGGTCATCTTCGCAAAGAATTTTTCGATAATGCTGCGGCCGCTGCCGGGGCGGACCGCGAAACCAAGGAAGTTGCACTCATATTGTCAAGACCCACGCCGACACCCGCCCCGACGATAGAGCGCCAACACAATGTTGCGGTCTCGCGAATTGTACCCGGTATGCCCCACATGGAAGTATTCTTTCGTTCGTCAGAAGCGCGCTGGGTGCCATCCGAAGACGGAATTTTGTTTAGTGCCTAGACGAGTCAGTCTCACCGACCCAGGGGCGGACGGTGACGCATGGACAACGCCAAGCTGCTACGGCGCATGTGGCTCTGGGACCAAAGCCGGCGGCACCCTATTAGTCCAGACGAGCACCGGTTCCTGGCGGGTTTCGCCGCAGGTGACAAGTCGTGACGTAGCTATCGGGTACGGTGCGGCTCGCAGTTGACGGCCGGCCGGCTTGCTCACGGTAAAAGTGGGTTGTACCGAGCTCCACTGCCGGCAGTCGGCCCCGCTCCTCTGAATTCGGATCTGCTCCGGGGCACATGAACCAGCACGTAGACCCAGCAAAATGGACCGGGAATCCAATTCTTGATGAAAATTAGCCAGGAGACTTTGCGATCTCGACGGAACGGAACATCCCGTATCTAAGCAAAACGTGGGACAAGACGTCAAGCGGCGCAAAATCTCACGTTTCGGCCCGCAACGCATTGGTTAGGCTTGGCGACCGATAGCCGCCGACAGCCGAGCCGTGGGTTGAACGAGCCGCAACAACACCGACCGGGCAATTCATCGTCTTTGCTGGCGACACGACACCTGCCATCAATGCGCTGCCAAGACCGATTGAAATTCTCACCGCTGGTTCCCTGGAGCCGCAACCAGCAGTCGAGAGTCGGGTGAGCGCATCCGAAACCAGTCTCACAGGAATGGCATCGGTATGCCTCGGAAATAGGGGCCTCCACGATGTCAGACCAATTCACGCGTTCTTCGACGTGCCTCCAGGGGCCCTGGGGTTGCGCTTGCTGGCGAAATGGCCGCGAGCTGGCAGCATTGATGCCGTTCCTGTCTCTGAAGTCGCCAACCTTAACCGGAGATTGACACGAATAATCGGGTACTACTCTGCCGCAGCTAAATCAAACAACTGAAATACCGGACGGGACGGGAATAACTCCAGTGAGGAGAGAATGGCGAGCCACTGCAACTCGTAGGGGTGGGCACTTGATGGACATCGCGGGGTCTCGGCATCTCTCAAGAGGCACGCTGCCGTCTTTCAAGTTCTACCTATGACACTCCCGTCAGAGGATTCCAAGGCATCATCAGCCCAACTGCAAGTCTCTGAAACGATTAGCACTTGCCAAAAACGCTGGATCTATCAAACCGCTTGTCAAACCGCTTGACGTACCGATCGCTCGGGTTCGCCAAGGTGAACTAAACGGAGCAAAGTCCGGTTCTTCAAAGCCCATGTCCTCAGGAAGGGAAAAAAAATTCACTAACAGAAAATTTTAGCATCTCCGGTCGGGAATTTAATTAGGGATTGGCGAAACAAAAACGACAAGTGCGGCTCAGAGAGGCTGGAGATGACTAGCATGGGGGCGTGGGGGTTGGGGGTTTGGGGGTTTGGGAACATCACGGCTTAGATAAGCCGATATCTTGTGCCTGACCCCTTTCGCAAAGGAGGAGTCTCTCCGCATCGTAACGTTAAAATATGGGGCTTTGTCGGGTTTACCATGCTTTGTGAGATTTCGCACCTTTCCGCGGAGATCAGCATGCCCAGCGATGGGAAAGCTGGTGATCCACTCATGGTATAAAGCCTTATCTCTCGGACAGAGGTCCTCCTTCCTCAGCCCAGGTTGCCAGAGATAAGCGAAGCCAACTTGTCTGGTCGCATCGGAATTGGCAGTGATAAGGAAGGGGCAATCCGTCATGTCGGGTTTCACGAGGTCAAAAACTGCGTTCGCTGGTCTCCTTTTGCTCGAGGGCTCTTCTTACCAGAGTCCTAGTCGGGATTGTTTCGAGGCCATTTACAACCCCACGAATCTAGCTCTGCACCTCGTTTTTTTCCCGCGCCGGGTCGAGAACCATCAAGCAACCAGCTCGAGACCTCAAGTGCGCCAATGATGCATTTCCGGGGTGATTAGACCCGCTCTTCTGCTCTGTCTTGCATCTCCGACTGCCGTGTTGGCGCAGCACCCCCAGCTTCTTATCTACGATCTGCGCGCGCGTTGCTTCAGCCCGCAGCCCAGGCCCAGAACAGTTTCGTCTGCCCAATCCCAGCCCAGTGGCACTTGGTTTGTGCGTCTCCGATCTAACCCGGGGAGAAAGTGAACCAGGTCTGACCCCCATCTGGCGGGAAGCCAATGTGCTGTTGGTAATGGCAGTCGAGATAGCACCTGCGGAAGGACGTCATGTCCTTGAACAGGAGAGATTGGGCTTGTCTATATAACCATCTTGGGTCGGCCCCGTAGACATTGAGGCTCTCCGTACAGAACGATCAGAGAAGACCAGCGAACTGCTCACTCAATTCACATTTGATTTGACACTCGCCAGTGTTCCACCATGGGTCTCAAGTTCGCCCACCTCTACCAGGCCCCGGAGGTCAACCCCGTCAACAAGAAGGCGCGGTCCGTTCCGTTTCTCAACCCTATCAATGTCTACGGCCGGGTCTTCTTTTTTGCCTGGTTCGGGTTTATGATTGCTTTTTGGGCCTGGTACACATTTCCACCCCTCCTCACCCTTACTATCAAGAAGGACCTCAACCTCACCCAGCCTGAGGTTGCCAACTCCAACATTGTGTCACTATGTGCCACGTGAGTCCTGTCTTCCCTCCCGTGCTGAGACATCAAGCCTAATGACCTACACAGCCTTCTCGTCCGTGTCGTTGCTGGGCCCCTATGTGATCGATTTGGCTCCCGAAAAGTCTTTGGTGGTCTTCTCCTAGTCGGCTCCATCCCTCTTGGCCTCGCGCCTCTCGTCAAAAACGCCACTGGGCTATATGTGAGCCGCTTCTTTATCGGTATTCTCGGTGGTACCTTCGTCCCGTGCCAAGTGTGGTCAACTGGCTTCTTCGACAAGAATGTTGTTGGAACAGCAAACGCCCTAACGGGTGGTTTCGGTAATGCTGGAGGAGGTATTACCTACTTCATCATGCCTGCTGTCTACGACAGTTTTGTTGCGCGCGGCCACACCCCTGGCCAATCGTGGCGACTTACTTTTATCGTCCCCCTGATCATGGTCATCACTTGCGGCATCACTCTTCTCCTTTTCTGCCCGGACACCCCAACTGGGCGATGGGAAGATCGTCACCTCCAGGCCCATGAGGCATTGGTCATTCACGGCGTTGAGGCAACCCCGCCGCAGTCTTCAGCCATTGTCAACGTTCCCGGCACCATCACCGACAAGCCCCCCTCCTCACCCACTGCCTCGGGCGAAAAGGCCCCTCTTGACTACGACTCGGAGAAGAAGGCTCCCCTGGCCACAGTTCCTAGCACTCCTGCTACCTTTGATCACGAGGTGCAGATGTCTGCCACAGACATGCTCACCGTTGCCCGCGGGGAGATTGTGGTCAAGCCCACCCTCGCCGAGGCCCTTCGCGTCGCCGCCTCTCCCCAGACAGCATTCCACGTTCTCACCTACATGAACTCGTTTGGCGGAGAGCTTGCCATCAACTCGATCCTTGCGTCGTACTACATCAAGAACTTCCCCACCCTCACACAAACGACTGCAGCAAACTGGGCAGCCATGTTTGGCTTTTTGAACTTTATCACTCGACCTCTCGGTGGCATGATCAGCGATCTGCTGTACAACTTTTGCGGAAAGAATCTCTGGCTCAAAAAGGCGTGGATCATCACGTGCGGTGTCATCACTGGCGTCCTCTTGATCATTATCGGCCGACTCAACCCACACGATCAGTCAACCATGTTTGGCCTTGTTGCTCTGATGGCTATCTTCCTTGAGGCCGGCAACGGCGCCAACTTTTCGCTGGTGCCTCATGTGCATCCGTTTGCCAATGGTATCTTGAGCGGCCTGACGGGCGCGGGCGGGAATCTCGGCGGTGTGATCTTTGCCATCATCTTTAGGTTCATGGACGGCGGGTCCAACTACGCCAAGGGGTTTTGGGTTATTGGGTGCATCCAGGTCGGTGTCAGCCTGGCGGTTAGTTGGATCCCGCCTCTGCCCAAGGGGCAGATTGGTGGGCATTAGAAGTTTGTTTTTGTCTTGGTTTTGGTTTGGACATCAAAAGTATATACCGGGCGTTTGGAGCGTTTGATACCATATACAATTTATGCATTTCTTGTTCAGTTCGAGCTCATCGAGTGACGCACGCTAAGCGATCAAGCACCTATCCACCACGATATTGTTACCCAATAAAAGCCGCGCACTGAATCCGACTGATCCTGTTTCAAGCGGCATCAACGGGGAGTCAGTTTATCCACCAGGGCCTCTCGAATATTATTTATGCCTTCGGATTTTGGGCTGTTTCCTCTACCCTAGATCACTGGCCCTCTGGGCTTTTCGGGGTGTTTTTTTTTGTTGGGACCTTGCGTCATTTCGGAAGGTATCATGCGCCCAATGTCCCAGGTCAACGTCGCTATCATACAGCCGCTACCACTTCCTCCACCACTTCCTCCACCACCTCCTCCAGCACCTCCTCAACTACACTATCCTCCTCGCCACCACCATCCTCCTCTTCCTTCCGGCCAACACCCCACCCGTCACTCACAAGCCGGCCAAACTCAACCGCCTTGCGCCCCGCTGGGGCAAACCAGCGAGTGGCACCGACACATATGCTGGGGAACATGATGCGGAAGTGCTTCCGGATGAAGCGCTGCGTTTCGGAGACGTCGGCGGCGAGGATATTCTCACCTTGCTCGAGGGTATCTGTACACTGTTAACATGTTGTTTACGGGACCAGGCCACAAGGGGCAAACCAAGCCAAACAACACGACAAAAAAAGAAAACTTACAAGGACTCTCCACCCCATCCAAATACCGAACCCGTCCACCAAGATAGCTCGGAACGCTCTCATATACATCCTTCCAGCGCTTCCAATACGCCTCAAAGCCCTCCCTCGATGGCTCCAGTTCCCCATCGGCGGTGGCGCAAAGGTCCATATACGCATTGAAGACGACGATATGTCCCATCCTCACCTCCGCTCCCATACCATGCACAATCAGGACACCGCCCATCTTGTCAACCACGCCCCTCGTCTTCCCCAGCCACTTCCCGTTCTTGGGATTCCGGATGAGATCGGTTGTGTGGCCCAGCCAGCGGAGATCCTCGCTTGTTTGGGTGGAGCCAACAGTGTTGAGCGGTCGAAGATACCACGAGAGGCCAATGTAATGCGCTACGGTGCAGGCAATATCGCGGGTGGGGATGGGGGGACGGATAGGTGTGTGAAGCTCGATTGGGCAGCTGTTGTCGGCAAGCTTGACCGCTAGGATGATGGGGAAGGGCGGCTCCCAGCCGGTGGTGAGCTCGGGGAGGGAATAGAAGATGGGATTCCTCGGGCTGCACAGGATAGCGTTGATGGCCAGGCGGATGTCGCGCGGGGATATGTCTCTGATGGTGAGGCCGTTGGAGGAGTTCTCGCAGGCGAAGATGCTAACGGGGCCGCACCAGGGGCTGCAACAACATTAGCCAGGAAACAAGACAGGATAGGAGAGGCAAACTTACTGGAGATGGCCAGGGGCGAGATCGTCAATGGTTTGGTTGACCTCGTTGATACCAAACGGGGGGTTGCGCTCATAGTAATGGATGACGATGGCGTAACCGATCTGGTGAACGTTGTGGATGACGGGCTCGAAGTTGACGAATTTATACTTGCTGTAGACGCCCAAATTGTTGTTCCTAAAAAACCCGAGTTCCTCGCCCCTGTCGGTCTTGTAGACCTCCACCATGCGGAGATCTGATGCGACGTAGTCGGCATTGAGGTGTGCGATGCGGCGGTACTCGGTGACCAAATCGAAGTCGGCGTCGAAAAGCGGGTCGTTGATCGAGTTGGCGTTGGCGTTTGCGCCCAGATCAATGCCTAAATCAGCAGGTATACTCTCGATGCCGTGGATGAACCTGCCGCCCAACACAAAGCCGCCGAACGGATCCGCAGTCAACAAGTGGCAGATCTTCTTGTGGAGGCACCAGTCTGTTTACTTTCTGTCAGTAGATAAAAAACTTTACGGAAAGAGATGTCAATACCCATCTTCTGACAGAACCTATCGCAGTAAGGCGTTGACTTGCAACCGCCGCAGCGGAAGCGAGTAGGCAGGTCACAAACGATGCACGTCGACCGCTCGTTCGCCGGCTTCTCGTCTTTGATCTGTTGGTTTTCGACCTGTTCCATGTTGTAGTCAAACCAACGCCGTTCGATTTCGTCAGGGCCAACGATGTCTTCCGAGCCGCTGTCGCTGTCGCTGAAGAACTGCGCGTCTGTGCGCTGTTCGTCGGGTTCTGTCTCATCTTCAGTCTCGTCATCATCGGTGGCTTGCCTAGCGGACATACCCTCATCCGTGTTCTGCTTGACGAAAAGTTCGTCTTCGGCACCGCCAGAGCTCCCAGAGGTGACTGATGCGTTGGTAGCCGGAGCCATCTCGCCAGTGCTGCCAGTGTGTTCGACCGAGGCCGAAGCGCTTGCGGCCGGAGAGACGGCACAAACGGGAGCAGATTTCTCAGTCGAGGGAGACATCTTAAAGTCAGACTGGGTTGGCTTGAGAAGGGCGCCAGATTGCTGTCTGGGGAAAAAGTTGGAAGATTACGAAAAGTCCAGAATAACACACTGTTGGCGGAAAAAGGAAGTAATCCTTCCAATCTATAGCTGGCCTTCCATCCACCACTCACATGTTGCCGGTGCTCCGCCGCATCATATCGCATCGATTTGGATCATCTGATCTATGCGCCGGCTGGAAGCTCCTTTCTTGATCCACTAAACAGTCCCAGAGAGGCAGCACGGCGATGGCGGGGGCTTTTTCGACGCTGGACACGAGCTGTGGTGGGATTTACTACTAAGAACATGCTAACAAGGGGTTTCATGCTTTTTCTGTGCAGGACAAGGAAACAAGTTGACAGGGGCTGAAATGCATGTGTCCGACTTGACATCATGTCGATTACTTTGATCAATTAACTATCAATCAAAGAAACAGGGTTAGCACCGAACGCTGACCCTTCATTCTAAATCTGTCAAATGCCCGTTAGCTTGATTGTCGTTCCAGGATCTGTTGCATTCAGGGGGAACAAAACAATCTGTCCCAACACCAGAGCAACGAGGAACGCGCCTGGTTTTCGGGACGAACCGAAGGGACCCACCAACAGGAAAAAGGGGCAAGTAGGCGGCAGGAATAATGAGCTATGCAGGCCGCCCTGTGTGTAGCTTGGATAGCTACAAACTTTGGGCATCTTGAACAATGAAGAGCACCTCAGTCCTATTCAAAAAGGCCTCTGGTTTGTATTTTCACGTTGATTGGCAATAAGAAAAAAGCACAAGACTCCCAGCTTGGTGGCTCCGGAGTTTATATCTTGTGAGGGGCCCGAATCGATAACAACCCACCTGGACCGTGCACCAAAAAGCTTATCACTTATCAATACTGTCCCATCTCGATTTTCTTTTCAGCCGTGCCTCCAAAGAAACCATCGCAACACGCAAAGCTCCCAGACACACAATCCTTGTCCACGAGCTCAATTGAACAACATGTTGCGCCAAATGTAAGCCCTCCATTATATCTCTTCTAGAACAGAGCCACTAACAATCACAAAGCAAACCGCGAACGGCGCGCTCCAAGCGCGCCCTCGAAAAGCGAGCTCCCAAGGCCGTCGAGAACCCCAAAACCGCCCTCTTCCTCCGCGGCACAACATGCAGCCAAATCGTACACCCCCCTCCTCCCTATACTATCCTAACATAATCTAACCATGACCAAAACAGACCCAAGACTCCCTAGCAGACCTCTACGCAATGCGCCAAACCCACGCCAAGCGCTTCCACAAGAAAAACCCCGTGCACCCCTTCGAAGACGCCTCGTCCCTAACCTTTTTCTCCGAAAAAAACGACACCTCGCTCATCCTCTTCGGTTCCTCCTCCAAAAAACGCCCTCACACGATCACCTTCGCACGTACCTTTGACTACAAGCTCCTCGACATGCTAGAGCTGTACCTCGACCCCAACACCTTCCGCACCATCTCCCAATTCAAGGGGAAAAAAGTTCCCGTCGGCACGCGCCCCCTCATGGTCTTTGCCGGGACAGCATTCGAGTCCCCCGTGGCCAACGAGTTCACCATGGCCAAGTCGATGCTCATCGATTTCTTCCGCGGCGAGGTGGTCGACAAGGTCGATGTCGAGGGTCTGCAGCATGTTGTGGTTGTTAGCGCCGACGAGGCTGTCTCGACTGCGGCGGCAGATGATATATCGGCCAAGCCGACGCTGCATGTGCGTGTGTATCTGATCAAGACGAAACGGTCGGGTCAGAAACTGCCTAGGGTCGAGCTCGAGGAACATGGACCGCGTATGGATTTCCGGCTCGGACGCATGCAGGAGCCCGAGGAGGCGATGCTCAAGGAGGCGATGCGCAAGGCCAAGACGAATGAGGAGCGCACCAAGAAGAATATCTCAACGGATATCATGGGTGATAAGCTTGGTAGGATCCATATCGGCAAGTTGGATCTGAGCGAGTTGCAGACGAGAAAGATGAAGGGTCTCAAGCGGGAGAGGGATCCCCATTTGCTGGAGGACGATGATGATGATGAGGGGGGTGACATCGTTGAGCAGCCCAAGAGGAAGAGGAAAAACAATGACTAGAGGGGGTGACGCGAGCGAGTGAGGGCTGGCTGTGGCATTCTTGTTTAGGGCGTTCCTGGTTTTTGGCATCAGGGCAAGGGGAAAACTTGGCGTTTTGTCGTTTTTTTTTTCTGCGAGCAAGAAGCATATACCACGTGAAAGTGTGAGCATTTGTGATGAAAAGCTGTTTCTCGAGTGTCGATATCCACCCGCGTGATATAAACTGGATGACAAAAGCCTGGTAACCATATGCGCCCTTCCTCCCATCCCCGAAAAAAAGGATTGGGCCGCCCGCCTCCCGATCCATAAATCCCCAAACCCCAAATGAATACACCAAAGTAATGCACCGACTGTACACACGCATTCCAGCCCCGTTGATCTGCCGTTTTCAAGGCATACATGAGCCCTCTCATCTCGAGATATATCCCTCCCTACATCATCTATAGCGGTATCTCCAATGGCACCTCCGGCACGCTATTGCTCGGATTGATCATATGGCTCAACATTTCAATGTGCTTGTAGTAGCTGTCCCCCTCGGCGTCCCCCTTTTCTTGGAGCGCCTTTTCTTCAGCATACCAGTCTGCTCCCCATACCTCGGCGGGGATTGGCTCTCCTCTTGCCAGCCCTTCGTTCTCGTACAAAGCGATGCGCATCGCCCATTCCAGATGTGGCCACCAGTCTCTGTAGGCATCGGGCCCGAAGAAATCCGAGTTGAAGAGGCTTACTACCCCCAGCACCTCGCGTCTTGCCATCCCTTGGAGCCACCACACCGAGTCCATGGATTTGAGCAAAGCAAAGAAGCACGCTAATATCGCTAGCGCGCGGGGCCGTCGCTCCTCAAGGAGTTCGATGAATCGTCGTGATACGGTCGCGGGGAACGCGAGAGGCGCGCCTTTGTGTGGAATCTTGTGTGCCCAGTTTAGAACAGCGACCGCATGCTGATAGGCTTGTCGTGTCGATAGAACAATGTCCTGTCCTGACCCTGCTGGAGAGGGCGCCATGCTGGCTAGCTCGTCGTCCATGCCGTCGAGGAGGTGGCCGAAGAAGGTTTCGGGACCTGACGTAAAGTCGAGCTGAAGGACGACTTGAGAATTTATGACCTGCGTGACAACAGGGCTGGCCCGTAGGTATTGCCATGATGCGGCTGTGATGGCCTTGACGCCCTGGAAGGAGTGAAACCAAGAAAAGGGAATCGCGTAGCACCCGGCTGCTGTTTGTTGGCGGTCTTTGCCGCCTTGGGGGTTGGTGAGACTGTTCAAGGCTAGCTCGTCTTTCATAAACACGCGGGTGGCGGTGGATTGGAAGGCAATAAGGGCAGCTGTGAGGAAGAGGGTCTCAGCGTTGGTGTTGTCGATGCCGCGGGTGAGTGTGGCGCTGTATTCGGCAAGAGATGCTGCCATGTAGGCGTGGGAAGCGCGGATAAGATCCTTGTCATTCGGAGTCAGACTCCGAAGATGGAGGGCGGCGACAGCAAGAATGGCATCGGCGAGGTGTTGGGACCCGGCGAAGGCGAGTTCTGGGACGGTGATCTTCCAGATGTCTTCGGTGACGGGCGCAGTAAACGTAAAGGTCTTGCACGTCAGCGCCGTGTAATGATGCATCAGCTTTAACTCGAGAAGCCGGTGGTTGGGAGGCGTTGTCGCCGAGAGCCCCGGCGTTGGAGGGGGTCGATAAAGGGTTGGGACGGGAGAGATGAAGGCGGGGACGGATGCGCGGGCGACCGGCGAGCGGAAATCGTTGGCGCTTTGTGGCGTGCCCGGCGAGGCTGCCGACGGGGTAGCGACGCTTTGCAACTCAACAAGAACCTCCGGGTTCTCAAAGTCGCAGGCAACGCCGTGCTTAACGCAGTTGCCACATCGTGGGTGGACTTCGTCGCACTGCATGGCTTGTCAGTACGGATGCGCCGGAAGCGTGGTGCCCTCGTGTCCGTACCTTGATCTTGCGCGCCTTGCATCGTCGACAGCCCGCGCGCGACTTCTTGTGGGAGCGGCGCGGCGGCATGTTCTCTCTCAATCGGCTCAACCTCGTCTGCCTGTGTTATCTCGATCTAAAATACCCGGGTCGGTGTGGCGGGCTGCGCTGGCTCGGGCCGTGTGTGACTGGGCCCTTGGCTTCCATGCCGGGAGTCGCAATTGCCCGCCTTGAAGTGGTTTTCGAGCGCGCCGACAGGATCGCTTCGGTTCTGTAGCGGCGGTGAGGAGGGTGTGAACAATACACGAATCGTGGTAGACCAAGGAAGCGTGCGCGTTTCGGACTCCATTGACTTTCAACTCCCCGTCGACGCAGCCAATGGCATGTGTTTGGTTGCCCGGGTGGGGTAGCTTCACCTTGGCCAGGGGCTTTCTCTGGTCCGGGTTGTTAGCGCACCCGCATTTTGAGGGAACGGCCGCTAACAATTGGCCTTTGAGCCGTGCCTGAAGTCACCGCTGCAGGTCAGACGGGAAGCTTCCTCCTCGGCGTGGAGAGATCTATCATACAGGATCGAATCGGGAGGAGCTAGATGCGGGGGAATGAGGGCTGAGGGCTTGAAGAATGAGTACAGCTGCACAAATTGTCATGTTGTTGTCGTGGTTGAGAATACGGAACAGCTTGGCCCGGTTCCCCGGTTTGTGGGGTAGATCCCCGAAAGGATCCCCGAAGCAGAGGCCGTCCCCGTGCCGAGACGACTACCACGACGGCACGATCGCACATGACAGCAACCTCGTCCCTCCCGAAAAAGGTAGTCTTGCGAGGCAAATGATAGCTGGAATTAACATTGGTTATAATTTGTCTAGTAATGGTACCTATCTGTCAGCTTCGACGAGCTAGGGAGTGTGTTTACTGAGCTCTCTACCCGTTCTCCCTTGAGATGAGAGGAATTGGCATCACAGAAGCCCGAAAATCTGTTGCATGTAGCTACTTCCGGTCTAGCGGTTTATAAGACCCCGGTGGCGACTTTCTCGTCGTGTCTTCACCAGGCGACCAGCAACGAAACCTGTGAGGGTCACTTTGGAAATGCTGCTGACAAACCCAGCTGCCTCAACTCTGTTGGCAAGTTGACAAGTTAACAAAATGGTGAGCATAGTAATCCAGTGTGACATGGTCGCATCAGCGGCATCACAGAGATAAGCCGGTAGGGCGAAGTTATTCTGTCAAATCCACAGCTTTCGAACGGAAGGTGGTACCCTCACAGACGAAGACTTCCGCTTCCCCACTTAGGACGTAATAGCATCGAAGCCCGACTTCACGCAAACCGTCAGGCGCACATCGCAGTATCAATCCACTGCCTCCGGATGGATATGTATCCTGACACCATGCTCCCCGACATGCTTGGAATGTCGCTTCCCCGGATATCGGCGCGTTTTGCCCATCGCGGAGCGTCAGAGACACAACAACCTCACTTGTCGCTTGACAACCGAGCTAATACCCCGCATCCGCATCCGGCTTCTCGGGTTCCTACTAGGTATCTCAAGAGTACCACCCAGGCCAAGTCGAGGCGTCACCGCTTGATGATGCTCCCTCCAGAATGGAGCCGAGACGCCATGTCGCCAATGGCTTGCTGTTATGATGACCAGGAGCTTCTGACCTGCCAAAATTCAGTTTAGTCGTTGTCGATAGCCCGCCGATACCCGGCATCCACCTGATCGCTAAAATGCCGACGTACGGCTTCTGCATTCCTTTGTCTGCTTGCTGTGCCGGTTCCTGTCAGACGGCGCATCCCTCGGGAGGAGACGATGTCAGCCTCCAATCCGTCCACTCGAAAGTTAGGCGATAGGTAATAGGGCCGCGCCCGCAGCCGATTGATTCCATAGCTTCCCTTCGTCGCTCATGCGCCTCGACGAGCTTCCGGCCTGCTGAGCAATCACAGTCGTCGCACGGGCGTTCATCGGCGGCAGCCGAAGGCGCTTTTAATAATTCGAATCGAAAAGCGGACCGGCTTCGGCATCCTGGGCAAGGCGATTTTCCGGCGGCAGGTATTTAAAACAAGTTAGGGGTCCCGAGGTATGTATACTTGCGGTTTTCCAAGCACTCCTTTTTTTGTTGGTGTGGGTAGGCGGGGAATCCCATCCTCTGGCAAAGAAAGGTGAAAATTGCGCCATCGTCGAAAAAATCTCACAATCCACACTTTCAGGGTTCTCACCCCACCAAGACCGACTTTTCATCCATAAGAGGAACCCCCACGGAACACGCGAAGAACACTCACAGAACCAATCTCGATTGCATCGGCGAGACGAGCGAATTGAGCCAATCCCAAGTTCCCGACTCCGATCCGAAAAACAAATCAAAAATGACGGCGCACAGCGACCACCCCATCACAACGCCGCCGCGCGCCCCGTCGCCGGTGCACGGGTTCGGCACCCTGGCCGTGCACGCGGGGGCCCCGCACGACCCCGCGACGGGCGCCGTCATTGAGGCCATTTCGCTGTCGACGACGTTTGAGCAGACGGCTGTCGGCCGCCCGGTCGGCGAGTTCGAGTACAGCCGGAGCAGCAACCCGAACCGTGCGAATTTTGAGAAGATGGTTGCGGCGCTGGAGCACGCCAAGTATGCACTCGCCTTCTCATCCGGCAGCGCCACGACAGCCAACATCCTGCAGTCCCTGGCTGCTGGATCGCATGTCATCTCGGTCTCGGACGTCTACGGCGGCACCCACCGCTACTTCACACAGGTCGCCAAGGCCCACGGTGTGCGCGTGACCTTTACGCCCGAGATCGAGGTTGACATCAGCGAGCACATCACCGAGAACACCAAGCTGGTGTGGATTGAGACTCCCTCTAACCCAACCCTCCGTCTGGTCGACATCCGCGCCGTTGCGACGGCTGCCCACGAGCACGGCATCCTTGTCGTCGTCGACAACACCTTCCTTTCGCCCTACGTCCAAAACCCCCTGGACCACGGCGCCGACATAGTCGTGCACAGCGTCACCAAGTACATCAATGGCCACTCCGATGTTGTCATGGGCGTAGCCGCCTTCAACTCGGATGACCTCTACAAGCGTCTTTCGTTCCTCCAAAACGCCATCGGCGCCATCCCTTCAGCCTTTGACTCGTGGCTCGCCCACCGCGGCGCCAAGACGCTGCACCTCCGCGCCCGCGAAGCCACCGTCAACGCGACCGCCGTCGCCGAGGCCCTCGAGGCCTCTCCCCACGTCATCGCCGTCAACTACCCCGGCCTCGACTCGCACCCCCACCGCGCCATCGCCAAGAAGCAGCACCGCAACGGCATGGGCGGCGGCATGCTCTCCTTCCGCATTCGTGGCGGCCACGCCGCTGCTGAGCGTTTCTGCCAACTGACCAAGATCTTCACCCTCGCTGAGTCACTAGGCGGCGTAGAGAGCTTGGTCGAAGTCCCCAGCAGCATGACACATGCCGGTATCCCCAAGGAGCAACGAGAAGCTGTCGGCGTGTTCGACGATCTCGTCCGTATCAGCTGTGGCGTGGAAGACGCCGAGGACTTGAAGAACGACGTGCTCCAGGCATTGGAGCTCGCAGTCAAGGAAAGCCACGGGGTTAGCAACGGCTATGGAGTTAACGGGCACTAAAAGAACAACGGGACATCTTTTTATTTATTCATCTTTCCGCGGAGTGGAGGGGACTGGACTATGGGTCGGGGTCTGGGGCATTTTTTTATGAAAGAAACTTATAGAACGGGATCAACGATTTCTCCCAATGATCTAGCTGGGAAACTGGAGGGGCGTATATAGCGGTTTGACACACAATATGCATGACACGACATGGTTACAGGGAGCGAAATGGGGTGGGGGGGGCCAAACCACACATTAGCGATATAGATAAGATCTGGTTCGCTGGTTTTGATCAATCAACGCTTGAGCTTTTATGTGGTGTTGTTTTCTATGAGACAATAAGAGAAAATATTGACTGTCTCTTGATATCCATTCGTCCGTCCATCCAATTTCCCATCCCCCCTTTTTCTTTTGAGCCGAGACTGGCCGCTTGAAACGAGACTCTTGGTGGATATCACCACAGCCGCAGCTCGGCATTCGCCTTACCTTGCCTTGGATCCCCATGTCTGCTATGAACAGGATTTCCCCATTTGATCTCGCGACAAGGCACCCTTTCAAAGTTACCATGGCAACATTCAACACGACCCATCTGCTGAAAACAGCAACAGACAGTATCCATGCAATTCGTCCATGCCTTTAACCCATATTACCCCATCTCTAGACTCTTTCTGGCGTGTCTACGTGGGAACCGATCGAGGGATCAGCCTTCATAGGAACGAACCACAGTGGCGCCACAATAAAGCAAGCGCACTGAAGATACACCAATAAACCCTGTGCCATGAAGAAAAATGTAGTCATCAAGTCCAACGACAACCAGACGTATGCGAACCCCTTCGCATGCAAAGGCAAATACAACTGCAAACGGGCCGTCCAACGTGAGCCTGTCATTTCACGACCCACTTTCCCCATCCGGAAGGAATGGCAGCCTTGATGCCTGGCGTCCATCGACTTACACCACGTCCACGAATCACAAGCAGCGCAACCAGTGTAACAACAAGACGACGAACTACCCAACCTTTGATTCGCTCCCCATCATGGTAGGTATACACATATGATACAGGTGATGCCTTTTTGGTATACTTTCTCAATTCCTCACTGCCGTTTCCCCGTGCGACACCCTGACCAACTCCACAAAAGCATGCTCAAGAACAGCAGCAATTGGTATGTAAACTTTCCATCCACCATGATGAGAATTCCCCATGTGTGAGTCCCGAATAGAAACTCTCGACCTCAGAGTCGGAGACTATAGCCAAAAGTGAAATTGAACCTCGCCAAGTCGAGAAATCGTCCCAATGTCGTGCGAAGCATAAATACCCAAAACCAAAAAAGCCGCCAGGCTACCCAAGCCAAACGCCACAAATGTGCTGAACCAAAAGACGATATGTGTTCAACGGAATGCCGTAACTTTTGTTAAAAGAGAAGAAAGCTGTGCCGAGTGATCGCTGCAAATGCTCGCCAAGCAAGACCCGATTAGATTATCGTTGATATCGCTGAAAGATTGCTGTTTTGCGTCTATGTTCATCCAATACTCTCCAAACGCCGTGCGATATTTTGTGTTAGGATTAGGGTTATGTTCGGTGGTGTTGTTGATAGTGTCCAATGTGTCGCCTAGCCGCGTTGCCGGATGCCCAGGCCTTCGACCGTCAATGCCGGAACCTCGACATCGCTCAAGCCGAGGACTCCCTCATCCCGACGACGGTCAACAAAGTTGTTGCACTCTGTGACAATCAAGCCCCACTCTGCGAGGGCACGTCCCGAGTAGACAGCGCTCGAGGCATAGATGCCAACAGGCTTCACAGCCCGCACTGCTGGGATCTGGGGACGACCTCTCTCGCCGTCAATGTCAAACGACCGCCCCCGGTCAGATTCGTAGCCGTCAAAGACAGCCGAAACCGGTGTGATTGAACCCGGTGTGGACTGCAACACCTCCTCAGTCCCATCCTCAAAGAGGCGAACGGGTGCAATGTTGACGTTGAGTGACAGGCGCTTGGGATCAATCTTGTCCGCTTGGGCTTTGGCCGGTGGGTTGAAAGACAGGGGCCTGGCGTTGCGTGCCTCGCTGATGAGGCCTGTCTGCATGACCCCGCTGATTCTCCTTGTCTCCGGGGGAAGACCGGGAGCAATCGGAGGCGGGCTCTCGTTGCGGACAAACGACCCCAAGTTCGCATTCCTGTTGCCCAGGGTTGCCGATCGAGCGCTGACCTTAGCATGCGCTGGAGCTGGCAGCCGGGGTCGAGTAAGGATGCGGTCGCGCTGCGGAGTGATCGCGCCGTTCTGATTCTGCCAGGTAAGGGCGAATCGGAAGACGAAGGTTGCGGCCTCAAAGATGGGAGCCGATCCAGTGGATGAGCCTGAATCGGACGATGAGAGAACGCCGCTGGACGGAGCTTGCTTGGGCGGCGGCGGCGGCCCTGATAGTTGCAGGTGGCCGGACCGGTTGGAACGAGCAGCCGCCGCTCTGGACGCGGCTGTTTCGCGACGAGCTTGTTCAAGCTCTTCGTCCCAGCTCCGCCTGCCGCCGTTCGCATTCGCTTGGTGGGCGCTGAAAGACAGGACCTTGCCTAGAAGTCCCCACTTCTTCTTATACGTCGTTGAAGTCGTGTCTGGCTTGGTCGTTGTAGTGTCGTCGCTGACGGGGAAGAGGCCACGGTAGCTAGAGCCGACATCCGGAGGGGAGAGAACGCCAGGGAGCGTGTCAAAACCCGGCATACCCGCCTGCGATGGCTGGAGTTCGGTACGAATGATCAAAAACCGTTTGCCCGGAGTGGGGAGACAAGGTGCGGTTGACGGAGGGAACTTGCCCCGGGCCTCAGCGTTCTGTTTGGTCCACAGATAATGTGACCAAACTGTTCTCAGCCGCTGGGTTACGACGAGGAAGATTTTGCTGCACCATGTTAGCTTTTGCCACGCATGAGGTCTTTTAGATAGCTACTCACACATCCAGCTCATTCGGGCTCCCCAAGTCCCTGCACACACGCCAGCAGAGCAGCCGCATAAAATAAGCCCGGACCATTGGGCACCAGTTGTTAAAGAACTTGTCAAAAATCTCCTCTGACAGCAGCCACTCGAGACACAGAGCCTCCTTTCGCGCAGGATCGGCCGTGATGGCGTCCCAGACCGTGTAGATGAACGACATGATGCGGATCTCCGACATGGTGTTGTTGGAGGTCATGATCATCTTGCCGACATTGAACCAGAACGGCCAGTCGATATAGTCGACCTGACGGACATTCCCAGCCATCTCCAAGCTGAAGGTCGGCGCTGACTCCTCTGTTGGCGAAGTCGCAACGCTGTTGTTGACGCTGTTTTGGAACGAGTCCATTGCCAGCAAAGCCACCTCAAGAAAGTCGCAGAGCGTGAAACAAGCCGCATGTTCATAGCGTGAGGTCCGTTTCGTGGCAGCCCTGAGAACGCCCATAAACGCCTCGGCAAAACTGTGTTTGATTCCGGGGCTGATTGAAGTCGAGTGGTCCGCCAGCATATCTCGAAGCAGCATGATCACTCTATTCTCCTCCATTGACTTCAGCAAATTACTAGGGAGTGAGAGGCCAGTGAGTGATGCGTCGGCACCGTGGATTCCATCAGCGAGCGGGGGACCCATCATTGCGTCGATTGAGGCCTGTCGGTGAATGGTGCTGTCCATGATCGAGAGAAGCTGAGCGTGGATCAGCACAAAAGCTGGGCCACGGGCTTTCTCAACCAAGGGAAGGCCATCCGGGATAAACTCTTCGGCCAAAATGTGATAGTATTTGCAAAAGATGTAGAACAGGTCGGTATCACCGCCCCTCCACCTTGTCACCCACGGGCCATGCCACCCAATCTTGGCCAGGGTCATGGGAAGCCTGGCAGGTTGCCGAAGCTTCTCGGTAAGCATCTGAGGTGATGTCCAACCCAGCTTGCCCAGATGAGGGGGAAACAGTGCCACAATGTCTTCGCTCTCGCCGCGGCTCTTGCGCGGCAACCCAAACTCGTCTGCCACCCGCCGAAGCATATCGGCGTTGAGCCCCCAGAGGCGCACGAGGACATCGCCAATGCCGGGAGCGAAGAAGAACGCATACGCGAGGACCTTTCCGCACCAGCTCACAAGGCTCATGGGCGCATGACGCAGTGACATCTTGTCAATAGCCAGTGCAACCTGTGTAACCAAGTTGGTAACAAACATGTTGCGGACATTGTGCTCGGCCGATTCGACCAAGAAGCCAAATTCGCTATCGATGGTCGTCGGCGTGTTGGATCGGGCGCGAACCCTCTCTTCCGGCGACCGCTCAGCCAGCGGCTGGAAATAGCTGGTGCATAACCTCCATTCAGGGCGGGCCATGATCATGGTGGTCGCTTCGAGCAGGATCGGCCGATCTGTGCCAGTCACAGGCTGCAAACTGATTGGAGGACCCGAGTAGTTGCCTGCAGCCGCCAAGTTGCCCATCATCGGCCCGTACGTGCCGGCGAACGGTCTCGACGAGTGTCCTTGATCCAGAATCTCCAGCAGGCCGTTCCACCACCGATCCAGAATCGTTGCACGACGCTCAATGTCACTGGAGCTGAGGATAGACTTGTTGGAGTTTGACGGGTGGTGCGACGTGCTACGCAAAAATGGTATGAGGACGGTCTTTACAATCCCCATGCGCGCCGCCGTCGTGACCTTGGTGGAAAACTTGTCAAAGTCCGTATCAAGGATGCGGAACGTGTTCCAGAGGGGATCCTTAGAAGTAGGGTGCGGCATGGTGATTGTGGTGTCGGTCGTGGATTGAGAAGCGTTCTCGGTCGACGTGTCACTGGCTGACGAGGTTTGAGACGAATTGCGCGGATTGGAGGTCATGCTGCTACTTCGAGATGCGGTGTCGACATCGAGGGCCAGACTTGTAAGCTTTGAAGTGGATGCAGAAGGCTGGAGGGCAGTCGCTTGGGCAGGTGTCGAAGCCTTGCTCGAGCCCGCCCGCTCAGCGCTCTTGTCTAACGCAGAAGTCGACAACGACGCCGATGACGCACTCTTGGCAATATCCTTTTGGGACTTGTGCGTAAATTTGCTGAGGTAAATGGTTGCTCTGTTCAGAGTCCTGCTTCTACTGTTTGGTGACTCAGCGCCAGCCTCGTCGTCTGCATCCGAAGCACCAAGACGGCTGGCGGAATTCGCTCTCGACCTGAGCCCTCCTAGCCTACTCTTGCCAGCTCCATTCGCCCGGTCAGCCTTACTGGGAGGAGAAGGAGATCGTGAGCTCGAGATCCAGGACCGCTTCGCATAGTCGGCAAAGGACTCGACTGTCCTAGATCGTTCCAGGGGGGCCGGCGCCACGGGCTGTTCTTTGGGCGCATGTGCTACATTTTCCCTCGCCAATGACTTTGGGGGCTGATCTTGGACAGCTCGTACGTTGGGAGTGGATCTCGAACTCGGCAGCCAGGAACGGGGCCGGTCAATCATTGATTTGCTTCGGCCGAGGCGGTCGTCGTCGGTGGGAATCGGCGTCGTAGCGACTGGTTCGGGGAACCTATCCACGGCGATCGAGTTTCGGGTGGGCTTGAGCTGGATGTCAAAATCAAGGGCCGACTCGAACTCGGCTATGTCAAAGGAGGGGACATCGAAGGCTGGCAGGCTCGGTAGCTCTTTAAGGCTGTTAATGTGGTGCCGGTGGTGGGTTGCATGCGAGGTGTTGGCAGCGGGGGCCTTGGGCAGGGAAGATAACAGGTCTGGGTTCGAGTGCGAGCGGTGAAACGGCGTGCGTGCGTCGACAGCCGGAGCCATCGCAACCGTCGGGCCAGTCATCTCATGGCATGGGGCGTAAAGCAGGCTTCAGCACTGCGCTCGAAACAAGTGTCGGTCGATCGGCTTTCGTGGGACGTGGTGAGCTTGTTGGTCCCAGTCGGGCAATTCGTCAGCACGGGAGGCTGGCTCTGGCTGGCTGGGCAGCCACTGGAGCGCTTTTGGTTTGCTCCCTGTTGGGCTTTTTTGGGGGGCTCGACAGCCTGTTGCAGCTGCGTGTGAGAGGCCTGCGTGAACCTGCTTGGGGAGCCGCGGGCTGGGTGGGATTGGGACCAGCGACTCAGGACGACGCAACGCAGTCAGACCAGGACGACCAGGGGTTGTGCCGCCTCTGCCGGTTCCTAGAACCAGCAAACAGGGAAAAACCCTCGACGAGGTTGCGTCTCTTGCTGAGAGCTCCGCATTCAAAACATTTTCCTGGTAGCAACGCAAGCCTTGGCAGAAAGCGGTAAAAGAGGGCAGTTGGTAAGATGCCGGGGTCGGCAGACGGCAGAAGCAGCACAAAGCCTGGGTTTGGAGCGATCTCCGGCCTGTAGCGTTTCAAAGAGTCGTCGAGTCCAGGTCGCAGAGGAATGGGAAATTCGAATGTGCGTCGGTCCGGCGGCTGGATGTGGGATGTGGTATCGGAGGTGTGTGTGTGTATGTGTGCGGGTTGCGTTGTCGCTGCGTGCGAAGCGTGCTCGGGCAGGCACGCGTCGTGATCGGGGCGAGCGAGGTTTTATGAAGTGGCCCTGGAGCAGTGCGCAGCAATTGTTGGGGCCTTGACTCGGGGGGTCCTAGTGGAGATTGATAGTCGGTCGCGCCTACCTGGGCGTTCGCGGCAACCTCCAGGCTGGTGACCAGCTGTTCCCTCCTTGTCCCCTACAGAAGAATGATGCCAAAATGGATGGGCAGGGCCAGATGCGGGCGACCAAGCGCGGCCTAGCAGCACATCCCATGCAGGCAATTGACGTCGATCAAGGCGGCGGCAGGGACAATGAGGAGAAAATGCTACAGTGGCATTGGAAGGCGGAGGATTTGCTACGAGGGCCAGGCAATAGTGTGTCTTTGCAGTTTCCATATAAAGCCCTGGCTGGCAAGCTGCCTAGCAAGCCAGTTGATCGTCACTCGTTACAAGAACCAGTCGACGAAACCATGGCGCGAATGATCGGATGGCTCGGTGCGCAACTCGAGACGAACAGGCGGTTTGTGGATGCGAGTAAACAGTCCTGATCCTGACGGTAATCCCGATGACTCGGCGAGATCTGATCTCTCCAGGAAGGACCCAAGGGGGTTGACGAGGGCAAGGGGGAAGCGTTCCTGGCTATTGCACCTAGTTTAGCTCGCCCTGTGGGAGATGGCGCCCGAGCGCTGGGACGGCGCAGTCGAGCTGTCATGGGGGTTTCCCGAGGACACCGAAGCCCCCGGCTATTTGAACTGGCGTTTTGTCATTGGCGTTGCTAGCACCAAGAACCAAAGGCTACGAACCCGGCGGGCCCCTCAACTCCACGAGGACAGTAATCAGGAGCCTTCTCGTACGACATGCATCGTCCTGGCAAGACTCTGGAGGCGCTTTGGTTTTCCCCACGCGTGGGATTCTTATCCGTTCATGCACGGCGACGTGAATGGTCGGCGAACCCAGCTGAGGGCTGAGGACCGCGACGGAGCACGCAAAGAAAAAAAAAAAAAAAGCGAGTTGCTGGGAGGCACGATGGGACAGCACCAGGGGCTCCCCAGGCACTTTGCGCAAAGATGGAAACACCCCAGCGCCCCATCTCGCCCAAAAGGGACCCAAAAGGGATAAGCCCACCACGCCCTCGCCAATCGTACGGCGCTTGGCGAGTGATCTGCTACGCTGGGCGACAGCCGAGGCTTTAGAAAGCCTCCCGGGTCGGTGGCCGGCTGTGGGTGGGCCGATAGGCCAGTTTTTTCTTCTTGATTTTGTTTGCCCAAATTGAGGTGAGGCCCTTTTTGCAGACCACGCAGTGCGAGCAAGGCCGTAGCACCCGAGTGCAACGGCGATGGAGACAGAAACTACGAGAGTGATGCCAAAATGAGGATTATCAGACAAAAGAATGGATCTGGTGCCGATCAAACGACCCGAGTCCGACAAGCACCGACAGCACGGGCCTTGGATCAGACTGGGACCGAGAGAGAATGGCTCACCCGGAGCAAAGCTTCGTTCTGCTCGGGACTTCTGGAAGCACGTCACGGCGGAAGCATCGCTGATTGACCACGGGCCACGTGTAAGACAGGACGGAGGCTCCAATCACGGGCGAGCCAGAAACCGTCCCAGAGGAGGCAGCGGAGGGCATTGGCTGCGTTTCGGACTCTGGCGGACGTCCAGCGGCGACTCGTAATCGCAACAATGTGCAATGTAAGCTGCCCGGGTGTGATATGGGATGACTGCAGCCGATAATCCTCCTGTCCAACATCAGACCGAAAAGGTGACCCAAAAAAATAGTAGACGAACACGCAATGAATGAATTCAAAAGCAAACACCAACCAGACAAGTCACGATACCAAGAAGAATGGGGCGATAAAATTAAATTAAAACGCGACGCGGGAGCGGGGGAGAAAAGGAGGGGCGGGCGGGTCTTGGTCCCTGCCCCGAGCTCCATTCTCAGCCCGGTCAAGCTGATGCTGCCCCTGCGGTACGACGTCACGACGTCACAAAAAAGCATGACGCCATGACTGGGGCAAGCAATTTAGAAACGTAACCTTTTTCTCTCCTGTGTGCATTTCACGACGCGGCAAAAGTCCTTTTCGCCAACGCGTCGTCAAGCTGCCGACAAGCGCAGCGAAGACCGTAACGTGCAGCAGTCTCTGGCGCCACTTTTATGCGGCGGATGCGCGATGCGCTGTCTGTAAGACATGTCTAGCTGAAAAGGAGGATGAGGCGCTGTGAGGGAGGAGGGGCAGCCGCGCGAGCTGACCGCTCCCGCCCCGTCAAGACTTCCCCGCCGGCAAGCCATTCGCCAATGCACCGATGCGATTCGCCCGAGTCGGTGGGAGAAAAACGACGACGTACCAGTCGGTCAGGGCAGACACCGGTGCCAGACCAGATAGACACGCCGAGCACCTCCGGTGTCGTTGTTAGCTTCCGTTTGTCAAGCCCATCTGTCAAAACCAATCCGTCTCGCATATTAGCTGTGGGCTAACCGACATGCGTTGGGCTCACCGTCGCCAACGAACAAGAATAAGCATTGGATATTCGAGAGTAGGCGCACCGTGGGGAGGTCCGGTTTGTCGGATCCCATCCCACCCCAACCCCACAGGCGGCAAGGCAAACCGGCCACCGGCCACCAGCAGATGCAAAAGGAGGGCGGGGTTGCAAGACAGGCTCGGAAGGAGGCACCAGTAGCACGCCGACGATGGCATGTCTCACTACGCCCAGCGCCGTCGGACGCAAGAGCCTGCCCTAATATCGCACCGACCGGCGCTGGTGCTCTTTTTTTTTTTCAACGCCCGCGTTTGGAAGGGCGGGCCGTCATTGTTCTCTGTCTCAGACTCGTCGCCTTTCCTCGGACGGGTTAGCATGGACGGCTGGGGCGCTGCGTGTCGACATTAGCTGTGCGGTAGCGCGGATTGGCAGTGGGAAAAAACGAGATGACATCCAAAGACGATGGAGATTCGAAATAACTCTAAACATGGCGCGAAGAGGATCCCTTCATCAGTCTAGGGCCCCTGGAATTTCGGATGCGGGAAACACGAAGTCGTTAAGATGGACCCCTATCTTGGCGATCAAAGCCGCCAACGCTCTCCAAAACGCCGTGTCTCACTCCTAAACAAAACACCAGCCCCTTTTTAAAAATAACCTCCCCCTCTCCAAGCCGCCATCACTGCATCAGCCACAGATCACGACTTTCCCCGTAAACATGCTCATCACCTTATCACCCGACCTTTTACCACCTATCTAGAACTACCCAGAACATCACCAACCTCTACTATGCCCCTATTCGCCTCGTATCACAGACAATCACAAATAAAAATATTCTACACAAACTACCCTCTGCATCTTGATCCTGCCATTACATCTCCAAGATACCTCGATCGAAAACAGTCAACATGAAATAGAACACAGTTCACCAAATCAACCAAAAACATCACTGACAAACCTTTCCTCCCTACACCCCCTCAACCACTCCTCGGCCTCCTCCCTCGTAGCCCCCGGATGCGCCTCCTCCCAAATCCTCGTGGCAACCTCGGACACACTCCGTCCCACCCGGCTTGCGCTCCCACAAACCAGAATCTTTGCCCCGTCTCTAAACAGCGCCTTCAACTCCTCTCGATCCTCCCAGACCAATTGATCCACATGAGCCCCTTTCCTTTTCTCCCCTTCAGTAGGTGCCTCCTCACCATGCCCAGGCCTAGAAAACGCCATCTTCACCTTCACAATCCCCCGTCCCTCCCACCCCTCCAAGTCCTCTTTATACAACCAATCCTCCCTCCCCCTGACACCATAATACAGCCTCGCGTCCCCCAACACCTCCACACCCCGTGCATCCGCAACAGCCACCCGATCCAGCATAAACGCCCTCATGGGCGCTATACCCGTCCCGGTAGCAATCATGATCACGGGCGTCTTGTTATCAACCGGCAATCGAAACGGGATGTTTGTTGTCCTCACAAAACATCGTAGTCTCGAACCGGGCTGTAACGAGGCAAGGTATGTTGATGCTACGCCGTGAAACGGGACCGTGCTGTCATGCAGGGAGGGGGAGGCGTGGACGTCGTAGGTTAAGCTGCAGGTTGTGGGAGAGACCAATGGGGATGAGGAGATAGAATATTGACGGTAGGTTAGCGGGGGGAGGAGGTCGATGAAGATGGAAAAGGGGAGGTGGATTGAGGGGTGGGAGGTTAGGATATCGAGGAGGGAGGTGCGGGATTGGAGGAGGGTGGTGTGGTTCAGGGTTGCGAGGGTGGAATCAGTTGGGGCGTAGGATGCCAGGAGGGTGAGTTGGCGGGCGGTGATGGGTTGGGAGAGTTCGACGCGGGTGGAGAGGAGGTTGAAGAGGGTGAGCGGGGTGGGGGACAAGAGGTGGGCTTTGGTTGTGTTGGTGATGGTGATGAGGTCGTCGGGGTGGAGGCTGAAGTGGCGGAGGACGCGGGTGACGGAGGGGAGGGGGTTGAAGGGTTGAATTGCGAGATAGTCGCCTGCGGATTGTTAGTGCGTGAAGGAGATGACGTTGTTGCGGTGAACCTACCGCTCCGGTATTCGACGTCAGGCGGCAGCTGGATGTCGATCTGTCGCTTTTCCGGGCCGATGCCTCTCGCTGCAATGATGCTATTCGCCAGCACGGTGCCCTCTGAGACTTCCTCGCCTGCGAGCTTGGACGGGGTCTCAGGTGTCGTAATCTGGACCGCCACCTCGGCGTTCCTGACTTGAGAGGTTATGCCCGCGGTCTCGCGCAGCTTAGGGAACAGAGTGACTTTCCAGTCCTCGAATGGCCCGGCAATGTCCTGGCTGACGTCGACAAAACCCGCAGCGACTAGACGTGTGGCACCGAGCTTGGCCATTAACTCGTCCACTAGCTTCGGGATGCGGTGGTACGTCGCCGCCCAGTCCTTGTTGCCGGCGCCGAAGACGGCATATGTGACGCCCTGGAGGATCTTGCTGTTGGTTGCGTCCTTGGCCCGTGTCTCCAGCCAGGCCACAAAGTTGCGTGCGTTATCCGGCGGGAGGCCCTCGTAGGACGACGTGATGAGGATAACGGGCCGGTCTGTGGGGAGATGCTCAACAGCACTGTCGAGACTCTGGACCTTGTCGGGGACACCGAGGCCGTGATTGGCTGCTGATGTCTCGAGATCCTCAGCAAACGACTTGCAGGTGCCCGTGTTTCCGCCGTAGTAGATGGCCATGGGCTTGAGGTTTGCCGACTGTGTCTTGGCTGTTGTCTTCTTCTCGGCAGCCTTGAGGCCCGGGGCTGGGGCTGGGGCTCCAGTGAAGCTGAAGAGGTGGTCCTTGCCAGGGCGACGACGAACCTTGAGATCAAAGTTGTCGGGCTTGATTGTTAGGGTGGATTTGATCTCTGTGTCATAGTTAGTCGCCCGTATTCCATCAGTCATGTCGACAAAACTCACTCAGTTTGTAGTCGGGATCCGCCATCTCCACCACAAATCGCTGGAGAACCATGGCCATGGTGATGATGATCTCCTGCTCGGCCAGATACCGGCCAATGCAGGACCTCACACCGTTTCCAAAAGGCTTCCAAGCGTTGGCCGGCAGCTTCTCCCATCCGCCGTTGAGGAAACGCTCCGGCTTGAACTCGTTGCAGTCGTCCCCCCAGACGGCGGGATCGTGATGCAACCCCTTGAAATTGCTAACGATGGCCATGTCGGGCGTGACACGATACTTGCCAGCGAGCAGGGTGGTCTTGCGGGCACGTCGGGTGATGGCCGGGATAGGGCCCAAGAAGCGGAGCGTTTCCCGAAGAGAAGCCTCGATATACTTAAGCTTGGGGAGGTCCTCCAGCTCCAGCGGTCTGTCGCCAAGGACCTCGTCCACCTCGGCATAGCACTTTTGCAGCGTCTCGGGGTGCTGGAGGAGGTTGTAAAACAGAAACATCATGCTACCAGCCGAGGTATCGTGACCAGCGACCTGATCCCTTAGCATTCCCTAAAAAAAAAAAAAATGGAGAAAAAAAAAACATACCAAAAACGTCGCCATCTGATACCGAATGTTCTCATCCGTAAACCCCTTGCCTGTAACCGGATCCTTGGCCGTCAACATGACATTCAGAATGTCATCCACATCCGGCCGTGGATTCGCCTTGCGCTCGGCAACAATATCATCGCAGACCTTCCACATGGCATGTATATTATCCATCATGTGCTTCTTGCTGCGCGGATGCAGCTTATTCTCGAAAGCCGGCCGATTCGTCCGCAGGCCTGTCTCGATGAGAACCTCGCCCAGCTGCTGAGCAAAGGGGATGAGCTCCTCGCCGTAAAAGGCATTGAAGCGATAATTGAACGCGCAGAGCCCGATGACATCAAAGGCCAGTCTATATATCATCAGTCCGTATGCCCCATACAAGGATGATGTAAAGTACCTACCTTGTGAAAGTATCCATGGTCGAGATCCTCTCCCCTCCAAGCCGATCCCATCGTAGCACCATTTGCGAAAGGATATCCACCATCTGCGGAAACATTTTGCGCACATGCATCGGGCCGAACACGGGCATCAACGTGCGATGGGCGATGCCCCATTCCTATCACATCCCTCGTCAGCCCAGGCTCTCACTACCAACACCAACTCTCGGCACCAACACATCAACTTGGACAATGACACTTGGGAAAAGAACGTACCTCCTCCTCCGAGTATGAAGTAAACAACCCATTCTTCACAAACACCCTGATCTCCTCCTGCACGCCCGTCACAAACTTTTCATAATACCGATCATCAGACACCTCATTGATGAGCTCGTGGTTTGACAAGACAACAATATTGCGCTTGCCGAGGTGCAGGGAAAAGATGGGACCATAAATATCGGCCAGGCGCCAGAACGAGCTGGCGATGAAATTGGGATCGATCTCGGAGAAGTTTCCGAGGAGTAATTTTTCCGGGGGATGGGGGATTGGAAGACCGGGGGGTACTTCTTCGTCGGAGGCGGTTGAGTTCGGGTCGGGGGCGGGTGTGGGTTTGGAGGTGGGCTTGTGAAAGGGGCAGGACATGGTGGTGGTGAAGATTGACTATTATGGGGAGCGTATTTGGTTGATGTTGAAGGTTGATGTTGAAGGCTTGGGTGGTCTGGAAGGGATTCTCATGACAGTTTATCCATCTTATATACCAGTCTTTTCAGGAGCGGTGGCTTCCGGCTCATGACGACACATTGGCGTCCATCCATCATCCATGATCGTGGGGTGATAGGAGCCGTCGGCCACTCAGGCGTCACACAACATCCCCTCGCTCAGCGCAGCGCATGACATAAAGCATAATGCCCGTGGGCAGCGAACAGCCTGTCGCGATCATTCCGGCATGTGCGTGCCGTAGTGTTGCCGTCGCCCATGGCCGATGCCTCGGCCTCCGGAATCAGCGGTCGCATACTGAAAGGAGGTGCTGAGTAACAGGGTCGCACGTCGCGTTTCAGGCAGTATAAACTGCATCGAGATACCCGTCATGCTGCATCGAAACACCCGTCACGCTGCATGGCCCCGCTGGAACTTCCCGTCTCAAGGCGAATCCGATTGCTTGATTACTTGCTGTCGGGTCTTTAGGCTAGAAGCAGGCCCCGTAAAACTTTCCGACAGGCCAGGGTTCTTAGACGGCGAGCGCAGTGCTGTAGTGTAACGACGGGATGCGATCAGAAGACAATTGATCCTAGAAAGACTGCGAATTAATGATTTCTGATCGTTCGAGTTGAGGGTGAATGAAATCTTCGAAAAGATGAGCGTGCCCTGCACAGTTGGGTTCCCACTTTGACTCTTCTTCGAATCAGAACTGCGTTGCATCCCAATGATGCTTGTCAACGCAATGTTGTTTTTGGACAGCACACAGCGCTTCAGTCCCAAACCAACCGACAATCAAGGAAAGGTGCGAACGACATAAACAAAAAGATATTATTTAATCTTCCACACTTAAGATTTAAGAGCAGAGCTCTTCAGTGCATCGCCATCGTAAGCCGGGCCTGATGAATTCAAGATGAGAACCAGGAAACAAACCGTTGCGAACCCATCCGTGAGGCAACATCGTGCAGTGGAAAACCCCAAAAGGAATTGTTTGATTGGCGTAGTCCACTCGGCTGACCACCCTGAGGGAATGTGTCACTCCCTCGCTATGATTGGCTCCTGGGCCACTGAGAAGATTGGGGAGCCAAGAACTCGAGATATGTTTTCTCAACGACGCATCTCTTTGCGAAAACCCCTAAATATTGAGAGCGTCCCAAAATAAGTGCTTCAAGTGTGCAAATTCTTTGTCCAAAAGTCCTTGATCTTGCATTTGAGCGTCTGACCGCAGTCACCACCAACCAACCAACTCAGGGGCAAGTAAACAAACCGCCATGTCATCGGACACCAACCACCAGACAACCCCAGATGAAAAATCCGGCAAAGATGTCGCACTGGAGTCCAAAGAGATACCAACAGACCTCGAAAAACACAGCCCACAACAACCCACCTGCTCCAAATTCAAGCAACCCTCCAACGACAACCACACCAACCTCTCCGTCTTCAAATCCCTCAGCTTCCTCGACCGCTTCCTCGCAATATGGATCTTCCTTGCCATGCTAATTGGTATCCTGCTCGGCAATTTCGTCGAAGAAGTTGGCCCAGCCCTTCAAAAAGGCAAATTCGTTGGGGTATCCGTCCCAATCGGTAAAGCCACCTCCTCTTCCATCCAAAACCACACACTGACTCTTCCAGCAATCGGCCTCTTGGTCATGATGTACCCAATCCTCTGCAAAGTCCAGTATGAAACCCTCCCTGCCATCCTCCGCACCCGCCAAATCTACATCCAGCTCCTCTTCTCCCTCGTCGCAAACTGGATCATCGCCCCGCTCTTCATGTTAGCCCTCGCCTGGGCCTTTCTCCCCGACAAGGAAGCCCTACGCCAAGGGCTCATCCTGGTCGGAATAGCCCGCTGCATTGCCATGGTTCTCATCTGGAATAACCTCGCCCGCGGTGACGCCAATTACTGCGCCATTCTGGTCGCTGTCAACTCGTTGCTGCAAATCATTCTGTTCGCGCCTTTCAGCATCTTCTTTCTGCAGACCATGGCGCCCGGCGCCGCTGCCGTGGAGGGTATCTCGTACGAAGTTGTCGCAACGTCGGTGGCCGTGTTTCTGGGGATTCCGCTCGGCGCAGCGGTCTTGACGCGGGTTTCGCTGTTATACGTGTCAGAGTCTTTTTTCCACGAGAGGTTCTTGCCCGTGATCAGTCCATTCTCGCTAATTGGGCTTTTGTTTACGATCATCGTTCTCTTTGCGTCACAGGGCGCGAGGGTCGTCGAGCAGATTGTCAGTGTGGTGAGGGTCGCCGCGCCGTTGGTCGTGTATTTTTCCGTTGTGTTTGCCGTGACCATGGTGGTCGCGATGAGGATGGGGTTTCGCTACAGTTACGCTGTTACCCAGAGCTTTACGGCTGCGAGTAACAACTTTGAGCTGGCCATCGCGGTTGCAGTTGCGGCGTTTGGGGTCGATTCGGATCAGGCTTTGGCGGCGACGGTGGGCCCGTTGGTTGAGGTCCCCGTGTTGCTTGGTCTTGTTTATGCCGTCGGTTGGTTTGCGAGGCGGAGAGGATGGGAGTAACTGGGGTGTATCGGTGTCTGGGTGCTGGAAGTATCCCGCATATGCCTGTTCAAAAGAATTTTGCTCGGGGTCACTTGAAGCTCCATCAGCTGGATTCAGTTTCCTTGGTGTCTACTTCCTAAGTGAGGGAAGGTGCGTCCTTCTCTAAGTGTCGGGAAGGGATTTTCGTCAACATGCATGTTGTATCAACGGAGGAAGGATCATTCTTGGAATTACACCCCACAACATCGACAGAGCCCAGATTTTGGTTCATTGTTTTCGGGAACTCCCGCTTGTCCACTGTTTTCCAAACACGTTCCGCCAGCTTTCCCATCGCTTTTGTCGGGATGTCCAACGATACGAAACACGACAGTAAGTTCACCCCATAAGTAGCGGAAAGTCACCCTAACAACCTAGAACCACAACCTGTAATTCGGTGTCCTGCGTGTGGTGTAGATATGATAATTTGCCATTGCCACAGGTTCCGTTGCGACCGGTGCAAATTCAAGAGGGTTCCTTATAGGGTTGTACCGATCCATCAATGTGATGATTGCCTCGCCAGCACTGTCCCCACACAGACAGGGCAGTTTAGAAGCAGTGGAGGACACAACGCCAGACAAAATTGGGGCTCCCCACCCTCCAACTCAGGGACTTCAGCCTTTCCATACCCACGCACACGCACACGCACACCCATCACCCCACAGCAAAACAGCCCAAGGCCTTCAAGTATATATCTCCCAACCACGACTCCCACACAGCCGCCGCAGCAACGAAGAGGCAGCTACGAACAGAATGCCACAAGGGGCCCAGGCTCCTCCCCCGACCGAAGTGGGCTTGATTACGGAGGCGGTTTAGTAGCAGGCGCGCTACCCACCATACAGCAACCAGCATCTCAACCCTCACACACCGGGGGACAACAACCACCGTAGCCGTGGGCCGAGAAGAATCACCGGATATAAGTGGGCTTGATTACGCAGGCCTTTTATTCCCTTTGCAACTGAGAGGCTGGGGAGCATTGCGGACAACTCAACCCTCAGACACTGGAACACAGCAAACTCCCGCTGCCACGCGCTCGAGCGTCTTGGCTCCTCCTCCCGTGATCGATCTCGTCCGCTTCTATGAAAACATACCAAAATCACCGTACCCTGGTTGTGAAGAGGTGTCCCCTATACAACAACAGACACCTCAACTCTCATACACTAACATACAACAGCAAGCCGCCCCCGCCGTGGCGCTCTCAGCGCTCTTGGCCCCTCCTCCTTACATGGTGAACGACCTAGTTCGCTTCTATGAAAACATGGCAAGATCAACGAGCCACGCGTCGGCTTACTTTGAACCTAAAGAGGGATCTGAGGAGGGGGAGATGTCGGAGAAGAGAAGCGAGGGCAAAGATGGCTGCGACAGCTGATGGGATGGGTTGTTGCTGACTTTTGACTTTGAAGCGGAGTTTGGAGGGGAATAAAATAGCAAGTTCTCAGTATCCCGGCATCTGTATATCCTTCAATTGGTTCCGTTGCGGGTAGGGACAGGAAAGTGTGTTGTGGCGGAGTGACAAGAAGCGGACCAATAGACAGATGAACAGGCATGAGGTTAGGCATATGGTAGTATTGGCACGTTGTAGCGAACTTTGGATTTTTGTTATGGATGCTTTGCGCATTTGCTGCGGATACGAGGCTGCGGTGAATGTAGATGTGGTCAAGTCCTTGAAACGTCCCGGCCAAGTCGTTGGCAAGATGGACGGGACATACAACAAAGCCGAAAAGATACCCGCCCACACAAAGTAAGGCAGATCCATGATCTGAGTACGTCATTCAAATATGACTTGGTTGCTACAAACCGGCTTTGACATGTCTCAGGATGTCGGATTCACTCAGCTCAGCATAGTCAGCAGAAGGCTTGATACGGGCAGAATACAAGGACGTATGGATCTGCAATCCTGTGGAATTTAAGCATTAGAGGGAAGTAAAAAGTCCATTTGGTCACTACCTAGGTAGGTGAGAATAAAGCACTCGTAACTCCAAAATCCGAGCCGAACCAAAACCCATTATTTCGTAACACCGTCAGAATTTTGATAAAGTTCCCATAATCCAGACACTCCCTTGACTCTTGGCCCGCTTCACTTTGTTTACTGTTGAGTCACAAGTACCAGAGCTCCGTGGGAGATCTACAGACGGAACCCTTTAGTTGCCACCAAGGCCGGGGATAAGACCGCCGAGGCCACCAGTGGGGCCACCGAGAGAGAGACCGGGGATGAGGCTGCCAAGGTTAAGGCCGGGGATCAGGCCAGTAACGGGGCTGAGGATACCACCGGTGAGGCCGGCAAGGGGGTTACCAGAGCCGCCGAGGAGACCACCAACAGTGCCAGTGACACCACCAACAGTGCCGCCAGCAGCACCACCGCCAGCTGAAGGCCGGGTTAGTATGTTGTATTCGTGAAAGATGTGCAAGTGACTTACGGACGACGCTGAGGAGAGACTGGAGGAGAGACGAGACCGAGGACAGCAGGCTGGAGAGAAGACCCAGAGGGTTGCCAGCGCTACCACCAAGGCCGGGAAGAGGGATGGGGAGACCGCCACCAAGACCAGGGAGGGGGATTGGCAGACCGCCACCGAGGCCGGGAAGAGGAATGGGGAGGGCCGGGAGACCAGGGATGATACGCAGAACGGGGTTCTGCATGGTGTCACGGAGCTGGGTCATGGGGCCGGTCAGAGCCACAATCATGGCTTGCTGGTCCTTGCCCTTATTGTCCTGGATGATTTGCTCTGGATCATGTTAGATGTCGGGTAGCTTGCAGGGACAAGAGTATTCTCTTACAGATCTGCTAGACCTGCTTTTAGACCTGCTGGACCATGTTCTGGGCCTGCTGCTGCTGCTGCTGGGCCTGGGGCTCGGCGCGCTTGCCCATCATCTGGGCGTCGGTCTCAGCCATGACCTGCGAGTTGGACTCGGCCATAATTGCGGCATTGTGCTCTGCCATCATCTCAGCATGCTGTGCCATCATTTGTACGTGCTCTCTCATTATCTCTGCATGAGGCTCGCTCATCATCTCGGAATCCTCGTCATAGCCCTCTTCTTCTGCGTCCTGGTCATATCCTTGCTCCTCGGCATCTTCCTCGGCGTCGGTTTCCATAGATTGTGGCTCATTCATAAGCTCGGAGCCGGACGTAAGACCAAAGACGCGAGGCTCGGGGATGACAGAGATGGCAGACTCGGACGGAGTAGGAGGAGAGGGATCCGTGAGCGAAGGGATGGAGATAGGGGCATTCTCACGCTCAACAGCGGGGGCCGCCAGGGCACCGCCGAGGATAACGGAAAGCTGAAGAAGACTGAGGGTGAGGTTCTTCATTTTGGCGGTTTGGAGGAGTGTGTCTTGGTCTTGGTGGGGATGTATCGGGTAGAATGTTTGTTGAGAGCGTGATGTTGAATTTTCATCCCTCACAATGCGTGGACTTGAGATTCCTCTTATAGACGGACCTGACACAATCAAGAACCGCCAAAACAATAGCGGCGGTGGCTGGAAGGTTGCCTCACCACATGGTGGAATGGCTTCGAAACTCGGTGACCAAGTTTCCCACGCGGTCAAGATTGAGATGGGCTGCTCCTGAATGTCCCGTCAATGAGGCAAATTGGTGTTGAGAATGTAGCGAAGGGACTTTTTCGTGACTTGGTTGGTGGGACAAAACACGGGAACAACCGCGGGGAGTTTCGCGCAGGGATGCATATCTGGAATTCCAGACAGTCTGATCCAAAATTCTCCCCTCTAATCCAGCTGAAATCTGCGATGTCGTGATCGAGAAGAATGGACAAATCGGCCCGACACTATCGGGGGATAGCTCGGCGAGACTGGTTCAGCCAGCACCCACACGGAGTCTGGCTCAGGGTGAAGCTGGAAGACTTGGATCCCACATGTCGTCATTCCTCTTCAAGACCACTCGGGGAGAGCGGTCAATTTATTGCAACTGTCAGGGAGAAACGTACAGGCGAGGGGCCAAGCCAATCCCACAAGCCAAGCAGAGGGCAGGCACAACTTCCATTTGCGCCTTCCTCCACCCGGTGCACTAGCCCAACCATTATGCCGCCCAAACCGAGTAGCACTAGCATCCCTCCCTAGCTTCATCCGTCCACATGAGCTCGGAAACTTGGTATCAATACTTCTCGCGTTCCATCAACGACTGGTGGGGATACACCCAATATCCCAACCAGGAGTCAACCCCCTCCCCTCCTGACAACCCCGACCATATCAACCACAATAAAACCCCCTCAAAAGAATCGCCAGTCCCCACCCTCCAAACCGAGAACACAGCCTACCTCACCCCGATCGAGCTCACACCCCCTCCTCGAGCCGTAACCCCAGAGCCAGCACCGCACCGCGACCCCTCCCCTCCCATGCCTTCCCCGCCAGTCAAAGGCGTCTAGCAACCGCAATGGCAACAGCAAAGTCTTTCTCCCAACAACAATTCGCCGCCAGTGGCGTCCTCAGGTAGCCATGTCCTAGCCACAGTCCCTGAGGGTTCACCAATCGGGTCCAGCCCGGATTTCCCCTCATCGCAGAGCATTTCCCCTGGCACAATCGACCCACGACGACCTGTTCCAATCGTCCCAATCAGTCCGCCGGCGTCATCTAGGCCTGGCCCATCGTCCGGGCCTACCACAAGGCGTCCAGTCTCTTTGAACGTAGTCCACTTCGATCTTCCAGCGGATGCGGATCGAGACGTGGAAAAGGTGGCGTTGAAGCCACGAAAGACGAAGAAGGTCCCGCTGGAGACGGATTGGGAGTGTATCGGGTGTGTGATTGGGGTTTGGGTTGGATGCTTTCTCCTGTTCATGACGTTTTGGCTGTAAGTGGACTGACTATCTCTGATGATTGAGTTGTGCTGACGAAGGGTTAGATCCGGAGCGTGTATGGGGTGGTGGTCGAGCAATGCTGTGTGGACTACACAGTACAACTGCTTACGTGGTGAACGGCCGCCAGTTGCGCCGTGGCCAGACGTCAACACAATAAGGGAAGGTGGTTGAGATGTAGGAGGGGGACAGCGCGATGGCTGGAGGAGTCTACGCTCGGTGGTCTAAGAAGACAACGCTATGGAAACCTATAATTTGGGGGTATACCACGGGGGAGCAGCTTTTAAATCCGCATCACTCCTTGACCATAGCAACACAACTGAAACGAAGATCCTGGTTTCCAGCCTCTTGCTCCAGCTTGATGACGCGCCCTAGACCTAGTTCGATAGCCCTCGGGCTCAAAACGTCCTCATCGGGACCCAGCTCGCCGCGGTCAATTGGCCCCTTTCTGCAACCCTCCAGCTCCCAAAGACGGCCCTCGGCCTTGACAAAAGCAACAAAGTGCTGTCCTTTGGCGCTAGGACCCGACATCTCAGGGGTAGCTGTATCGCCCATGTTCGCAACAGACTGGTGAGCCTCCTCGAACGGCACCGAATCGTGCAGCATCTGCGCTCTCTCGGCCTGTGCCAACGAGATGGCATCATCGCGGATCTTCTCGACGACACTGCCGGGCGAGATATACTTTTTGCCCTCTCCATTCACCGCAGCGTGCAAAAGAGCGATGGAACCACAGGCGTCGCGGATGGTTTGCTCGAACCAAATGATGGGTGAGTTGCTTCCTGGGCGGTGGTAGTCCTCGCCCATTCCGGCAGCGTCTTCCTTCTCACGGTCTGCTTTCCATGTTGGCGTGAGCGGGAGGATGGTTATGAGTGCCAAGGCGGTGCCGGGGTGGTGTTTGAGTTCTGCCTCATCGAGGGTGTAGATGTCGTGAAAGGTGAGGTCGGGTGAGAGGCCTAGCTTTCGGGCTAGGGCTTCCATTACTTCGGGGTTGTTTTCTATGATTTTGTTCAGTTAAGAGGGGCTTGGTTTATGTGTGGGTGGGTGTACCAAGGACGGTGACTTGTTTCGTGCCCATCTTGGGTGTTGTGCGAGGATGCTGTTTTGATGGGAGAAGAGAGGTGGTTAAGGTTGGATGGATGAATTGGTTAATGAGAAACAAGAGAGTTTGCGACAAGTTACTTTGCCTTTTCTATCTTCCGAGAAGCAGCTTGCTGAGCACCTCAACCCCAGGAATATATTGTACGTAAATCTACGCGTATGTATGTCTGCCTGTCTGGTTTGCAGATGACATTGGTTGCACGCATAACGCTAAATCCATAGGCTGGACCGACATTAAACTCACATGGCCGGGTCTCTCGCCGAGCCCAGCCGGCAATCGACGGGCCAAGCGCTGCAAATTCCGTGGCAGCTGGCGTTCCCCACCCCCGCAATCTCACCCGCCAAGCTCCGTGCCAAGAGTTCACACTCGAAGAGCGAGCAGCCAAGCTCCATCATCAGCATGTCATGACCGAAGAGCAGCCGAATGTGGTTTCTCGAGATTTAATACAGAAAGCCTCCCCGAAAACAAATCCCAGATCTCGACAGATAATGTATCGACACAGGATCGCGAGGAGTTCCTTTCCCCCTCGAACTCGCGGACAAAGAGATTGCAAGTCTCTTCGATCCTCGGAGGACCCCTCAGATCCCGATGAATCGGAAGATTGTTCCCTCTTCAAAGATCTGCACACATCCCCCAGAGCGGTGGCATAGTCAGACCACCCAGACAACAACCCATTAGCCACATTGGATCTTAAGTTGCGGGGTCGATCATGGGACCACGCCTTCTCACTTCTCTGGTGGTGACTACAGAAGCGCTTTGCTGCCCCCCCTCCAGTCACGCAAAGCAAGAGAACCTACCAGCATTACCTTAACATGGATAACCGTGCCATTCTCCAAATGCGGGACGTCGCGTCCCACACCATGAATCCCCGACCCCATTGGTGAAGTCATAGTGATCAACGAATAAGACTGGGCTGTCCGCGCATCCCTCCAAGCACAATCAAAGACGCTCCGACATACTTACGAGAACCACCTGCCAACCGCCCGGCCAAATGACCTTGACCTTTCCCATCACTCAATCTTAAGAGCCCCGCTCCCCATCCATCTCCATTTGCCAATTCATCCATCTCACCATCACCAAAGCTTGGCAACCCCATTCCAGTAACTGATCACCTTTGGTCCAATACACTTCAATCCAAAGCACATTCAATCACCAACCATGTCCGACCAACCCATCCGCACCGACCGTGCCGACTCAACCTCGTCCACCACCTCCGCCTCATCCGTCTCCTCCGCCGGCTCAGGTCCCTCCGCCAGACGCGTAACACACACCCTTACTCCCCTTTCCGGGCCCCAACTAACATAACCAGGCCTCCCACGGTCTCTTCGAAGGCCTAACCGCTCAGAAGCGCAAGGACGACCCCGCCTCCGTAGCCCGCCGTCAGTCCCTAAGCGAGCAACGTCCCAAGTCAGGCTTCATCGGCCAGATGTGGAACAAGTAATCCCTTCCCGTTACCTCTCACACCAAGGACAGCAAGCTAATGGCGGAACTGCTAGTTGGGTCCACGGAACTACCAACTCGTCCAAGTAACCCATCCATCAATGATTGCACGGCAAACCAAAAGTGCTACACCCACAAAAGAGCTACCCAGATTGTCAGCAAGCAAAGCCAGACAGGCAGGCGAGCCATTGCGTGCTATTGCAATTCACGGACGGGATACAACGGAACAACAAGAACAAGAACAAGGCTGTAATAACTCGTAACTCCAACTTGGAGATTGAGTTCAATGTGTCACATTTGATGAAGCTATGAGGGTATACAAGTTTCCACAATGACGTGGCGTTTGGTTGAGATTGGGATTGGGTTTTTCCAATTACAGTTTCCTGTTGTCAGTAGATTGGCCACTCGAATAATCATATCCTTTTACCTTTTACCTACCAGACGCTTCGGTGATTTCCACGGATAATATTTCTGTCACAGATGGGTGACGCATCCTGGTATCGTCATGATGTCTTGGTGTCCGCTTCGACGACTGATGACGTCGAGGGAGCATTGAGGATCTGTACCCAAATATTTGCGCTGAATATATGTATCGATATCTCAGCGTCCGCTGCAACGATTGAAGACGTTGTGGGAGCATCGCGTTTCGCCCTGCAGTATAATATCAGCAGGATGACGAGATCAAGGGATCTTCAACCAGTTCATAGTTTTTCATGTCGTGTGTGGCGGGCAAGGTTGTGATGTACATGGAAACGTGTTGTCGGGCAGAGTGCAAGGCAAGGCGGGACGGGACGGGGCATTAACGTGTCAAGTGTGCAATGAAATGTGCTTCCGCTCCAAGGATGGGAAGGGCAATGTAGTAGTGGAAAGTGTCATTACGTGGGGTGCTATGAGAAGGAGAAAGACCGTTCATGACCACCGAGCGAAAACGCAAACCGTAGAGCTTTTCCATGTCTCCAACCGACCTGAACGCCGACCGATTGTTCCCTGAAATTCCGAAAGCATCACGAATGAAATGATCCGTTCAATCATGTAGGCGGAGCCCAACACAAACGACAGGCTTAGATGCGGTGCTTCTCGCTCTCTGTTTCAATGGTTAGCGCTGCTCCAGCAAAGTTGTGTGCGTGTTGCTTACCAAGACGTGAGTAGAGCATGTACAGTGCCATTCTGTTGCACTCCTCTGTGCCAGTGATCGTGACAAGGCGCTCATTGCTGTTATCCTGAGGCTCGTTGATCTTAATGACGCTGCCGCTGACCTGGCGAATCTCGTTGATCTTCTGACCGCCCTTGCCGATGATAGCGCCAACCATGTCGTTCGGAATGTAGATCTGCTGAGTAAGAGGAGCGCCCGGGACGGCGCCGCCAGCAGGCATAGGCTGACCATGGGGGCCAGCAGCATGGGCCTGAGGGCCAGGATGAGCAGCGTGCTGCGGCATGTGGGGACCAGCACCAGCGTAGCCACCAGTGGGCTGGGCACCGTACTGGGGAGCCATCGCAGGACCAGGCTGGGCCTGATGGTGGTGGCCATACTGCTGACCGTAGGGCTGGTTGGGCGGCATATGGCCGTGGGATCGAGGATCGGGTCTCCGGTTGTGGTAGTTGTCACGGTTGCCGTAGTTGCCGCCCGCATTCTGGGGGGCATAGGGAACAACCTGCAGACCGCCAGGTACAGCGCCGGCAGGACCACCGCTGCGAGTCGCGTATGCGGACGCAGCAGGGCCGCCGAATCGCTCATTCAGCTGCTCAAGCAAGGTACTACCGACGTAATAAGTAGCGATGTGGACGGCGTCGGCCACGCCCATAACGATGAGCGATCGCTCGCTCGACATGGGGAGGCACGAGTCTGAGGCGTTGAGACGGGCACCGGAAGCTTCCTGGATTTCCTTGATGCGGGCACCACCCTTTCCGATAATGGAGCCAATGAGGAGGTGCGGGATCAGAAGACGGAGCGGATATGTCTTGGAAACACCGCTCGAAGGCTCCTCAAGAGGCTCATTGTTGACTGTGCGGACAATGAGACCGAAGGCCTGGTCAAGTTAGCAGCAATACAAGCAAACGGAGTCTGGGTTTCTCGTACCTTGGCGACAGCATCAACGACGCCGCTGACCGTGAGAATACGCTCCACGGCGCCCTTCTGGTAGTCGCTGACGGTGCACTTGGCGTGCGACAACGCACGAATCTTGGAGACGTTCTCGCCGCCCTTGCCGATGATTGTAGCAGCCTCGGGGCTGGAGATGCAAGCGCGAACGTGAATCCACTGCGTCTCGTCGGTGGCATTCGGGGGCGCGGGGTTGGACTGCATCGAGGCAGGGCCGCTGATAATGGCGATCTTGTTCTCCGGTGCGTCCTGGACGACAGTATCGCCCTGGGAGTCCTTGACGTGACCGTTCTCGGTCTTCACGGGGTCCTTGCCGTTGGTCGTGTGGTTGCCGTTGGTCGCGGCAGTGCCGTTGGTTGCGGTCGCGGCAGGAGCATCGATCTTCTTGTCGTCATCGTCCTCCTTGATGGCGACCTTGATATCTTGGGCATCCCTGACAACTTTGTCCAAGGCAGGGCGCTTGGCATCCGGCTGGTCGTTGCGCGAAGGCGAGGAAGCGTCCTCCAGGGGCCGCTTGACGGCCTGGGTGGTTTGCGGTGACGCAGACATTTTGATTAGTTGGGGGTTGGGGATCTTGTCTCAACCCTGGCGCTTCCGCAAGTTTGTAGTGTCGATATTGGTCTCAATTGATTACCGACTTGCTATGTACACCTGGGGGCTTTCGGAAGGAAAACGTGCTGGTGTAGTGTAGTGTAGTCGGGTACGTGTTGAGACGGGTCGAGGAAGGAGCGGATTGGTGAATGTGCTCCAGCTGCAAGAACTGGTGTGAAGTGGATGCTGACGATCGCGGGATGGAGTCTCGCAATGACAGAGAAAAAGAGCAGAGGTAGTCGGACGTGGAAGTAGAGGTTGGTGTGAAGGTAGGAGTGCGGGGCGGGACGAGGTAGCTTCTGGGGTGAAGCACTTGAGGTAACTCAAACCTTTGCCTGTCAATCCGGCAACAACCAGGCTTTTCTTCCTAAACAGCCGTCTATTCTCTTGACGGCTGGGTTGGCGCGACACTGGCGATGTCAAGCACACTCGGACCGGTTCAAGACGAGACTGGGACGGCGTGCTCCGTATGTGGAGGTGGCGTTGGAAGTGGTCGATTGTCGAGTGGTGGCGACGCGCGACGAGAAGGCGGAATCGACGAATTTTGGAGAGGTGAGGATTCTCAAAAATCGAAGATGAAGAGTTTGTTTGGACGTAGCGGCCTGGATAGGAACCGCGACGCGCGCAAACGAAGGCGATTAAGGGGTCACTTCAAAGATGGTTGTCTCGAAGAGGTTTGGGATGTTGCGGAGAGCAACTTGCGGAGGATTGATGAAACCCACGCGGCAAAATCCACCAGCTGAAGCCTCGTTCGCGCCCACTAGGGCGATTCAGGCTGCGCACGGGGCACATACTGCGCCTGGCGGTGGGCCGAATGTGGCGCTCGGGCCATTCGGGCCATGGATTCTTGATTCAGGTGTGGTCCTGTTGGTCTGGGAAGGTTTGGTTGTTGCTGGCTCAAATTGTTGTTTGTCGCTTGTCGTTTGGTGTTGAGGTTTGGAGAAAGAAAATTTATTTTGGAATAAACCGTCTACTTAAAGCTATAGCTTTCTCTCAGGAAAAGACCCGCGGGGCCCCTGCACTGCGTGGCCGAAGCACCGCGATCCATCACTCTGTGAAGCCGCGGGTCTTGCTCGGGGCCTTGGACTCTGGCCGGCAGATGGGCTGTGGCGCCAGGGATTTGGGTCCAACGGGCTCGACGCATTCACTCAAATGGTCTTCACGGGTGCAGTCATTCACAATGGGCATAGATGCAATGATCTCGGGACTCCTAGTCACTCTCTGGAGACGTTTGAATCACTGTTTACTGATTTGGGCGTCCGGATGTGCCCTTAGTTATTTAGGAACATCTCTTGGGGTCTTCCCAACGTGCCTTTGCGTTAGGGCAGCGTGCCTCTGTCAAACTCGTACACCGAATTTGGCTGATGCTGCTTCAAACGATATTGACCGAGTGGCTTCTTTTCCAACAGGGACGCGTACGATATCTCAGCAGTAAAATCCAAATTTTAGAGTCCCTAAATCATTGTTGATTTATGCATTGGAATGCTGGCCGGTCCATTCGTTTGAATGGAATGCCTCCCCGAGTTTGCTGGTGTGCAATTTCTTGTTTGGAGACCTACTGGGGTCTTGGCGTTTTCATGGACGTCAACTCTACAGGGCGACAGCATCTTCATCTCAAAAAGTCACAACAGCACTGGACAATACCCTCTATGCGTGCCGACTGGAAAAGAAGACTCTAAACGATTCAAGCATTGTGCTCACTGTTGCCACTTTCCCTAGAGAGTCTGCGAAGGCACATCCCTTTTCCTCAATTCACTTCTCACGCCAGCCTGGACGCGAACCGCCAAAATGGAAGGTGTATCAAGTCTCCCAAGTGATCTTTACAAAGGCGATGTGGATCAAACAATCAGAGAACTGAACGACACGATCAAAGAAGTTGAGGACGCGCTTCGACAGGTATACTAGCCAGTCCCTTGACGCGCTTGGCAGTTACTGACATGGCATCCAACAGCTCAGAGGGACCACTCCACAAATCCCAGATTCTGCCCTGACGCAAAGCGATAGTATGGAGATCATGGCCACGGCATACAGAGGGCTCTCAGAATCAGGACCCTTCTTGCCATCACGGGGCTCCGTGCTCCCGGCCCTGCTCGCTTTGCGGACGGTAAACAAAACCACAGCAGAGACCAAGGCATACATGCAATCACAAGCAGGGACCCTCGAGCAGACAAAAAAGAAGATTGAAGCAGAGGAGATCAATCTACGCGAGCAACGCGCCTTGGAAGGTGCTTTGCAGAAGCGGATCAAGTCTCTACGCGAGGGACTGGAGCACCAGGAGAAGAAGACGGCGGAGGAGCTCGACGACGAGAAGATTGCCAAGCTTCGAGAGGAAAAGACACGGTTTGATAAGCAAACCTCAAGCCTCATGAAGGATCTTGACTGGTTCATTGAGAATCACCTCGGTCTGATGCTTGCAGCGGAGGAACTTGGTGGACCCGTCGTAGGAGAGATGACCGAGATCGAGCCGGATGATCTGACGGCCGGGTTTAGTGCCCAAGGCAAACTGAAAAAGGCAAAAGGGAATCCTGACGAGGATAGGCGCCAGCGACGCATCGACGAGATTTGGGGGGCTGAGCCTGAGCAGGCCGAGTCGAGGAACAAGAGGAAACGCGACCGGGACGAGTCTTCTGCGGCAGGGACAGAGCTGCGCGAGCTCATCGAGCAACTGCTCAACACGTCTATGGAGGCTGGGGGAGACAGCTCGGCGGCATATATCAGGATCGAGAGGGAGTCTGCGGCCGCGAGGTTCCTCGTCCGATCAAAGGTGGCCGAGTTCCACCCAAAGGACGCAAAGCGTTTGCGACTCATCGACTTTGGACGGGAGCTGGACGACTAGTTCTGGGTGATGAGATGGGGCCGTGGGCAATCAAACATGCAACGCAGATCCCCCTTCCCACGTGGAAGCAAACAAACCCGTTGCTCCGGACCAACCCTTCAAACATTGGCCCAGGGGTATATTCTTTGGGTTCGTCTCAAGGTGAAGTGATATTTTTCCGATAGCCATTGGATAGGTCGCATAGCGAACCTCGGTCCGAAGCAAATTCTATGTGTGGTCTGGTTCTTGTCATAGTTCCACCCTAAGCTCACCATTTCCCATCAAGAAGAGTCTCTGAAGGTCATCAAGAGCTCAAGGGCAACCAGTTCTTAGTTGCTGTGCCTGTGGCAAAGTAGTTGTGGATAAAGCCTCGGGCGCCCCTGAATCACAAAAGTTGAGTTCGAGTGCAGAAACTCAGCAAGAGGAGATTTTCGGAAAAGGACGTCTAGAATGAAGATTGCACAGCTCACTGAATCACCGAATAACCTCAAGCTGCAAACTGCCCATCAAAATACAGTAAGCCAATAAAGTAGTGGCAAACAATCACAAAATTCCAACCCTTGAGAAGTCAAGACATGCATTTCCAACGCCTCCCTGAAGCCAATTGACCAATCCCCACCAACCCCGCCAACCCCTTTAAAAACGCGTCGCGTCAACGCGTCTCCCGAACCTCTCCCCCAATATCTCACAACTGTCTCTTCCACTGCCAGCCTAACAACACAAACCAGACTCCAGCATCTCACCAACTCAACCACTTTCTCAAAATGACCGCCGACGCAACCCAATCCCCGCCCGCCAAGCGCGTCAAGACCTCCCCCGGCGCCATCCCTCTGCAAATCAAGAAACTCTCCCCCGCCGGGCGTCTCCCAACCCGCGGCTCCGCCTTTGCCGCAGGCTACGATATCTACGCGGCGCGCGAGACCGTCATCCCCGCGGGCGGACGCGCGTTGGTGGACACGGATATTAGCATGTCTATTCCTGCTGATTGCTGTATGTTTTCCGTCTCTCTATCTGCATCCCCGATCCAACCCAACCCAACAGTAGAATACATGGAATGCAAGGGCAAGGCAAGGCTAACGCACATAACAGACGGCCGAATCGCCCCTCGCTCCGGCCTCGCAGTAAAGCACGGCATCTCCACCGGTGCAGGCGTCATCGACGCGGACTACCGAGGCCAAGTCAAGGTGTTGCTGTTCAACCACGGCGACAAGGATTTCGAGGTGAAGGAGGGCGACCGGATCGCGCAGCTGATTCTGGAGCGGATTTACACGCCCGAGGTTGTGGAGGTTGAGGAGCTGGAGGAGAGTGTTAGAGGGGCGGGCGGGTTCGGGAGCACTGGGACGAACTGATTCCTCCTGTCTTTGGGGTTGAAAATGGGGGTTTGTTTATGGGCGCTTGGGAGAGATGGTAGCAAAAGACATGCGATTGGATTGAAATGGGATCGATAGGAAAAATGGAAGTGATATAAAGTCCGGAAGGACTCCCGGTCTAAATGCTCTCTATGTCCCCGTCCCCATCCCGACCTGCCCCGCCCGCCAGCCAACATGTCCAGAGTCTTAAAAACACCTGCTGCCGTTCTATGCCCATAAACCCAGGTACTAACACCCGCCCCTTGACGCCTGTAGCTTGAACTCCTTACATCTTGACCGCCCTGAACCCAACTTTAGGGCTTCTTAAGCTGTCCAGGTGTCTGACTAATTTCAGTTCGGCCGCTTTGCTCTTGATGAGCCTCGCCTTCTTCTTTTCTTCTTCATCGCTGCCTGTGACGCCGTTTACACCGTCGCTCTTGAGCTTGCCCTGCATGGCTTCACATGTCCTCGTCAACACCTCGTGCATGCTCGCTAGTACCCTTTCGACCGCCTTGGCTAGGGGTAGGTCTAGGGCGTCGACGTCGTCATCACTTCGCCAGGATGCCCTCCCCGCAAGACCAGGTGTGTTCCAAACGGCCTCGCGCATCCTCACAACCGTTAAGGCGGCAAACATGTCACCCGTCCCGCTGAAATAGCAGTCGATCGCCGGGAATACGATCTTGAAGGCTCTTGCTTTGCGATCCGACGCCATGGTCGACCCAACAACAGACAGAGACGAGGTTGGATGATCTGGATGGAAAAGGGAGACGGAGGTGATGACGATGTGGGGGACGCCGTAGCGGATGTGCATGGTTTGGATGGCCTGGTGAAGGGACGCCATATCGACTATTTTCGTCTCTGAGAGGAGCCTAGGGGTCGGCGTCAGCTATGATAGGGGGGAGACCGAAAGGGGTGGCATACTCGGCCTCGAACTGGTTGGGAAGGATCAAGTCCGCGTGGGGGACGAGACTCCTATAAACAGGAACGACGTCCTGAGCCACGTAGAGATTGCCATTGTCGCCCATCACAGGATCGAGTACCCAGAAGAAGCCACCAGGCGAGTTCTTGGCCTTTGCTTGAAGCTCTTCCGCGATGCGCCCGACTGCCTCCAGGGCTTCGGCGCCTGGAACGTAGCCCGAAAGCATCATATCAAAGTCGTCGAGATATGACTGCTTGAGACCCCGGTAGAGATCGGTGATTTCCTGTGCCGACACCCTCGTACCTGTCCATTGCCCGTACCCGGTGTGGTTACCTGGACACAACAGCAACGCATGAGACGGATGCGAACCATGGAGTGACAGAGGGGTTGTTACTGACTGAACTGGACTGTGTTCAACGCTGCCACGTCGCATCCTAGCGACTGCATGCTGAAGACGGCGATCTTGTTGCCGACATAGCTACTTGTCGCAAACAAATCGAGTTGAGTCAATGATCTCGACTTATGAAAGTGCTACGGCCTCAGACACGAGGGGAAAAGAGAGGACTCACCCCGAGACAACCTTTGACACTCAATTAGTATCAGGGCATATTATTTGGAAAGAGTAGGTATAGATTACATGACTGGCCACCGCCAGCACGCGGGTTTCTGGGACTGGTGGACCCTCGGTCATTGTCATGATGCTTCTTAGGTACAGATGTACTGTGTAACTGTTGCAATTCGGATGATTCAGTGGGCCGCGGTATAACGACAGAGCGAGACGGCAGGGCCGAAGGTTGTGCCGATCGTAGCCAGCACGGGACTTTGCAGAGGGAAAACAGCGGCCCGAGGCCAAAGACAATGCGGAGTTACAGAGATGGGAGTGGAAGGGAGAGTTTGGGTAAGGGATGCGAGGATCGGGACGGGGATTGGGTGCATCTAAATCTTGTCATACATCGAAGCAACGGGGCGAGCACCTCGATGACTACAGGGCGTGCCGTGTGACGGGTAAAAATCGGTTGTGATGCCGGACAAGCCGTTGCAGGTGTGCGGCGTGAGGAGTCACCGAGGACGGGATCTAGGAATATCGCCTGGTCCAGAAAGCGCTGGCAAAGAGCAGCGCCGATTCAGGAACTTTCTCATGCCATTGACCCCGCCACGCCGCTGCACCGGCCCTCCCCGCCCAACTGCAACTGTCAATTGACCCCGCCTCGCACCCCACGCCGCCAAAAAATCAGGAACGCAAGCTTCCACTTTCCATGCGCGCGAGCGCCTTCAAGCCCTGCGCCTGGGCTGCCTCGCACCCTGCCGCGACACTGTAACGGACCAAGAGATGAGAAAATGTGATTTCATTACCATCAGACATGATCATGCTGCCCCCGCGCTCCAGACCTAGTACTCTAGTGCACACCCCGCTTCCAGTTTTGCTTCCTTTACCGGTACCCAGGTATATCCATTTAGAGTCAAACAAGATGCGTGACTGTCATATCCATCATCGTCTTCGTTGCCCCGGGGCGCAATCACTCCTCATCGCCGATCTGCAGTCACCGTATTAGCATGGGTGCCCAACCTGTGCGGGGGCAAGTGTGCATACCTTGGGCGCGAGGTAGAAGCGCAGGTAGCTATTGCCTGTCAGGGTGTACTCGACGAGAAGAGGCACCTCGTTCGACAGGCAGATCTTGACGGTGCTCGACAGACCCGACGCCTTGCAGAAATTGACCAGGTACTTGAGCGAGAAAGTGAGTGAAACAGGCTCGCTGAGCTCGATCTCAATGTTCTCCGAAGGCTTCTCGACGTTGGTATGCTGGCGCAGGGTAACGGAGCCGTTGCCAATGTCTCCCTGGGCAGAGAACTTGACGCCATCCTTGGTAGCCTCGATGGTGACTGCGGAGAGCGGCGGTCAGTATGCTAGAGGCCGGCGCATGAGTTTTGTGCGTCAGATTAACGTACCCGACTCGGACATGGCCATCAAGTCCGTCGTAATTCGCTTGAACTCGGACGAGGGCATGCTGATAGTGGCAGCATAGTCGGTCTCGGGGATGCCCAAGTGCTCTTGGTCAATGTCCATGAGCTTCAGGTCATACTCGGAGATGCGGTCATTCTCGGAGCTCTCGAAAACGAGGTTCAGGACATCAGGCGCATCCTCAGCCTTAAGAGTCAGGATGTCCTCGTTCTGCGCCGCGCGCAAAACCTTGGTGAGGGAAGTAAGGTTGACACCGAGCGCAATGTTGCGGTCGCAGCGGTAGGGGGAGAAGCCCTCATGCTTGAGCATCATCGACACTAAGGCGACATGGCTGTTATCCATGGCCTGGAGGGCAATGCCACTGTCATTGCAATCGAAATTGCAATCCTGCACGAGATCCTTGATCGCATCGACGACCTGGGGAAAAGTACGTTTAGACAGGTCGCCGGTGGCAACTTCGTGGGGATAGGGTATTTACCTTCTTCAGGATGCTCGCCTGCTCCAGTCTGGCCTCCAACATTGCTATGGGTGTGAGCGTCGGGCGCGAGGAAAGATGGCGGGGCAGTCGCAGCGGCCGCTGATCAGTTACTTACTGACGGTTGTTTCTGAAGATTTGGTGGGAAGGGTGAGTTTGTGATAGAAGGAGGATCTCGAGAAGCTCGCGCGGAACAATTGCAGTGTTTTGCGACACGGAAGAGTTCTCGTGGGTTCCTGGCGAATTTCCAGGTGGATGGTTTGCGAGGGGAAGAGGCAGCCACCGACACGACGCGCTTTGCACTTTGCGAGACGCGACTGGGCTCAAATTGATTCCTGGTTTGGGCTAGCGAAACGCACGAGCCACTGCTAAACGCGCCCTGAGATTTATCGCCTCAGGCACCTGCGTCATCACCTCCCGCGTAGTCAACAGTTTTCAAGATTGAAATGAAACAGTGACTTGTTTGTTCAAAGCATCGTCGGACGCTGTTCCTGTTTGATATACAAGCTATGGTAGGGTACGAGCCTCTAATTACACTATAGTGAATGACCATTATCATGATGTGGTTGAGTTATGTTCACCTGGCTCTTTTTCCAGGGAAATAAAAACGCCGCCGTCGCCGTTGTCGTCCGTTTGCCGGCTCGACTCGACTGTCGCTCCCTAAGAAAATCTGTCAAACGAATGGGATCCGATGTAACAAGCCACCAAGCCAACAATCGCAACGCCAATCTCTATTCAAACCGCCCAAAATCTTTTCAATGCCCGTACTTCTCCCAGAAGACCAGCCGAGGCCATGAATGTCGTAATACCAAGAAGCCAAGGAGATATTATGTCAAAGATTGTACCGTCGTCATGTCATATCGAAATTCGCCCGAATGATGATCGGGTTGCCGGAAGTGTCGCCCTTTTTGGTCTCAAATTTATGACCATTTCGAGTTCTCGAAGCATGCCCTTGTTTGCTTCCACTGACTCCCTGGCCGCCTCCCTCTTCTCTCGATCCTCCTTCATTTTTGCTATCCTTTCCTCCCTGGTAAACAGGCTGCGAGGCCGAGGAGGCAGGGAGACTGCCTCGAATACTTCGGCCTCATCGCGATCTGCTGGCGGGCTGCCAAAGGTAGAGCCCGGTGGTGATTCGCCTGTTAGGGCCTTGAAAGCCTCGAGCGCACCGCCCTCGTCGACCGTGGTCAAACCACTTAGCGATGTCGCCGGAGAGAGGAGTGCGCTGCTGATAGATGACAATCGTTTCTCGTTGCGATCGATCCCCGATGCCAACGCTGCCTTTCCTTCCTCCCACGCCTGTTGCAGCATCTTCAAATCCTGTCCGATCGACTCATACTGAGCCATCAGGCTCGGCCCCAACTCGGAAACATCCTCTGCTTCGTTCAGCGATCTCTCCGACTCCTCTCGTAGTAGCGCAAGTTTAGCTTGCAATCCCCGAATGCCCGTAGAGAGCCCGTTAAGCTTTCTGAGTTGGGTGCGTCGTTTTTCTCGGCCCGGTGTCAGTGGGACTTTGGAATCCGGAATAGGGGGGAACGCTAATTGAGTCAGCAAATGCCAAGATGAATGGGACATCAAGGGCCACTTACTCTCCTCCTCGCTAAGAATGTGGCAGATCCTCTCGTAGCATGCCCCGGTGACCTCACTGAGCGTCCTTAGTCCCTCCACAGCCGTGGACCACCTTAGGAAATCACCGTTGTCTCCTGTGGCTTCGAGCGCCAGCAACCCGCAGAGGACAATCTTGCGGATTGTGTGAAAGCGCGCAGCCCCGATCTTGAGAACCCGCAACGACTCTGGATCCTCGAATTCGCTGTCCTGGAAGCCCTGAAGGGCATCCTGGATATCAAAGTCGCTGATGTCGTAGACATCATGATACTTCTCAAGGTCAAGTTGCTCAGAGAAGCCCTTGATGACATTCGACACTTGGATATAGTTTTGGATCATATCGGCCAAGCGCTCTTTGAGTGTCTTCCTCAACCGGGCGCATCGGCGCGTCTGACTTCTATCTTCAATGCGGCTGATGGGGGGCAGCGGTGCGCTTCTGGAATGATGTAAGCGAGTGTAACCATGATGCGCAAAGCAACCGCGACTTACAGTTTGTAGCCCCTCGACACGAGTTCAACCTCCTGGATAAGTACAAGAGCAGCGCTCGATGCGCCGTCAAAGTCTTGAGACTTGGCGACGAACCGAGTTACCTCGGCCACGGCCTGCTCCCGAAGGGACCGCAACCACTGATGCCGAATGTAGACATGTGAGCCCAGGCCACCCGCAACTAATATCAGAACCGCGACAACCACGCGCTTCTTTGTCAGATGCGAGTAGCCGCCATAGTAAACCCAGCTGATTATCCACGCAACAAGCAGCGCGCCGGCTGCGGTCGTTAGTATCCCAGTTGACGTAGGAACCACCGGATTCTCAACACCTTCGGAACCTTCTCCCCTGGGTCGTCCGTACTGCGGTTGACCAGTGCTCGAATGCCCACTCAGAAGCTGCGACGCGACAATGGTATATCGAAATTGCTCGATAAATTTGTGGTTATCGGCTCGATCAATACTGGATGCGACGGCGCTTGGCAACGAGTTCGAAAGCGAACTTAGCCGGCCAACACGAGGAATATCGAGGCGTAGAGGGTCCGGTATTTTTGTGCGAAAGCGTTTTTTGACCATCGGTCGCCCTACAGGGGCGAACACCGGGCTCTGCGGCGGCGATTCATCGTGCTTCTCGGAGGCAGGCGGCGTTGGCGCCCAGTTCTCCTGTTGTTGTTGTTGCTGCTTCTCAGCGCCTTGGTCTGACATCGCATGCGAGTTAGAGAGATGTGAACAGAATCTATGGTGTGTTGCGAAAGGAGAGTTTGTGCAGGTCTTTGCAAAAGAGGCAACCAACCATTCAGATAGTCTGCGAGAGGCGTGTGGTCCTCAACGACGGTCTCCATGAAGGGTGCTGCACGGCGATTGGGCTATGGGGCTAGCTGTCCATCTGGCGCACAAAGGAGCGACCGTACACTCGACCCTCCTCGATTGCTCCGAACTCGAGTTGCAGAATGCACACAAGGCGAGACGCAGAGGGGGGTTGGATCAGCTGGTCTTTGTGTGTGGGTGTGGGTGTGGCGGCTATGACGAAGAGGGGGAAACGTGATTTGCTAGCGCTGTCGACTGCCGCTCTGCATGTTCTGCGGCCTGCGTCGCGATGGGAGTCCTCTTCGAAGCGCGCGGTGGACTTGCTGTGTTCACGGTGTTAAAACTGTTGAAGAGATAACAATGGGCACATGCAGACACCCGAGAGAGCTGGAGGTTTACGGACACCCTCGCACCTGACGCTAACAGCTCATTAAACCTTCGGCAGCACGGCCACCACGGGCTCTCCACCTCGTTCGCTCGCAGATGAATTCTACCAGGTGCACCCGGCCTCGGTTACAACGATACCTGAAATTCCCACATTTGAGGCTGTAAGCCAATCAAACTCTTCGGAGAGCGCCAAGGACGCGATTGATTCTTAGGCCGCCGCTTGAGAGCTTCAGCCACAGCCCGCTGGACAAAGTGGCAAGATAACAATGCGCAAGACGTTGGGCGGCCGAGACCGAGTAAGGCGAATCCACAAGTTTGAAGCTTTTCGGAGCTTCTCTCCTGTTTGACGACGGACCAGAAACAAATGACAGCTCGACGCCTCGAAACCGCATAAACTGCATAAACTTGACGAAATGGGAAATCTACACAGTAAAGTTTGGGTCGCGTCCCCTGGTAAACTGCTAAATTGCCTGGAACAGGGGTCGGGTTGTTGTCGCAATGTTTCCGGGAAGAGTTTAGGCCTGACATCAGATGGACTCGGATTTCGCGGGGGTGTCCCGCACCGTCCCAAATGCAAGCCCCGTTCACCGCTCGCCTAGCACGCTCACCTAGGTGAGCCAGCAAGCTCCACGTGCCGCACTCCAGGGTCGTTTGATGATCGCGACCAAGCACATCAAAAAGCCAATCTCAATCGAGCGAGCACCACCAGCCTTGTCTGCCCCACGACAGCATCCCTCTACCGACAACCGCCAAAATGTCCACAATAGAGCGTGAGCTCCAAATCTCCCCTCTAGTCCCCGAATCCATCCAGCACAACTCTCGGGTGCGTCACTCCCCTTTTTGAGCATCCGTCTCGAGCTTCAAGCTAACCACCCCTCAGACCCTCTACAACCTCCAATCCCTCACCTCGTCCCTCCTAGGCGTCAGCGCTGGCATCCTCGGTCTTGAGTCATACAGTGGCTTCCTCTTCTACGTCATCTTTTCCCTCCTCACAACAACCGTTTTCTACCTCCTGCGCGTCGCCCCGTCGTCATCATCATCGTCGTCGTCGTCGAGCAAAGGGTTTCTAGATACAAGCGAATACTTCCGAGGGACATTTGAGTTCTGGGCTGGGGGTTTGATGAATGGGTTGGCCGGGTTTACCCTGACGTGGACACTATTTTACGGTTTGGTGAGGGCATGATGTTGGTTCAAGAGTGTTAGAGCATGGATAGGCGTTGGGTGTTCAGGGTATATATTATGGATGGTCGATTGAGAAAACAGTAGTCAAGGCTGTGAAAATCTTCACTGCGAGAATTTCTGCTAGTTTGGCCGCAACAACTTCGGAGTGATCAGGTTGTGCCTGCAAGGAATGCCGTACCCACCAAGACCGCCAGAGCGCTCGGTGCCATTATATTGGCTGGAAATTGTGTGTCGAAACTCAACATCAAAGTCAGACTGCAAGATCATGGTAGCGATACCGAGCAAAGAAGCCGCCGCAGCCATATCTCGAGAAGAAGCAGGTGTCAACAACGTAAAACTTTCATATCCAGAAACAAGACGCTACAAAAGATGATAAACAACAAACACTATCCAATCAACGCTACATCGCTCGCCCAGTTTACTCCTCGATCTCGACAACCTTCCCCATGAAGCCCTCCAGACCAACCCGATCCTGCTTCTGCTCCTCCAAGACCAAGATGCTTGACCCGAGCTCGATCCATTCCCGCCTAGACAACAGCTCTAGCTGCACCTTGACCGCCCCCCCTATGTCAGACCCGAACTCAAGCCCGTCATCGCCCATTTCCTCACTGAGATCAAACATGACGTCGTTATCATCAGTGGCGCCCTTGCTTCCGTCAACCTGGTCATCTTCCGCCTTCTGTACACGCAGCACTTTTGCTATCGTCCGAACGCTAGCAACATAGATGTGCACATGAGTGCCGACGGACAACGAGGCAGCCTCAACATCCTCAAATACAACTGTCAACCCACTCACAGCCTGGAGAGACAACCCCGTGGCGTTCATGTGATCGCTTGCGACTGCGAGAACCATCCCCGTGCGAATTTTAGGAGTTTTTGGCAGCGAATCAAAGACGATTCCAACCGAGCCAGCCTGCCCTGCCGTCAAGGTCTGGACGGGGAGACGTAGGTTACGGATGCTGACAATCGAAGCGGCGTGCCATTCACCCTTAATCGCCGAGGCCGACACTATGCTCTTTGCTGCACTGCGACTCAGTTCGGTCGAGCTAGGGTGGGAGTTGGAAAGCCCATAGCTTCCCGGAGCAAGACGGTCGTCAGGAGTAGCGACTCGCGGCGAATCAGTGCCGTCTTCAGGAGGGAAGGGGCCTAAGATGACCTTGTCACCGACTGCAAGGTTCCCGAACCGGAGATAGCCAACAACCACTGCACCATTGTCGGTTTGCTGTTCACCGTGCTTTGTTTCGAGGGCGTAGGCAGCCGTAAGATTATATTTTTCCTCGATATGGAAGAGGCATTTTGGCTGCTCGGGGTTAAGAGCCGCGCCGATGTAATCGTGAGAGGTCGGGCCAGGAGGTAGTGGAAGGCTTTGCAAGAGGGCATGAAGGATCCCGATGCCCGTCCCATTGACAGCGCTGGTCAAGACAATCGGGATGACTGAAAGGAGATCATCCTTTGCCACTAGCCCGTCTAAGACAGGCTTTACAGCTTTGCGGTCCAGCTCTGAGATCGCGTGCATGCCAGCGCTGTTGGGACCAGGCTTGATAAACTTTGAAGTCCGGCCAGTGGCCTTGATCTTGGCCATTATATCTTGTAGCATCGAACGGAGACTTGCTTTTGCAATGTCCGACTTTGTGATGGCAATGACCAGTGGCAGCTTCAATTTCAAGCAAAGATCGAGGTATGCCAAACTGATCCCAACACCTAGCTCGGCGGTGGATGATGTCTCTGTTTTGTCCCCGCTGTCGGCAGCAACACAGAGCAACGTCCAGTGCGGAGCTGAGCCAATAAGTCCACGGATAACGGTTCTGCGGTACCTGAGATGACCTGCAGAATCTGACAAGAACGCCAACCGGCCTGTCTCTGTTAAGGTGTGGATGTCAACCCACGACTCGACACCGGGATGCTCGTAATTGATGATCTTGCCCTCGTTGTACCCTATGAGCTCCTGTGCAATGGAAGATGTGATGCCAGAGTTGACCTCATGGGCGTGTCTGAGCAAGCCCAGGCGATTGCTTCCTCGGCCATTGTCAAGGGTTCCATTGGCGAGAGTACCAAGTAGGGTTGATTTTCCAGATGTGGTAGGCCCTGTGAGCGTCACACGAAGTTGATCAGTGGTGAGGGGGCCTCGCTTGGAGCCCGACGCATCATCAACTGGAGAGGCTGATTGATGGGCTTCAGAGCTTGTTGAATGTTCCGAAACCTCAATTGACTTGAGATCCGGGGTAACAATGGCTTCGGCTACCCATAGCTTCTCATGATGGTGTGCAGGCTCAGCCGGAGAACTTGTCGAGTCTTCGGAGTCACTAGAATCGATCCACTCGCAGTCGCCGACCAAAACCTCCCGGATAATCTTCATATGACATCCGAGACTCGAGGCCATGACGCGCAGCACATTCAGACTTTCATCCAGCTCATCTTGAGTGAGACCAATAAGCGTTCCATCATCCGCAACTCCAATTTCGTACAAGGCCCCCTTCGAGGCCTCAATTCCGGCAATGAGCTTTCCGGGCTTGATCTCGATATCCGAAGACACGGGGCCGTCTGGGAGCGTTGGCACAACAAGCTTTGATGTGCCGGATGTTGTATGGTGTGGGCAGGTCTGCTGTAGTCTCCAGAGAAGCTGAGTGGTCAAGTGGTGGAGCCGGTCTTGTCGTCCCTGGTTCGATGCGCTACCCACTGCTGGAGCTGCTTTGGCCGTCCTAGGGCCTGATGGAGGTCGGGACTGAATAGATCCAGAAATCTTGGTCGAGGTGCTCGTCCGTTCATATTTTCTCCTTGGCCTTAGCAGCAAATGAAGTTTGTATTCTGTTGGGCCGTCTTGAGGTTCTGGGTTGAGCTTTGCAATGCCATACTCGGAGAGGACTCCAGTCTTTATGCTTTCGCGTCGAGACACAACCCGTTCCTTGGGGGCGGGCGTCTCGCTGGGTTCACCCGATTTATCCGACTTGAGCCATGGCGATGAGACCCGCTGGGGCCCTTCTTCGAAAGTAAAGACAGACATTCTGGAGACAACAATGACGGTGTGTCGACCAGGATGCCCGGTTTGCGTATCCAACGAAAGCGGGGAGGTGGCGATCACGGCCAATGCTGTCAAAATACACTAGGCGATGCTGAATCCAAATGATTGTTGTAAGTGTTTTATACGACAGGTTATCATGAGAGTTGGTAGGTTATGTATTCGAGGTATCATCTTGGAGAAGGTCCGCTTGCTTGCTCCCGCCGCAGGGGCAATGAAAGTCTCGAACGTGAACCGGGGAAGGTCCGTTGGTGACAATTCAAAGAGAAATCACCGGGGCCTAGAGAAAACGGAACATTGTGCGTAGAATGTCAATTGTAAAATCCAAGGGCGTGCTAGAAAGTGATGCAAGAGAGCGGGCACAGTCACTTCTTGAGAGTGTGACGCATCGGGACAAGTTGGCTGAGAGGTTGCTCACCGCCGGCTGGCAAGGCACTTGCCAAATCCTGGACCCTGAACCCCCACACTGGGGTTGCAGAACGCCAAGATGACCTCGATGGCTGGACCCAGGGAAACAGGGTTAGGGTTGCCAAATATGCTTCAACAGTATTCCCAAGACCCATCGCTGGAGCTGAAGAGCCAACTTAGGTATCTTGAGGTATGCGCTCGCTTGATGGTTTCTGTTGGCCGCGTGTTCTCGTTCGCTCATTCGATCCTCATTGGCACCGCCGCTGCTGACGATTCCTGTGGCGGGGCACGGGGCTAAGCTGAGGGGCCCAGCGAACAAAACCCCTGAACCACCCTGGGCTGGAACAAACCCAAGACACAGGCTCGCCGCACGTCCACACCAGCCCCGCCTCCTCTCCCATCACCCGAACCTCGTTCTTTTCTTCGACATCGACTTTGCGGCTTTTCGATTCCTGCGTATTCCCTTCCATCGTACCAAGTCGTTGAGTTAACCGCCGCCGTAATGAAGAAGCTGTTTGGCAAGAAGGACAAGTCCGACAGGGGCTCCCCCGCACCCCAGGACGAGAACCCCTATGCCAGACAGCCAACCGAGGATCCCTACGCGAAGCCTTCTGCACCGAGTTCCAATTCTTACGGCCAGCCCAACCGTCCTGTCGGTCTCCCAAGCGGCCCTCGCGGCGGTGGCGGTCTGCCCCGTGGCCCCGCGCCTGGCAGCGGGTACGGCGGTCCTCCACCGCCCTACTCTGGGAACAACAGCCCGCAACCTGGCGGCCGAGGCCCGGCTCCCCAACAAAATTCCGGGTATGGAAATGATAGGCTCGGCGCTCAGGGCGGTTATGGCGGCAACAGATACGACAACGGCGGCGCTCCCTACGATAACAAGCAGCCTGGCCAGGGCTCTTATGGTGGCGCGCCGCAGCGACAAGGAGGATACGGTGGTCTCGGTGGAGGCGACGACGACAGTCGAGGTGGCCTCTTCAACAACTATAAGCCCCCGGCTGCCCGTCAGGACAGCAACTGGGGGTCGGGCCCCGACGGCCCGGCGCAATCGAGTGGCGGTTATGGCGGTGGTGCATATGGTGACTACGGGCAGGACCGCGAGTTGACCGAGGAGGAGAAGGAAGAAATGCAAGTCCAAGACATTAAGAGGCAAATCATCGATACCCAAAAGGCAACCCTGGCCAGTGGCGGCAGATCCATGCAACTGGTTGATGCTGGAGCGCAGAGTGCCATGAATATTGCTCAGGCTCTTGCTCGCCAGAGGGAGCATCTTGACAATGCAGAGAGGAACATCGATAACGCTTGTAAGCCATCGGTCTCTTATCACAAGGTTGATCGCAGCACGCTAACTTAACCCATAGCCGTTCACAACCGTATTGCCAAGGAGCAAACCAAACGCCTCGATAAACTCAACGGCTCGATGTTCAGACCCACAGGTTTGAGCAAGAAGAAGATCAATGAGCTTGACGAACAAAGCAAACTTAGTGAACAGGAGGAAATGAGAACCAGAGACGAGGCCCGAAGAGAAGCCTACCAAGGGAGGCAAAGAATGGATGGCATGATGCAAGACCTGCAGAAGCCAAGACAGCTCGGAGCCGCGAGCCGCAACAAGTCCAAGAGAGAGGAGTTCAAGTTCGAGGACGACGATGGCGAGCAAGAGGCGATGAATGAGGAGATTGACAACATCACCGACCAGCTTGCTGCGGGCGTTTCCATGCTCCATGGCGCTGCCAGGGCTATCAACTACGAATTGGAGGATCAAATCAAGCAGGTTGACCGCATCACCGAGAAGGTAAGAAGGACTTCGAAGACACACGTAAGGCCAAATGCTTACTTGATTTACAGAGCGATCGGGCACACGACCAGGTGCGGGACAACCACAGGAAGTTGGAGAGGGCTGCGAGGATGAAGCCATGATGAGATTGCGGCAAATTAGGCTACGGGTTGCAGGATAGGGTTCGAGGGGTTTGTTTATGCATTGCTAGCATTTCTTATCATACAGCAATCCGCTATCAAATTGTTTGTGAAGACAATGAATCTCACGGCCCTGCCGGTTTCATGAATCCGTTGGTTTCCTCGTCGGCCCCGTATTGTGAATTCTGATAGGCATCAACAGAACAATCGAATGCCTTTTTGAATAACATTTAGACATTCGAACATCGACTGATATATCTGGATTTTGGATTTACCTCTTTTCAGTTGATGAATATCCCTTCGGCTCTTTTATGAATGCCGTTTATTCTCGTTCATGTGCCCCACTTTTATCCGTTGAGATCCAATTAGATGTCTTACCGATCTGAAGTTTCAACTTCAGCACCAAATGCCGCCACAGGCTTTCATCCATTTCTCATCACAGCAAACCCTTGCACGACCACCAGCGCGACTACCAAAATGTCCAAAAAAAGGAAGAACGAATCAAACGCCAACGTGATAAAAGTTGGTGGCAAAACTATTTCACTGGACGGCTATTTGACCAAAAAGCCTAAGACCACAGCAAACGACGAAGGTGCACCCAAGAAATCTGACAACACCGATAAAAAATCAGAAGAGGCGTCGCCAATTTCAACCGACGCCCCCAATTCCAAAAAAGATGGCATCAAGAAGTCCAAAAACACCTCCAGGAAAATGGTGGGAGACCCAAAATTCTTTGCGACACGCCAGGCGCTCCCCATCTGGAAATACCAGGACGACATCTGTCGGATCATGAAGCAAACCGACGTCATGGTGTTGGTTGGTGAGACGGGCTCCGGAAAAAGCACCCAGATCCCACAGTTTCTGTACCAGGAGAGCTGGTGCCAGCGGAGAAAAGTCAAAGTCAAGAAGCCCACCGGGGATGGGCACGAAGAGGTCAACGTTGGCGGCGTGATCGCTATTACGCAACCTCGAAGGGTAGCGGCCACAACTTTGGCTCACCGCGTTTCGCGAGAGGTTGGAACGCCTCTACACGGCCACAAGCCTGCCGGCGATGATGGCAATGGGGATAAGGGCAAGAAAGGCTCAGGGCCAAAGGGTTTGGTCGGTTACTCGGTGCGGTTCGACCATCGTGTGCCACACGGGACGAAGATCAAGTATGTCACCGAGGGTATGCTCCTTCAGGAGCTGCTGCGAGATCCCCACCTCAGACAGTACAGTGCAATTGTTGTCGACGAAATCCACGAGCGCAGCGTCGACGTGGATCTCCTTTCGGGCTTTCTCAAGCAAATCGTTACGGGGGATAAGGCGGGGAGAGGGGGAGTGCCGCTGAAAGTGGTCGTGATGAGCGCTACAGCCAACGTGGAGAAGATCAAGAACTTCTTTTCGGGAGAACCAGACGAATCAGGCGCCGGACTAGGGGCGGAAGCATCAAAACTGACCATCGAGTTTCTGCAGATTGAGGGACGCCAATTCCCCGTTGAAACCACACACACGCCAAAACCTGTTCCGGACATCCAGGATGCGATGCTGAAGACCATATTCAAACTTCACAAGGAGCAAACGCTCAAGGACAAGTATGGGCCACACGACATCTTGGCGTTCCTCACTGGCCAGGAAGAGATCGAATCCGCCCAGCGCTTGATTGAGGAGTATGCCGAGACTCTTCCCCCCGGCGTCCCCAAGATCAAGGTATTCCCTCTGTTTGGACAGCTCTCCATGGAAGCCCAACACGAAGCCTTTCAGCCCATAAAGGCACCCTTTACCCGCAAAGTCGTTCTTGCTACCAACATTGCCGAAACATCCGTTACGGTACCGGGCGTTCGCTATGTCATTGATGGTGGCAAGTCCAAGGTGAAGCAATTCCGCCCCTCCCTCGGCATGGAGTCGCTCCTTGCGAAGCCAATCTCACGATCCTCCGCCATCCAACGCACCGGTCGCGCCGGCCGTGAGGGTCCCGGAAAATGCTACCGACTATACACCGAGGAAAGTTTTGATACCTTGCAGAAAATCGACCTCCCCGAGATCTTGCGGGTCGACGTCCTGGGTGCCATTCTAACAATGAAGGCCCGTGGTATTCACGACGTTCTCAGCTTTCCCCTGATGGATCGCCCAGATATTGAGTCCGTCAAGAAAGCTCTCATCCAGCTTCGCATGCTAGGTGCGCTGGATGATAACGCCGCGATCACCGGCATCGGTCGCAAGATGGTTCAATTCCCAGTGACTGCTCCTTACGCACGAGTTCTCCTCGTTGCTGCCGACCCCCGATACGACTGTGTCCTCGAAGCCATTGATATCATATCTTGCATCACCGCTGGTGGCGACATCTTCTTCCAGCTCCGCTCCGAAGAGGACCAAGAAGAGGTGGAGATATACCGCAAGGAGCTCTGGCGCCGTGAAGGCGACCTCCTCACATATCTGACGACAATGCAGCGGTACACATCTGAGAACGCGGACCGGGTACAGTGGTGCAAGGCGCGAAAGCTGAACATGCGGAACATGAAACAGGCGCTCAATATCAGACGGCAGCTGAGGAGCCTGTGTGAGCGCCAGGGACTCTTGAGCGAGGCGCCACCCCCTGACCCGCAGCCTTTCGTGCCAGCTACACCGGAGAGGGCCGAGGCGATTCTCAAGTGCTTCTTGAGGGGGTTTGCGCTCAAGACGGCGTTGCTGGCGCCGGATAGCAGCTATGTCACGATTGGAAAGCATGTGGTCTCGATTCATCCGTCAAGTGTCATGCATGGCAAGAAGGTGGAGGGGATTATGTTTTTGGAGCATGTATATACCCAAAAGAGCTATGCGAAGATGGTGAGCTCGGTTCAGGCCGAGTGGGTTGCTCAGTCGTTTGAGGACAGCGTTTGAGCATACACAAGCATGTATGGTTATTTGGGATAGCGATCACGGCTGGTGGATATCAGAGAATAATAACGGATGCGTACAACCTCATTGTGGCCACTCAGACTACTCTATATGTCTACCTTACTGTAGCACAACTGCCCTGTCGTGCCCCTGAAAAGCACACACAGTATAAACACTGTTCTACCCCGCAATTCCCCGGTCCAAACCCCACCTCGCACAGTGTGGATCTCTAACCTCGTCGGGCTAACATCCCCTGCCATGACGTTCACCAACACCATCGGAATCCCATCACCGCATTTCACCACTCATCTCGTCAACCCATTCTCACCACGCAATCGATTATCTCGTCCACTTCCAACAGCCCCCGTAATATTTACCCCACCTTCACCGCTTATAACTCATCACCCACGAGAACCAACAACCAAAATGCGCCCAACACTCCGCCACCTCGCCCAAGCAGTGTCAACCGGCGCCAAAAACCCCCTCTCCGCAAGCAGTCCCATGAACCTCCTCCCGCCAATCCCGCTGTACCGACGCTTACTACGGGCGCACCGCAAGTTTCTGCCGGCCGAGATGCGGCTGTTGGGAGACGAGTACGTCAAGGCTGAGTTTCGGGCTCATCGGGACGTCGAGAATCCGGTGCATTTGGTGGGTTTGTTCTTGTATCGTGCACTCTCCTGCTTTCCCGGAGCAAGTGCCCGCTAAATCGTCGCATCATGGGGAGAGAGAAAAAGGGGTCACTGCGTCATTGGCACCGTTCCTCGGGCACAGGAGCCCGCCTGATTACCTGGGGAGAGTGGTAAGAAGAGAATAGGACGGAATGGAGGGGAGACAGTCAGAGAGGGAGCGAATGAGACCTTGTGCGAGAGAATGAGGAGTGAGACTAACAAAAACAGATTGGCTTCCTCACCGAGTGGCAATTATACGCACAGAAAATCGAGGGTGAGAACTGGGTTGGAGAACGGTTAGACGAGGGCAAGATTGCGAAAATGAGTGGTGAGTTTCATTACCCATGCATGCGATGAGATGGGATGCTGAACGAGGCCAGATGAACAATTGGGACAGCTCTATGAGCTAATGACGGCGATTCGTAAAAGAGCGACCGACGAAGGGGAGTCATCATGACAGAACAAGATAGTAAATGTATTTTTACCACCAGCGCGGAACGTATGGTTGTATCAAGTAGACTAGACGGCAATGCATGTTTGTAGAACGTAGGAAGCCATTATGTTCTTAATGTTTAACTTAAATATGTCCGCCAACGCCGCTAAATGCTCATGAAAGCCCCGAATTTGTTGCCATGAAAAGCAAAAGCCCAACGCCAGTCCCCCAAGACGCCGTTCATTGAGAGTCTCGTCCAAACGCCATGCCATTATGCCAGAACCGCCGATGCATCCAGATACCAAGTGGAATCCACCGTTGGATCCAACTCCTTTGTTGAAAAGCCGTTGCCCAGATACCCGAACCGATTCTTCTTGACGTTGTCATAAACATAATCCCAGTCTTCGCCCCTAAACTTCTCCAGCATGTGGAAGAAGTGTATCCGACTCCCAGGGTGCAACGCAGTGACTGGGCCGCTCGATTGTCCGCCCTTGAACCATGATCGCCCTCCTTCCGTAGCCCAGGCGGTGCGAGGCATGAAAGCCGAGATGTGCTCAAAGTAGTCGTCGACAGCGTCTTGCGAGGGAACAATCGCTTTGATCCCCTCAGTCTGACACTTTTTAATGACTCCTGTGATGTACTTGGCGATATGCTCGCTGAGTGTGAAGACACTGCCGTGGCCTATGGGGCCATTGGGGCCAAGGAACACTGGTCAAGTGTCAGCGTGGATGTCAATGCGACAGAAAAGGGACAAACTTACTAAAGTAGTTTGGCAGACCAGATACTGCACACGACATGTAAGCCTTGGGCGTCTCCTTGCTCCACCGGTCTTGGAGATTTCCAGTGCGGCCAATGATGGGAAAGCGGGGGCGAAATGATGTTTCGAAGCCGGTGGCGCAAACAATGGCGTCTACCTTGACAATCTCTCCCGACTCCAGCTGGAGGCCCTCCGGCACGAATCGCCTCATGCCGCCCGTCTTGACCTCGACATTCGGTTTCGTCACCGCCTGGAGGTACGCGTGGCCAGGTGTCATGCGCCGAAAACCGAGCGGGTAGTTGGGTATCAAGGCCTTGCACAGCTTCTCGTCGCCACCGAGCATGGCGGCCATGTACTCCGCGACCTTTTGCCGCGCAAATCCTTGGACGGGGCTGTTACTGAGGACCTGTTGCGTTACTGTCAGTAGTGCCTCCTGCATTCGCGGCGATAAACAAACACATACGATCGGAAACCCATTGTTTACTTCCTTCTCGATCCCCTTTACGAATGCGCGATACGTCTCAGGGTCTGTCTTGAACTTGTCGATGGTCTCTTGCGAGAAGTTCTCGTAGCTGTCAATCTGGATCTTGCTCAATGCCTCTTCAGCCTGTCCCATTATCTTCCATGACTGTATCCGTGGCGGTGGAACCCATGTGGGCGTCCGCACAATGTGGTACAGCTTCTTGGCGCCTGAGATGTTGTCAGCCGCTGCTCACCATGTGCGCAGAACACAAGTCTCACCTGATTGTAGCTCCGGTAGTACCTGGATGCCGGTAGCCCCATTGCCGACGACCGCGATTGTCTTGCCGGCGGGGTCGAAATCCTTGGGCCACCGGGCCGTGTGTATCAGGGTCCCCTGAAAGGTGTTGATCCCCTCAACGTCGGGCCATTTCCAGTTGCTAGATAGCCGCTGTCAGTTCATCTCACTCCCAAAACAAAAAAGACAGTTCTCAGCTCACTTTAGAACCCCTGTGCCGTCCACGAGAAAGTTCGCATAGTCGACAAACTCATGACCCGACTCCAAGTCCCGAACAACCAGGTTCCATCGAGCGTCCCTCTCGTTCCACACGGCTGACGTGATCTGATGGGAGGTCTTGATGACATCCCTCATGCCCTCGCCATCGCACACTTGCTTGAGATACTCGCCGATCTCCTCGGCCGGGGCGAAGAAGTTACTCCAGTCGTGCTTTGGCTTCCATGAAAACTGATAGTTGTGGCTCGGTACATCGCATCGGCATCCGGGGTATCGGTTCTCCAGCCACGTTCCACCCACATCGACATTCTTCTCATAGACCACCAGTTCGTAGTCGGTCAGGTTGAGTCGTAGTGTCCGGATCATGTTGAGACCGCTGGCTCCGGCCCCCACCCCGACGATGCGGATGTGTCGGGTCGAGCCGAGGGGCTGTTCCCGGACCGTGTATGTGTGCTTGGGCGATGGCATCGTAAACCGCTGGGGCTCGTCGGCTGCACAGCCGTGGTCGTGCCGTTCGCGGGTCATTTCGACAACCATGATGACGAGGAAGAGAGGAAGGAGGACGGCGGGAAGGTAGAGGTAGTCCTTGAAGAAGGAAGGAGGGATGGGCAAGTGCACGAGTGACTTGGACATAGGACTTGGGACAAACTTGGGCTGTCTGCCTGATATATTGACCGTCGAGGGATATATAGAGATATTATAATCGGATCAAACACTGTCAAGACAAGAGCACTGCATACATCAGATCCCTTCCTGCTGCTGCAACTCCTTGGGATTGATTATTGCTACCAGGAATGGCAAACGCCTCCCGGGAACGATGTCTCCCAACAGCCGGGCAGGGGCCCATTGGGGCCTCGCAATCAAGGAGAAGAGGCTCAACGAGAATGCGATAGGGCAAGAGAGCGCGAGATCCATGCATACCGTGTATATGATCCACTGAGAAACCGGCGGTTGGTGGCGGCTGCTGGCGGGGGAGGGCGGCCCATGTCCCATCCATGCTTCTTTCTGGCAACGGAGGTTCGGCGAGTCGATGGCGAGCGACCACCACCGGCCCTTCAACGCCGCTTGCCCCTCGTGGGTCGTGTCGTGGGTCGATGACGACCCTCCGTTGGCTGGTTTACGGTCCGCATTGCTGTTGACTTGGTTTCCCGGACACCTGCACCCTTCCCTCCCGAAGCCGAGCCAGCGCCTGAAGCTCACTCGAGCCAAGCCATGCGGGTATCCTTCGTCTTCATTGCCGTGCCGTCAATCAATTGCCACGAGCACTACTCAATTGACCCAATGAGACGATGGGCGATAACGACAAACGCGGACGCAGCACTGCGGCGGAAAGAGCAGCAGCAGCAGCAGCAGCAGCAGCAGCAGCAGCGAGCAACAGCATTGTGTGCTGTGTCCGCACAATGTGGGATGTGGTTTGCGAATGCACTCGCGTATCCTGTCCAACCACGATGGCACGCCGGTGAGTGGCGAATGGGCGTGAAGGAATCAACCGGCAGTGGTTGGGGTCGCACAGTCCCTCTCCCGTCTGCGAGGGTGGTTCATAGCGGCACCGACCACTGGGAGCCCCCCTCTTGCTGAGCTCAGCCAAGCCGCACCCCACCTGCCCGGCTTTGAGCAACGCAGGGCGGCAAGTTCTTTGACGCCCAGGAAGCAACCCCACAGCCAACTTTGACATTTAACCTTGTTCAACGCGAACCAGTCGCATGTCGATAAGGCCTTGAATCCTACCTCGATCAGCTTGCCAGGGTGTTTTTAGTGTCGCGCTTGACAGCTTTGACGACTTGAGCCGCGGAAATTTCCGCTGGGATCTGCAACCGCAGAGCTTGACGACTGCCAGCTCTTTCCTCTCTGGGCGCCGAGATGACGGGTCACTTCTCCTTTTCCTTTGCCGGGGACGACATAGAAGATGATGGCCACTTGGAAAGCGTCGCGCCACCAACTTCGTCTGCGACCCCAGCAGCAGCAGCAGCAAGTGCTTTTCCCGTCCAAGGAAAGCCACTGCTTCCGCCGGCCCACCATGGCATGGACGACATGCTGTCCAGGTTGCCCTCCAAGGTCGCCTACGGGTTGATGAATGTACAACTCGACGATGGACGGGCTATTCAGCTACCACGACGAGAACTTTGGGACGTGCGGGTGCAGCTCATGGCGGAGGAGGAAGAGCATGGCGACGCTTCCGAGGCTGCTCCGGGACTTGGGGAGCACGATGTCAAGACGGGCATCTATGAGGGTGGCTTCAAGAGCTGGGAAAGTAGCGTCGATCTTGTCAAGGTGCTCGCATCCGAAAACATGGCTAGTGTCTTGGGTCAACACCCTTGTGTTTCGATAGAGGTGCGGAGCTATCTCGTTCCCTGACCATAGAGGACGTCCGGAGCTGAACTGCGAGCTGACCACGTCTTTGATAGCTTGGGTGCGGCACAGGTCTGCCATCACTCGCCCTGTTCCAATGGGCACTGGCCGGGAGAGAATCCGGGGACAGACTGCCGCTCGTGCTTACCCTCGCGGACTACAATCCAACCGTGCTTTTTCTCGTCACTCTCCCCAACTTCATCCTTGCCTGGGCACTGCAGCAACAAGGGAAGATTCCGGTGTTGGAGGAGGCGTTTACCGCCGACGGGGAATTGGAGCTCACACCTGAGGTGCTTGCGGCCTTCAAGGAGTCTCTTTCTTCGAATCACATCACGCTGTCATTCCTCTCGGGGGGTTGGTCTCCCGAATTCGTGGACCTTCTTTACACTTCGGGAATCCCACCAAGCTCCGGCGGAGAAACCAAAACGCTGGTACTGGGAGCTGAGACCATCTACTCACCGTTCGCTCTTGATAGCTTTGCTGCCACCCTTCTCTCGATTCTCGAGCGAGAAAAGAAAAAGGGCCAGGCTGCCGCCATCGTCGGCGCGAAGAGGCTTTACTTTGGGGTTGGTGGTTCGTTGGATGACTTTGTTGAGAAGATGAAGTCTCTTGGGGCTCTTGTTGAGAACCTGCGGGAAGAGACAGAGGGTGTCCGGAGAGGTGTTGTCAAATGCCAGCTCACCTGACAGTCTCGGACGACAAATCCCGTTGAGAACCACAGTCCAGGAACTCGCCAACCATGCCGTCGTGGCGATGATATCACAAAGATATAAACGATGTTTCAGAGTTTGTGCCGCCTCACTCGGGGAACGGATCCGTACGGGAGAGCTTGTTTGCACTTTATCCGCCGCTGACTGACACTGGCAAGTGTAGCGCCTCGAACGGCACGAGCCTATTGAAACCTCGTTTCTTGCCCCAACATTACCCGGAATCGTCACACACCCAGTTCTGATGCGTGCATCGTGCCAAAAAAGCATTCCAGCGGCACAGGGCGGGGGTCAGCACTCTGATGAGTGACATCATCTCTGCCTGCCCCAACTCCCAACAACATCCGTGTGGGTTTGAGGCTGAAAGTCGGCCGTCGCTGGCGCAAAGCTCACCTCTGAGCCACCACGATTACGTTGCGTTACTGAGTTGGCGGTTAGTTCTTGACGATCCGCCAACAGCACCGTTGACTATGTTGCCACACGTCGGAACGTGTGTTGAGAGATGGAGGGCGAATGGACAGGTACACGCAACCATTGCAGGCTGAGCGTTCGTATTACTTTGCCCATTGGACCAACTTTCCCGATCCTGCCATGAATTGAGTGTCCCGCCTTCGCAGAGCCTCCTCGGCATGTCTGCTGATCGCAGTCCACAGACTGAATACCTACTGCTCTCTGCATGCCACCCAGACTGTTTTGTCGCAGCCTTGTTTGTGCCATAACAAACACTCGGGGACACTTTCTCGCGACAGGGAGACAGCAATTGGTTGGTTGCTTGTGCCATCTGTGTGCAACAGCGTGACATTGCAGGATCTGTACGCTAGTGCACTCGGTGCAAGCACTGGATTTAACCTGTCAATGTCATGAGATGCGACCTGCCGATGTCTTGTGCCCATGCTTGCTTCGAGCTCTGTGTTCTGTTACTACCGGACCCGCCGTTCACTCGGGGTTGGTTGGACGAGGAGGCGAGTTCCAACTTTGACACCTCGCGAACGAGGATTGCGTGCGAATGCGACATTGGCCTTGGCCAGACGCCTCGATTTTGGGGGCAAACGGACGCAGGAACCAGGCGTGCCTGTGGTCGCAAGTGGATAAGATCGTAGACCCTGCTTGATGCGCAATGCAGGCAGATTGACTGATCCACACATGCAAATGGTTGAAGCTGAAGAAACTTGCTTGAATTTCTCAATGTATATTGTGATTCACGCAAATACTAGTATGAATTGCGTATTGCCAAACGCCGTGCATGCAAAATTGGCACCAGTGTTCCTTTTTGGTGGGCGATGGCAAGGCAGGCTTGGGCTGTGGTGCAACGACCTGAGGTTCCCCAGCGCCTTCTAGAGCACTACGGCGTCAAGCACGGCGTTAGGTTGCCTCGTCCGGGTGTTCCCGCACTCAACGAGAAACGGCCCTGCATCACCACAAGCAGGAAATCCCAAGAACCTCAGGGCCCCTGAGTCTGGAATACTGGCAATTGACGTTCTGATACCCCGAGAGGCGGCAACTTTAACCCCAGAATTGTCACTTTGCAGGGTCGAATCGAGGTTGTTGCTCTCTACCTTGCAAAGTCCCTGGCGTTTTGGTGCAGCCGCACATTTCCCTGGGTCACCCCCCTGCGCAGGCCAAGCCCCGGCACGTTCCCCATCACGAAAGGACTCCAAAAAGGGGGTAGCAAATTTCTGAGGCATCCTCTGATTGGCGAAAGTGTTGACGTAGCGTTGCTCCCCGTCTCGTGTTCTGTGGTGGTTTATTTGGGACCCCTGTCGCCGACGGCTGCCAACTTCTCTCTGCTTTTCATCCTTCCTTCCCCTTCGAATTCCTCAGACAACCCTCCACCTTTCGAGCCTCCATTTCTCCGTTTAATCATCTAATCACCTTCTCCACGGTCGTTTTTTCACCTTATTCGCGCGCATTCCACACGTTAATTGCCTCGGCAACCCGCATTTCTCAACGAGAATACCCATTCCAGCAGCTTTGGTAGGTGATGAAACCTGAAACCCGTCCCATACGCGCTCCAGATTTATCTCACAAACCTTCGTTTGTTTTTCATCTGGAGCTTGTCATTCTGCACAGAAGCAAACATTTATCACAGTGGCGCACCAGCTAACATCGTCCCACTCAGTTGCGCCGCATTCACTCTTTCGTCCAATCCGACAACACCATCACCACCAGCACAATGAAGGTCTCCGTCGCTCTCCTCAGCGCCCTTGCGGCCGTTGGCCTCGCGAAGCCCGCTATCACCAACACCGTCTTCGACGTTCGCGAGGGCGTTGCCTTCACCCTCACATGGATCGACGCCGTTGGCCCCGTCAAGGTCGAGCTCTTGACCGGCCCTAACCCCACCGCCCTCAACCCCATTGAGACCCTTGCCAGTAAGTCGCGAACCGCTTGTCGTTCTCTCGGAACAGCACTGACTTGTTTTTTTTTTTTTTTTGCAGCTGGCGCGACTGGCGGCTCGTTCACCTGGACTCCTGAGAACATCGTCTCTGGCAACTATGCCTTCCGCGTTACCGACAGCACCGGCGAGAACTACAGCACCCTCTTTGCCATTTCTGGCACCGGTACCGCCACGACCACCTCCACTGGCTCCAGCCGCTCGTCTACTGCCACCCGCAGCAGCGCATCCTCCGGGAGTTCCGCCTCTTCCAGCGCTGAGTCCACCACTAGCGCCGCTTCGACTAGTAAGTCCCCAACAGCAGGTTTCATCGCAACTTCAGTCCTAACAAGCATATAGCCACCCGCGCTCCCACCACCACTGCCCCTACCACCACTCGGACCCCTGCCAGCACCCCTACTGCCAACATCAACGGCAGCGGCGCCGAGCGCTTCTCGTCTTCCCTCGCCCTTGTCTTCCTAACTGCGGCCGCTCTCGTCTTCTTCAACTAAACAGCACGTCCGTTTCGGCGCGCGTTGGATGCATTGTTGGGTACCAGCTTTGGGTTACCTCCTGTATCAACTTGGTTCTCTCACATTCTCGAGCTTCTCGTATATAATGTAACCGATACGGGCAAGGTGTGGGGGCGTGTGTGTACTTGGGGGAGTTTTATGCAAACGGGGAATGGCCTCCCGCTCGAGTGAGCTTGTCAATGTCATGAAGAGGGTCGCGTTTGTCCAGGTCTCCATGACGCGGACTAGTTTGGGTGTGCCTAGTACGCGGTATGTTTTGTGCATTATGGTCAATGGACAGATGAAATTGGCGTGACTTGATCTTGTGTGCGAATCGGCTTTGCGTGTCTCTGCATTGGAACAGAACGGGTAGGGAAAATGGCGGTATGGAATGTTGGATATGAGTGAGCGGTGGACTGCATATGAATCAATGTCAGATGGACCTGATCTTGAAATGTGAGGTTCAACAAAAGTTGAAACCGTCGGCGCTAAACGGCTAGCTGCAGGGCTATCCGCTGGTGATCATGATGCGGCTCTGCAGGTCTCGATGCGGAGAGCTGCAGCAGTCACCGCCAACTGACGCAATCGTACTGTCTGAGGTGTTCGCGGGGAAGCACTAAGCATTATCCTGGTTGGTAGATCGGAACTCGGCTGTCAGATTGTCAGATTCTAGAACAACGAACGGTTTTGGCGTCGGGTCGATGAGCTGGCATGGGGACGAACCCATGTTATCAGTCAATCTTCTTATCTTGGAATTGGTACAGAATGTGTGCCTCAACGGGATTAGTTATCTCTTTGCATGGCACCTATCTTCAATACATCAACACCTAGGTGTTGAGTCCTGACAGGATTCATATCTGCATCGCGCTTCACGTATCTCTTCTCAGCAACCCCCTGGTACCCTTGGAGCTGCCTGCGGAGTGCAGTGAAAAGCTCACAGACAAAAAAAAGGATAACAATGTGGGTGGACTGGATGACAAAAATCCCTCTGACTGATCGGTGCTCCCGCCACGGAAACCAGTCGGTCAGGAAACACCGGAGAGGGACGCCGGGCAAGGACCCAAGGGAGAACCACGGAAACCAGTCGGTAGCTCCCTCGAGAAAGCTGAGCCCATTGGGGAATCGAACCCCGTAGACTTGGTAAACCAAGTCAGCGCTGTTACAACAGTGCTGTACGTTTAGCATCCTCGGCCAGTTGTTGATGATGTGGTCCAAAATTTGCCTTGTATACCCCTCCGCGGCAGGAGAGGTCTCGGATGGGAGCTAACTCTTCTCCTCTGACGCTGGTCATTATTATTCAAAGATGAAAGTTCAACGTCAGGTATCATTGCTACCTCCAAGCAAGGCTTTGGCTCTGGACCTCGTTTTGTCTATACTTTTTTTTCCCACACCGTGATATATATATGTATATATATCTATATATACAGATCGTCAACCAACGCTCGCATACCCATAGCTTCTGTATCTCTCACCCCCGATCCAATCCAATACGCTTCAATCGCTTACAGCCCTACCCTTCCCAATGAAACGACCTCCAACCCTCCAGCCCTGTACAGGGTATGCATTTGTAAACAATAATACCTCCCCTTCACCCAGACCGAACCAGATCAGACCAGACGATTAAAGCTTCGCTTTGATACCCTCTCCCTCCTCTTGTACCACGACGACAACGGCGCAGATATCATCTTCCTTCCCGCCGAGCCACTTCTCATGGGGATAGTGCTTGTTCACTTCCTTTGCAAACGGCCCATTCAGCTTGGCGTTCATACTCGCCGCCTTGGCCGCGCCAACGATTTCCATAGCTAGTAAGCTCTGCAGCGTCACGACTGCCTTTTTCTCCGCCTCTCCCTCGCTAGGCCAACCACGGGGTTGCGTGAACCTGGACAGTTCCGTTGCCACCTTGACACCCGCCCCGGTGTCCTCCCAGGCGCCGATCTTGTTCATCGTCCTGCTTACGATCCTCAAAATATCCTGGTTGAACAGATTATCCCACAGGCCATCACTCGCAAAAACAATCACATCACCATGTCGTAGTCGTAGCCTTGTCACCTCGGCGTCCCGCGGCTGGTCCATCAGCTGCGCGCCTCCAAACGCCGCGGCGCGAAGCAACATGCTCGGCGGCACGACACTCAGCTGAAACGGCGTGTTGAACGCATGCGTCTGCGGTTCGCTGTACGCATGCACCCCGTTGAGCCTGAGCAGAATGTATCCGCTATCGCCCAGGTTTGCCACCTCGAGGTTCCCGCCCTCTGTGAGGAGTCCAACAATAGCTGTCGACCCGCCTGCTTTGATCGATGGGTCGTGGCATACCGCCTCGTATCCTTTTTGCATCAGCTGCCGCGCTGTGAGTGCTCTGCTTGTAGATTCGTGCGCTTCCTGCGCCATGTAATCGCAGAATGCGTGCGAAAAGTCGGCTGGGTCGACGCCGCTGTCCATCCAGCCGCCTACGCCGTCGGCTACGCCCAGGGCGACCTCGGAGGGGTTCGGCCCCAGGCGGGAGACGAAGAAGGCATCCTGACCGGATTCGGGCCGGGAGGATTTGGAGCGCTTCTTGGGGGGTTGGACGCGGTTATATGGGTTGAAGTGGAAGGTGTGGGTCCATGGATCGTAGGTGCGGCCTTTGGCGATATACGAGGCCGACACGTTGTACGTAAACTTGGATGCGTTAGGGGGTGTTGATTGGGGGTCCGAAGAGTAGTTGCGGGCGCCGGAGGGGGCGGTCGGCGTCGGGGGACATGGCGAGGGGCGGGAGCTGGTGGAGATGCCGCAGCGCTGCGGAGGCGGTCGGTGGCCGGTCATGGGCTTGACAAAGTGTAGTCGCGGGCGACATTGGTGCCAGAAGAGTCGGCCTGTGCTTGCGGCCATTTCTAGCTTTCTATCGTCCGGTCCTCGCTTCGCGCCGCGTAGGGAGGAAAGGCGAGTTCACCGTCGGAAGAAGCTCGGCGACCAAGGTTGCGGAGGCCCCGCTGGGCCCGCAGATGAAGGTTTTTAAGTCGCGGGGGTGGCTACAGCAATCATTTCTGGGACGAACGCTTCGGATGCTCTCGGTGAGGATATATTGACTGGAGGCTGGTCTGCGCCGCGTCTGGCCGCTGCTGTCGGGTTTGGACAAGCACCAAAAATTTGGAGACAATAGCTCAACCAACACATTGCATCATGGCTTGCCAATTCGCCAGCTGCCGCGACCTGCGTGCCACCTGGGACACAGTGGGGGCTACCAGTCCCCAGACTCGGGCGCGGACGGAGGGTTCTGATTCGCTGGCTGAGGAATTGGTATTTGCCGACACATGATTGGGCGAACTCTGCCGAGGTGTTCCGGGAAGCCGAGTTCGAGTGTGAAGATCGAGCCCACTTTAACTTGTTCGACGCCACGAAACATCATCCACCACAACGTCCTCGTCGTCCCGAGGATCCCTTCTGTTCTCGCTTCAGTCCGCCGACCGAGAACAGCCAGGCTCGTCTGTAATCGCAGTGCGACTTCGTCCCCGCGCGACCCGAGCGACGCCGTTCAATTGCTCCCTCCATTTCCTTCATCCTTCTCCCTTTCGCCGCAATCATGGCAGCTCTCCGCTCTACCTCCAGCCGAGTCCTCAGCTCGATGAGACCTTCTCTCCGCCTCGCGACCGCCGCTCCCGTCCGTGGCATGGCCCAGCTTGCCGACGGCGCCCAGCAGAGCCATGCGGCGTCCGACAGCACCTCCAAGCTCAAGACCTTCCAGATCTACCGCTGGAACCCCGACAAGCCGACCGAGAAGCCGCGCATGCAAGCCTATACCCTCGACCTCAACAAGACGGGACCCATGGTTCTGGACGCCCTTATCCGCATCAAGAATGAGCTCGACCCAACCCTGACCTTCCGTCGCAGCTGCAGAGAGGGTATCTGCGGCAGCTGCGCCATGAACATCAACGGCACCAACACCCTCGCCTGCCTTTGTAAGTCGGCTTCCCCGGGGCTACGAAACCACATGTCGTTGACACAGTTCCCCAGGCCGTATCCCCGCCGAGGACAACGCTGAGATGAAGATCTATCCTCTCCCGCACACCTACGTCGTCAAGGATCTCGTGCCAGATCTCACCCAGTTCTACAAGCAGTACAAATCGATCAAGCCCTACCTCCAGAGGGACACCCCCTCCCCTGACGTAAGCCGCCACCAGCTTGTCCCAGATAGACTTTCACCCTAACAACCCCCTAGGGCAAGGAGTACAGGCAATCCAAGGCGGACAGAAAAAAGCTCGACGGCCTGTACGAGTGCATTCTGTGCGCGTGCTGCTCGACCTCGTGCCCGTCGTACTGGTGGAACTCGGAGGAGTACCTCGGCCCCGCCATCCTGCTCCAGTCGTACCGGTGGCTGGTTGACTCGCGCGACGAGCGCAAGGCCGAGCGCAAGGACGCCCTCAACAACTCGATGAGCTTGTACCGCTGCCACACCATTCTCAACTGCACGCGGACATGCCCCAAGGGTCTCAACCCCGGTCTCGCGATTGCCGAGATCAAGAAGGAGATGGCTTTCTAAGGGGACCACTCTTAATGGGAGGACGGTTTGGGTGGCCGGGCGTGCTGTATTTTGAACAGGGATGATAGAAGGGAGAGGCCAAAAACCACTTGGCTTATAGTGTGCTTTTTGGAAGGCTAGGGGGGCCTCCCGTGGTGTGGTGGGCTTTTGATAAATGTGTAAACTTTGGTACCCTCTGGTCGTCACGCATGGTTGGAGTTTACTTTGTCAGAATAAGAGCAACAGGACATGGGTACAAATGCTTTTTGCTGGTTCCAAAAATTTGCGTGCGTTGGTTGAGCTCTCAGATTGAAACTGCCCTCTGTTTTGTATCGCGGTAGCACAGTGGTTGGGGTAACAATGTATGACAAGGTTATGATATGAATCAGGTTGAGATATCATCCTAGTTCCATAACCAGCTGATAAGTGATCCGTTACCGTATTAGTTGGGCGTAAAAAGCGAATGATGGAGATACGTGGGTTCAAAATGATTACCTCTCAAGACAATCCGGTCACTCTTATCCCTCAATGAATAGATACATACATACACATAACGTAAGAATCAACATGCGGCCCGGCCGCTGTCACCACTCAGAGACCTACAGCTCACCCCCTATCTCATACATGATCCCGTGCGACCTGGCCTAATTGTTTTGTATACATGACTTCAGACAACCACCACATTGACCGGACGTTTTGGGAAAAAGGTAAAGTAGTTCAAAAACTAAATCACTCAATCATCATCCCACTCGTCCCCATTCCTAATCCCACTTGGCTCACCCCTCGAGTCCGTGTGCTTCTTCGCCGCTGGAGGCGGAGCATCATCATCATCTTCGTCTAGGGCCCTCGCCAGCTCATCGGGGTCGTGCATCTTCGCATCTGGATCAACCGCATCCGTGACTCCTTCGTCTTGAAACGACTGTTCTGCTTCCAAGGTGCCTTCGTCTGCGCTGACCGAGATTCCGCGAGATCCCCATTTCGCCCGCGATGCGCCGCCGCGTCCACCACCGTTGGCGTTACCCCGCTGTTGGTGGTCGTTGTAGATCGGCTGGGCCTCTTCGTCTTCGGGTGCCTGGGTGAACTGCTTGTGGCCAAAGATGCGACTGAGCAGCCAGCCCCGACGAAGGTCATCGGCATCCACGACGCCGCCGTTGCGAAGCTTGACGCGCTGGCGTGTCCAGTATACCCAAGCGAAGTCGACGTACAGGGCCGTCTGGATGATGCCGAAGATAACAGAGATGGTGTTGGGTGGCTTATCATTTGTGTCGGCGAGACGAAGGAACCAGTTGAGGAGGTAGAGGCCGCGGTACGAGCCCAGGAAGACGATGTAGAAGGAGGTAATAACGGTCGGGACCGTGGTCTGGCGGAGGAGGAGCAATTGCGGGAGTACGCAGACGGACTCGAGGACCTGCGAAAAGACCCAGAGGTACTCTGTGAAGGACCAGTGGTCGGAGAAGATCATCATGACGAAGGGCGAAAGGAGGAGGCAGCCGCTGAGAACGACGGCGCCCAGTTTCCAGGCGATTTCCTTCTCGCGGGTCCGGGGGTACACGAAGCGCATGATACCGATGGTATAGAAAGAGGACAGGAGGTAGAAGACCTTGAAGAAGTAGTTCCAAGCGTAGGATTCTGAGAAGAGATCGGTATAGCGGGTGATGAATACGGCGGCGTAGAAGACCTGGGTGATCAGGGAGACACCTACGATTCCGTGTTAGTCAGGACGGCGAGACTTCATCATGGAGGAGATGTTGCAACTGACCCTCGGAACTCCTATTCCGGTGAATCGAGAATATGAGGATACATTTCGCCGTTATGTGGGAAAGGTCGGCTGCGACTCGAAAGACCTGTGTTTCCATCGTCAGCTCGCTGCTCCTTCTAGCCCCTGGCGAACACGAAAATGCATACGTTCCACGCCCCCATTTTGTGCGATTATGCTGGCGCTGGCGCCAGTTGTTTGGAGGGATACGATGTAGTGCCGAAGAACGACGGGAGGGTTCAAGTTTATCGCATTGCGTGATGACGTTTGTTGGGGTTGGCTCGAGCCTGTCAGTGCGCCGAGGTATGCGCTGTCGACAAAGCTTGTAGAACTGTCGTCGTGAGAGTGATGAAGGAGTCGGTTACAGTGTACGGTATAGTTGTCGTGCAATTGCTGGGCGCCCTGCTCTGAAAGACTGAGAGGCAAATCTGAAGCTTGCGCGTCGACAATGAGCGAGGTGTTGTCACTGGCCGGAGCCAAGTCCCCATTACAGTCCCGCGGGACGCCACCCGGATCAGCCGCACCTGGTCTCGGCTGGGAGGACCATCAAGAGGGTTAGGGTTGTCCGATTCGCTCATTTGACCCAATGTGAAATTCAAAGAAAACATATCAGATAGCTGATCATTGGGGGTTCTTATCGAATTTCATTCAGGTGGGATTACCGCTATCCTGGTTCACGATAGCGCGCCGCCGGGTCCTGTCTTGGCTCCAAAGATACATAGATTGCCTGAACACCAACTACGGATTGGGACTGGGAGACGGTGGGAAACCTTATCCTAGCCCGTCCTACGCTCAAGTAGTAATTACTATGAATAGTTTTGCTTAAATATACCATGAATTCTAGAGAGCAACATTTGTTGACCCCATGACCCGACAGCCGGCGTCTTGACTTTACCTGGTGTCGTCACTAAGGTACCCCTAGCGGTAGGTCCTTACGCGTCATCGGATGACCCGGAAACCATTGCGTAGATTATAAGCCTTGATAGAAACCGATGTCCAAGGGAAACCCCTGTTTTGTCGCACCTTGATGTGCCCCTGATTTCTGATGAGTTGCACCTCTTTACCTAATGACTGCCTCAGTTGCAACTTCCTCGTGACTTATTAGCTACGATCTATGTCGTTCCAAACCTCTCAAACAAGCTCTCCTTCTAAACCACTGACTGTATTCCAAATAACCTAGATATTGGTCTTGAATTACGTCATCTTGAGAGAATGATTGTTCGCAGGCTGATAATACCTCTGCTATTCTCTTCCACCTGCACTGCGGCATTAACACCAAGGAGAGAACATGAGGATCTCTTGAGCCAACAGGCTGCCATCACTGGTGATCCTGTAGAGGGCAAAGAACTCAAATACTTTCGTATGTAGGCCCTGAACCATGAAATGAGAGAATGACTCACTGAAAGTGTTGTAGATGACTCGGGGTGAGGGGTGAAAATCGCATCTCTGTGGCATTCCGCTGACCAGCTATACCTAGAATCGGTCAAGGTTATGACGCCCGGTATGATTGATCCCTGGAAGAGAGATATGGAACTGATCGTTTAATAGTTTCGCCAAGCAGCGCCTCGATCACGAAGAAGAAACCAAGGCACGAAAGAAGCTCGTCCAAGCCTTTTTGGGAACATCTCGTTCCCTGAGACTAGACGCATGGCTTATGCACAGCGGGCTACTCGGATGGTGGTGGAATCAACAAGTCCGTCCCACACCCTCCAAGTTTCCGGTTGATGACAGCAACTGACAGTCTAGACCCTACCATGGTGTGGTGCCACCACAGACTTCCATGTGTTCGAGATTGACATGCATTTTCTGGCAATGTATCACAACATGACAGTCTTCCAGTCACGGCAGGATACGCAGTACTTGCTCGATATCAACCCAGCGTACCATAACCGCGAGCAAACCGACAAGGTGAATGCTGTTGATGCAAGATGGATTGACACGCAGACAGGCCTGTATGTCAATATCTTTGCGGCTCGATATAATCTCACTCATCCCGACGGAGAGGGTGTGCTGAGTTGGAAGGATGGGTATGAGGTCAAGGTATGTTTGTCATTCTGAAGGGCTGGTCGGGGACTAAAAAACCAGGATACTTATATCCTGCCACTGCGGAACACTTGGTTCGAGGATGCGCCAGTTAAGATACCGTATAGGTACCGCCAGCTTTTGGTGGCCGAAGTCGGGGAGGATGCTTTGACGCGGACAGAGTACGATGAGTGAGTATCTTATGACCCCTCCTTTGCATAGGCATATCGGGGAACGTTCCGCTAAGAATCTAGTTACCGGTTCGACGCTGAGGAAATGATGTGGATCGAAAAATAGCTGGACCTTGTGTTGCTCTATGTTGCAAGACGTAAATTTGAAGTTTGAGATGTAGTGGCGATGATTTTCACTGGGTGTATGCTGCTGGTGTCAATATACTCAATATTTCCAATCTCAACTTCCATCTTCGGTTGCCCGACTGCATGGCGATTGGTGACGTTCGTGCTTGACAGGCTTTTGAAGCAAATGTTTGACTTTCTTTCAAAGAGCGTTCAAATCAAGCAGGGGATATCGGCATTGCGACGACTTCCTCTTGCGCCATGTTAAATATGGTTGTCAGGTGTAAACTCCTTCGTGCAGGGTTGTGCAGGGTTGAAGACCGTTGAGATGCCAAGTCGATGACGGCAACGCGGGTCCATGGCTGCGGGGAGCCAAGCCGACAGGGGTTGACAACCCCTGCAATGAGTCGCGTCTCCCGAGGCGCGTCCAGGATTTGTTCATGACTTCAACACCCCACCAAACCCCCCATCTCAACACCGCAAGCAGCTCCGGGAGCTGCGCGGCAGTATATTATGGCGACCAGTACGTGTCACACATGAATTAGCTCTTGCACTTGCTCTAACAGTGGCCTAGGACAGGAGCGCACGCTCGAGCGCATGCGCGGCGCCAACACGCACCAAGTCGCCGATGTTTCCTTTGACTTCGACCTCCCCGTCCCAGAAGCTGAACCAGAGCCTCCCGAACCCAGCCCTCCCGCCCCGCCCCCAGCGCCCACTTCCGCGAGGCCGACACCTAACACGGCCGTCAAACGGTCCCGTCCTGAGCGCAGCGCCACCCGCACCAGCCAGTCGCCCACGACCCGTGTCACACGCTCCTCGCCGAGAAACCAACAGCCTGTCGCACCTGCGTCAAGCTCAGCGCCCTCACAGCCGGGTGTCTATGATATTGGCGATAGTAGCACCGATGACCAAGGAGGGCCGTTCCTTAAGCGGGCCGCCCGACGAAGATCTACGCTTAATAATGTATCATTACCTGTTCCCGAAGAAGCAGAAGATGCCGCTCCAGTGGTGCCGCAAGAGATTACCCCTAGTCCGGTGCAATCTCAATCTCCTGCTTCTTTGCCGAGGACATATGGGTCCAGGTCACGGGTCTCCGCGCTGGGCCGCTCGCCGATTGTCAATGTGGAAGAGGAGGTGACTGAGAGTCCCGCTGAGGCTCCGGGGAGCGGCAAACGGCGGAGGGTACAGCTCGACGAGGGTTCAGCTGTGATGGGGTCGAGTGCCTTGCTAAGGAGGGAGGTAATGGGATACTTGGACGATACAACCGCACTCCCGAGCTCGTCGCCCTCCCAACGGGCGGTTGTTAGGAGGAGTTTAGAGGCGGCGACGCGGAGATCAAGTGTTAGATTATCAGGGGCGAGTTCCCGCTTGTCGGGAGTGAGCGCCGTGAGGGAGGGAGAGGACGACGAGCTGACGCCGGATCCTGTGCGAACAAAGCCTGTTATTGTTGGCAAGGGGAAGCGAAAGCCTGGCGAGAAAAGATTTAGCCTGGAGACAGAGACACAACCGCCAGCAGACGAAGGACAGGCAGAGGTAGAGACAGAGGATCCGGCAGAAGAACCGGCGGAGGAACCGGCGGAGGAACCGGCGGAAGAAATTGACGACGAAGAAGCCGCAAAAAGGCTAACGACAAGAAAGAGGGCAAGGCGGAGTATGCCCTCTCCCGAGCTACATTCAGAGCCTCCAGACGTCCCGGAGCCGGCGCCGAAACGGAGGCGAAACCAGGTAGCTAGTCTGGCCCAACAACAGCAGCCTAGGCCGCCGAAGAAGGCGTCTCAGAAGGCATCTCAAAAGGCACCTAAGAAAGCGCCCAGGAAAGCCCCTGAAGAGGTTGCTGAGGAACCTGTCGAAAAGCCGATCGAAAAACGGCCAGCGAAGAAATCGAAACCAGCGAAGAAGGCCTCCAACGCCGCCGAAGCCGTTGCAGATGGGGATGATGAGGTAGACGGCGGCTCGGTCCCAGTTACCGTTCAGCGCTTCACCAAAAACCTGCTGGTTGACGAAGACGAACCAGACGCCGACATCCTCAACTTCAATATCAAGTTTGGAAACCGGAGCGGAGTCAACGCCGTTGATGTCCTGTCCAAGTTGTGCGAGGAGCTCATCGAAGCTTTCCTCGACAAGCTGGAGAGTAACATACAGAATGCCGAAGACGCAGAGACTAAGCGAACGCAGCGGGTGATGTTGAAATCAATGGAGACATTCCAGGCGGCCTTGAGAACGGATTTGCTAGAGCTTGTAGGTGTCGAGTGCATGGTATCAGTATGCGATACTAATTCCGCTTCCAGACGATTGTGTCGGATACGCTGCACGCGCACAGAAAGGAAGCGCGTCTCCTTCAGAAAGAAAAGCTCTCTCTCCGTGATGAGATTTTACGGATACGCGCCGAAAGAGACCAGGTGGCATTGCGAATGGACGCCGCTCGGATGAGGCACGAAGAGGAGAGCAAGGTGGCTTTGGTTAGTTGCATTCCTTACTCCCTATTATACAGCATCGCTAACCGCCCATGGCAGCGTCATCTGTCTCTATCATCAGCAATGCACGACATTGACTTGGCCGTCGAAAAGGGACAGGCGGCAGAAGAATTGCCTGCCAAGGAGCAAAAGGAGGCAGAGCTGGCCAACCTTGAGCTGTTGATCAGCCGAATATCTGACCGGGCGAGTTCCAAGAGTGAGGGCGGCGGAGCATTGAAGCAGATCAAGGAGTTCAATGCTTTGTTGGAGCGGGCTGCTGGGGCGTTGGAGCGCAGATAACTACCACATTGGAGAAAAGGGAAAACGGACAAGGACATCTTGACGAACAACTTAGATACCCAGGGGGATGACGAAATATGATTACAGTTTATCGTTTCAACGACATTGCTTGCGTCATCAAAGGGGACCTGTTCATACGGTAGGGCTTCGGACTGTTCACACACCACCACACCAACTTGCTCGGGAGGGCCTCATCTCACAGTTGAAGCCTCAGATTATGTCTCCCCTCTCGGTCATCTCTGATGGGGAACGGCATGCGGTCGACACTGGTTGCCTTCTGAGCATTCGCTCAGAGAAATTGGTCATGATTCCGTAACGTACACCCCATATCCTACAACCCCTATGATCCTTACCTCCCAACCAACCCCTTGAGCTTATCCATAACCGTCTCTTTGCCTTCCGCCTTCCTCTGCTCCCTCTCCTTAGCCTGCTCCTGCCACAACGCCTGAATCTTCCCCACCATCTCGGCCTTAGCCTTCCACTCCGCCCTCAACGCCTCCTCCTCAGCCGCCCGATCCTCCTCCGGCACCTTCTCAAGCTGCGTCTTCCAAGCCTTGAGCGTCTCCGGCCCGGGCTCCGGCCCCTCGGGCATCTCCTTCTTGGGAATCAACTCCCCAAAGCTCGGCACCTCCTTACCCTCCCGTTTCGCCCCCTCCACCTTTGCCTCGCGATCCAACATATCGTGGTAAATCCGATCAGCATGCAACTGGATCCTCTCCTCCACCTCAGGCGGCCGTTCATAAACCTGCAAATACCCCAACGCCTTTAACAGCCTCTGCTCTCCATTAGCACCACCACCCCCCAAAATCCTTCCTGTATCAAAGGAGACCAAAAAAGGGGAAACTCACACTCTGCGTCAAATAACACCTCTCAAACCTCCTCACCTCCTCACTGCACATCCTCGCCCTTTTCGTCCAATCCCCCTCCTTCATGCACAGATTCCACTCGAGCTGTTCGTCCGCACAATTCTCGAGGGCCGCCCGTCCAATCGCATTCTTGCGTTCCTTGTATCCATCCAGCACATCCATCAATTTCTCGTGATCGCTCTTGGACTCGGCCTCGACGGCGGCCAGGGGGCGGTACGTTTTCCACAGGTGCGCATAGCGGCCGTCCTGGTAGAGACTCTGGCTGGGCACTTTTGCCTCGTCCCGTTCTTTTTGCCGTTGGGCTCGTTCGCGCTGCTCTTGTTCTCGCTGCTGCTTGAGCTCGGCTTCTAGGTCGCTTTCGGCGCTGTATTTGACGGGAGACTCTTTGTTGAGGAATTCGCGGACTTTGGGATCGAGGCTTGCGAGGGGGTTTGATTGGGCGTTGGAGCTGGAGCCGCCGAACCAGCCGTCGAGCCACCCCATTTTTGCGACTGAAGGTATGTATTATGTTGGTGGGATGTTGAATGCGCAGCGTGCTGATGGCTGCTATCCTGCCCGCAATGCTGAGAAATTGGGCGGAGAGATGGGGCAGAATACAATTCTCACGACAATCAATCCTCCAGCACATGGGGCGTCGTGTAGAGGGTTAGGGTCCAGACCGTCCTTGGCACCAAACATTGCCCCTGAATCGGGAATTTGACTCTGTTTCTAATGTGAATTTCGGTTTTATTTGATTCATTGCGCCTGATTGGCGCTTCAGAAGCCCTTGGTCAAGAATGGGATGTCCCCCATCGATTATTATACATAATTGTCATAGCGAGGTCAATGACATAGCCCGGCTCCCCCAACTCCAGAGTCGGCCGCCCTCACAGTCGATGCTTTCTGCCCTTGACCCTGATACCGGGTCAGATCCACGCCAGATAATGCATTCGAAAGTCGGCATCTCACTGAAGATACCCGTTCTCCTTCAACCAGTTCTTGACATCATCCCGGTCACGCTCCAGCCATGAAATCTTGGAACGAATGGCATCCAAGCTCTGGGCAAGGGACTGGTCAAAACCGTTAGTGTTCTTCTCCGCAAAGAACTCTTCAACCTGTGCCAACTGCTCCTTCTTAGTGAAGCTAGACGTGCAGATCGTCACCATGGTGCCCAGCAACGACAAAGCAGGCGGCAGCTTCTTGACGAGCTCATCCCAGTTGCCCGTCATGCAGCTGAAGAGGGCATTGATACCCTCGGGGTGGCTACGAAGTCCAGCAGTAGGCATATAAATGTCCTGATCCTTGACTTCGCCGCTAAAGAGCAGTTGCAAGGTTCTCTGGACAAGCTCGGGCTCTTTGGCACGTCCAAGAACACGGAGCGCTGTATTGCGCTCGTCACTGTTCGTGGATGTGCGGTAGAAGTTGAGAATGGCATCATACTAGTAAACTGTTAAAGTCATCACTTGAAAACCACAGTCTTCACTCACCTCAGCCGTGCCGCCGTACTTTAGCGCCATGCTAAAAACGCTGCCGCGGATATTCGGGTGGATCGCCGACTTGTCACCCGCCATATACTTGTTGAACATCTCCTTCGATGCCTTGATGATGGCTTCGTCGCCACAAGACCCGGCATTGCCGAAAAGCATGGCCTTGAACTGCTGCTCAATGTGACCATCCTTCTCGCTGAACTCCCAGCCGAGCTCGTGCGCTTTCGGAGCCGTGAGGTCTCTCATGAAGGCCTCAAGACCGTCCCGAACAGCTTTGTCCTCGAAGATCCACGCCATCTGAACCGAAGAAACCCTGGCAATGATCTCGTTCCAGACCACAAACTCGGTTTCGGTGGTGAACCCCTTGAGGAGGCTGAGAACGCCCGAGGTCTTCTGGTATCCGGAGGTGGCCAGAGCGCCGGCATCGGCGATCATACCAGCTCTGTCTTCGACACTCAGAAGACCCAGCTTGGCCGCAGCGCCAAGCTTCTCAAGTCTTTCAGGGGAATATGACGTACGGTAGAGGCCGGTATGGTTGGCATTAAGCTTGAAGAACTCGCTGCTGGGAACCTTAAAGTCAGCCTCTCGGCTGGAGAGAGTAAGTGTCTCGTCAACGCCATCCTCGCTGCGGAGACCAAGGAAGACAGGGTAGATGACTTGGTCCTCCTCTGGCTTGGTGTCACCTGTCCGCAAGAAGCGGTTCTGCTTCAGGTGGATGGTGTTATCACCATTCTCAGTAACCGTTACAACCGGGAATCCAATGTTCTTGGTCCACACATCCATGACGTCTTCGACCTGCTTGCCGCTGGCCTCGGCGAGTGATGCCCACAGGTCACCAGTCTGGGTGTTTCCATAGGCGTGCTTCTTCAGGTACCGCCTCACACCCTCGAGGAAAGTATCCTCGCCGAGGTATGTGGAAATCATTCTGAGCACACAAGAGCCCTTGGAGTAAGAAATCGCATCGAAGATCTGGTTGATCTCGTCCGCCCTCTTCACGGGTACCTCGATAGGGTGGCTGCTGCGTAGAGAGTCAAGAGCGAGGGCGCGTTGGAGACTATCCGTGACATAGCTCTCCCAAACCTTCCACTCAGGGTAGAAGATGTTGCACGAGTACCAAGAAGCCCACGTGGCGAAACCCTCATTGAGCCAGAGACCATCCCACCAGTCCATGGTAACGAGATTACCAAACCACTGGTGAGCGAGCTCGTGCTGAACGACCTCGGCAACACGCTCCTTTGTTGCGGCGCCGCTGACCTTCTCGTCGAGCAAAAGGTCGACAACGCGGTATGTGACAAGACCCCAGTTTTCCATGGCACCCTGTGCAAAATCGGGAATAGCGATTTGGTCCATCTTGGGCAGAGGGAATTCGATGCCGAAAACCTTCTCGTAAAATGCCAGAGTCTTGGCGGCAAGGTTAAGAGAGAACCGGCCATGCTCAATATCCTGACCAGGAGGTGCGTAGACGCGAACTGGCACGCGGAACTCGTTGGTCTCGATGCAATTGAGCTCGCCAACGACAAAGGCAACCAGGTAGGTCGACATCAGGGGCGACTTGTTGAAAGTTACGGCCTTTCGGGTGCCTCCGCTGATCTTGGACTGGACCTCAGTCTCGGATGCAACATCCATGTTGCTCAAACATGTCAGTTTCTTGTCCGCAATGAGCGTGACGGTAAACTCGGCCTTCAATGCGGGTTCGTCGAAGCAGGGGAAAGCTCGGCGCGCATCTGTGGGCTCCATTTGGGTCACAGCCATAAGGCCCTCGGTACCGTCAGGGTTCTTGTAAGTGGACCTGTAGAAACCTGCCATCTTGTCGTTGAGTTGTCCAGTGAAGCTGACCTCGAGCTGGGCCTTGGTTCCCTTGGAAACGGCATTGTCGAAGGCAAAGGTGCTGACCTGGCTGTCTTCGTTGTACGACACGGAGGCGGAAGAGCTGTAGGATGGTGAGCCCATCTGATACAGAACCATTGGGAGGCATAAGACTTACCTGATGGTCTCCCCACCGCTGGTAACCTTTGCGTTGTGGATGTCAAGTTCCAGAGTGTGCAAGGCAATGGACTTGGAATCCTCGGCAACGTCGAGATCGATCACCACAGTGCCCTCAAATGTGAGCTTCTCGAAGTTGGGCTCGAGGGTGACATGGTAGTGCCGGGGGACAACGTTGGCAGGGAGCAACTCGCGGGACTGCACGTTGACCCCGCTGGCCACATCGGCAGCAGCCTGGGTTCTGCACATGTTGTGGCGGCGGTACGAACAATGACGAGCTTGGGATCTGAGGAGTGGGGGACGAGTAACCCGCGACGTAAGAAACGGGCGGTTTTGGTGTTGGGGAGTGGGGATCAAGGCGAGAGAGGAAGTTGCTGAAAACAATCGCCTTGAGCTCGAGGGGCTGAGGGGTGGTCAGAATAATAGCATTCAACAGGAAGGAGGGGTCGGGTAGGGGAGGCAAGAAGGAGGGGCGAATGTGCAGGGGAGCTTGGGACGTGGGGCACAAAAGCCAGGGCGGTCTGCCTCACCGTGCCAGTGATGTCGCTGGAAAACTCTTCGCAGCTTGAGAATGCGAAACTCTTTGTATCGCCCGAGACGCTGGCCGCAAACAAATAGACGAGCGGTACATGATGAAAAGAAGAGCAAGAACCAGAGAATGGGGTATTGTTTTATATCATACAATTCCGTATCGTACAAGCCGTCACCCTGAGCGCTTGCCAGAAAGTTTCATGCGAGTTCATGACTGGATGAGAGAAGGCATTCTTCGTTGATTCTGCCCGGGCGCTGCCCGCCAGCGGACCGTTTCGAATGCGACCCCCTGTCGCTCGCGCGCGCATCTTGTTGTGCCATTTTAGGCAGGCGGTCTACTAATCGACCAGTGTCTCATGGCCTCACGGCGCAACTTCTCACTGGTCAAGTGCAATCTGCAAGACAATGAGATGCTCGATCAATAAGGAAGTTTATAATTCCGACAAGTCGGAAAATGCACAGAGAAGAGGCTAAAATATTTGAGCAATGATGAATCTATCAGCATGGGAGCCGCGCCCTTGTTGACGCGAGCAGGGCAGACTGGTAGGCACTCCGACACAAGAATGCACATGGGTTCGGGCACTGTGCTCCGTTGCATGTTCCAATGCTCATGCTTCCGGTAAAATTTGACCACCGTCAAAGTAACTTTCCGGTGTGAAATCTGGGGAGCGTAGCTGCGAGCGGCAGATCCATCATCGTGGAAGCGACTTGACCACACCTGGTAGCTCTGCGATGCGCCACCAAGTATCTTCTTCCCGGCATTATAGGCTATTTCGCTCTGGGAAACTATACCCAGTTGGTAGGTAGTCGGGCCTCCCAATACAGTGGTGCTACAAGATAGTTGGGACACTTGAACGCTCTGGGATACTTCACGATGATAATTACGACTTGTAAGGGGGCAAGAAGGGATAGCATATAAGTAAACTCCAAGGAATGATGCTCATGCTTTCCCAGTAAGCACCTTCTCGACGAGCGGCAAAGTAGCGGAGGCTAAACTTTCGGCCAAAAGATCAACGAGTCTCACAGGAAATGCCCTGCCTCGCTTGGTTTGACGGCGGCTGGGAGAGACACTGGGAAACGTCGGGGAGCGTTGACCGGTAAAGAATGGGATGAGATGCAATAAGCCGTGAAGAAATGAGCTCACCGCTCTCCATCTAGTCGTACAGCCAGTACCTATGAATATATAGATTTTGAGCAAGATGTGGGTCTTTCCTCTGAGCTGTGAGATCAGTCAGAGCTCTCACCTGGTCTAAAACAGCTCAGCTCTCTTGAAGTGGATTCCGAAGACCGTAGCTCCCGGCCCGAACCCAGCCCTGCGGGGCATCAGCCTCCCGATCGAGGGGCTTTGAGAATTCTGTCCACGCCTGCATACAACGCAGATAACGCAATGAGGTTGACTAAACACATAGTCACCGTGACCTATCATGGGTTGACTAAAAAGAATCTTGAAATATTTTTGCGACATTTGCTGGGGCCGCGGGATGAGGTCCGACTCCGGATTCACCTTAGATAGAGCGGCTTACCGCAAATTTTCGCTCCGTCCAAACGGCGAGTCCGGCTCCCAGCTTCCCAACGTGAGAGCGTAGCAGCTGCGAGTCTCGTTGGGTTTCGGGTGGCAGGTAGATGCTACCTGAGGAGCGATCTCGCTGCTGACTGGGAAGCAGCGACCTGTCGACAAACCTTGGCAATCATTAACAGCAGGGATGTCCCGTCTACCTCCAGGGTTCATCACCCCACCAAACGAGCCTGCCCCTCCTCTCGATTCCTCTGCTGAGATCCAAAAGCTTCTTCGGTGCCAAGCTCCGTCCATCTCAACTCTCCCTCTTCCTCACTTTTCCCATCCTCATCCCTTCAAAGCAGTTTTACAGTATCACGAAAGCTTGCCTGCCGGGTCATCAAACGTAGGTACGTGTGCAGCAGTCTTCCTCTTCATCATGCTCGCCGCCCATCGCGTCTTCCCTAGCACCCCACCAAACAGATAACCCCGCCATCGTCCGGGTCGAAGACATCTTGGTGACGATCGTCGTGCGGGATATTATGACTCTGGCTTTCGAGCTGGCAATTGAGCGAATTTCGCGTCATATAACATTGCGCAGAGATCATGGATCCCGCCAGCGCGTTGTTTGGTTTCTCTCCTGTCCACGCCTTCAACCCCTCATCTTCAGCTGCTTGGTTGGGAGACAACTCGTCAGCCTGATCACTGTCTAGCCCTGATACCATCGACCTTTGGGAAACGCATCCTCGATTCGAGAAATACTAATATTCAATCACCAGAGAATCGCCCAACATGACCATTTCCAAGATCCACGCTCGTTACGTCTACGACTCTCGCGGTAATCCCACCGTCGAGGTCGATGTCGTGACTGAGATTGGCCTTCACCGCGCCATTGTTCCCTCGGGAGCCTCCACCGGTTCGTCATAGTACAACCTGTTTCTTATCAGCAACACAAAGACTAACCAAGTGACTCGATAGGTCAGCACGAGGCCTGCGAGCTCCGCGATGGCGACAAGTCAAAGTGGGCCGGCAAGGGCGTCCTCCAGGCCGTCAAGAACGTGAACGAGGTCATCGCTCCCGCTCTCATTAAGGAGAACATCGACGTCAAGGACCAGTCCAAGGTTGACAAGTTCCTCATCGACCTCGATGGTACTCCCAACAAGACCAAGCTCGGTGCCAACGCCATCCTTGGCGTCTCCTTGGCCGTCGCCAAGGCCGGCGCCGCTGAGAAGGGCGTCCCTCTCTACGCTCACATTTCGGACCTTGCTGGCACCAAGAAGCCCTATGTTCTCCCCGTTCCCTTCATGAACGTCCTCAACGGCGGGTATGCTCGTCCTCATCCTCTTGTCGTGTAGTTTGACTCTGACCCATGATGTCTGCAGATCCCACGCTGGTGGTCGTCTGGCCTTCCAGGAGTTCATGATCGTCCCTTCTGCCGCTCCTTCGTTCTCCGAGGCTCTGCGCCAGGGTGCCGAAGTTTACCAGATCCTCAAGAGCCTGGCCAAGAAGAAGTACGGCCAGTCTGCTGGCAATGTCGGTGACGAGGGTGGTGTCGCTCCTGATATCCAGTCTCCTACCGAGGCTCTTGACCTCATCACCGATGCCATTGAGAAGGCTGGGTACACCGGCCAGGTCAAGATCGCCATGGATGTTGCTTCCACCGAGTTCTACAAGGAGGACGTCAAGAAGTACGACCTCGACTTCAAGAACCCCGACAGCGACCCTAGCAAGTGGCTCACATACGAGGAGCTTGCTAACCTCTACGCCGAGCTCGTTAAGAAGTACCCCATTGTCAGCATCGAGGACCCCTTCGCTGAGGACGACTGGGAGGCCTGGAGCTACTTCTACAAGACCCAGGACATCCAGCTTGTCGCTGATGACCTGACTGTCACCAACCCTCTCCGCATCAAGAAGGCCATTGAGCTCAAGGCCGCCAACGCCCTCCTGCTCAAGGTCAACCAGATCGGTACCCTCACCGAGTCGATCCAGGCTGCCAAGGACTCGTATGCCGACGGCTGGGGTGTCATGGTTTCCCACCGTTCCGGCGAGACCGAGGATGTGACGATTGCTGACATTGTTGTCGGCATTCGCGCGGGTGAGATCAAGACTGGTGCCCCCGCCCGATCGGAGCGCCTTGCCAAGCTCAACCAGATCCTGCGTATTGAGGAGGAGCTCGGCTCCAACGCCATCTACGCTGGCGAGACATTCCGCTCGGCTGTGAACCTGTAAATGGGCCGAGGGCGGAGACCGGCTCGGAGAGAGTCGGGACTCGGAATGTAGTCATGATGGTTGGTTGGTTGGCGAACTTGCTTTACCTCGGATAAAAGTGGTTTCCTGAAATGGTTCATGAAAACGGCAAGATCCGATCCATAGAGTCAATGAATAAATACCAAGCTCATTGCTGTGAAGCTGCCATCTTGTGATGCTGTGTCAATCAGGTTCCACCCACGTTGACCAGGGGTCGATATGATGAATGGGATGCGACGAAGGGTTGAAATATACTCATAACCGCGCAAAATAAAGAAAGCAACAAGGTCGATGATTGCGAGATCTAAGCTTAGGAAAAGAGATCAAGGCTATGGCCCAGAGGAGCGGTCGCGATGAAGGTTTGCCGAACGGCTCGGTGTCAGAAGAGGTGGAGAGCGAAGTGGTTCTTGGCACCAAGACTTGGGCAGCAGTTGGCAGCTGGCACAGGTTGCCACGGTGACCCGCTTGGTGCCCAAATATTTTGTAACACGTCTGGTCGCAATTCGGCTCGAACCCCTCAAACATCAACAAGCACCTCAGGTAAGCGTAAAAAGCCAGCCCACGACTTTGGGACAACCAACGATCGGCATCGACAAACCACGTTCTCATTCCGAATAATTGCGACGAACCTTGTTCGCTGTTGACAGCGGCGTCGCATAAATGGCGTCCAACGACCTGATCAACTTCGACATTATCGAGGGCCACAAAGAAAACATTCAGGCGCTCCCGAGTGGGCGCTCAGCCAAGAAGCTCGCAGAACTGTTCTCACCTGTGACAAGCAAGAAGTTTTCGGCGCAACCAGGGGACACGAAGAGCATACACGACTGCATCCGAGCCGAGTACGAAGCCGAGATCGAAAACATTGCAGAGTCTGACGACCCCCTCGACGTATACGATCGCTACGTTCGCTGGACGCTCGATGCATACCCCTCGGCGCAGGCTACGCCGCAGTCACAACTACACACGGTTCTAGAGCGCGCTACCAAGACGTTTGTAAACTCGGCGCAGTACAAGAACGACCCACGGTACATCAAGCTGTGGCTGCTTTACATCCAGTTCTTCTCCGACTCGCCGCGCGAAACCTTTGTCTTCCTCTCCCGGCATGCGATCGGTGAGACGCTCGCGCTATTCTACGAGGAGTACGCTGCTTGGCTCGAGGGCGCCGGGCGTTGGGCACAGGCGGAGGAGGTTTACAAATTGGGGATTGAGCGTGAGGCGCGACCGACTTCCCGGTTGTTGCGCAAGTTTGGCGAGTTCGAGCAGAGACGAGCACAGCTGCCTGACGGCAACGATGGTCCCTCGTCACCGGCTCTTCCGACGGTTCGACCTGCGCTTGCCGCCAAGATCAATCCGTTCGCCGCAGCCGCGGCCGCTCGCGACCCCCAGGCACCGAGGCAGACAAGTGGAATTGGAGGGCCTTCATCAAAGCCCGGGAAAGCGAAGCTAGCAATTTTCTCGGATGCCGATGCTGCCGCACCTGCACTCTCTTCCCGAGGAGCGGGGTCCAAGGGGTGGGATAGTATTGGGTCGTTGGCTGACCGCAAGAAGGAGAACGTGATGGAGCCCAAGCCGTGGGCGGGCGAGACGTTGAAAGCGGGTGGGAAGAAGAGCACTGCGCCCAAGATGCAGATCTTCAAGGATGCGGTAAGCCTCCCCTCTCCTATCCCCAGCACTCAAATGTTGATCAATATAGGACTAATTATTGGGCGGTTTGGCGCATTTTGTAATTCAGAGTCTAGCAAAGCACTTGTCTCAATCCCACATTAGCATCCATCATTCGCAGTTTCAGGTGACGGTGAACCCGGCCAACGGTAAGAAGGAGCGTGTATTCGTGGACCTCCGCATGGTGTATCCAACCCCCGACGAGCCCGGGACGGAACTTAGCTTTGAGGAGGTCTGGGCTGCGAAGCGCGGGTGGCTGGACTATGACTGGTCTGAGGACGTGGAACCCCCTAACGCGTCACTCCTGGATGAGAGTCCGTTGATGGACGAGAACAGTCCGCCAAACGTGGATGTGTTGGCAGAACAGGTGTCTCAGAAGCTGGTGGTGCACCAAGATGTTGTTCGGCTCGACGAGAATGGCGCTCCGATATACCCCAAGGCGAGCAAGCCGAGAAAGAAAAAGGTGATTGAGGTCAACGAGACACAAATCAGTACGTATAACCCTCCACCCACTTGGTCACTGACATTTAACCTCCTGCAGTCAAGGCGAAGCTGGACTCTCCCTCAAAGCCGAGAATCAAGAAGAGACAGTCTGTCGGCGCAGAGCCAACAATGACACTGCACACCAAAGCAGCAACAGATGACATTTACGATATCTTCAACGCACCTCTCAAGTCGGGTGGCAAGGGCCTGAGTGACGATGAGCAGGACTATGAGACGGATGACTACACGAGCGGTGGCGAAAGCACCGGCACCACTCGAAACATCTCGACCAGCGAAGCAGGCGACGAGGAAGAAGAAGACGACGAAGGGGTCGAGGAGAATGCCGACGACGAGATCTCTGATGCTAAGAGCATCAGTGAGTGGTCGGACTTCTCAACGGGCAAGCATATCCCCCATCTGGGCGGTGCTGGCGATGACGAGAGAAACGACACGCAGATGTCGGACCTCATTGACATCAACGACGATGGGTCGATCGGCACACCTTCGGGTAGGCAAGACATTTTTGAAGACGAGGACGAGGACGCGGCCACACCCACGTCGGGCGAGTTCCCTCCTCGCACCAGGACGTCGTTCGTCCCAATCCCCCCAGAAGACTATGTGCCTTCGCGGAGGCCATATCGGGACCCGGTTGAGGCGGCCAACAACCGACTCCCCTTTATGACGCCCATCACGGAGAGAACCGAGTCATCGCTGGACATCACACAAAACGGAAGCGATCTGCTTACCAAAACACCCTGCAGGAGGGACGACGGCAGGATATCGGTTCGCGAGGACACCATCGACCTCGAGCCACTAAGCAGTCCGCTGCGCGAAGTCATTGAGGACGAGATCCCCAGGGAGCAGCCACCGAAATGGAAGGGCCCCCAGGCAGTCCTCCAGCCAAAGCCAAAGGCTCTTGCCCCCAAGGCTCTCGCTCCAAAGGCTCTAGCTCCAAAAGCCCTCGGCCCCAAGGTTCTTGGTCCCAAGGGTCCCATTATCAAGGATTCCCAGTGCAACCCCGTCGACGACGTAGTCCGGGACGAGATCCTCGCCAACATGCACCCCCCACTCGCCTCATACTCGGGCTTCTACGACCACCGCGCTGAGCGCCACGGAGCCGGCGCCGAAATCCGCAAATACGCCAAGCTCGTCGGCAAAGGATCCCGCCACAGCAGCACCGAGAAGACCCTCTCCCTCGGGTCGCCCGTCGTCATCGAATTCCCTGACACTGAAACCGTCTACACCCTCCGCAAGGAACTTGGCGCTGGCGCCTTCGCCCCCGTCTACCTCGTCGAGAACTCGCATCCCTCCCCAGAAGATGACGACGCGCCATGCGACGACGAGAATGCCCCCGTCGCCATGATGGGCCGTGGCACGTTTGCCGCCCCCCATAACGTCCGTCGCGAGCGGGAGGCTCTCAAGATGGAACAGCCCCCCACCCCATGGGAGTTCTACATGATGCGCCTCGCCCACACCCGTCTCGGCCCACAACACCGCGCCGTAGCAAGCCTATCCCCCGCCCTAGAAATGCACCTTTACCAAGACGAAGGCTTCCTCCTCCTCCCCTACTTCCAACACGGCACCCTCCTCGACGTAGTCAACCTCTTCCGCGCCGAGCCCTCAGGCGTAATGGACGAACAACTCGCCATGTTCTTCAGCATCGAACTGCTCCGCACCGTCGAAGCCCTCCACGCCAAGGGGCTCATGCACGGCGATATCAAAGCCGATAACTGTCTCCTCCGTCTCGACAACGGCTCCTCTAACGAACTGTCAGTGCAGTGGAACGCATCCGGCGCAGGGGGCTGGGATAAGCGCGGCGTCGTCCTGATTGACTTCGGGCGCGCCATCGATATGCGCGCGTTTACACCTGACGTCCAGTTCATTGCCGACTGGAAGACCACCGCGCAAGACTGCGCCGAGATGAGAGAGGGCAGGCCATGGACGTGGCAGATTGATTATCATGGGTTGGCGGGGACGATTCACTGTCTATTATTTGGCAAGTACATTGAAACGGTGCGGTGTGATGCTGGGGGACTGGGAACGGCGGGTGGGAGGAGGTATAAGATTAGGGAGAGCTTGAAGCGGTATTGGCAGACGGAGATTTGGGCCGAGTGTTTTGATGTGTTGTTGAACCCGGGGCAGTTCGCCATGCACGAGGATGGCCAGAGGATGCCCGTGCTTAAGGGGATGAAGACAGTTAGGGAGAAGATGGAGGGGTGGTTGGAAGGGAATTGTGAACGGGGGGTTGGGTTGAGGGGGTTGATGGGGAAGGTCGAGGGGTGGGCTAGGGGGAAGAAATAGGGGGATTTTGTTTGTTATGAGAGATGGGATGGATTCAATGCTTGTTTTAGGATGGGATGAATTGGGTGGGATGGGATAGGATGAGACAGGGTGGGGTGTTTCGGATAACCGGCAACAGGGTAATGGCGTGGTGGTTTGTTTTATCTCATGGGATGGATGGTATTGCGCTCTGATTTGATACATCATACCCAACTCTTTTAGTGTTTGTTGTTGTGCATGGCAATTACTCTAGACCATGGTACAAGTACCAGGCTTTTTTACTATTACAACTTAAGAATCATGCTACGCATCTTTTAGTCGCTCTCGTCTTCGTCATCCGTGGTCTCTTGCTTCTTTTTCCTGACCGCCTTCTTCTTGGCACCGCCCTTTGTCCCCTTTTTGGCATCCTTTTCCGCTTTTTTGTTCACCTGGTCCTGGATCTTATCTCGTTCAGATTCACCCTTTGCTTGCAACTCGACCTCCTTGGCCTTGAACTCGGGCGTGTCGGCGTCCTGTCCGATCAGACTCTCGAGCAATTTGATCTCGTTCGCCCAGATCTTTGGGTCGTCAACTGGTTTCCCATTGGCACCCTTTACGGAAATCGGCGTCTCGAGAACCATGGGCAGGTTCTGAAACGGCTCATGGTTCATGAGGTTGTGGAAAGCGCGCAGCCCAAGAAAGCCGGTGCCGATGTTGGCGTGGAGATCACGATGTGACCCCAGGGGCGCCTTGCTATCGTTGAGATGGAAGGCCTTGAGGTATCGGAGACCGACGACGGAGTCGAACTCGGCTATGGTGGCCTCGAAGGCTTCGGGCGAGCGCAGATCGTAGCCTGCTGCAAAGGCGTGGCACGTGTCGATGCAGACGCCTACGCGCGACTTGTCGTCCACTTGGTCGATGATGTCGCGGAGCTCTTGGAAGCGCGAGCCGACCACGTTGCCGCTGCCGCACATGTTTTCGATGACGGTGATGACGGATTTGGTCGCCTTGTGGGATTTGTTCAGCTGCGCGGCGATCCGGCTACATGCCGCCTTCATGGTGTCGCCGCCCGTGGAGCCGGGATGGAAGTTGTAGAGCATGATGCCGAGGCTTTCGCACCGCTTGAGGTCGTCGATAAAGTTGTCGTAGGCTTGGTCGGCCTTGGTCTTGTCGGCCTGCGCCAGGTTGACGAGGTACGAGCCGTGCGGGAGGATGTGCTTGGCTGCGTCGTACGAGTGCTTTTTCAGGAGGGCGTGGAATTCGGTTTTCGCTTCCGCGGCGAGAGGCGGGCTGGTCCATTTTCGTTGAGATTTGAGGAAGAGCGCAAACGAGTTGGCGCCGATGTTGACAGCGTTAGCGATTGAGTTTTGGACGCCGCCCGCGCCGGATACGTGCGCGCCGATGTACATGGCCCGCTTGAGGGCCGGGATGGCGGTTCGCGGCGCCAGCGGCATGTTGGAGTCGGTGGTGGCGGCGTCTTTGGTTTTGCGCTTCTTGGGGGCGGGCTTTTTCGCCGGAGCGGACTCTTCTTCCTCTTTATCCTCGGAGCAGCTGTCGCACGAGGGCTCGTCGTCCTCTTCGGGCGCGCCTTTGCGCTTTGAGGGAATCGCTTTGGCTTTGGTCCTTGGGACGTCCGTCTTGATTTTGGAAGCGACGCCGTTGGCTTTGGATTTGATTGACTGGCGGACCATGGCTGCAGAGTACCGCGGTGTTTCTCGACTAGTTCTTCTTGTCAATTGGCAGCCAGATGTTGGGGTTGCGGATGCCAAGTCGAATCTCGAGAGACGAGGTTGCTGAAGCGCGTCGTGGAAGACGCGAATTGCGAACCGCGATAGCACGTGAGTTAGAGGACTTGTTGGGGGTCGTTTCATGTTCCGATCAGCCCAGTCGTACGGCCCCGCCGCCACCCCTCGACAGCTGAACGGGACTGACACAGACATCCCGGCTGGAGCAACCACCACCAAAAGACCACTCATCTCATCTTTGGCAGTTGTCGATCTTGCTGCCGGACGCGTTGGCTGGCTGAGCTGCATAACCTTATTCCAGATCTCGCTCCTAGGATCAAATTAAATTTCAAGCTCACCATCCAAACCGTGGCTGCCTGACCACCAGAAACATCTCTGGCCGCTGGCAATTGGTGATCATTTCTTGGGTGCCAGCCGCCGATTGATAGCGATCACGGAGTAATCTACTGAAAGAGGCTCAATATGCGGCACAACGCACTCACTAGTGCATCACGCAACACAAAGTCCCTCCATTATCCATTGCTGATGCGCTCTCTTCTCCCAACAGTCGTTTGTTTGTGCTGACAGTGCCTCAGACAAACAGCTGTTCTTTGTCCCCGCCACAACCGTGGACAATTGTCCCGCTGGCAGGTCCACTTGCGGCGGCCTTGTGCTATTTTTATTTCGCTCCAGCTGCTCGGTTCTTGTTAGGTTGGCACAGCATCAAAAGTCAACGTCGCCATTCACTTGCAACAGATGCAAGCTACTACTACCTGGGGGCAAAGAAATGCAAGTCTTTTTAGTGAAACAGACCACCTTTTTTTCGCCCTTGCTGTCATACGCGTTCTAGTGCGCATTACGAGGTTGCATCCCAACCCTCGGGATCGCCTATCGCCACGGCCTCGGCTCTCAAGCCCCATCTGTCAATTCAAGACCAAAGTCCCATTTCCAAGACCGTTGGCGTCTTCTCTACACATGTTTGATAGCATTGTTGGATTATCCACTGTGGGGGGCCGAAAACGCGACGGGAATGCAGATCTCCAAGCCAAAACTTCCATGATAAAAATACCTGCCGATGCCGCCCTTTATCACAGTGGCGTGCCGCCCGTGTGCGTGTGCATCCAACTTCGGCCGTGTTGACGCTCAAGGTCCCAGAGAAGACGCACATGCAACATACTCTGGTCCTCCTGCAATCCTTCTGGGAATAATTCCTTTTTGGCTGTCCGTCTCGCCATCTTCAATGCGACCATTGGGTGGCTTACAAAGGGTCGACCCCTGTCGCCCATTGCGAGCACTGCCCCAAAATTTACCCGCACCGTCGACTTCCCTGCTCCAGCCTGGAAGCCTGTCAGTGGAGTGTCGGTGGGTCTCTAGCTGATCGCGGCTTCCAATCGCCGCCACACCCCCGTGGGCTGCCTACCTGCATGTCCACTCCGGTGCTGTTGCCCGCACCAACCCTCGGATCCTCAGGTAACCACCATCTGATCTGGCTTGGAAAGTGACAGGGAACTGGAACCCTCTTCTCACACTTGTTCGCCGCGAGACTGTCACACCAAACGCAAACTCCCCCCGCTCCGATGGACGACGAAAAGCCCGTGTGATATGTGTACATGATGATACCCGCCGTCCACCGTCAGCCGTTGTGATCGCATTCTCTCCCCCTGAGAGCCGATTGTCGCCTGCAATGACGACCGAAGTCGCCCTTGGGGACGAGCGTCCGCGCTCGTCGATCGAAAAGAAACCCATCATTATGGCCAACCGACCAGACACGATCGCCGTCTTCGACAGGTTACCCGACGAGATCATCGAGCAGTATGTGGTCCCACCCGATTGTTGTCACTCTTCTCTCCCTCCTAGGGGGGCTCTCTTGCACGTCTAATGCTCGCGATCTAGGATCCTCCAGGCGACAGATTCAAATGGCTTCGCGTCCCTGGCGCTACTCAACTCAAAATGGAGGAGCGTGGCCCAGCAGGCGCATCTCTACGCCCATCACCTTGCGAACTGTCCTTCGTACTCCATGAGCCACTCGGCGCCGCCCGCCGCCAACGATGACAACCTCCCAAAGTTGCGACAGTTATTCGCGCGAGAGGTGAAGCGCAACTTGTTTGAGGCTTACCTGCGGCCCAGCAAGACGATTATCAAGCTCATATCCAATTCTATCAGCTCTTCCTCGTGTCCTGGTGGAGAAGGCATACAGTTCAGCCCTTCGCCCAAGGGCCAGCATCTGCTTGCCTACAACTCGTCCAGGATATATGTCATCGATACCAGGGGCCAGGACATTGCAGTCAAAAGAGAGTTCAAGATCCTCAGGCGGCCTGCCGCTACATGCATCAAGGATGATGGTACCATGCTGGCGGTACTGCTCACTGAGATGCAAGTCGATATCTACAACCTCAAATCGAGCCCGCCGAAGCGTGTTCAGTCCATCATTCTCGACCACAGCCCCCGGTCTATCGCCATTTCGCCGTGCGGCACTGTTTTGGCCGCCGCGTATGAAGGCGGCATCGAAGTTACGTCATTGGGTCCTACCGCGTTGTCTACTGACAGGAGAGCTGTCAAGTGTGATGCGGTCGATATTCTATCGTTTTCCTTTGATGGCACCCAGATCCTGGGAACGACAGTCCATTCCTCACAGCCCAATACGGTCATACTAACTGCTCCATACTATGACCCTGGAAATAGCATGGGTGAAGATAACATGAGCGCCTTGTGGACGACATCGATTCTCTTTCCAAACACAAGCCGCGATTGCAGTCACGCTGTGCTGATCCAAAATGGAAAGTATGAGGAGGCTGGCTGGACCTTTACCTATGATCGCAGCTTCGAAACTTTCCGGGCTGTGCGAATCGACGACTTGCGAAACGGCACCACATACTTCACTGGGCCTGTTCCCGCCCCAGCATCGCAATCAAAACTTCTTCCTTGCACACTGCCGGCTGCTTCTTATCACGGAGAACTTGTTTCAGCAGGATTCCAAGGGAAAGAGGTCTGGCTCTATGGCATTCCTGAGGATCTTGATGCAGTCCCCGACCATGCAAACACTTCGATCGATAACTCCAACTCCAGCAACCTGATGCGCCGTAATAGCGGGCCATCAATACGAGCCGTTTCTCGATCTCAGGAGACTGGCGAAGCAGGAAGGGTGCCTCAGTGGCAGCTCATTTGCAATAATCGAAACACGTTGGTTGGAGGTTACAAGATTGAGGAATTGGATGGTGTGAGCATGGTGAAGTGGGTCGCCGGCTTTAGGGATTCTGGCATCCAGGAGCGTCTGGTTATAGCTGCACGCAACGTTGTGCCCGGGGTCTCTGTTACAGAAGACGAGGGTATCGATTTTGTCGATGGTGGTCGAATCACTATCGTCGACTTTGACTATGCCGTTCGCAACGGTACCGAGACCGAAGTCATCATCGAGGTCGGCACCAAGGAACCCGAGGTTCTAGAAGAAGAACACCGTGACCTAGCTACCGAAGTCGCCATTGTCCGACGCCGAACGGTCGCCCAGCAAAGAGGAAATAGGAGTGCCATGATACGGGCTACGACCACCGCTAATCGTCCCCCACCACTTCCAACGCAGACTTCGACACAACAGAGCACTGACGATGACGACGACCCCCTGAGACCTCGTCGCGTTGGCGCACCACCCCCACCCAGGGTAGTAGAGCCTGCGGCAGAGCCCGACGATACCGAGGAAGTACAATCGATCGAGGAGCAAGAGGCTCTTGAGAGCCCATATGCACATGCGAGCCCTCGATCAGGTACAACGCTTCGGCGCGCTGCGACGGCCGCGGCAGCCAATCGGCGCTTGCACCCTCAGGCCGCCGCAGGCAACGTTGAATATCGCCGGGCAGACGGGAGGGCAGAGCATCCTCATGAGAGTGACGCAGATAACTGGGTACCCCCGCCGCCGCCTTACCAGAAAGAAGATCCCGGTGACTTGCCTGCTTTCATGCGCCATGCTATGCCCACAGGCGCACAGGGACAACCAGGACAATCATCCTCCGAGTCAAAACCCAACCCTCCCCTGACGACATTGGCTCAGCAGCAGACGAGCCTGGCTGGCGCCATCCCGCCGGTGCCCGCTTTGCCCCGAGTCCTTCCTGTTCCTCAAATTCCTCTCCAAGCACCGCAGGCTCCCTGGCACCGAAGAGAAGGAAGCGGTTCGTCGGTACATTCTCGTCAGAGTAGTTCGCAGAGACCGGGTTCAAGGAGTTCGCGTTATCTTCACGGAGAAAACATCTATGATGTTTCACCGCCCGAATCTCCCGCGCCGGGCGCAAGCGCAAGGCGACCTGAGCGGGTCAGCTCCCTCCACCCCAACGAAACTCGAGCAGTCAGCAATCCCGGCCCAGACGGTCGGTCGCCGATGACATTACAGCTGTCCCGTCCACCTGCAGCGCAGTATCAGTCTCCGACTCTCCCTCGGATCCAAACAGCGCCCCAGCATCCAGGCGGGCCGCCAGCTCTTGACCTCCAGATACCGTCGCCCTCCCTTCACAACTTCATGCAGGGCTTTGGTGGCGCGCAACCCGTGACTGGACCCGGGGGCAGACGACTCTCAAACTCAATGACTTGGCCCGCGCAGCCACAACCCAGAATCGTCGACACAACCACTGGATACCCATACTCGGCCCCTCCTTTGAATATGGGCGGCAACGGGGCGCTGGCACGATCCTACGCTGTGCAAACCCCCGGGCAAGTCCCAAACCCGGGAAGCGGCATCGATGCTCCGTACCAACTGTCGGGCAGTGTCTATGCACCACGTGCGCCGATCGGCAACCAGGCCGTTGAAGAGCACCGGCGAAGCTCCTACCAACGGCCGCTCTCGCAACAGCAGCAGTACCCCCAGTATCAGCAGAATTCATCGTATGAGCCGCGTTGTCACTCGCAGCCGCAACCGCACTACGCACAGGATCCACCACAGTTGCAGATACAGGTCCCTGCTACGCCGCAGGAGGATGTACCGCTCATCATCAGCACGCCAAAAGGTGTGACTGGTGCCTTTGACCCCCCGGACCGGCGAATTTCAGGACGACGCGCGGAAACTCCGATCCTTGCACCGGTACCACGCCATCCACGCCCCACGGCACAGGCTGTCCTTCGCCCCACAGTTGAGCGGTTAGAAAACATTTACACCTCGGCACAAGGCGGACCTCAAGCAGTTGGTCCATCCAGCTTTCTGAGCCCTCGCGGAGGATCTGGTTCCGGATCGGTATCTACGAATACGCGCGTAGCTAGCCTCAATCGAAAGCAGAGCAGGGCAGAACGAAGCGCAGCCAAGAACATTGCAGATGCAAAGCGACGCGGATGGGCTGGCAGGACTAAGAGCAGCAAGAGAAAAAAGAAGCAGCAAGAGCGGGACTTTGACGCGGCGAGCAGCGCGGCATGGACCGACGTCACGACGTTTAGTCACCGATCGCTTGGCTTTGGGAGAAACAGGGGCGGAAACAACAATGACCTTGCTGCCGGGCAGCAAGGAAAAGCAGATAAGAACAAGTGTGTTATGATGTAAGAATGGCCAACATCTTTTGGATTCTCATCCTGGGATAACGGGACTTGAATTGTCGGAACAGTTGGGTTATATAGACCAGCCGATCGCTCGTTCGAGGCTGTGAGATCAAAGGCGCCAAGTAACGATGATATGTATGTTTTGGCACCAGGTAATGTGTGTGTTGCTTTGGATTGAATATGATACCAGATAGCAGAACTTGGATTACATTCAGGCCATTCCAATATTACGAACCCGAAACCGCATGTTATTGCCTCAACAGCTCCGCTAAACAAGAAAACAACGTAAATTCTTAGGCGCCACCCCTCTTAGCAACCTCGCTCCTCCCCAAACCCTCCATCTCGCGTCTCATATCGGCTTCCGGGCCACCCTGGGACGAACCAGCTGTGCCCTGCTTCCCGGGCACATGCTCAGCCGTTACCTTTTCCGTGGACGAAGGCGTGTCGTTGATGTGGGATTTGACGTCTTGGGAGAGTTTGGGAAGGCAGGTTTCGGCTGGTGGGCCGTCGGTCGTGCCGATGTCGTTGCCTCTGCAGGAGTTTGTTGCCATTTTGTGGGTGATTGTTGATGGGAGTATTTTTATGGGATTGTTTGTTTGGAATGCGTAGGTCTTTTAAATGAGCTACAAAAGGCGGTATGAGAGTCAGTTGTGTATGTGGAAAGAGGGAGATCATGGTGTTGTTCTTTGAGTGCGTGCGAGGTGGTTCAGGAGCGATGATGTCACTGCTTGGTCTGATAGCCCGATAAGGTAACAAACGGCGTTGATGGCGTGGGGGGCAAACAAACAAACAAACAAACAACCACACTCAAGGATAATGGTGGATGGTTGCGGTTTTAGTGTACTGTGCAGTGTTGAAGGATATTGAATATTGAGAGGCGTTTGGGCATATTAATGGTGCCGGAAAGGATGGAGGACAAACCAGTTTGGAAGACTGGACGCAAAGTATGGTCAGCTGGATCTGGTACGCCGTTTCGTATCATATACCTGCCGGGCAGTAAAGCTTAACTGCAGTACTTTTTTCCAATGGCTCTGTATTACAGCTCTCGGTAAAGCGCAGTTTCCAGTTCTGTGAGACAGATCTTAGGTATGAGTTCGGGTCCAAAACGTCGAGGGAGGACAATGGGATAAAGTGTAGAGTATCAGCGATGAATTTACGGAGGGCTCGTTGACTGCATACTGGCGAAAACTGAGACTTGTGACGACTACCACTGGGGGTCAGAATCAGATTGATGTTTGTGCAGTTGGTTTACTTCAGCAATGCCGTTCAGGGGTTGAATTGGTACATGGGCTGGGCCATGAGGGAACTGTTGTTGCGCCGCCACATCACACCACCCACTCCAAATTGCCTACCTAGAAGACCAATTGATCAAGGCAGAAAGCAACCCCAAGGCTCGTATCGTGTATAATAATCATCCGGGTGAAGGAGGCAATGTTGAAGACGAGTATCATCAGCTGTTCGGTTGTCCGCGGGCCAAAGTGGGGCCACGATGCAGACTTGCTGTGAGCAATGCAATGTGGAATCTCAGGGCACTGACACCAAAACTGAGCATCAACGCCAACCACACCACTCTCTCGAGATGCCCAAACAATCATGGCATCGACAACACCACCAATAAGACCAGCCAGAAGGCTTCTCGCCTCACTGCGCAGCTACCGCGCAAGGTCCAATATCTCAACACTCAGTACACCAAACGCAATCTCAATTGCCCTGAATCCATCAACCACATCAAAAGTAAACCGTTCCCATCTCACCATCTCCAACACAAACTAATTTATATGCAGGACCAACTCCTCACCACAATCAAATCCGCCCTCCCTCAATTGACAACCCCATCCTCGGCAATCCTCCTTTTTTCCAAAACTCTCACTCCTCAAATCACAGACCCCTCCTTCCTCCTTTCACTCTTCCCTTCACCCCGGAACCTCACCGTCCTCGCCGCAGCAGTCGACTCAATTCCCTACTTTCAAAACAATGCTTTCCAACCGACCCAGGGCATATCCCTCCTCCACAGCCCTTCATCTCTCTTCAAACCAGAGTCGCCAACCTTTGCAGCCCTTGATTTCCACCTCTCCCCTCTAGGAACCCACTCAATCAAGACAACACTCCCGCTCGCCAACACCGTTTTCCAAAATGGAAAACAACACACCATATTCACCACCACGTGGACTGACGGGCGCGTTTCTTCCCAAGCCGAAGCAACCCGTATAGCCGTAAGACTCGATACAGGGTCAAAATCGAGACTGGAGATACCAATGATACCCATCACGCCTCCACGACGTATCGTAGAGGGGCTAGGGAATATCCTCACCCTTGTTGAGCGCAATGGCAAGGGGGAGCCTGCGTCCAAGGAGCTGGAGGAGGTGATTCCAAAGTTGCTGCAGCAGAGGGCAACGCCGGGGGGTACGTCTGTCTGGGCGGTGTTACGGCCTGAGGGTGGGGAAGAGAGACGGGTTGGCGAACGGGGTGTTCAGGTGAGGAAGGTGTTGAGTGGTGGTGGAGGGTGGGGGAAGAAGATGGGGTTGTTATCGCTGGATCCGGATGTCGAGGTGGGATTGGGAGAGGAGGAGGATATTGAGCTGTTTGCGCGGGATTTTATGGGCAAGGGGATGACGGGGTCGGTGCAGTTTGTTGTTGAGCCGTGGGTGGCCCATGAGGGAAGGGAGGAGAAGGGTGTGGTGGTGGGTACGCAGGCGGAGGGGGGCGAGGTGGTGGTTGAGGGGATACATATTCAGAAGGGCGTTTTTGGGGGTTGTTCTGGGAATGGGATTTATGTGAGTTCCAAGGGGGAGGGTGTGACTACAAGAGTGGATATGGGTGGCTCTTACGTTGTGGCTGGGTTTTGAGTTGAAAGACTACATTCCCGTTGAATCTGGGGTCTCAGGCTTGAACCTGAAAATAGAGACGATACTAGCCATTTTGCGGCGATGGGACTTGTAGTCCTGAAAACCGCACCACTTCCGGGAGGGGCATGTCACGCCGAGCTCGTTGATGAGCCTGACATTTGCTCCTTCCTGTATAACAACTCCAAAATATACAATAACTATTGGAGGAAGGAACATATCAACGGGTTTATGTAATCGCACTTAGTGTGTCTCGACATTGATGGGTGCGCTTGCCTTCGAAGCATTGAGGCCAAGCACGCAATCATGCCATCGGATTTAACTTGCAAACCGTCCGAGATCAACCCCTCAACTTCACCTCCTAAACGCTCAAGTGCGGAAATAACCACCATACAGAGCCTCATCTTTCAGAACACGTAATTGAGCTTGGCACGACATATACTCCCCAGTTTCTGCAATTTTGTAAGCCCTTTCGCATGCGCCGTCAGTGAATACCAGTTACCGTAGCTGATCCCTGAAGCGCCTTGGACATCAACCTCATCTCGCTCGACATGGCGGACAGCGCAGCCAATGACACCGCTCGCCCAACAGTCGGCATCATATCCCTCGGCGATATGGGCAGCGGACTCGCCAGGCTTCTAATTGCCCACGGCTACACCGTGGTGACCAACCTCACCGGCAGAAGGCATGTCCTCTTTCCTGGGTAGGCAGTCTCTTGGCCCAGCTGATAGTCCCTCAGTGAAGACACACTTACCCGCGCCCGCGAAACCGGCGCTGTTCTACTCCCCTCAGATACAGACCTTGTCACCCGCAGCGAAATAATTCTCTCAGTCGTTCCCCCTCGTGATGCCTACGATACAGCTCTACGCATCGTAACCGCCCTAACCGACCTCCCACCACTCACACGCCCCCTCTACTTCGCCGACATGGTAAACCACGCTCCTTCCTCTTATAATGCTTTGTTAACCTCCCTCTTAGAACGCAACCTCCCCTAGAACCGTTCGCGGCATTTACTCTCTCTTCACCCCTCTCACCCAAGCCGACGTACGCTTCCTAGACGGCTCCATCCTCGGCGGCCCGCCCCTTCCACCCTTGCCAGATGCTCCCAAGTCATTGAGCCCCGGTGAGGACTGGTCTTTCCGTCCCCTCCTCCCTACCTCAGGCCCAACTCCCCTTCCCTACCCCCATCTCACCACCCTCCTCCGAATGCGCCACATCTCCCCCGACGTCGGGGCCGCCTCTGGTCTGAAAATGTGCTTCGCCTCTCTATCCAAGGGCTTCACCGCTATCGCGGTTCAAACAGTTGCCACGGCAAAGCGACTGGGCGTGTTTACCGACCTGACGGACGCCCTGAGGGAGCTGACGCCCGCTAATCTGGAGCGCACGGAAAAGGCCGTGTTCAGCATGGCACCCAAGGCGTACCGATGGGTGCGGGAGATGGAGGAGATTAGTGCTACGCACGCGGGCGAGGGCGAGGATGGGGGATGGGGGGAGGAGTTCATCTTTCGCGGCGCAGCTGAGGTGTTTAGAACTGTGGCAGAGGACACGGTGCTGGGACAGGAGAAAATTGGAAAGCGGGATAGGGGCAAGAATGCAGAAGATGTGGCAGAGGCTGTCGTTGAGGGGCTGAAAAAGAGGAGGAAGACAGAGTGATGTCCTGTCATGTTACATGCCAGCTTCGCTAATCGTTCCAAAAGAAATATTGAACGCTACTTGTTGTCGCTGTTTGACTTTTGCGCTCGCCTACTCAATCATGTCGATGTCGTCACCCTGGGCCGCCGTGGCGCCTGCGTTGCCGTTGCCGTTGCCGTTACCGTTACCAGCCGCGGCGGGGGTGGGATTGAAGTAGTCCACCATCTCGGCATCGAGCTCCTCCTGTGTCTTCTTAAGACGACCGTCTCGACCACCACGACCGGCACCTCTCTCGCCTCTCTCAGCCCTATCGCCACCCCTGTCACCACCACCACCCCTTCTACCTCCACCGTCGCGACGAGCACCAGGCCGACGTCCATTCTCGCGCCGTCTTGGCAGCGGGCTGCGGGAACGGCTGCCGCGCCCGCCAGGTCTGTACCTATCGATTCCCTTGCGGGCAGCCTCTTCGTCCGAGTTGCGATGAGGCGAAAGCGATCGCGAGCGACCGCCGGGAACTGTGATGCGCTCAGCGAGCGGGCGGCCCGGAACAACTGCCGAGTCAAAGGGGTTGCGCCTGGGGCCACTAGGACCGCTTGGCGTCATCGTGATTCGGATCGGTTGGCCTGCCGCTGTGAGTTTCAAGCTCTGCCACGTGGACGCTATGTCATGACCTACCGGCAGCGTTGGCTCCGTCAAATTCGGCAATAGCTTTCTTCGCATCGGCGTGGGTCTCGTATGTGACGAATGCGGTGCCCTCGGAGCGACCGGCCCGGTCGTACTTGATTTCCAGGTTGACAATGGGACCGATGCCCGAAAAGAGACCCTAGATTGCTGTGAGTAACAGAGTTATCCGTTGGATCGCAGGAGAATTCTCACCTCGAGGTCATCTTGGGTCAATTCGTAGTGAACGTTGTCGACGCGCAGCTTTGTGCCTCTGGAGTCGCTGGGATCTTTGTGTGAGCCCGACACCATCCCTCTTTGAACTCAATGTTTCCCTACCTGTACGCCTCGGGCGAAGGTCTTCTTCTCTGCGCGGATCGTCGGTTTCCTGGTCGGTTGTTAGTATATCGTCTCGCAATTTCGCAAACACTTGTAAGCGCTGAAAGCTTCGTACCGCCATCATCATATCTGTCGTGAACCCACTCGCTACAGTGACAACCCGTCAGTTATGTCTCATGGAGAGAGCAGGCCGCTCGGCTGGAGGGGGAAGGGAAATATCGTACGAGTCAAGGTTTCTCGGCGCGTCGTCTCTGAAGGGCTGTGTACCGCCATAAAAAGATCGGGAGCTGGTTAGCTATTTGCTTTTCAACTTAGCTTCTTTCCCTCGGTCGGGGGATCCGAGGCTAATCGAGCACACAAGTCGTTTTGATCCGGCTGCGTTCGATAAATCCGCGAGGCGACCGACCGGGAGGAAGCGGTATATATGCATATAGGTCTAGGAGGGGGGAGGAGGGCATTCAACCTAGCCCAAGAGTTGGTTGGCATGGGCTTTGGTTCTAGGTTGTTTCGCGGCGTGCACGGTACCTTTCTAACACCATCGCGGGGATACTGGTCCTGTCGGTCGCGGTCGCGACGCTGGCCGCGGTTGTTGCCTCGATTGCCGCGAGGGCCACGGCCGTTCTGTGCCTTTTGGGTCAGCCATGTACTTGTGCCATTTTGACGTCGACGCCTCTTGCTCCTGCACTCACCTGCGGACGCTCCGCGAGAATCTCGTCAAGGCTTTGGTCGAGACCGCGACTCATGGTGGGCTGAGTTGTAGTTGAAGTTGTTGAATTGGGAAGGGAAAAGCGGGAGGAGTCGTGGGTTTTAGTAGGTCGGCTGAAAATGGCCTGCAGTTGATTCGCGGCTTGGGTCGCGGCTTGGGTCGCGGCTTGGGTTGGTCGATGGAAGGAGGCTCTGTTGCCGCAGCGCCTCGAGTCAACTGTTTTGCGCGTGTGGGGCCCTGATGTGATAGGGAGCCTAAGCTTTTAAGGCTGCCATGATCTAACGGTTTGAGACGCCACCCGCCTGCGAACGGACAGCAGCCTTGACATGTGCTGAAGAATGTGAAGAAAAACAATAAAAAAACCTGGGGGTGGACTATAACCTGATTTGAACTCATTATAATAACACTGGCTTTATGGTCAATTCACCGCCCTTCATCTATCACGGACGCAAGTGAGGCTCAACGATTCTTGTCACAGCCGGACCAAGGACATGGCAGTCATCACATCACCGCAAACCTCAGAGTGCTTCGTCAAAAACAGCCCTCTTTTCAGTCTACCTCTCATTTTAGTAAACTTCGTAGAACTAGTTACAGACGAGAGTGGGAAATTCATCAGCACATAACAAAGGAAATGAGAACCGCCCGTTTGATGGCACCAAGCAGAAGCACCATCCAAACAGATTAAGGTGCATATGCTATCCCCCAAGAGCGCTTTTTGGTGACGAAAATCACCCGATCCCAAACCCGCAAAAAACGCTGCCCTTCCCCTCTATTTGTCCGTAACACAATGCCCCCCCTCCCCGTATATCGCTGGATGTCGGATGTTGGTGTGGATGTGTTTGGGTATGATGAGACGTAGGGACTAAGAATCTGGTATCTGTGCGGGTTTAGATGAGGTCGGCCACGTTCATCGGCATCTCCTCAATCTGGGTGCTGTAGAACTGCTCAATCTCACGCATCATGCGCACATCCTCAGCCGTAACGAAGTTGATGGCAACACCCTTACGACCGAAACGGCCACCACGACCGATACGGTGGATGTAGTTCTCGCGGTTGGCGGGAAGGTCATAGTTGATGACCAGGGAAACCTGCTGGACATCGATACCACGGGCAAGGAGATCGGTGGCGATCAGGACACGCGACGAACCGGACCTGAACTCCTTCATAATCAGGTCGCGCTGAGCCTGGTCCATGTCGCCGTGCATGGCAGACACGGTGAAGTCACGGGCGGTGAGCTTGTCGGTAAGCCAGTCGACCTTGCGGCGGGTGTTGCAGAAGATAACGGCCTGCGTGATAGTAACAGTCTCGTAGAGATCCGAGAGGGTGTCGAGCTTCCACTCCTCCTTCTCAACGGCGATGTAGAACTGCTTGATACCCTCGAGGGTAAGCTCGTCCTTCTTGACCAGGATACGGACAGGGTCACGCATGAACTTGGTGGTGACCTCAAGGACATCCTGGGGCATGGTGGCGGAAAGAAGAACGACCTGGGTCGACTGGGGAAGGAGCTGGAAGATGTCGTAGATTTGCTCGGTGAAACCGCGCTAATTCCAAACGGTTAGCAGAGCTTGGTATCGACATTTTTCACCCAACTTACCGAAAGCATCTCGTCGGCCTCATCAAGAACGAACATCTTCATGGCCTCGGTCTTGAGGACACGGCGTTGGATCATGTCGTGGACACGGCCGGGGGTGCCGACAATGATCTGGGGGCCATCTTGAATGGCCTTGATGTCGTCACGAATGGCGGTACCACCAATGCAGGCGTGGGTGTCGATGTTCATGAAGTCACCGATGGCGATAACGACCTTCTGGATCTGCTGGGCAAGCTCACGGGTGGGAGCAAGGATGAGAGCCTGGCATTTCTTGAGCTCGGGGTCGATGTTCTGGAGGACCGAGATGGAGAAGGTGGCGGTCTTGCCAGTACCGGACTGGGCCTGGGCGATAACGTCGCGACCTGGAGGCTGTCAGTCGATGGCGCGCATTCAAGCATGCCGTGATTATCTTACCCTGGATGACGGGCATGATAGCGCGCTGCTGGATAGCAGACGGGCGCTCGAAACCGTAGGCATAGATACCTTGCAAGCGTCAGCGGGGCCAAGTCGCAACATTTCCTTCCTTTCTTACCACGGAGGAGCTCAGACTTGAGCTTCATGTCATCGAAAGAGTCGACGATCTCATCGTAGTTAGACTCGATCTGTCCTATAGGTGAAATTGGGTCAGCGACCGTGCTTGGTCTCGGGTTGCGGCCGTGCGATGAGGGGAAGCATTGCGGTTCTGCGCCGCCAGCGCCGGACATCACTGCACACACTCTAACGGTCGGAGCATGGGAACATACCCTCGGGGAGGTCCTCGAGTCCCTTGTCGGTAGCCATGATTGCGGTGTTGTTTCGCAAAAATTTCCAGATCCAAGCAGCCTGGCTTAGATCTAGAAATGCTTTCGAAGTGGATGGTGGGGTCAAGCGACAAAAAATCCGCAGACGTCTCGGTGAGCGCTGCAGAAGTCGGCAGGTGAAATTAGATTAGGCGAAAGGAAATAGATTCAAAGTCTCAGTATTGTACTGAGAACGATCGAATCTATGGAAATGTTCGTTGGGTCTGTTGATTTGTCCTTGTTGGAGTGTGGTGTTCAGAAGAAGGAACAAAAGCCTGAGCTGGGGGGTTGATAAAAAATTCGTTTTGGGCCTCTGGCGAACAAATTTTATTGGCCTGAGGCAGCCGTAACCCCTCCGAACCCAAAAATTTCGAAGGTGGGATGGAATGGTGGGGCAGCCGCCCAGTTCCAGGGGCAAATCCTGGCACAACCTCTCACTGGAGCCGAATTATTTTTTTCTGTAGGGTTCGCTTTCCATTTTGCTCCGGCGCAGCGATCGCTTCAGGTTCTGCCCTCAGGCTTTCCTGGTAACGGCCGTGTGACGAGCCTCTGTACAAACTTTTTCTTGCACAATAAACCGAGGTCCTTTGAGATTTGACTCATTGTCAGCCGGCAGCACCCACCCACACCTTCGATTGTCCAACAAGGCTCGCCTCTATAAGATCTTCTTTTACCATTGGCCCGTCTGTCGGTTTCCGGGTTGAAGGATGCTTTTGTCCAGCAGCAAAGCGGGAGGTTTAACGCCACATTCTAACGCCAATGGCACTGGGAGTCAACACGGGAGTCAACATGGGAGTCATCGAATGACTGATGATCAGGATGCTTTGCCCCCTCATCCCCTCGGGCTTCGACCGCTTGGAAACAAGTACTTTACCAGTGGCAAGGATGCTCGTGAATCCTCGGGTATTTTCCAGGCGCTGCCTGACGATATGATCATGCAGCTCCTCGAGTTTCTCGATCAACGGTCTTTGAGGATTCTTGGCTATACTTGCCGTTTTCTCTACGCCCACTGTATCTACGACGACCTCTGGAAAACCATCTTCCTGGAGTAAGTACGGTAAATCTTGCTTGTTTCTCGACCGACCTCTCATTGGAGACGTACCTGGGCACTGCATGGAAGATTGAAGAAGGAACGAAGGTTTCAGGGGATCTAACGATTTGTAGGTCCGATAATTGCAAGAAATCTCCTTTTGAGTGGCGCGGATCATGGAGAGGAACCGTCCTGGGACTGCCGAGTCAGGGTGTCCCCCTCCTAAGCTGCAGTAATGTCTATTCTGACGTGCTGCATCGTCCATTCGTCTGCAGTCAAATCCGTCTGGATCGGTTTGCTTCCAAAATTCCGGCATCAAACCAGATTGACCAGATGAGAGACCTCTCCTATGCTGAGTTTGCCGAGAAGTGGAGTAGCAAACCCTTCATTCTCACCGAGTGCACAAAAGCTTGGCCAGTATCTCAATCGTGGGATATCTCAACACTTCTGCGGCTCTACTCAGACGTTGTTTTCAGAGCAGAAGCTGTGGATTGGACATTTGAGACTTACTGCCAGTACCTGGACAACAATCAGGACGAGAGTCCACTATACTTGTTTGACCGGAAGTTTGCGGAAAAGATGAATCTCCAGATTGGAATGGGTGACGGCACGGCCTATTGGAAACCAGAATGTTTTGGGCCCGATCTGTTTGAAGTCCTCGGCAAGGAGCGGCCAGCACATCGGTGGCTCATCATCGGCCCGGAAAGAAGTGGTTCTACTTTCCACAAGGACCCGAATGCTACGAGTGCCTGGAACGCCGTTATCCAAGGAGCTAAGTACTGGATCATGTTCCCGCCGTCGGCTTCGGTGCCCGGCGTTTACGTATCCCAGGACAACAGCGAGGTTACCAGCCCACTCAGCATTGCGGAGTGGCTTCTGGAGTTTCACGCTGAGGCGCGCCAGCTTCCTGAATGTAAGGAGGGCATCTGCAAGGCAGGCGAGATTCTCCATGTGCCGAGCGGTTGGTGGCACTTGGTGGTGAATCTTGAGGCGGGAATTGCTCTCACCCAAAACTTTGTGCCAAAGTCACATCTTGGGGATGCGCTGTCCTTCCTGAAAGACAGATCAGACCAGGTCTCTGGCTTTAAAAAGGAGATCAAGGATCCTTACGGACTGTTCGTAGAACGCCTGGAAGAAGAGTATCCCGATCTGCTGGAAAAGGCGCAGACCCAGCTGGCAGAGAGAAATGCTCAGAAGAAGCGAAGATGGGACATTGCCGTTGGAAACACTACGGAGGTCGAGGGAGATCAACCACAGAAGAAGAGCACAGGGTTCAGCTTTGGCTTTGGCTTTGGTGACGACGAAGATGATATTCCCTGAGAAATAGACGCACGCAGCCAAGGGAATGTTGGTCAGTTTGACTGACCCCTAACTAGCCATGGTACACAGTAGATATCCGATGTCTTGAGTTGGCAGCTTCTTGGCTCCGTTCAAGGTTTCGTGGGTCGGTATCCTAAACTTTACCTGCTCGTTGGTGACAAGGCTGTCAAGTAACTTTAATGGTGGTGACTTCGGTCGGTTGCAGACATTTGACGGTTTCGATCGGCTTCTTTTATCTCTAATAGACGTGTATCAGGACTTTAAAATAATGTCTTGAGGCCCCTGAACTCTGGATTTCGCGAGTTTGGTGACCGGGGATTGCCAGGGACAGGGCGGTCCCACTTCGTGCTGTGGCTGATACATACATATCCCGTATGTGTCTTCACTATCGGATTGAGCTTGAGAGACGTCGGCAAGCGGCCCCAGTCCAGAGGCTGTCAGCAATTTAATATCAAGATGTTCGGTATTCGTCATCTCGCCCGAAGCTTCCACAATATGGGCAGGACGGAATCTGCGAGACAGACTACCGAGAGCCTTCTTTGTGCTCAGCGCTCACCAATCAAAGGCACGTTTCAGCCCGACTCCGGGCGGCGCAGTCGCGCAGGTTTGCTGTTTGGAGCCCTCAACTCGGTGGTCCCTGCGCTTGATGGGCCGGCTGGGCACCTGAGCGCAAGCCAGCATTGGATCGGAGCAACGCCCAATGATAAGCCCCGAAGCTGATCCATGCCCGGCCCGCACCTGAAATGCGATGACCCAACCTTAATCCGTCGCTGTACCCCACGCCTTGCTCTTCCTCTCTCAGGCCCCCTCTCAGCCCCCCAAACCTGACCTCTCCACCCTGCCGACCAGCTGCACCGCTCTCCTGTAGCTCTGCGGTCTGCCCACGGTTACTACTACTCTGCTGTCGTCGTCGACCAGATCGCAACTGATCCTGTCACGGGCTCGGGTCTGCCTCCTTCCTCTGCGTAACTTGTTCTTGGCTTTGTTTCCCCTTAACCGCCTTCTCGTCTGGTCATTTCCCGTCTCGACTTCCCCGTTTCTATTGTATAGACTACGACTTTACGGTCTCTACTCTGCGACGCTCGACAACCGCCCGACTTCCCTTAGATGCGAGTCTCCCGCCGAGAACGACCTTTCAGACCACACCCAACCGCGCCGTGACAATATGCCACTAGACAACTACCGCTGTCTGTCTCTCCATACTTTATGACCCAGTGGATAGAGTGTCTACGCTACACTGGGCACACGAGACGCCCAGCTGTCTGTCCGCCTTGCCGTCGGGCCTGCCCTTGAGAATACATACCCGCTCCGTCGTGCTCGACCGGCGCTTCTCTGCGTATACCCGCGCAGACTCCGTTCCTCGCCGGGGCAGTGCCCAAGAGCCTAACCGAGATCACGACGTCGGTCAAACCTCCGTATCGGTTTGTTCGAAAAGAGCGAGTTTGCCTTCGAAGCCCGGCCTCACGCCCGACCGCACGAAACCACCGAGTTTAGGCGTGTTACATACCCGTCACAACCATGGTGTCGGACGAAACATATGAGATCTGTCTCCCGATTCTTCAGGACCCAAGCCTGGAAGAAGAGGATAAGGCAGACAAACTCGAGGAACTGCTCAGGGAGCGGTCCAACTTGAACGGACAGTCCCTCGAGAATGCAGTCCTAGACGCCCTTTGGAGATATAGAGAAGGAGGCGGTAATGCGACATCACCGCCTCCGATACGGCAGACTATTCTCCGCCGACCATCTCCGGCTTCTTGGCGAGGCTCCGGGACCCCGCTGTCGGGATCGCCTCGCCTCGGGGTCAGCCCGCTTGCCCCGCCGGGCTTCGTGCCAACACCTTTCAGCCGGACCAAATCATCGACGGCATCCCCCTTTGGCTCTCCGCGACCATCCCCGCGGCTAGCCTTCGCGACACCGGTTCCACACAGCCCCAGCCTGAGCGCATACCAGTTCGCCAACGATGATGCGCCCTCGCAGGAGGTGTTTGGCGACTTGCAGTCAGACAATGTCGACTGGCTTGTCAGCGACGATGCGGCCAGTGTCACGTCTTCTATTGGGGGCTCGAGCGGGCTGAATGTTGCCGCTCCCGAGTTTGTCTCAACACAACAAACCGACATGACGCCTTATGATATGCTCCGGTCAATTCTAGGCCAGACGAAGACCGACGAGGAGATCGGCGCGGCTTTAGCCATGCACGGCTACGACTTGGGCGCTACCGTTGCGGCCATTATGGATACCCAGATCCAGGACAACCTCGCGCTGGCTGCCCAGGCCGCCCAGGCTGAAGAGGCTCGGGTCGTGGTGATTGGCAAGTCCATGACTCCGGATGCGCGTCCCTCAACGCCTGCAGAACAGCCAAAGCCCGGTGTTATCTGCAAGTTCTTCCTGTCGACTGGCCAGTGCCTCCGCTCTGATTGTAGGTTCAGCCACGATCTGAGCTCCCACATCTGCAAGTACGTAATGGCCCAACAATTCATCAATCTACTCTCTGCTGACTTTGGCTACAGGTACTGGGTTGCTGGCAATTGTCTAGCTGGCAACACATGCATCTTCTCTCACGACCCTGCTCATCTGGTGAACCGCCTTCACATCGATGGCGCAAGCACGCCTCCGACCCAGCACGCCACGGTGAATGTGCAAGACTACACCAGCTTCCCAGCGCTTCAGCCTGGCACTCCAGAGCCGCTACCCATATTTCCTGCTGCTGGCAACTATCCCGCTGTTGGTGTCACACCGCCGCCGGGGTTTAAATCCCACTTTTCCGGTGATCGCCCGCGATCCCGTCCAGGCAGCCGGCACCAGCAAAAGGAGCTTACCCCAGCAGCTCCTTCACTTGACGATGCGGATGCGTTTCCCTCTCTCGGTGCAGCGTCGGCGAAACAGAGCAAGAAACACCACGGCAAGAGAGGTGGGCACGGCCACAACCACAAGGAAAATTTTGCCCCCAGCACCCTTGCGGACATTGTCAAAATGAACCCGTCGCCCTCACCAGGGGCGTCGCGACAGGATCGCAAGCTCGCTCGGAACGGGAGCGGTACCAACATCCGTAATGGCGAAAACAGTCTCGCCGCCCAAGCAATCCCCAACCCCAAGCACATCCCGTGGTTGGAGACAGGAGAGAAGGCCAATAAGGCTTACCTGAAGGCCCGTCAAGAAGCCATTAAGCACGGTGGTCTGAGGAACAAGTTCTTGCAGAGGTATAGATTTGCAGCCTTGATAGGTCTAATCGTAACTAACAGTCTTCTAGTGCTGCGCAAGCCTGGAATCGCAATGATGCCCGGGCTGCCAAGGCTCTCAGCTTGCGGGGTCAGAGCGAGAACGACTTGATGCGAAAGGCACATCGGGAAGCAGCCAATCAGTTGTACGAGGAGCGAAATAAGGATCGGGTCAACTGCCCCGAGATCTACGTCGACTTGCACGGGCTACACCCCGACGAGGCGGTTGAATATCTCGAAGGCATTCTGATGGAAAACAGCACAGAGAGCCGGCCTATCTACGCCATCACGGGCACCGGACACCACAGCAAAAACGGCAAGGACAAGGTGGGCAAGGCGCTGCGTGCCTTTCTCAACGAGTGGCGGTATGCCTACCGTGAGTTCTCGGTGCCCGGCGATAGGAACAGCATGGGTGGTATCTTGGGCATTGACGCCCGGAGCTGGGACAGATCGCTGTCCAAGGATGGGGCGACGCTCTCCAAGAAGGAGGCCGAAAAGGAAGAGGTGGACATTCTGGCCCAGGGCGTCGAAATCGGCGAGGGTAAGGTGAAGCTTCTGGTTAGAGACACCACGAAGGAACCTCCCAAGGGCCCCCGGGTCCGGTGACAGGCTCGAAAGGCCAAAGTCACGTCGGCTCCCTTCGCGGGGTGAAGGGCAGCCTCAAGTGTAGCTGGCATCTAGACAATTAGTAAAAAGGCCCATTGGTGGGGTATATTCTCTTTTGAGAACAACCCCCTGATGCAGGTGTATTTCATATCCTGGATTTCTCCCCTTTTCAAATGTGTTTGTTGCAAACTTCTGGGTTACATAGGTTTGCTGAGCAGTCCAAGATGACGAGTTTGCAACAAGAAATACGACCCCTGAAATTGAGGCAGGCAACTTCTTTTGTTAGAGGAGCTTTGATCAGTAGACTCAGGCAAATACCATGCCTGATACAATTTCTTACTAAACTGCCCGCCCGGAGCGCTGCAATCGCTCTTTTCAATGCTCTGCACTTACGGTGGTAGCCTCTTGGGTGTGCCAAGATAGCTTGCTGCAAAGTGAACACCTAGTAGCCCAAAGAACCAAGCAACCACACGATCAGGTCCAATGCCACCGCCCCCGTGAGACGGGACACCAACACTCTTGAAAACCTCCAAGTACTCCTTAATACCAGCACCCTCCGCGTCGGCGCCCTCAACTTCACTAGGGTCATTGATGCGTTGACCTCCGGAAAGGATCTCTTGACCCCTCATAAAGAAATCAAAGGCATTTGTAACATGAACACCATCTCCAACCGGAGTCGCGGCATTGTCGACCTTCGCACAGGACGGCCGTGCTGTCTCGGGGAGTTCATCGATGACATAAAAGTCGGTATTGTACTTGGAACAAACCACTTCGCCAAGCGCCTTCTCCTGTGGGGTGCTCGTATCCTCGTCGTCACGAACATTAGCGAATTCTGGGGGACCTTCTTCTCGCAGGAGCTGTTGGGCCCTTGCAAAGGTCGAACCAAGTTCCTTGCCTGGCTCTGGGAGGAGGAGGGGCTCTGAAGGGTAGACGGATCGGACTGTTGCAATCTCATCGGCACGTCGATCTATATTCGACATACCAAGTTAGAATATATGTAGGGTTGCGGATGGTGAAACCGACTTTGAGGTACACGGAAGATATGTAACAATATGCCTTGAGAACATCACGGACTTCGGTATAAGACCTTGTGATCTCCATTTCAATATTCATTCCCGTGAATTCGGTCACATGGCGCGGCGTATTTGAGTTCTCGGCTCTAAAGACGGAGCCGATGCTGAAAACACGCTCCCTGGCTCCTGCAATTTTGAACTGCTTGTAGATCTGGGGTGACTGGGCGAGGAAGGCCTCTCCGCCGAACTATGGGAGTCGAAAAACGTTCCCGCTGCCCTCAGATGCTGCGCCAACGAGACAGGGCGGCTCAAATTCCTCGGAGCCACCAGACGGTCCTCAAGATAGGATGGGAAGAGCTTCTTGACTTGGATACGAACATCCTGGCAAGGTCACTGAGCGCTTTGGACACGAGAGTTTTAGCGCCACGCACGACGACAGTCTTACCAATGTGCGATTCATTGAGGGAACTGATTTCGACTTCTTCGGCGTCCTTGCTGAGGATTGCGGTCGTGGTTCGCTTTTCGCCGTAGTTTTCTGCTGCAAGGTCGTCCTCGAGGTTGAGGTTAGCCGCGGCGGCAAGTTCAGCAGCACGTTGAGCTTTCAGTGCTTCCTCCTTTGCTTTGGCCTCGGCCTTCTTGGCAGCCCTCTTGGAGGTCGGAGCAGTTGGCTCCTCCGTGATCCTGTCAAGGTATTTGCACGGTTTCTAGGTTATTTATTGCCTGTGTTGAAATTCCCAAACAGTCTCAACCGCGCAGATATTCGGAGGATGGAGAGGCGTCATGTTGATGGGTCAAGAGCGGCAAGTTTGGTGATAGAATAATCAGCACACTAAATCCAGTTGATGCGACTTCAAGCGGACCGTACAGGTGTTGGAAACTCCGATACGTGTCAACAGAAAAGTGTAGCTCCTCCTCAATAATGTTTTAGGTATCGGAAGACTTTAAAAATGTGTCCGGACCTTAGATTTTGTCCCTTCTAATCCGCCGTTTATCTTGTCAGGGGCTTGTCGAGAACCCTATGCAGCTGACTAACCGATCTGTGGCGCCGCGCCGTTGGGATTCTCCAAGAGCTCCTCTCTATATGCACCCTTGTGATACATGACGTGGGGACACCTGAACTCAGGTACTCTCCGCCGCTTCCGTCTGGATTCGCAACATCGATCTGCCATTTTTCTGCCCGGATCCTGCAAGAAATCGTGTAGTTGCAAATTCCCGTCCCTCTCCTCTCGTACCGTGTACGACGCTCCGATCCTAGCGACGCAACACGCGCCAAGGAGTTGCTTGCTTGCCCTGCACCGTTTCGGCTGCAGTAAGTACGCCCCAGCTGAGCCACCCTGCACAACTGTTCGTCACCCGCATCTCGCATCCCGCGTTGCTTGCATTTGCTGATGTTAAACCCCGGTCAAAGGCTGAACTTGAAGCTGACGAAAAAAGTCCCCGATCAAGCAATTCGTCATCTCGCGCTCTTTTCCAGACACGTTCCGCTTCACCCTTTTTCCTCCCTCGAAGCCATCTTGTTCAGAAACCCTCCTTTTCCAATTCATTGAGTTGCCTTCAATGGCTACATTAAGGTAGCCACACCATCATTCCCACACTCTTTCCCCCCGCGCCGCGATTCCGCGCCTCTTTGAAACCCTCCGACAGCGCCGGAACGAAGCAGACACGACGAAGCGAAAGCAAAACAAGCCAGAACACCCAAGACTAAACATACCTATTCTTCTCAAATCTAGTGGTCCAACACGCTACCGCAGCCCCTCCCACCTCCCTCTCCACGACGGCAAGCATCCAAAAGACTCGCCAGCAATGGATCCTCCCTCACGAAGCTCGTCAACGCCCTCGCCAAACCCCCTCTCACCATCCCAATCCCTCCCTCCATGGGCCCGCCGCCCATCCATCTCGTCCTCCCGTCGCCTCTCGACCCGCCGAAACCCCTACGCCCAACAATCCTCGTCGACGACGGGCGATCCCCCGCTCCACATCCAGCTCTGGCGCTTCTACATGAACCTCAACCGCCAAGCGATCCGGCTCTTCCTCTCCCTCACCCCGCTCTACCAAGTCCTCGTCCTCCTCGGCACCCTCGCCGCCCTGACGTTGGGCATCCTCGCGCTGGTCTACTCGCACAGCATCTTCTCGGCGCTCGGCCCCGTTGCGCAATCATGGCGGAATCTGCCCGGGGGCTGGATCCTCGTGTGGCTCATGACGTTTGTGTGCGCGTTCCCACCCATGATTGGGTACTCGACTGCCGTGACGATAGCGGGTTTCGTGTATGGGTTCCCCTGGGGCTGGCCGATTGTTGCGACGGCGACGGTGGCGGGGAGCACGGCGGCTTTTTTCACGAGCAGGGGCGTGTTTTCGAGCTATGTGCATCGGTTAGTCGGAAAGGACAGACGGTTTGTGGCACTGGGACAGGTGTTGAGACGGGATGGGTTGGGCGTGCTGGCTATGATTCGGTTCTGTCCGTTGCCATATAGTCTGAGCAATGGGTTTTTGGCGACGGTGCCGAGTATTCAGGCTACTGGGTTTGCTGCTGCTACGGCTTGTGCTACGTAAGTTCTTTCCTTGGGGGTTCGGGTTGGTAAGGAAAGGAAGGAACTGACTTTTAGATAGGCCCAAGTTGGCGGTGCACGTGTTTATTGGGAGTCGTCTTGCGTTGCTCGCCGAGAGCGGGGATAAGATGACCGCGGGCGACAAAGCGATCAACTACGCGAGCATGGTGTTTGGAGGTACCCTGGGCTTCGTGGTTGGGCTGGTCATTTATCGACGGACCATGGCCAGGGCGGCCGAGTTGGCTGCTGCTGAGGGCTTGGAAGAGGAGGATCAGATGCTGGCTGGAGCGGACCGCGAAGACGGAGAGTATGCCGTCGGCGATGGCAACTTGCTTGCGAGAAACGGCGACATCGACGCCGCCGCGTTGATGGACGACGACGATATATCGCTTTGGGAGACTGAAGGTGTGGAGGACAGCTCGTATCATGACAGCTGGGATGAAGAGGCCGCTATCGGCGGCACGGGGAAGAAGAACAACGGCGCAACGAAGTAAGGCTAGATGCACTTTTCGGGGGGGTGTCATGTGCCATACATGTATCTAGCTTGCTCTTTGGGGGGAGTTTTGCATACGGCGGCGTTCTGTTACAGGGGTTCATCGGATACTCGTCCTGAAGCGTTTGTTCGGGTATACAACGGCAAGGTCTTTAGACGGCGGGAGGGTGGGTATATTCAATGCACCGAGAATCAAATAAGATTCATTCATGACCTCAGTTACGGCTCTGAGGAGAGCTCTACTACGGTCTGTCTGTCTGTCATAGCCTGTGGTATTGTCTCTGTTGTGAAACATGCATCTCGCCTGCGCCTTGGTATTCCTTGAACCCATTATCCGAAACTCCTCGCTCCCAAACCTAAAAATCAAATCCCGGACAATTTGTTCTGCCAGACCACCCACGCTGTAACACGCCATGCTACATTAAAACAAAGTTGAACGGCCAAGCAAGAACCTCACTTGCTCTGAAGACGTTGCATGAACTCGATGGCCTGTTCCATCGGATATCCCAGGAAGACGGGACCGGATATGTTGAAGACGATCTGGGGCGCGGTACCACCCTCGGCATTCTGAGCGGGCAAATCGGCCAGGGTGACAAACGTCGGCTGCGGTTGGGGTTGCTCTCGGTCCTTGACCGTGGGCTGCGGCTCATCCGGCATAAAACGTCGACCCTGACGCTGAGGGGAGCCCTCACTGAACAGCTCATCCCGCTTAGGGACAGCAGAAAACGGGCAGGTCCTAGGTTCCGGTGTTGAGATGTGCTGAGCGGGGGGCGGGGGTTGATCCATCCGGCCTGGGGCCATTGGAGAAAGGGGAGGTGGGAGTTCCTCAGCGTCAGCCTGACGGACAAGGTTGTGTGGCACTTGCAAACCCCAGGGCTTACCCGGGCTTTCGCCAAAGCGAACATCCCGGAGAGGACGATCAAAGTGGTTCTTACGTTCGCCTTCGTCGTCGGCTGTGACATCCGGTGCTTCCTCAGGATCACTGGAACTGACCGCCTGCACCCAGCTTCTCACTCGCTCGTTGGACAGCTTGTCCACCTCTGCGGGGACCTCTTCGGTCTTGGGGAGCATAGGTCGGTGAAGTTGACTCAGGTCGTTGATCATCCTGGCCATGTTACCATACTTGGCATCCAGCTTCCTTATCTGCTCTTCACTTTTCTGGTACCGCGCAACACACACCTCGTGGCTTCTGGGGATCTCATGCTTGTGCGTCTCTACATAGCGTGCAATCTCCTCGGGCGAGTGCTGGTCAAGATACCGGATTGGACACTTGGAGGGGCCCGTCGGGGCCGATGCACTTTCGTCAAGCATTGTGGCGCAAATGGGGTCAGAAGATTCGTGCGGTCTGGGGTCGGCCGTTGTGCCCGTCAAGCCAAGCGAGTTTTTACCCTCTTCGAGGCCGTGAGATGCGGCGCCTTCTGGGGCAGGCGAGAATGGACAGGCCAACAGCCCTTTTCTGCCTTCCACAGTGAAATCTTGTTCAAGAACCGTTGAATCCTCAGTGGGCGGTGAAAACGATGTTGCCTTGCTAGAGTCACCGCCTTCAATCGCGCCCGCTATGCCGGCAGTCAATTGCTGGGCAGCTTTCCTTCCCTCCCTGATGAGCAGCGCAAGTTGGTGCTGGGCGTTCCCAGGCTGGTCGCGCTTTGGAAGAGGAACTGTTGACGACAAGTCTGAAATGTGATGCTTGAGCTCCGGGGGAAGCTGCAGTTTCGCAAGGGTCTCTGCTACCTCGGGTGCACCGGTAGCGTACTTGTCTGCCAAAATCTGGTACTGAACGCGAATGCAAAGTCAGCGTTGTCAATCGCCATAGAAGATTGATGCGAAATGGCGGGTGTTGATGATTGAATCAGAATCATATAAAGGTTCTCCATCTACCTACGTCCACTTCTAAAAGACGAGGCTACTGATCTAGAGCTAATATACTCATCATGCAATCGGGGAGAGTGAGGGGTTTGCGAAAGAAGAGACTGCGACATACCTGTTCGTGCGCAAAGCGAAGTTTGTGCTCGAGGATTGTTTTGCGATCAATCAGCAGCTGGACTTCATCGGCAAGAGCGCTGAAGGACTCTGCCAGAGTTAGGGAGAGGCGTGGGTAATTCATAATTATCCCACTGACGCCATCCGCGAGGTGGAGGGTTGCCTCTAAGATGGTGCGGGCATCCGATCAAGAGGGAGACGCCAGCTGAGCTGGGTAAACTCGGGCTTGGACTGGCGCTGCGGAGGAAAGAGCAAGAAAGAATTAATCAGCCGATTTTTGCGCCGAGGAAGTAGTTTGCGCACCGGCCCCACAACGCTCTCCACCAACGGCACAGGTTTGGCCGGCTCCGGTTGTCAGGGACGCCGCTCAGGAAAGGCGCGGCCCCTGAAAAGGTAAATAATGCAAACGTCAATCGGTTTACTGGATGTCAATCGCCAATGCGACGTATATGCTTTCTTTCGGTTGAGCCATTGCCCAATGGAAGTCTGTTCCAAAAACCGAGTGCTTGCGCTCAACCCCGGAATCGCAGTATGCAGCACCGCAACTTCACAGGCGTGCGGAGGTTTTCCAAAATTCCCGTCCCAGAACTCTTTCACATCGAAAGACGGTCATTTGTGTGCTATACGGAGTAGAATTCGCCTAGAAGGCCAATGGCATACTTGTCTGCTAAAAAGGAGTATCTCCGCAATTCAAACGCATCGAGAAATATGTTAAGGTCTCAACTGACATGTGAAAGGCATTAAAACATACATGTCGACGTCTTGTAAATATGAAAATATCAGTTGGCCATCAACTGGTTTCGATGTGTCTCTCCTTTTTTGCCGCCAACTTGCTAGCCAGCTTCTCCATTCTGCACACACACTACTCCAAAGACAGACGTCATTCCTCGGTACCTGCAGTTGTCGGCTGACATGGCCTCTCGGAGGTTTAGGTGAGACAAAACCGCGGATGGACACCTGCGAACAAGCACGGATCAGGCGGTCTATATTCTTGACCAGAGCATGGGGCTTTCAGCTAGCCACATGCCTGTCAGCGCCAGCCGACACACACTCCCACAACCGAGCCTTCACAATATTGCCAAACAGTGAAAAGACATGATAGCTCAGTGACCAGAGACCCTTCGTCAGGCATGCCAACCGATGCCATCTTTGACCTCAGGTTCCAGTCCCTCTAGGCCATAACATGAAGAAAACAAGTACATAGCAAGGCGTCAACAATTGGATCAAGAAACGCGGTGGCCTCTTCTCAGCGCAACGTAAACCTTGGCATTGTCAATAGTGCGCCCAGCTGGGCGTGCAGCAGGGGTAATTTCAAGAAGAGCCTCATCCAGAAGAAAACTCATAGCGCGAGAGGAGCAAGCCCTCCTTGATGGCGAGGAAAACCGAGATGATTTTCGAGTTGGGGCAATCCCTCTTATACCTGAATTCATCGCCACCGTAGTGTTCCCGGTGGTGTGTGGGAGGCCAACCTACCGTTCATCAACTTCATCCCAATAAATCGCCCAAGATGAAGTACACAATCGTTACCAGTACCCTCTTTGTCTCATCGGCTCTCGCAGCCAACCCGTACGTACCTTCCACCTCATGTTCCGATCCACACACTTCACCCTGACACAATCCAGCATCTGGGGCACAACCGCCAATGCCGAGTGCACCGCCTGCCTCGACAAGACATTCTTGACCTGCCCCGACGACTTCCAACTCCCCGTCTACGCAGAATGCATGTGTGGCGGCGACGGCGGCAGTGCCTTCACCAACTGCCTAGGAACCTGCCAAGCAGTCGACAGCCTGGATATCGACCAAGCCGGCACCATCACGGCCGACTGGTACTCATACTGCGTGCTCTTCTTCCCCTCGAAATTCTGTGGCAGCGCCAAAGGCGTTATGGACGACGACCTCTGGCAAAATTCCTGCGGGCCGGGCGCCAAAACCCCAGGGACAGAAGCCGAAGAAGAGGAGGAGAAACGAACCCAGTAAACACACCTCCTCTCTCTCCCATCCACACTACCACCACCACCACTCCCCAAAACTAACACGCACCAAACAGAACCCCAACCGGCAGCGGAACGAGTGCCACGCCCCCAGCGGCAACGGCGCCGGGAGCTGGATCATCGGAAGAGGACTCGGGATCGGCAGCAACCACCACGGGGGGGGTGTCAAGCCGACCGACATCGTCATCAGCGGCAACGGCGGCGTCGGTCATCCTCCCTCCATCCATCCGAGCTATCCTCCTCGTTGGGCTTTTCGAGCTCAGGCTACAATTCCTGTAAATCATACCCACCCACATAACAAACAAATCACAAATCACAAATCACAAATCAACAATCATTTCCATTCCCCGTCCATGCCATCATCATCGTCATCGCCCAACCCGTAAATACCACACATCCACACCCTTGCAACAACGAAAGGAAGAAGAAAAACAAGACACCCTTCCCAGCGCAACACGACATCAAAACCAAGACAAGAGCAACCACATGACCACTCCCTCGCAATCGCCGCGCTACACGCAAGTCTCCCATGGGCACCTTGCCTATAAAAAATGAACTTGGTAGGTTTGTTGGGTGGTCCCGCTTCCATTCATACATGGCCAGCGCCGATTCGCTCAGGAACCAAACACCCAACCCACTCTCCCTTCCCCAGGTCCAGTTCACTCAGGCATTAACCGCATCCGGTCCGTTTTCGGGATGTTCCAAAAAAAAAAAAAAAAAAACGAGCAAAACAAACACAAACACATATTCCTCGTAAACCAAACGTGGAGACTGAGAAAAAAAAAAAACAAGGAACAAAGTCTCAAAGCAAACCAGGTATGTGTGGTGCGGTGCGGCGCGGTAAGAGCGGTCCGACGTAGCAAAAAAAAAAAAAAGGTCCCAGCGGGTGGGACCAAGACAACCGGACCGGACCCGATGGCGGGGATCAATGGATCGATGACCGTGCCGTAAGGGAGACACGACATTGACATTGCTCTGCACATACATAACACACGTGCAAGATACCAAAGGAAGCAAACAAAAATGCAAGTTGCCTTCCTTCGCCGGGTAACTCTGCCGTGCAATGGGTCCGTTGGCCGGCAGGGAGGGAGGGAGGGGGAGGGTGTGTGTTTATATACTGCATTCCCGATTCGGTAGTCCGATATCTCACACACAATACAACACACGGCCGTCCAGTAGAATAAAATGAACGCTTCAGGTTCCAGATGCTTTCTGCTTACCCACTAGCTAGCTCTTGTTCTCAAAAAGCCGAGATGTACCCGTGAAAAAAGAAAAAAATAATGATGGCTAGAACCGAACCGAGCCAGTGTACCCTGTCAACCTTTGGGGGGAATCATCAAATTCGCTGCTCTCTGAAACAAGATAGAGAAGAAAAGCGCAAAAAGATCCTGACCGACCTGACCCGTAGCATACAGTAACAACCATGTCCGCCCCCCACGTGAATCCATAGGACAAAAGCGCATGCCGACCACATCCTTCGGTCCCGTAACAAAGCCCCATAAATGGACAGATGAATCGAAGAACGTGTTGATTACCGATGGAGGAGACCCATCACAGAAGCGCGCCGGCGACTAGCACCTAGGGATCCTACCACCTAGGCGGCGGTCGGTAGGGGTGGTAATGGGTGGGCCTGTACGCATTGGCGACCGGGTCGAACATGTTGGGCGGGTGCCACGGTCTCTCCATGCTTGGAAGTGCTCTGCCGTGAATGTCCTCCTCCCTTCTCGCAGCCATCTCTCTCAGGAGGAGGGGGGCGATCTCTGGATGGTTCATCAAGAAGTCCTGCGTCTCCTCAGGGGCTTGACGCCACGGTTGCAAGAAACCAACCCGGGCAAAGATCATCTTGAGCAGATTGTCCGTCTCGGGCAGGCCCTCGTACAGTTTGTTGCAGAGGAATAACACCTGGGGAACTGCGGCGTCGGCACCGGCAGACTCAAGCATATCAATAGCCACGCGTGAGATCTCGGTCTTGAACCCTTCGAGCAGGTACTTGTTGGCGAGAATGTACACATCGATATGGAGCTCATAGGCGAGCAGCCAGGTGCGCAAATCCTCGCCGGATATACGCGCGGCGCCATTCGGATCGTTTTGCCAGCCTATCGGGGGCGGAGGTGTCATGCCCATTGGGATCGGTCCTCCGTGACGCCGCCGCGGAGGTCTGCGGGGCCGCTCGGCGTTCCGGGTGTGGATGTGGATATCGCGGTGGTCGACAACAACACCTGGGTGATGGGGCATTGGAACCGGGGGAGGCATCGCGCGTGGTGCCTGGCAGTGCCAGCAAGGGGGACCTGAAGCCGAGAGGCACTGGGGACAACCGCAGTTAGGACGGTGAACACCAGGTCTCTTCTGACGCATGCGCTCAAAGTGCCGATCTTCGCGGCGCCTCCTACGCTCCCTACGACGACGGCTGGCGGCGCTAACATCGGAACCCGAGTCCGCAGAGTCTTCAGAGTCGGACTCTACCCCAGTTTCTCCGCCCTCACGACCCTTCCCCTTGTCGACATCGGCAACTGTTCACCCCGTCAGGTATCTGCAGTATCCGGGTGAACACAAGGATACTTACCAAGCGCGTCCGCAACAGGCTTGATGGGGTTGTATTTGCCCTCATATAGATAGGCAATGAGGAAATGGAAGATGCCGGGGTTCTCTTCCGGCAGACTGACTGACTGTGAATTCGCCTCATGGAAACCGCCGCAAAGTGCCTTCTCGAACCATTCCGACTTGAGCAGAATGTGTTTGTGGACCTTCCGATGTGTCAACAATCTCCTTCCCATTGTTTCCCTCATTCGAGCCAGGCTCATGACTTACATAGAAGGTCTCGGAGTTTGGTGCGACTCCCACATGAACTGGGATGACCGGTGAGTTGTATCGTCTATAGCCCGTCAAATATTAGTAGCTATTCACAAAAATATACGGCGCGCATGACCGGATCGCGTCAGATATCACACCAAGATATATGCGCTAGCATCCAAATCGCATTGATGTTGAGCGCTGAAGTGTTGGCGGGATTCCAAGCCTAGGCTTGAAGCGATGCAATGTCCCGCATGGAATGTGAGAATGCAACTTACCCATCAGCCGTGCTTAGCCAGAGATCCTCCTTGGGGTCGAGGACCTCCTTCCGGTTCACTTCCTCGGGCAGGGAATTCAGAACAACAACATCGGGTTGTCTTGCCGAGGGCTCTCTCATGACGTCCTCCAATGTGCGATTCTGCTGTCCGTGATGGGCGCTTGCCGTAGAGGGACCGGCGGCGCTGGAGCCCGTGCCGGAGCTGGGTCCAGTGGCAGCGGCAGCGGCATTCCCGCTACTGCCGGCAATCGGCGCCGACATCTTTTCTCGTTCGACCTCGTTCCCCAACCGAGCCCGGCACAAGCAAGCTTTTTGGAGTAGATGCGCAATCTGGCGAGCTGACAAGGGCGGGGGCGCAAAGGAGAAAAAAAAAGCTTGAGAGGACGATTTTACGTTTAATCGCTCGGACCTCTGATGGCGGGGCAGGCGATGTATGTATATTGTTGGGGGCGCAAAGCGCAAAAGAGGTTAGGTGTTGCGAATGGTGAGGCGCGAGATGCGGCAAGGTTCCTGTCGGCTCTTCTTGCCTTGGTTTCCCTATCGGGCCTGCTGCTGTGGATGGAGAAAGCAAACTGTCCGGATCGCAAAGTCGGGACGAGATTTCAAAATTGCAAGGCGATCGGAGGGAGGCAGCCGACGGTGGCTAAGGCAGAGTTCAAGCAGGCTCCCGAAGTTTGGAGGCTCAGATGGAAAGGTTGGAGGAAGGCGTGAGCCGGTTGCTACTCATGACATGGAATGCAAAGCACAAATAGGCAGCACACCTCACCGGCCTGGCAGATAACGTGCTTGTTCGGCAGACGACGTGCATATAAGGTCCTCGGGAATGGCTCTGGGTCAAGTAAAGGCTCTCCTCTCGTATAACTACTGTCAGTATGACGGTTGAGGACGGGTGTGGGCAAGACGAGTTGTGAGTTGTAAGTTGGGGTGGTGTGGTTAGGCGGCCCGCCGAGAGCAAGTAGCTCTGCTTCGATTACGGGGGGCGTGCCGCAACAAGCCTTCGGCTTATGCCATTTGCTGGGCTCGCCGTGCAACGGACAATGCGTTTTTGACGAGGACAAACAAAGAAGGGCCTATCGGAGCGGTCACAAGGGGCGTGTGGCAATGGGCAGGAGCGAGGGAGCAGGACGAAGGGGGGACAGCCTGCCGATTGATGGAGTGGGACAACAGCTACTGACTGGCTCAGCTCCAACACAGAGGACACAATACCGTCGGATTTCTGCGCGCTCCTGCAACACTCTGCAACTCAGTGCAGCGGGGAGAAGCGCGAGAGCAGCGGGAAATCTCTGCACGTTGTGCAATGTGAGCGAGGGGAGGCGAGTCGCTACAGGTCGAGACCGAATGAGCGACAGGCACATGCTGCTCTCAAGGGTTGATGCACGGAAGCGCATCTTCAGCTGCATCTGCAAACGAGGCTGGACGACACCTCTTGGGATTCTTTTCGAATGGCTAATCACGATCCCGAGCCGAGTTGCCCGTGTCCTCCCAATTCTTTGTCGGGCCCTTTGGGTTGTTTCCACAACCAGAAACATTCAAGCTTGAGGACCGATTGTCGAGCCGACTATCCATATGCAAGTCGGCCCACCACAATCACTGTTGGCTGCAGGACTTGCTTGTACTACCAGCCGCTTCCAAGACCAGGCTACTTCGCACTTCCCCGCAGGGTACACTGGGCACGGTAGTTGGCATGGCTTTTCTGCTGTCTGCTACTCGCTGTCAATACTCTCTTGCAGTGCAAAGCCCTACTGCAAATGCGCGGTGGCGATATCTACTGAGCATGAACGCTATTCAGCCAGCCGTCGGTGAGGGGGTGCATACCATCTTGGGCATTCCGGGAACCTATCCCGCATTACGGCAGCGGGGTTGGTCCAGCGGCGGTCAATAGTCTTGCCAGTAGGATTGCATAGCAGACCGCAACGGTGGCCTTTTCATTCCTCCTCTATCTCTTCTCGCATTTCAATTTCTGCCGTTCGTTAGCAATCCCTCGACCCGAGAGCGGCCTGCACGCATCGGGTGACCTACGCCACAGACGGTTGGCCGAGTCTGCAATAATCTTGGCTTTGGCGAGCAGTTTCTCCCTATACTTATGCTCGTCTTTTACCTCAAGCCTTACCTTGTTTGGCTGGGCTTGCAACAAGATCGGGAGAAGCTCGTTTGGGTCTGCGTTGGCGACAGCCGCAACTGTCTTGAAGCCGTTGTCCCAAAAGATGCGCCTGCGATCCGTTAGCCTGAGCGAACATGTAGCTCTGAGGATGGGACGAACGCAGTGCGGCTCTTCACAAAGGTTATCTTCGCGAGAGCTAGAAGATCGGATCTCGCCCCGGCCTTCAACCTGTCGGAGAAGTGATCGAGGGCAGCAGCCATGGCACTATTGACAAGCATCAGCCAAGCCGCAAAGAAAACAGACGCAGTGTACTCACCCCCAGTCCATTGACTCGCAAAACTTGATCATGCCAGCAGCAAAGCCCTCGCATGTCTGTGCAAGTGTCTGGATAGATCCCCGGGGCGTGTCGTACTTCCGAGCAACTCGGTGGACGGGCATCTCGTTACAAAGGTCCCGCAGTTGCAGTGCGAGATAGAATCGATAGTAGCGTCTTGCCGTTTCCTTTTCCTCTGGGGTTGACTCTCTCATCGTACCGCCTCGTACCCTGTCATAGATCAGTACTTGTTCGGGAACATTGGGAAGGGGTGTAAAACATTTTGATGATTACGGCCGGCTTGATGCCCAGAAATCCCATGACGCGGAGGCCGCTTTGATCAAGGCGGTCTATCTCTTCCGAGAACACACGCCAGTTGACGGCTACACCATTGAGGTCTTGGACAGGTGTAAACACGTAGAGGACATGCATCTCCCCATCCAAAGCGAATGCCTGGAGAGCTTTCTTGAACTCGCTATGGATGAAAACGCCGTCTTCAGGGTCGAGACTCGATGCAACGATAGCCCTTCCTAGCTTGGTGGCTTGAAAGTTAGAAAAGTTGTCAACGGTGATAAACCCCATCTTTTCCAGGTCCTCCAGGCTCCTGTCCACATTATGCCGAATGGTGTCCGGCTCGGTAGTGTGTGAGAGCATGGTCTTGCTGATGTAGTCGTCAAGAGATTCCCGACTCGTCGCCAAGCGGATGGCGATAACCTCGAGCATCGCTCTTTGGATTCGACGCTTATCAGATATCAAGCAACTGGAAACGCGTGGTAGATCAGCGTTCATCAAGTCGACGACATCCTCGAGGTCATTTTGTCGGCAGCAGAGATATGTTTCTCCGACCTCGTCCTTACCCTTCCTTCCGGCCCTGCCTCGCATTTGTCGCAGCATTGCTGGACCAACTAGATCCCTGCCCATTCTTGCGCCATGGAGGATAACGCGCCGCGCAGGTAAGTTGATTCCAGCAGCAAGTGAACACGTCGCTACACAGACCTTGAGAGTCCCGGCATCGTACGCGGCGGCGATCAGCTCTCGCTCCTCGGTTGTTAGGCCGGCGTGATGGAAAGCCACCCCTGATGGGATCGTCTGTTCAAGTTTAGGATCCAGCCCGGAGCTTAAGCTTCGTAGCTCCCCCAGTAAGTCTGCCCTCTTTTCTCGGATGTCGGGAGGCGAATCCTCAAACCCAGGTAGGACTCGACTAATGTGGAGCGCATCTGCTTCACAACCAGCTCGGCTGCCAGAGAACACCAGGGCACCGTAGCCCGCTCGTACTGTCTCGTTCGCAAGAGCCACTACACTGTTGATAACGGTTTCCTTGAATTCGGCGTGTGCTGATGCGTCGATGGTTCCCTGGGGTTCGGTCTGGAGTTGGGTCGCTTGGCTTCGACTGCCGAGTTGCGCGATAACTTTTAGAAGGCTCTTGGTGCTTGCGGCAGGGTATATCTTCCCCTCGCATACTAGATGCTCTTCTATGGGCACTGGGCGATAATGCGTCTCGTAAGAGTGCCCATGCAGCCACGTTTTGAGGAGATGAATGTCCTTGGCAGGTCAGTTGCGAGCCCAAGGAGTGGCAAAGGAGATGCCAAGCGCGAAACACATACCGTTAATGTTGCACTCATGGCAACGATTTGTAGTTCTTGACCAAGGCACAAAAGCTTCGTTGCCATCATCTCAATGATATAACCCCGGTACCCGTCGTCTATCATGTGGCATTCGTCAAGCACCACGGATTTCAGTTTGGAAATGGTGCAGTCTTCGATCGCAGCGTTGACAAGCGAATTCGCCTTTTCAAATGTGCAGACAGCAATGTCAAAATCGGCCCATGTCGCCCTGATCTTGTTTCCACCATAGAAACCAACCACCCTTATGGTGTCCTTGTCGGCTCTTGTTGCCCAGAGCTTTTGCCCCTCAGGCAGCTTTTGGCCGATGTCCCTCTCACGAGATATACCATTGACGACATTTCGAAGCCACCGGACCTTTTCTTGCACGAGAGCAACGTATGGAAGAACCAAGATTGCCTTTGCCTCTCCATCGTCGAGGACTCGCTTGAGCATCAAGACATCTGCAACGAGACTTTTCCCACCACCGGTCGGAGCACTGTAGACAAGATTCTTCTCGCCTTGGAGAAGGCCTGGACCTAGGAGACATTGTTTTTGCCAGGGATATATTGTTTTGATGCCAAATGAGGCAAACTTGGCTACGAGGCGACCGGGAAGGCCATAGCTGGGATGTGACAGAGATAGTAAGGGGTCACGGGTAGATGTCGGTGTTGCTGCAAAGACTTTTCTCTGCGAGTACTCCGAAGGTTCCGTGGAATCGCATGTGCGATGTATTGCACTGGCTGCAAGTTTGGGGAGAGTCCGGGAAAGGTTTAGCCCATGGCGGGGAGGTGGCGCTGTGCGCTTGGTGTCTGCCTCAGCCCCGATAGGAACTTGCGGATGGTGCAACTCATGGAAAGCCCGCTTCTGGCCGGTGTTCACCTTTGTCTGATTTTGCGCCTGAAACCGCGCCGATTGTAGGGTGGTTGTGTGCCATATTCCGAGTTTGTTGTTTTTCGCCATGACGTTGCTTGGGGTGAAACGTCGAAAGCCAACCGATCATAAACGCGGGCACGGGCAATGCAAGCTGGCTGACACCCTAAAACGAAAAGAAAAAAAAGAGCCTGAAGGTAACAGCATCGCTAAAGCCTATCGGTTGATGCCTCACGCTCTCAATCCCCCCTCTCTTTCTCTAGTTCCCCAGGCCGCGGCGTTCAGCAAGGTGCCTGGTGCCTGCGAACAACATCGGGTCGACCGAGCCTTGGCTTCCCAGCCGTTTGGAAAAAGCCTGCACACGCGCCGGCAGGGAAGGAAGACGGGACCCACATATTTTCTTCTTTGGCCAGACGGCTTGTTCTAACCCCTGTCCGGTCTAAAAGTCTCTCTGAAGTTGCCGGTACTTCAGCCACCCCTCATTGTGCCCGCATTGTTATCCCCATGACCCCACTTCTCAAGTCCTTCGACTTCAAGCAGACATGGGCTCACTCCTAGCAGCAAAGCACAACAGCCTTGGAGCAGGAACAACGTCGGCCGTCTCAACCGCAGAGCAGCAGCACTTGCCTGGGGGAAAGTTGAAGAGGGCGCCTTTTAGCTCAAGCTGCTCACGAACGTGTTTGAAACACTTGCTTTGGAACTATTATTCGCATGTTCCCATCGCTCCGTGCGTGTGGTGTGCTCTTCAGGTCCACAGATTGATCTGTGGGCCAAGTAAAGCCTCCACCCTAGCGACGAGTGCACGACGACGGGAGAGCGCCCGACTAGTCCAAGCACCTTCAATATGGAAAGGAGTGTCTACGGATAGGGCGCTTACGACATGACGGATTCACCTTCTTTGCGACTGCTAGACGTCAGCAGGAAATACGGAATAGCTTCCCTTGAGTTCTGTACGACCGTTCAGAGAGGCTCATCTGTTCTGTTCGTCATTGGCGAAGTGGGCCAATGAAACTGGCACGCAATTGGGCAGAGCCACGCTGCTCTGTTGGCCTTTCAGCAACACGACAGCGGATCGTTTCTGGTAAGCCTGGCGTTGTCAAGAAGTATCCCCGCTCACAGCATTTGCTGGCAAGCGACTGGACTGTGCTGAGTAGTTAGGTGTGCCCGCCCGCCCGCTCACTCGCTGATAACTTGAAACACATCGCGGCCTTGTCCCGAACTCCGATGGACGGCATCCCGAAGACTGGGCCTAGCGGAAACCGGACCCGTCTCGACCAGCCTGCTGCCGGCAAGTCCCATGGCATGCATTTGGGCATTGTGGTGCCTCCCAACACATCTTCCTTCGACAGCCAGTGGAGAGTCGATTGAGCCTTATCCATATTCGCCATGTGGTCAAGACCGAGGTTCCTTTAGCGGGAGAATGGGGTGAATTGGCTTCTTGGCCCGCATCACCCGTCTCCACTGAGGCACAAAGCTTCGTTTCCACGACGTACTGCGCACGGTATGCAGTTCACGCGTCGCCGTCACAGCGGGGTTTGCCCCCACTCGAAGATTCCGTGCCACAGGCCTCAATATCAAGAGCAGAGTGGCGCATCATCGCTCAGAAGCCCACATTGCTATTGTGTGAGTTTCTAATAGCTAGCATACTTGCTGGATGGCGACAATGACGGCAGGAAATGTCACCTCGAGAATCTGATGCCAGTGGCAACCGCATCGTCGTCAAAGCGACTGTTGCTCCATCGCTGCTCCATCTCTGAGTGGCGCCCGCGCAGCACCATGTCGTGAGTGCTTGGAGCAAACGCACAGTGGTGGCAGACAATCTGGCGCCCCCAGCTTATCCCATCGTCAACTTTGAGACTTTGAGACTTTGAGTTCGCACTGAGTTGATCGCGCATATACAGGCCATATCAACGACAGCGCTGCATCCCTTCTGCCACTCTCCCGACTGCGGTCCGTGATGGAAACGGGTGGTGATGGAGGCTGTAAATTAAATCGACATCGCTTAGGCTCGCCGGTTTCCCTCGTCGTCGAGCAGCCAGCCGGACCGGGCCAGGGAGGATCCGCTCAGTCACATCACACAAGACGCAGGCCAGTGTGTGAGGGTGCCGGCTCGCACTGGCTGAGGAAACCTTGCCCATCTGATCCAATCTCTCATCATTCACCGCACCCTGTCTATCCACCCGGAAACGCGGTACCCTGCCGTTTCATGTTCTCGCAATAGCGACGTATCTTTTGACGCCCGTGGTTGTTGGGAGTTGAGCGGCAAAGATATATCGCACGTAAATCGAATTTTACCCAGGACGCTGGCTTGCGGGTAATTACCGCCATCTGCGGACAATTGGATCGTGGGACTTATCTCTCTCGGGGTGGAGGATATGGGGTAATTACGTGACCGCGGCGGCGCGGGAACGGCAACCCGCCCTTTTTCAACACCAAGCCTCAGTCTCGGTAAGCTCTCTTCTTTCCTGAGGTTGTCTAACCCCGAGCTTTCCCCCCCCCTGCTTTTGCCAAGCAACACCACTTCACCGTACAGGTTTGAGCTCTGAAACGGGCAGGACGGCTATCCAGCAGCGAAAAAAATAGCCCCCAAGTGTGTCGCTGGACGAAGAAACTGGCCGCCATTCCCCCCTCCCTCTTTGCACGTCAAGAGGCCTGCCGACACCCGTGCAGGCGCGACCCCCGTGGGACATCTGAGATGGACGATATGTCATCCCGTTTGGGCACGGGGGCAGCGGCGGGTTTTATAGGCTGGACTGGTCTGTCCAAAATGTGAAGCTGCGCGAGCTCAGTTTTCTAATTCAGGGTGGCGGGCTGCTTGTCGGCCATCCATGGTACACGTTTGGAGAGATGGATCCTTCCAAGGGGGGCGCCTCGCGACATCTGAACGGGACGTCACTGACGAGTAGCTAACAAAATAAGCCGTACAGTATTAAATCCGAAGGGATGTTCTACTGGAAAGATGGGTCCCCCTCAATACTCAACGTCGTCAAACAATACCCTAGAGACCTTTGAATCACATTTCAAGCATTAGGGATATTATTTATATACATTTGGGAAATAGACCTGCCGCCCAAGACCGGTCGAAGTAGCATCGGCTGGATTTGGTGTGCGGTCTTTTTTGTCGCCAACTTGTCTGGAATGGTGGTGGTTCTGCCCCCTTTTGCCAGCTGGTCAGCAGCTAGGTGAGGACCTCGCATTTTTATGTGGCCGACCACGATAGTGCTGGTTATCGTGAAACTTTCCTCTTGAACAAAACAGCGATGGGGTCCCCTCTGGTTGATGGATGGGCGAGCAGCAAATGAGTGTTTTTCCCTCGTGCTGCGTGAGCCACCGAGCAGAGAGGTAATAGGCTGGGACGGGTGGTGGGTTATGCCAAGATGTCGGGGAACGATGCCAGACTTACTCGATGGACATGTCGCCGATCAGAAGCGGCCCGACGAGGAGCGCCGTCAGCCACATTGATGTGTCTTTGTGGTGTCTGGCAACGATGGACGGACGGAGGGATCTGAGTGACGCAAGATGAATTTCCTGCTGTCCCATGTAGACAAGGTGGAAGGAGGTGTGATGTTGAAGACGTTGGCGCAAATTGCCGCTGGACCAACATTGAACAGGGGTATGGGATGGGATGGCGGTGCCGTCACGATCATCTGCGGTGGCCAATGTTTCGACGTGTCGCCTGGGCCCTGTGCTTTCTCACAGGGAAAACCCCCCGATCCGGATCCCTCTTTGGGGTTGCAGCCTTACGCCGCAGGAGAGCGGCTTGGACGGGTAGGGTCATTTCAAAAAAGAATCCTCTCGGGATGGGAAGATGTGTTGGGACGGGAGCTTGGGATTGGGTGTTGGAAGAAGACCCCGTACCTGTCTTAGACGACGCGAAAATTGCAGCGGTCACAGGACAAAGATGGACAGCGAGATATGTAAACTTGGTATCGGTAAAGGGGGGTATGGGTGGAGAGACGAGACTCAGCAAAGCGCACACATCGTGATGCCTGGCGGTTTGTGTTGGGAAGGCGGGACGTCGGAGATACACAAGGTGGTGATGACTGGTGGGCTGGCCTGGGGCTAATAAGAGGGAGAGCAAGAGAATGGATGGCTAGGGCGGAGTACATGGCGCATGTATCTTGGGTTTGCTCTTTCGCTTTCTTCCATTTTATTGTTCCCCGCCGCCGCACCCCTTTCAGAATGGCGAGCTACCCCGGATCATGGATGTCTCGCCGTCTGAAGGCGTTCAGATCGACTGTCGGGCCGTCGGTTTCTTGCACACAGAATGCAGCGGGTTTGCAGTTAATTTTCGGGGTTGCCCAGCCTTGACTCGCTGGGTGAGATGGACGTGTGCGCATCTCCAGTTTGGGTCAACGGCCGGCAGGAGCGAGCCAGCGGCATCCCGGCTTTGCTAAAGCGTGCAAATGTTACCTAGCCTTCTCAAGTCGCGCCGGCCCGCAAGATGCAAGACGTCCCCTGTGAGGTTTCTTTGCTTGCACCGGCCCTCGACCATGCCACCGCATGCGACGCAAACCGCGTGCCGCGATGGGGTTAAGTGAAAGCAAGTGAGAGCGTCTGTCGTGACTGAGGTCTCGGCGGGCTCGCAGTTGGTACCTCGCGGCCTGCGGTTCGCGGCTGGGGGTGGAGAGGGAATGGGAGCGGATGGGGTGAGGTTGATGAAGAGGTTTTCGTGGCCCAGGTAGCGCAGAGGTACTGGCAAGGTGGCCGCATGGGGATTTGCCGACGTTGAGCTCTGGTCAATGGCGGGAGTGCGAATCCCTGCAGTACGCGGTATCTACCTCGTGCTCCACCTGGCAGCGCCCTGGCCCCACTCGCCGGAGAGTGTGTGTTGTGTGCGTGGGCTGGGCTCTGTCCTGGGTTCCAGTTCTCGGCTCTGGTGGTCGAAGGTTAGGTTGATGGAAAGCCCTGGGCGAGCCCGGGGTGAGGTGCTGAGGGAGGGGAGCGTAGGCATGGCGCCGCCGCCTTGCCCTCTGCAGGCCGAAAGTAGAGACGTACCGACCTAGCTTGCCTTACCTTCCATCCATCCTTGCCATTTGACGTTTCTCGCCCGTTTCTCCATTATTACCTTCGCCCACATATCTCTCCCTTCCTTTTTCCTCCTCGCAGCGAACTTGACACATGCAATCCGAGCAGCCCGGTGTTTGCCAACGCTCTTGACTGCTTTTCCCCCTCTGCAGGACAACCGGCGCACGCAGGCCTCTGCAGTCACGGTTTCCAGCTTTCCATCTACCTGTTCCCCATCCGCGATCGACCATTCATCTCGGCCCTTATATATCGTCGACTGGCCGTCCCCCAGATCCGCTCGTCTCCCTTTCCTCACCAACTCTGTGCCCCCACCTCACTCATCACCAGCACTTTTCATTTCATCCCGACCTCGTCGACGGCCGCCGCCAACATCTTGCACGCTTGCACGGGGCGCCGGCACGCTGCCGCCTCGGGCGTATGGGCCAGAACCTGGTCTGCTGCGTCTGCTCTCGTTGTTGACCCTCCATGTCACGGGTCCCCGTCGCCCTGCTCGCTCACCCATCTTTTGCGAGAAGGGCCGCCTCTCCACCCGCGCACACAACAACGTTTGACGCACCCAGTCTAGCTTGAGACCGACTTTTCTTTCGGCCGCGCCATGAAATCGAACAATGTGAACCACTCCGAGGACCGCCCACCTTCATCAACCCGTTCATCTTCTCTCGCCAAGGAAGGCACGGGACCAGCAACCTCGTCAACCAAGCAGCAGGCCGCCACTTCTAACACTTCTCCGTCCTCCACCCAGCCCAGGATGGCGGACTCAAACCCCGTCTCTGCCCGCAATTCAGAGTCCCCGCAGCCCGCGGATGCCAAAACCGCAGCTGCGGGCTCTCAGGCCGCCTCCAAGAATGGAGCTGGTGAGACGGCCTCACCTTATGGGACGCGCTCACGGAATCGCAACGGCGGCGCGCGCCCAAACTACGCCGAAGACAAGGACATTGACATGGACTTGTTTGATGGCTACAACGACAAGAAGGACGATGAGTCCCGAAAAACTCTCACCAGACAAGCGTCTTTTTCCAATGCGGCAGCCCAAGCGGTGGCCCCGCGCTCGGGCAATGGCTCATCTCGAAAACCACTTCCGTCGGATGACACCAAGCACCAAAGCAGCACATTGCAAAGCAGCACCGCCAAAGATCACCCCAACGCCCAATCTCAGCTGGCAAACTCTGCGCCAGCCAACACCACCACTAATGGCACCACGACCAAATCAAAAAAGCGCAAAGCTGAACCAGCGGCAACGACCACCAGCGGCAACAGCAACCAGACGGCGGCGTCATCATCAAATGCGCACTCATCAGGCGCGCAGAGACGTGGAGCCGGGTCTCACGGCGGAAATGGTGTTGGCAATGCCAACGGCAATAAGGCCGGCGGCGGCGCTAGAGACGGCGGCTATGGCGAGAGCAATCTCCTGACTTTTGAAAATTCCGGAGCCAAGCTCAAGAATGGCAAAATGGTGGCCGACGACGGCACGGTGCTGGAAGTAAATGGTGAGCTGGCCCTTTTCCTCTATGCAATGGCTGAGCGCTGACATTGGCTGCAGATCACGTCTACCTGGTCTGTGAGCCGCCCGGGGAGCCATACTATCTCGGGCGCATCATGGAGTTCTTGCACGTCAAGAACGACGCCTCCAAGCCGATTGACGCGCTGCGGATCAATTGGTACTACCGGCCCAAGGATATCGGGCGCAAGGTGCAAGACACGCGACTAGTTTTCGCCACGATGCACTCGGACATCAGCCCGTTGACGTCGCTCCGCGGCAAGTGCCAGATCCGGCACAAGGCCGAGATTCCGGACATGGCGGCGTACAAACGTGAGCCCGACAGTTTCTGGTACGAAAAACTGTATGACCGCTACATCCAAAAGAACTACGAGGTTATTCCCACGGCGCAGATCATCAACGTGCCCGAGCACGTCAAAAGGGTGTTGGACGAGCGCTGGAAGTACATTTTGGTGGAGCAGGGCCGGGGCAAGGAGCTGACCAGTGCCGTCAAGACGTGCAAGCGATGCAGCGGCTACTGCGCCAGGTAAGTCAACTTTCTTTGTGCATAGGTGCACTGGCCCAGCCCGCATCTCGCATCTGATTTGCGGGCGGGCCAGGGCGGGCATGGATGGCCGGGTGGGGCTCCGCTGACACATCAAACAGCAACGATTCGGTCGACTGTGCCGTGTGTCAACACACGTACCACATGAACTGCGTCAAGCCACCCCTGCTCAAGAAACCTTCGCGTGGCTTTGCCTGGTCGTGCGCCGCATGCAGTCGCGCCCAGGAGAGGAAGCTCGAGGCCCGCAACACGCCCAACACCAACGCCAACCACGAGGCCGACGAGGAGGAGTTTCTCGACGACGACGAGGATGACGGCGCCGCTTGTGGAGTCGATACCGGTCGGACAAGCCGCACCAGCCCGGATGAGGAGCACCAGCCAGCGACGGCCGAGCAGATTTACCACGCCAGCCTGTGGCCCTATCGTTATTTGGGCATTCACTGCAAGGTTGAGGATGCCTTGGACTATGATGACCGCATCTTCCCGCGTGCCAGTACCCGGCTAGGACCACGTCATCAAGCTGTGGTGCTGCCTTGGCCGGGCCGCCCGGTCGAGTATGTGAAGCCGCTTGAGGTCAAAAAGAACGGAAGGAAGAACGAGAAGCTCAGCAAAGAGACCCTGGCTGCACTTGAGGCCGAGCGCGTGAAGCGAGAGAACCGCCCGAAGTGGGTCCAAGATGAGCCGCCCGGATGGGTACAGCGCGGCGGCGACGACACGGTGACGGTCTCGTACAAGCCGCCCGAGGACTGCGGTGTCCAGATGTCAGGCGAGGCCATTGATGATTACATGGCCACGGCTAGATCGATGGCCGTCAGCCTCGGCTTGCCTCCGCGCTCGACAAACCTCCAGGATGTTGCTCGAGATGCACTCTACCGCAGCATGTTTGATCCGGCCGAGGCGCTCAAGGAGCTTCGAAGGACGCCAAAAGCGGACTTCAAAGAGCCTGAGTTGACCCCTGCTGAGCAGAAAAAGTTTGAGGAGGGAGTTGCCAAGTTTGGCTCGGAGCTGCACAGCGTTATGAAGCACGTGAAAACCCTGAGCCCGGCGACGGTGACCCGCTACTATTATACCTGGAAGAAGACAGAACGAGGCAAGCAAGTTTGGGGCAACTATTCTGGGCGAAAGGGGAAGAAAGATGCCAAAAAGGCAGAGGCGGCAGCCAACAAGATGGCCGATGATGTTGCCGATGACCATGATGATTCCGCATTCGACACCGATAAGGCCCGTGACAAGAAGAAGGGATTCATGTGCAAATTCTGTAGCACCAAACATTCACGCCAGTGGCGCCGAGCTCCTAACGCTTCGGCCACCCTTGTGACTGAAAACGGTGGGCGCAACTCAAACAAGGACAAAAACGGCCAGTACATCCAGGCTCTGTGTCGGAGGTGCGCGGAGCTCTGGAGACGATATGCCATCCAGTGGGAGGATGTGGACGAGGTGGCCAAGAAGGTTGCTCAAACAGGTGGCCGTGGGTGGCGGCGCAGAGTCGACGAGGAGCTTTACAAGGAACTTCTCGCCGCAGACGAAATGATGAATAACACGCGATTTTCGACACCCGATCCCGTCGTCAGTGCGAGCCCTGCTGGTTCTCAGCTGGCTGGCCAAGAGCCGCCTCGCAAGAAACTCAAGGGCTACGCTGAGAAGGATCCCGATCTGACAACTTCGGAAGCAGGCAGCGTTACTGGAGTGCCAGCATCCAAGAAAAAGGAGAAAGTCGCAGAGAAGCCGCAACCGCCTCCGGCCCCGGAAATTCCCAAGCCGCGAACACTGCCTTGTGCTATTTGCCGCGAGATGGAACCCTTGGGGGATCAACACTTGTCGTGCAAGGAATGCCGCCTCACCGTGCACCGGAACTGCTATGGCATCATTGACAACCGCGCTCCTGGAAAATGGACTTGCGATATGTGTCTGAATGACAAGAGTCCCCAGGTGTCGATTGTAAGTCTTATTTATGCCCCTGCCTGTACCTTGCTAACAGGCCTCAGCATTACAAATGTGTGCTTTGCCCAGTTGAGTACACTGAGCACGATTTCGTGGAGCCGCCCAAGATCTCGCACAAGAAGAAGACAGAAAGGGATCGTGAGCGAGAACGGCAAGAGCGCGAAACGGCGCGAGAGGTGGCCGACTACTATCGCAAAAAACAGGAGGAGATGAACCGGCCGGTCAATCCCCGCGAGCCCCTGAAGCGAACCGCCGACAACAATTGGGTACACGTCACCTGCGCGGTCTGGACACCAGAGATCAAGTTTGGGAATGCCAAGGCTCTAGGGCCGAGCGAGGGCGTGCCTCTGGTTCCACGGGCGAGATATGCAGAGACCTGCAAGGTTTGCAAGACGGATGGGGGCGCTTGTGCGAGCTGCCACCAATGCCGGGCGACGGTCCACGTTGAGTGCGCCCATCAGGCCGGCTACACTCTCGGCTTCGACATTACGCCCGTGAAAGGCTCACGACGCGAACAGTTCAACATCGTGTCCCTCAATGGCGAGAGCGGGACGATGACGGCGGCGGTCTGGTGCAAGGACCACGCTCCCAAGACAGCGGTGCACTTGATGAATGAGATTGTCGACGAGAGTGGCATGAACGCACTGCAGCTCTATGTCCAGAACTACAAGCAGGCCGACTTGACGCTGACTGGATGTGCAAGAAAGGCAAACCAGATCACGGTCGCCTCTAAGATGTCGACAACTTCTTCGCCTCCACTTGCGAACCGGCGAGTGTCTACGACGACCATGGTCAACGGTGGTCACTGGTCCGACGACGCGCCACAGTCCGACGAGAAGATTTGCCTGACGTGCAACTCGGACACCAGCCCGAAATGGTACCCCATCGATCGAGACCAAGAAAGCAAGCTCGTCAACGGGCACCACGGATCATTGGGGTCTGAGGCGCAGAAGTTCGTTGATCAGAGGTGTTTCCAGTGCCACAAGTGCAAGAAGGCAGGAAGGCAACTTGTCCCGCCCGTGCAACCCAAAGAGCCGACGCCGCCGGCAGACCCTCCTCGGCAAGTTTCACAACCACCAGTGGCTGTCTCAAACCAGCTCGTCGGCCCACCCGAGCTGCGTCCCGCAAGCCGACCGTATGCCTGGTCGCCCCCGCAAAGTGTTGGCGCTCCTCTGGCTGTTCAACCCGCCCCTCTCCAGGCGCCCATCGTGCCTCTACAGGCACCTCTGATCCCGCCAACCGTTCAAGGCCCGCCCCCGGCGGCTCCGCCACCTCCGGCTCTACCGCCGACCATTGCTCCGAGGGGAGCGTCGATGCAAGCACCACAGTACGGCCCGGCTAATAGACAGCCGTACAACGAGTGGCATCGGTCTTCGAGCAGCCACGGGCCCCCGCCGCTTCACCCAGGCCGCGATATGAACGGCGGTCCGTCGCCACCGCCGCCGCCCAGCGCCATGCCTCCGCTGGCACCACCTAACCACCTGCGACCGCCGCCTCTCTCCATGACACACGGACCACCGCCCACGCAAAACGGGCATAATAGCCACATAGCCCAGCCACCACCGTATGTCAACGGACAAATGCCACCATCGCCGCGGCGTCACAGCGGCCCGTCAACACTGACCAACGGCGTGCCGTATATGTCGCCGCACCCGTCCCACCATCACGGACCCCCCGACCTCCGGTCCCACCCCCATCACATGGCGATGAACCAGATCCCACCTGTTGTTCCTGGCCCCGCTGCACCAGAACTGCAGCAGCCGCCCAACTTTCTGCGGCCGATGCTCCATCACCCGCCACCCCATCACGCGAGTGCCCCTGCGCTGCGAGACTCTCTCTCTATGGCCCGTGAGCAAAGCAACCCACCACCTCCACGAGAGAACAGGGCTAGCGCCGCGAGCGCGAGCCCGTCGCTACGGAACCTGCTCAGTTAGTAGCATTGAGCAGCTGTACTATAGTTATTTGTACACTTTCGAGGCATTCTAGAGTTTTCCTTGATGTCACTGCACAGCCGCCCAGCGAGCTTTGTCTTTGTCAGAGGCGGCATTATCTGGTATAAAAGGGAAGGCATGCTACAGGGAGTTGCCTCAGGAGTTCAGGAAATGGTTTGTTCGGGATCATTGGGACCTGTGTGGCAAAAGCGCAATTCCCCGCCCTAGTCAGGGCACGCGTGTGGGCATTGCTTTTACTCCAAGGCAATTATTGCCTTTGCTAGACATAACACACTGCATAAAATACCTACACGGTTTTGATAATCACGTTGTTTTCGTGGCTGCCTCTTTTGAGTGAACCCGCTCGGTAACGCCAATGTCCTCGTTCCTACGCTCAATGAATACGTAGTGGCAATCGCCGATGCAGAAACGTACCACAAGTCAGGTTTCTCTGTAATGAATTGTGTCATTAGCTCATGGCATTCTTTGGAGTCCACCACGATCACTTCCACGGCTCGTTGCTTGAGATAGGCCTCGCCGCCGAGAAAGGTGCGATTCTCGCCAATCACAACGCGCGATATCCCGTAGAGTAGACAGGCGCCTGTGCACATGTCGCAGGGGGAAAGGGTTGTGTACATGGTGCTGCCGGCGTAGGCGCTCGCTGGGAGACGGCCCGAGTTGTAAAGGGCTGAGGTTTCGCCCTGAAATTCGTTAGGGAGAATGATATTTGAAAAATTGAAGAAATGTAAAGGCATGATGCGCCAAAGCAAGGGGAGGAGAGTGACTACATGGTGGATTGGTGACCCGAGCTGGACGCGCATGTTGTGGCCCTGGCCGAGGATAGTTCCGTCTTTGGAAACGAGGGCGGCACCGATCTGGGCTGTGTTAGTGGTGGCTTGGTGAGTCTGGAGGTTAAATACTGACTGGAATACCGCCTTCGTTGTAGGATAGCTTTGCTTCCTCGAGGGCGATGGCGAGTCCGGCGGCGTCATCCATAGTTGAACAGTGAAGGTGTAAGTGCTTCTGCGTCGTTCGGATGCCCCAGCGATTGATAAAGTCAGGTCACAGTTGAACAAGGTGATACAACAACAGTGCAGCAAAGAAGAAGAAGAGTGGATTGTCTATGCTAATATCCGGAATAATTTCTGTACAACTAGACAGCCTTCTGATATCCATAGAAAGACCAAACTAGCAACTTTCCCAGCTTTGACAAGGATGTGTAGTTGGGCGACAGACAGGCCTGACGTGAAGTGGAGCAGGGTTAGAGGTCTTAAATCCGGGGGTGGCCCGCGCTTGCTTCGGCCCAAGCTCCGAACCACACGTGATGACGCCAAGTCCAAACCGCCTCAATTTGTCCGTTCATCGACGCAAATCTGGATCCACACTTGCCAGGCTCTGAGAAAGCTCACGACAGCTCAAGCTTGCAAAGCTCCCTTTCTCCACCACCACCACGTCAACGAAACGAAAGCGGTCACCGTCGCTAAACCACACAGCAGTTTTTCAACATGGCGAACCGCAACCCATTTCAGGATTACTACAACCGCATGCAACAGGTTACCCGCACCGCTGGTGGCGGCCCCGGCGGTTTCCGTGGTCCTCCCGGTCGCGGCGCCTTCGGAGCCTTTGGGAGCTTGCTCCTCCTCGGTGGCGGTGCTCTTGTTTTTCAGAATGCGTTGTTCAACGTCGACGGTGGTCACAGGGCGATCAAGTACAAGAGATTGAGTGGTGTGAGCAAGGAGATTTACACAGAAGGTGTGCTTGATATACCCAGGGAAGGGAAAATGGGGATCATGGGGGGGTTGGTTGCTGACAGTTGGGGTGGTGGTTTGCAGGCACACATTTTATGATTCCGTGGTTTGAGACGCCAATCACATACGATGTCCGCGCAAAGCCGAGAAACGTGTCGTCCCTCACCGGAACCAAGGACTTGCAGATGGTCAACATTACTTGCCGTGTGCTTTCGAGGCCCGAGATCGCCCACTTGCCGCAGATTTACAGGACGCTCGGCACCGACTACGATGAGCGTGTTCTCCCTTCGATCGTGAATGAGGTTCTCAAGAGCGTGGTGGCCCAGTTCAACGCCAGCCAGCTGATCACGCAAAGAGAAATGGTTGCAAAGCTGGTCCGCGATAACCTCTCCAGGAGAGCCGCGCGGTTCAACATCCTGTTGGACGATGTGTCGTTGACGGTAGGTTTCGCTGTCGTGTGATGTTGGAAGCAGCGGCTGACTTGGTTGCAGCATCTTGCTTTCTCCCCCGAGTTCACAGCGGCCGTTGAGGCTAAGCAGGTCGCACAACAAGAGGCGCAACGGGCAGCGTTCGTCGTCGACAAGGCGCGTCAGGAGAAGCAGGCCATGGTTGTCAAGGCACAGGGTGAGGCACGATCTGCTGAGCTCATTGGTGACGCTATCAAGAAGAGCAAGTCGTATGTGGAGTTGAAGAAGCTGGAGAATGCCAGACAAATCGCCAGCATCATGCAGGAGGCGGGCGGCAGGAACCGACTACTCCTCGACTCCGAGGGCCTTGGTCTGAATGTGTTTGACGACAAGCCGAGCGAGAAGAAGTAAGACAAGGGTGTTTCGTTTTCTTTTCGAGCGTGACGGAGAATCTCCACTGTATGTTTAGGGACTGGATGAACGGATGGTCGGGGAAAGCCGAGTGTACAACAACATCAATACCAATGGCCAAAGGCAGTGTTTGACTGGCCAAGTGGTGAATTAGCATTACCCTGCGAAAAGAGCCCATTAGCGGGGCGAGTTGATACCTGACATCCCATGGGTTTAGGCGTCCGTCTTTCTATCTCTCCTCGGAATGATATCGTAAATTCCATCCACTGGATGCCTCATGTAAGCTCTCACCTCAGCCCCACACGCGACATTCGCGCAGCCCTTTCTCGATTCACCCCACTACCCCGCATCATCCGTCGCTTGCGAACCAAGGCTCCCACTCCCGAATCCTTGGCCGCCTGCTTGCGCAAACTTACCACAGCAAACTCCAAACTCTCTGTTGACAAACCTCTAGGTTGACAGCTCGCACAAAACCGACCCTCGAACACAAACGCCCACACATTCGCATAACACATCCTCTGACTAACCCAGCCAAAATGCAACTCAAGTTCGTAGTTCCCTCCCTTCCCATCCTCACTCCTCACCAGACTTACCCACCCCTTCTAGAATCCGTACCCTCACAGGTCGCGAGATCGAGCTCGACGTCGAGCCCACCGACAAGGTTCCATTCCCCGTTCAACCCCTCCGAAACCAACACCAAACCTAACCAAACAACAACAGGTCGCCCAAATCAAAGAGAAAGTCGAAGAGAAGGAAGGCATCCCTCCCGCGCAACAGCGCTTGATCTATGGCGGCAAGCAAATGTAACTACCCCTTACCCTCCCTCCCTCCAGTCCCAGGGTACGCCTTGAGTCAAAGTACGCTAACAAGACCCCAACCGAAACAGGACCGACGATAAGACGGCAGCAGAGTACCAGCTCGAGGGCGGCTGCACCCTCCATCTCGTCCTGGCGCTTAGAGGAGGGCGGTAGAGAAGACACTACGCGAGGGGACGCACACATATCGCATAGAGCGAGTACGGGTATCGGCTTTTTGAGTTGGTTGGGCAAACAACGGCAACAAACGGGATGAGAGGAGCAGTAAGAGGTAGCATTTGCTATCTATGTTTCTTTTGGCTATGGAAGTGCGAAAGGGGGCTTACGCACACGACACACGAATCTTTTGTGGGCGGGGATTTGATGTGTTGTTTGCGCGTCTCGGCGGGGGATTTTATAACTTTAGATGGGCTGAGACGGAGGAGAGGAGGCGAGCAAGGCTAGGCAGGCAGAGACAATGAAATGTGCCCTGAATGGGGTGGTTTACAAGGGTTGGTTTAGGTGTTGCCTGTTGTGTGCTTGGTTTTTCGTCTTGGTGGGTTTGGGTTAGTGACGGGCGAGCTGGGGGAGAAGGTGGGAGTTGCTCTGTATTATCACTCTTGAGCTTTACTCCTTGTATGGTCGTTACGTACCGAGGATTACAAGAGTTGCACAATTGACTAGTCACAGCAAACAAGATCACCAGAAGAGCATTATTCGTACCAAAGTCGATCCATTATTTCATCTATCGCTCCCATAAACGCCCAGTGGACCCTGTCCACGATGCTAACCGTGGGTATCTTGAACGACGACCGAACTCCCATCCATGCTCAAACAAACAGAAACTTTCCCTCCCAGCGCAAACACGTTGCCACCTAGTGGCGTATCTTCTTCTTGGGTCGCATAAAAACGTTGACCTCACGCTTACGCTTCGGCTGCGGTGAGTGCTCGGGGGCACTCACCACCGAAGCGCTCGCGGAGGTCACGGTGGCGGAAAGAGCGGTGATCGTCACCGACGGGGCGGGCGGGCCAAGCTTGGAGATGGCGGGCATGGCGCCAGGACGAGGGGTCGGCTTGAGGGCCGGGGGCGAGGCGCTGTCGCCGGACGACGACGACTTTGGTGGCGACGCTGCCACCCGGGTTGCCTTGTTGGCACCGGGGGTGGCCGAGAGAAGTGGGCGGCGTCTGGCGGCCGGTGCGGTGGTCGATAGCCCGGCGTTGGTGCTGGGCCTGGCCCCGGGGGCTGGCGAAGATGCGGCTGGGCGGCTGGTGCTCTCTATCTCGTCGAAGAGGTCAGCCAGGTGGCCGCCTCGTTCCTCGCCGGCGTTATCTTCGTCGTCGTCGGAAAATGCGAGGGGAGTTTCTTTGTGATGAGACTCCCCCGCCTTGGGGCCACCCTTGATACGCAACAGGCGGGCTTCCATCTCCTTCCGCTCCTTCTCGGCTTGCTTCATCTGGTCGTCCCTTGCTCTGGCTGTCATGTTGGGACGCGCCAGCGCTGCCGCTCTGGCAGGGTTGCCCTGGCGCTCGATTCTCACCTTCTCGAGCATGCTCTCTGGTGCCTTCTCGATCTTGGTCGTTACGGCCTTGATGCTCTTTGGGGTGAGCTTCAACCGACTGGCTTCGGCCTTCACCCGGGACCGGACCTTGGAGAGAGGGGTACTGGCCTTGGGCCGGGTCTGGGACCAGTGCGGGTTGCGGGCGGAGATAGGCTTGCTGGAAGGGAGCCTGCTCGTCTGGTTGAAGTGGAGGAATTCGGCGCGTTTCGTGTCCTTCTCCTTCTTCTGTTGGTCAAACTTTTGCTTGAGTGCTTCGGTTGCAGCAGCGAGGGACTCTGTATGGATCTTGTTGTACTTGTTCCATACGCGATACCAGTTCTTGGGATCGTCGGCGACCCATCGGTGCTGCTCCCAGAGCCTGGAGAAGTCCTTCTGGATGATGCGGCGCCAGTGCTCTTCGGTTTCGAGATAGAGGTCTTCGGTATTCACCTCGAGCTCATGCAGCTGATGAGCTGACTTGATGTTCTTGAGAATGAGGTGGTTGAATTGAGGAGGCATGTCGGTGAGAGCTGTGATCTTGGTGGCGTTGTCAAGTACAACTCTGAGCGACATCTCAACTAGAGATCTGGGAGCCATGGTGAAGAAAAAAATTCAAGAATTTGAAAAACAAAGGTGGGGTTATAAACCGTGGGATTCGCGACGCTGCTGGCGTGCACAATAGGACGGAAAGGACGGCTGTGATGAATAGGATAGGCGGGCAGGCTGTAGGGTGGGTCCGAACCAATGCACTTTGCAGAAACCTGAGGCCGGTATTGTCGGGAATGGAGCCAGTAGAACAATGGCTGCCAGTTGTTGCGGTCACGGCCTGCCAGACTTGTGGTGAAGGTGGTGAGCTGTTGTTGCTGTGGACCCGCCAGCCTCGAGCTATGAGATGAAAGCCGAGGTCGGTTCAAGACTCATCAAATTACTGGCCGTTGCGGTCTCTGGTTGAACAATCTGAGATGTAGGATGTGTTGACTTGTAGTTGAGAAGAATCTTGGAAAGGCCCGAAGCATGGTTTGAGTTATATAGGATATGTGAATAGAAAGTTACCGTGTTGGTTGGTGGGAAGTTGACTTGTCTTTATGCTCCGCTAGACCTGAGGCTGACAGAGCCCCCACCTGACCCCCGGGCTCATGGCGTCGCGCTAGGAGCGGTTGGTTGCGAGGACAAGGATGCCAACGCGGATCATCAGCCGCATTTCAACTTTTGCAACTCCAGACAATGATATTCGGCCGTATCTTCTCCTTTCAACAAAGCTCCCGCAAAACTTTACTGTGGAATTGAGTTGCACCTTCAAAGTCTTTGCTTGCTTTTCTGCGTTCACAACCACCAAAATTCCGCCATTGATTTCCCGGCGCGTGCTGGCAGTCTTTGCATCTTCCACCAATGGCGTCCAACGCGGCTTCTTGGGGTCTGCTTGATGGAGACGAGGAAAATGAGCTTCACAAACAGCGCCTTCTCAACATTGAAGAGAAGCCGTTCAAGCGAATTACCAAGCGTCTCAGAGGCTTGCATACCTTGGTGCTGTCGCGTGCGCACCAGGCACCCACCCCGCCGTCAGAGAGCAATGGCGCGACGGCCGACCAAGATGAGAGTTCTCCAGATGGCTCCGGTGACCAAAGCTCAGCAGACTTTGCGCAACTCAAGGAAGATATTACCCTCGACTTTGCCGCCTTCGACAGCAGTATTACGCGCCTCCAGTTCCTCTTAACGGCCAACGACCGTGACCGCCATCGATACACGGCCGAACGAGAGCGCATCGTCAGCACTTCCCAGACGGTGCGCAACAACACGGCGCAGCTGCGCCTGAAGCTTGACCAGGCCCGGGCAACACTCGAGCAGCGCAAGAGATTTGACGAACTCGCCGATAAGATCACGAGCAATGCCTCATTGCGACCTCGCGCCGAGCAGGCATCGAACATCCGGAAGCTGGAGGAGGAGATTGCGGAGCTCGAGGCGGAGAGCAAGGCATACGGTGTGACGTGGCAGGAGAGGCGCGACCAGTTCGCTAAAATCATGGACGAGAGTATGCGCCTCCGACGCCTAATCAGGGATGAGAAGGAAGAGGTGGAGCGCCGAGAAGGCATGGACGATGAGCTTGAGGGCCAGACCCCGAGGCCCGACATCGTGAGCGGAAACGCAACCCCAAGGGCGGAGAGTGGCCTAATTCCCAACAATGGGCTGCAGAGCGGGGAGGCCGGCACACCAAGGCCTTTGTCGACGGCTGGCGGCAGGACGCCAGCCCGGGAGAGCCCAGCACCGGGGGTGGACAGCCAGTCGTTCCTCAAGCCACACCCAAGTGCTGGGAGCTTCTCGCAAACGGGTAGCCGGGCTGGCAGCCAAGCACCCAGCAGAGAAGGCTCCCCTGTTGGTGAGGAGAAGATGGAGCAGGACCAAAGAGTGGATGAGATTGAGGGAGATGTCGAAATGAATGAAGCAAGGGTGGACGATGTTGCGGAGGAATCGGAGCCCGATAGCCCTCTCACTCCACCTCCGGCAGATTCCGACGATCCTCCCCAGATTCTCATCGATGGTCAGGATGCGGATACGATGGACACCACTTGAACTTGAGCTATTGCATCGTAGCAAAGAAGCGATATTTTTGGTTTGGTCCAGCAGGCTAGCAACAAACAGGGTCCATGTATCATGTAATTATAATCATTACCCTGAACAACTCCCAACATGCCATCATAACTTGATCTCAAATGTATAGAACCTAGGATCTCTCACGCCTCATCCTCCAAGCCACCCACTTTCTGCCCCGACTTGAGCGCCTCTTTCGCCTTTGTCAGCTCATCCTCGGGCGCGTTGCCTTCGCTCTCAGAGATGGCAATCTGCTCCTCCAGCTTCTGCACAGCCCTAACAATGCGCTCCTTGAGCGGCTCAAAGACCTTCTTGGTCTCCTCAAGTGCGGTTTTCTGTGTTGAGGGTTAGGGTTGCCCCTGAGTGAACAATGTCAGGTCCCTACCTCCTGCTTGAGCATGTACTCCGAGTTGTTGTCGAGATCAGGACCGCCGGCGTTGACGGCCTCTTCAAGTTTCGCAATGCGCTCCTCCTGGCTGGCCTGCTCCTTGTGGTAGTAGGACTCCTCCTTTACGAGGCGTTGGACCGCTTGGGTCGCGATGACGAGGGCTGACGGCGGGGCCATGATTCTGAGTTGTTTGGTGTTGGGCGGAGCGCAAAGTGGTTTGCTTTGCTTTTGGGGTGGAAGTCGTTGAACTGCTGCCTGATCCTGTCGTTCGTGTGAATGGGTTGGTGCCTACGCCGTTCGGTGTTGTTGACTTTCAGGTGGGGTTGGCGGGGTAATTTTTTCGAGCACTTCACACCTCACCACCAAGCCATCCTAAGATTGGCTGCCGTCTCTATAAGACAAACGATTCGCAACGGTTTCCCGAATGGTTTGGCTCCTAAGCTGAAACACGCTATGCTGGAGCTAGTTTGTCTTTTTGCCAGGTTTGAGGTCTGAGATGGCAATACTTAGGAGGGTTGGACTGATGAGAGCAGGCAGCGGCCCCGATCAATCTTGACATGACGGTTTCAGCAAGTTTGACCAAAGAATGGCTCTCTAGACGTTGGCTGGGAAGGGTCTTTGAGTTGTTATCTCTCTGTAGTACTTTGCCTTCGGTCATCCAAATGAAACAATTGACTGTGACTCCTGGGTCTCATGCCCAGCTTTGGGCAGAACCCAATTGTTCAACCTGCTCTACTTTACTGAGTAGAAACTCGGCGCTTTAACCAGCAGATGCCAAAGTGGAAGGTCCTGCGGTCAAGTTGTGTCCCGTGTACCTTACCGATAGAGCTTAATCAGCTTCCGTCCCGAGTCCCGTAGAATGTTCCATGCCGGTGGGGACTCGCCTCCATCGCTCAGATTCACTTGAGTTCTCTGCAAATGACATCCGATGTCGATTTTTTTGCGGTCAATTCATAGAGACAAAGTCCCTGAGATGCGAAAGCGACGTGGTAGCAATTTGGTCCTGCCGTGGAAAGCGGCATGCTTGCTCTGCGATCTAAATCCTCGTTCCTGACCTTGTGACACCAAGTTGCATCGCAATTGGTTCCCCACGCACGGGAACTGTTGTCTGCAGGCGAGGATCCTGTTGGTGACAGCGATGGATGAGGTTAGCCGCATTGGGCAGCTCCAACGCCCCGAGGCTGAACCAGTTCTGGCTAGTCAGCTCCAGCTCCGCCCCGATAGTGCTGAGGGGGGCGACTTTGGCTTCAACTGGCCACGTCGCGCACAACATGTATCACTCGATTTAAGGCTGGAAGTTTGACATCGAAACAGCCACTTTTCAAGAGGTTCCACCACCATTCGCTTTGCACCATTTGTTCGGAGGAGGCTGATTGCCTTTCTTGGTCCCATGGTCTTTTTTCTCACTCCTTTCGCTTCCTCCAATTGGTAGCCTATTTTTTTTTTTTACAATTCAGGGAGAACCTTCACGGGTACCTTATCACTTTATCGCGACTTTCGCAACAACAGAATCGCAGCAAACGCATCCCACTCCTGGGCGGCTTTACCGTAAGACACCCCGCCGCAAGCAGGGGCAAGCTCACTCGCCAACATGGAGAATGCTTTTGCAAAGTCGGCCGACGCAGTCCTCGCCGAGCTGGGAGTAAACCCAGTAACCGGCCTCACCGACGAGCAAGTTGTCGGCCAGCGCGCCAAGCACGGGAAAAATGGTACGCCCCTTCTTTTTCCTCTCTGCAGGGGCAGGATGTTGGACTAACGATACATTCTCTACGTAGCTATCCCCGAAGAACCGCCCACGCCTTTGTGGGAGCTCATTCTCGAACAGTTCAAGGACCAGCTAGTCATCATTCTGCTGGGCTCGGCAGCTATTTCGTTCGTTCTCGCGCTGTTCGAGGAGGAGGGTGGATGGAGCGCATTCGTTGACCCGGCTGTTATCCTCACCATTCTCATTCTCAATGCTGTCGTCGGCGTCTCGCAAGAGAGTAGCGCGGAGAAGGCCATCGCTGCCCTTCAAGAATATTCGGCAAACGAAGCCAATGTAGTGCGCAATGGGCAGATTCATCGTGTCAAGGCTGAGGAGCTGGTTCCAGGCGATATTGTCGACGTTTCCGTCGGCGCTCGCATCCCTGCCGACTGCCGACTTATCGCCATTGAGAGCAACAGCTTCGCCGTCGACCAGGCGATCCTGACCGGAGAAAGCGAGAGCGTGGGCAAGGACTGCCGGGCAGTCTTGGGCGACGAGAAGGCTGTGTTGCAAGACCAGGTCAACATGCTCTTTTCCGGAACTACCGTTGTCACTGGTCACGCCAAGGCTGTGGTCGCGCTGACAGGCTCGAACACCGCCATTGGTGACATCCATGAGAGCATCACCGCCCAGATCTCTGAGCCCACCCCCTTGAAGCAGAAACTCAACGACTTTGGAGACCAGCTGGCCAAGGTCATCACCGTTATTTGCGTTCTTGTGTGGCTCATCAACATTCCCAACTTCAAGGACCCCAGCCATGGAAACTGGACCAAGGGCGCCATCTACTATCTTAAGATCGCCGTCTCTCTGGGCGTAGCCGCCATTCCCGAGGGTCTTGCCGTTGTCATCACCACCTGTTTGGCCCTTGGCACGCGCAAGATGGCCGCCAAAAACGCCGTTGTCAGGAGCCTGCCGTCTGTCGAAACCCTCGGAAGCTGCAGCGTTGTCTGCTCGGACAAGACCGGAACCCTGACCACGAACCAGATGAGCGTCAGCAAAATCGTCTACTTCAACAGCACTGGGTCTGGTTTGGAGGAGCTTGAGGTGGAAGGAACTACGTTTGAGCCGAAGGGCGCCATCAAGTCTAACGGAAAGGTCATTCCCGATGTTACCCAGACTTCGTCTACCGTTCTCCAGATCGCCGAGGTCGCCGCACTTTGCAATGACGCTAAGCTTGATTACCACACTCACTCGGGCACCTTTACCAATGTTGGTGAGCCCACCGAAGGCGCACTTCGCGTCATGGTTGAGAAGATCGGACCCTGCGCCCCCGAAGACAGCCATCCCAAGGATCGCGTCCACTACGCCAGCTCGTGGTACGAGAAGAAGTACGCCCGTCTCGCTACCTATGAGTTTTCCCGCGACCGCAAGAGTATGTCTGTTCTTGTGGAAACCAATCGCGACCAGAAGCTTTTCGTAAAGGGCGCCCCTGAGTCACTGATCGAGCGCTGCACTCACGTCGTCCTCGGCGCGAACGGCAAGAAGGTGCCGTTGGACCGCAAGCTGACCGACGTCCTTCTCAAGGAAGTTGTTCACTATGGTAACCAAGGCCTTCGCGTCATCGCCCTGGCTCGTCACGATGATATCTCTGGCAACCCCCTTCTTCACAAGGCCAAGTCGACCTCTGAGTACGCCTCCTTGGAGCAAAACCTTACTCTCCTTGGCCTTGTCGGCATGCTGGACCCCCCTCGCCCGGAGGTTCCCGCTGCCATTCAGAGGTGCAAGGATGCTGGTATCCGAGTCATCGTTATCACCGGTGACAACCGCAACACAGCTGAAAGTATCTGCAAGCAAATCGGTGTCTTTGGGCCCTATGAGGACCTCACTGGCAAGAGCTATACTGGCCGAGAATTCGACAACCTCAGTCCGAGCGAGCAGCTCGAGGCGGCCAAGAACGCTTCTCTCTTCTCCCGTGTCGAACCAGCCCACAAGTCGAAGCTTGTGGATCTGCTCCAGTCTCTCGGAGAGGTTGTTGCCATGACTGGTGATGGTGTCAACGACGCGCCAGCATTGAAGAAGGCCGATATTGGTGTTGCCATGGGTTCTGGCACTGATGTCTCGAAGCTCGCAGCAGATATGGTCCTTGCCGATGACAACTTCGCTACCATCGGCGTTGCCATTGAGGAGGGGCGCGCCATCTACAACAACACCCAGCAGTTCATCCGGTACCTGATTTCGTCAAACATTGGCGAGGTCGTCTCCATTTTCTTGACGGCGGCCTTGGGCATGCCGGAGGCACTGATCCCTGTCCAGCTCCTCTGGGTGAACTTGGTTACCGATGGTCTCCCGGCTACCGCTCTCTCCTTCAACCCGCCTGACCATGACATTATGAAGCGCAAGCCCAGAAAGCGGGACGAGCCCCTTATTGGTGGGTGGTTGTTTTTCCGCTACCTGGTCATTGGCACCTACGTCGGTCTCGCGACTGTGGCTGGATATGCCTGGTGGTTCATGTTCTACTCCGAGGGCCCCCAGATCAGCTTCTACCAGCTGTCTCACTTCCACCGCTGCTCGACCGAGTTCCCAGAGATTGGTTGCCAGATGTTCTCGAATGAGATGGCCAAGGCCGGTTCCACCGTCTCGCTGTCAATCCTGGTCGTCATCGAGATGTTCAACGCCATGAATGCTCTCTCGTCCAGCGAGTCGCTACTTACTCTTCCCTTGTGGGAGAACCTGATGTTGGTGTACGCCATTGGCTTGTCAATGGCACTGCACTTCCTGCTCCTCTATACCCCGATCCTCCAAACGCTGTTCTCTATCCTGCCCCTCAACTGGGCCGAGTGGAAGGCCGTACTGATCATCAGCGCGCCTGTTATGTGAGTTTACACCCTCCACCAATCTTTTGTGAACCCTAGCTAACCTTGCAACAGACTCATTGATGAGGGCCTCAAACTCATGGAGCGGACATTTTTCATGCCAAGTGCGCCAGCATCAGTCACCAAGGGGAAGAAGGAGCAATAGATCAAAGGGACCTGTCGTATATACCCATTACCATTTAGACCCTGTATACTAGGAATAGTAGATCATGGAGCAGGCCGTCGCGCAAGCGACGAGTTGGACTGTAGAAGGTACAAAAGCCAGCGGGATCACAGGGGGTGAGGTGATTTAGGATACGTAGGGCAATCTAATCGAGTCCATTTGTGAACTACAACTCGCTCCCCGTGCCTAATATTGTACAGAGCCTTTTTCTTGACTATCTCGCCGTGCATCATCACGAGACAGATTTCTACCCGGCCCACCACACACCCGCCACCCCCGTTTCCTCTAATCCTGCCGTCCCTTGAGCAGCCTCTTGGTAACCTTATCCTTCTCGATGATGTAAACGTGCGCACCCCAGCCCGAAAGCGCATCTCTGTCGACGGCGTTGAGCAACGACTGTGAAATGGTCTCGAAAAGGTCCTCGGGTCCCTTAAAAAACAAGCCACATTAGCAACCCCCCAATCTTGCCACGGCAATATATATGTATGACACATACCAGATCCGGCTCCCACAAGCTCTCGCACATACCAAACAGCTGGTCCGTCGCCGTCCCGCTGACAATAAAGTCCTTTGCGAAATCGATGCACCCAATGCTGTCAAAGCCGCAGATGAAGGGCGCGCCCGTCTTGGGATCCAAACCGGCCACCACAGGGCTGACAAAGTAGGGGCCGAAGCGTCGCTCGTACAGGCTGCTGCTCACCAGGTTCGCAAACGTCTTGGGCGCGATCCCCCGCTCCTCGCGGAGCCGGTACATGTTGACTTTGTACCGGAACAGGTCCGACACGGTCGCCACGTCGGTTGCGAGCCCCGTCAGCCCGAGGAAGACGTGCTCGCCGTACTGGAAGATCTTGGGGAAGTTGTTGGACACCGTCAGCGCTTGGAGACCCAGGCGCAGATCACAGGCGATGGCCACGCAGTCTTTGCCTACCATGGCTACGCAGGCGCCGCCGTTTATTGAGAAGGGGGAGGACTAAGGTTGGGTGGGTGTGGTTAGCCTTGGAGGTTTTAGGATGGGGGGATTGGACTAGACGTACCATGGTTGTGATTGGGAAGCGGTGATGCTTCGGTTGGGAGTTGTTGTTGAGATAGATGTATTATCGAGATTGGAAGCGGTGATGGGTATTTGACTTGTCGTGGGCTTGGGCGGTGCAGGGTGGGTTGAGCTGTTGTTGCGAGCTCGGATTGTCGTCAATCGGGGCGCTGGGTATCGAGGTTGAGCTTCACGTCGGTCGCTTGCCAGGCACGAGGCAAGGCAACACGCAGCTGGCGCGGCTGGGATGGCAGGGGTCAGCTTCACTAGGGAGCTTGGTTAGGTCTGGGGGATCCAGGCGGGGAAGGCGGTGGCCGCCGGCAATTCAAGGCCTCCCGAGCTCGAGCCCCACCCTCCGTCGTGGTTCAGTGCAAGTGCCCCTCCAAACGCGATGCTGAATGATGGAAGCTCCGAGAAACAAGCGAACGATTGATATTACCAACGGATACATTTGCTTCCTGAAGTATTCTGGCGTCAAGACAGGAGAACCCACACCCGAGAATAATTCCTAATACTCAGTCTTATTTCTTGTATGTTTTGGTGGAAGCCCCGTTTCTCGAGGCTCCCAGATACTCTCACAACGTATCCGCTTACACAGCAGTTTAGCTGCCTAGGTAGCAACAGCTCACATCCTCGACCCGCCGGCAACCCTGTTCTCAGCAACGCCTCAATCTCAGATCTGTCACCTTTCTATCAACACCTGTCTGGATTTTGACGTTCCGTTGTTTACCTCTCGTCAAATCCCCTGTTGTCTCGATTCACAGGGTGTAACTACTGTCTAGTGGACAAAGGAGTTCTTGTCGAGCGCCACTCTAAGACTGGTATTGAATATGGCTGCCCACGTTGAGGTCGTGTCAACCGACCTTCGCCGGGCCAAGGTCAAGGTCACCCCTGGCACATACATGGTTGACGTTCTTGATGAAGCTTGTCAGAAGCTCAACTTGAAAAGCGACAAGTATTTACTCAAGTAAGTTTTCGGGTTGACAATTCATGTTGAGCTCTCACCTGACAAGTCCAGGCACAAACAAAGAGTCGTTGACCTTTCTGGGCCCTACCGAACGTCTGGCCTTAGCCCGGGCGCGAAGTTGGAGCTGGTCCAGAAGTCCAGCAGTCCATCTGTCATATCCATCGGCCTTGATGTTGTCGGGCACCAACGATTGTCAAAGAAGCTACCCAGCGATATGGCGCTGTGGCAGGTGCTTCGTCAGTTTGAGACCTCGGAAAAGGGCCTCAACATTACTGCAAAAGGATCACCGAAGTCGGGTGATGGTGGTCAGCTGTATTGGGAGAGTCCGGTGCTCAACATCATGGGCCGTGAGCTTGCGACTTTGGAGGATCTCCAAAAGACACTTTCACAATGCGGCATCAATAACGGGAGCGTACTCCTCAGACTAAACTTCCGGACTACTGACCGACCTCTCTTCGAAGCCATGGAGCGAGTCGGCCAGTACTTCAAAGACGTCGATCCCGCGCAGCCTAGAGAGGAGGCTGCCAGGCTGCCCGCTCCAGAGCCCACGCCCGCCGTCGATGAGGCACCGACTAAGCCGGCACCAGCTGAAGAGACGACAAATGAGGAGCCGGTAGCACCAGAAGCTTCCCCAGATGGTGCACCCCCTGCCTATCAGGAGTCTAGCAACGTCGATGCTATGGACGTCGACGAAGCAACGGCGGCTTCTATCCCAACCGACCCCCTCCAGCCTATTGGCGTCTTCTCTGCCCCTTCTTCATCAACCCCCGCGGCGGCCCAGGTCCAGGTGGATGACTCTGTCTATGAGCCAACCATTGCTCATGCACAATTGCGGCAACAACAGCTTCTTGCCCGGTCACAGAACACCCGCTTGAAGTCCGATGCCGAGCTAGCTGCCGACGCCGCTGAGGCAGCCGCAAAGCTAGCAAAGGTGACCAAGGTCAGCATCAAGGTCCGGTTTCCCGATCAAACTTCGGCACAATGGGACGTCAACCCCGAACACACGGGCGCGTTCCTCTACCAGGCCATCCGCGGTGTAATGTCCCATCCAAACCAGCCGTTCAAGTTGGTCATGTCGGTGACACACACCGCCATTCTCGATAACGAGAAGAAGTTGATTGCAGATTACCTTCTCAAGGGCCGTGAGCTTCTCAACCTCGTGTGGGAGGACGCAGCCTCAGCTGAGGCTCGCAAGGTGCCCTTCTTGAAGAGCAGCGTCGCTAGCCGGGCCCAGGCGGTCGTTGTGCCTGATGTTCCGCAAGCGAGCTCGAACGATGATGTCGGTCCCTCGGCTGGTCCGTCCAAGCCGGTAAAGTCGGGCAAGAGCGAGGGCATAGACTCGGACGCTTTCAAGAAGAAGCTTGGCAAATTGTTCAAGCTGCCTGGTAAGAAATGAGCGGCAGCAACGGTCAAGGAATAAGCACCTTATTGGCTTTTGCTTGCATTGTCAGGAGTTCAGGGGCTTGGAGTATACTCATGGGTAGTCAACAAACATGGGAATCGGCAGTATTCGTAGCTAGGACCCGATCATTGGGTCTGCACAGCGTAGGCAATTGTCACATAAACTCATACACGACCGCCTCTTTTGTCTTGGTCGGCGCTGCGAAATCCAGTGTTTTGCCATTAACCGGCTATCTTGCTGCGAGCCTGCAGAAGAAATAATTTCCCCAGAGAGCATCCCGATATAAAACGTCCCAGGGAGATCCATGATGAACCACGCCGAACCATGCGCAAAATCAGACCCGAGGCAGACCCATTCCACACCCATACACCGTTTTTTGTTCGTTTAGTGACCGGCACGGCGGGACTCGGCGATGACGCGCTGGAGCTCATCGACCTTCGCCTTGGCACGGCCGAAGGTACCAAGCTGGGACATCATGTTAGCATCGGGGCAGCTGTTTATAGGTGGTTACAAAAACATACCCTCTTCTTGGCGAGCTTACGGGCACGCTTGTCCTTGCTGTTGCGGAGCAATTCAATGACGCGGCGCTCATAGGGAGCAAGACTGTTGATTAGGCGGTGGTTAGCGCATGTCTTGAAGTCTTGCGCTTGAATCCTGCAGCATTTCTCCTCTTCCTCCCCGACTCCAATGACAAGGGAAAAAATGACTTACCCAGCAACCTCCTTGACGATGTCACGGACGAAAGCAGTGCGCTTGCTCAGGTGGCCCTTGGTGCGCGAAACGCGGGGCTTGACGACGCGAGCCGTGGTCTTCTATATTGACGAATCGTAGGTTCCCCGGTCAGCGATCTGTTCCTTCTCCTGTTGCGCAAACAAAGTCCATCTCTGCGATGCCGTCGTGGGAATGTGAAGAATCTTTCTTAGCCCCCCTTGTTCTCTTGAGACTATATCTCCCATTCTCTCTCCCCTTGGAGGTAGGAGGTGGGAAATGTTGTCCAAAGAGTCGCAAGGTGAAGAAGGAAAAAGACTTCACGACGGCGACGCAGAGATCCTCCACGAGGTGAGACATACGTGACCCTTCTGAAGGCCAACAGCCAGGCCGGACTTGGGAGCTTCCTTTGCCATTGTAATTGAGGGGTGTGGTGATTCCGATGGGTGGTTGTCGTCGAAATCGGTGGTCGGCTCTGGTCGTCGTGACTTGGGGGAAGAAAAGAACTAGAATTTCGGGAAATATTCGATTTTGGCAATCTTTCTGTGGGAGTGGCTTGTGTGGGGAGAAGTGGGGCACCGAGCGCTGGGCGGTGAAAGAATTGATGTGGCTCGAGTATGTGGCTGTGTTGCCGTGGCCGTGGGAGCGAGTCCCGTCCTAGCCAACCCATCAAGGTTCGGTCGGTCAGTGCTGCAGTGCAACTCAGGTGGCTTCAAACGTTTCTCAGCGCCCTCCAACTTGTCGACCTCATCGGCAGACCCGTCATACTTTTTGGTACTCCCCGATTCACTTTGGTGCCATGTTTCTCTTAATTTCTTTCATTACGTCCTTCTCCGCCGCATCCTGACCGGTACTACCCAAGACCCCACACTGTTGTGCATCTCACACTTTGTCGACATCTAGATACGATGTTGCACGTTTCACAACATCGGTGGCATCTCAAGCTTCGTGCCGGGATGTGCTGGTGGGCACCCGCAAGTTTTGTACCGATACGGAATGGCAGCTCAAATTGTCTTGCACCAAACGGCTTTGAAGTCGGCGACAAGTGTGCCCTTCAATAACCACTTCAGCCACATCTTGACCTCCTGGGTAGCGTACTCGTTGGCCATTAACCCGAGGTGTGGTTACGCTGTCCATAGGTACGTATGGCAGCTACCAAGGGTGGGTAGCCATGGAGCTGCTAGGACAACGGGACGATTCAACCTCCAACGGACTAGAGTTGCTACTGGCATGCTGATGAAGATTGGGAGACGCCTGGGCGTAGCACAGTTGTGTCTTATCTTCAACCGTCTGGAATCAGTGCTACCTCAAACCCATCCGTACAGTTGACGCTGCTTGTGGTTGAATCCACACGTCTTCAACTACGCGAGGGCTGCGGATCAGACCAGCACCTCTCAACCGGCGATTTGCTGATCAGCCCCTTCCAACCAGGCCTTGACGAGCTGCAAATTTTTCTGCAGTCATTTATTTGCCCACTTTGGATCCGTGTGGAACAACCAAAAAGGGAGGTTCGATGACGCTCCCACCCGGGCCTGGAGCAACGGGTCTCAGGGAGCGTCAGTACGCCGATCGTGGTGTGGGTTTCACACAATCCGGATGCCTCGTGGAAACGAAACGGATGTTTGCTTTTGCCAAAGTTTCGTCTGCATTCCAGTACTTTTCTCCCGCCGGTTCACGTTACTGTTGGCGAGCTGAAAACTCATCCGACTCTTTTCTCATCATATGTTCATGAAATTTATGTCGAGTTGGCATGCATGTCACCAGCAAACGCCTCGCTGATAACGGGCTCCGGTTGGTTGAGGAGCAAGTGCTCCTGAAACAAAACCCAGAGGCGCCAGAGCCAACCAACGATGTTTCAACAATAAATTCCCCAAACGGAGCTGGGTCGATCGCTGATTGGTGCGAAGGATCCGAGATGGACGGGAGATATTGGTCGTGGGTGGTTTTCTGGATGCACCCAAGGGAAGGACCGCAAGGGCCGTCCCAACTGAGCTCTTCATCCGGTCCCGGTTGATTGCAGCCAGATCTTGCCATCCCCCCTTCATTTGACCCCCGCTCAATGGTAAGGTCACCGAAGTGGGAGCCTTGTGTGAGTGACAAGTGGGTAGGATCTGCAAGGTACCTTATGTGAGGGAGGCGGCTCGAATCCATTTAAATAAATGCTCAGCTCCAGGAATATCTGGTTTCCCGGAATCCATTGCGACTCCTATTTTGGCCGCGCTCCTCACTTAGACTCTTCAAGTGTTGTCAAACATTATTTTGTCTGCTCCTTGTCTGGTCAATTGGTTTACTAAGAGAGCTCGCGGTATTCTTTGGAACGAGAATCATGCGTCTTCTCCATCTTTCACTCGCCTCGGCGGCGACGGCAATGGTCCTCCCAAGCTACAAGCTACCTGCCGATTTTCCTATCAGCATCCTGGCCTCTGGCGATTGCGTTATGCCGCAAAAGTTCAGCGTCACCGACCTACAAATGTGGCTGCCGGCCTTGACCAACAATGAGTACAATACGACTGTCGAGTTCCGTTTCACCGATTCTGGCACCTCGATTGATACGACGTGCCATCGCAATGCCACTTCACCAAACGTTGCCGACGACGGCGATACACCGAGATGGGCGTGTGCTGACCCTACTGTCCAGTTCATCTGGCAAGATTCAACCCTTACGATTATTGAGAAGGCTTGCCCTAATAGTGGAGGGTAAGATCAACCGTGGTTATTGAGAGACATGAACGCTGACATGTCTTCCAGTCGCGGCTTTGAGGCCTCGGGGTCCCTTCAGCCAGGGTTCAACTGCAAGCCAACTGAAAACGGAACCTGGCCGCTGGGAGACGGCTTTTGGTGTGAAGCTGTTGACCAGCCACTTGCTGGTAACTTTACTAGCCTTCAGCCTGGACCCCCTCCTCCCTCCACGACCCCGGCAGCTGTAGCGATCTAGACCGTGGGTCCTGGTAGTTTGGGAGGCAATCACCTTTAGGCGTTCAGGTTCGGGTTTCTGACACACGATCCTCGAGTAAATCCATTTTCTCCTTGCATCGGGCACGATCGGGGAGCAGGGACGGGAAAATGCATATTTTGTTTTTGCTCATGGCCTGGCACCATAGACTTGGGCTTACACAGTATCAATCATTAATGAGAAGGGAGGGAGGCCTGGTACTGGTACAACTCATAACAACAAGATATTTCAAAGCATGTGTGCCTCCCGTTTGCGGTGCAAATGCAGCCCATCGAACAAGCACCACCATCCCGAATGCGGGGTGTTGCAATGCGTGGCGCTGATCCCTGCCCGCTCCGGGTCCGCGGCGCCCCTTACGGGCTCGGCAGGCCTCCCCCAGATTCCAGACTCTGTGGTCCCCTCGTCACCAACTGCCAACCCTCAACCTTACTCATCCCCATTGCATCATCCACCGCAACCCATCGCTCTCGAGACTCATATCTCCTGAGCAGCTACCGAAGGGTCCGAAAGCGCGTTACTGAGACTGGACTTTACCACCAGCGCATCGTGAGTGACATCACCCGGATCTGCAACTTGGCGGGCTTGGTCACGCGGTACGCTGCGGGCCACCCGACCTCTCCCAGCCATGCTTCACCGACACCGACATCATACGATGCGGCCGCTCCACAAGACGTGAACGTTGTCGCCAACATTTTCTCTACACTTTTCACAACCCATTGATCGCTTCCACAATGCGTCTATTATCTACTGCCTCCTTCCTCCTCCCGCCAATAACCCTCGCCAACCCCCTCTTCTCCTCCGCCGCCGCCGCCGCCGAACGAGAACAGCGTCCACTCCACGATGACGTCCCGCCGTCGCAAGGCGTCTCTGTCCCATTTTTCGCCTCCCTCGAGCGCTTCGCCCGCCTGGTAGACATCACATACTGCGTGGGTACAACGGGGGTATCCCCGCCCTTCTCGTGCGCCTCTCGCTGCAAAGACTTCCCCACGCTCCATCTCGAGCGGACGTGGAATACGGGCGTCCTGCTCAGCGATAGCTGCGGGTATATTGCTGTTGATCATGGCGAGCCGAGGGCCAGCGGGAAGATGGGCCATGCGCCTGCGATTATCGTGGCGTTTAGAGGGACCTACAGCATCACCAACACGATTGTCGATTTGAGCACGATTCCGCAGGAGTATGTGCCGTATCCGGTGCCGGACGATGGGGATGGCGATGGAGATGGAGGACCCAAGTGTGAGAACTGCACGGTGCATATGGGTTTCATGTCATCGTGGCGGAGCGCGAGGGAGGTGGTGTTACCTGCCCTCAAGACTGCGAGGGAGAAGCATCCGGAGTATGCCGTGCATTTGATTGGGCATAGCCTTGGGGGAGCGGTTGCTGCTTTGGCGGCCTTGGAGTTGAGGTTGGGCTTGGGTTTGAGGGATTTGACGGTCACGACGTTTGGGGAGCCGAGGATTGGGAACAAGGCGTTGGTGAGGTACTTTGATGAGGCGTTTGGGCTCAAGAACGGGACTTTGGAGGACGCGGAGAAACGGCCGTACCGGCGGGTCACGCATGTCAATGACCCGGTGCCATTGTTGCCGTTGACCGAGTGGGGGTTTAGGTCGCATGCTGGGGAGGTGTATATCTCCAAGCCCGAGCTGCAGCCATCACCGGAAGATTTGAGGCTGTGTCGAGGGGATAATGATCCGGAGTGTATGGGTGGCGCCGAGACCGAGAGCTGGTTAGGGTCCTTGATGCGATGGGTCAGGGGGCAGGAGACGGAGGTGGAAGTTGAGAGATTGGCGAGGAGGTCCAACGGGTTTCCTACGAGGTACAAGTTGTGGCAGTTGTTGTTTGCGCATCGGGATTACTTTTGGCGGTTGGGATTGTGTGTTCCCGGCGGCGATCCCGCCGATTGGGGTCGCGGGCCGTATAATATTTCCTGGGGTGTTGTTGATGGGATTCATGATCTTTAAACGGCATCATATTGGAGGTAACGGGTTGCTTGATATTGTTCCTTGGCTGGAAAAGCCCTGAGGGAGTGCAAAATGTTTGTGAATGGCTTCCAGCATGGCTTCCAGCATGGCGAGGCTTGGGGTTTGATGCATTTGTTCAAAAGGTTGGAGCTTTGACTTGGGACTCATACGTATCACATTAGTGTAATGTCATCATATCATCTCGAGGGCGTTGGGCCCTGAACCTCTCACGCTTCCTGGCGGTTGAATATTGTGGGCGGTTTGTTTAGACGTCCCGCCCCGTTCCCCTGGACACGAGCAAACAAGGCTTATCACGACAATATACACTTGCGAACTCGAGATTGTCCAATCTTCGTCATCTGTTACACCGCATCTCGACATCTGTTTTACTGGTTGGTAGTCCCTCCGTTTGTTGATCACGGCCCAGACGTTGACCGAATCGTGAGCCTGCAATTTCTCGCGCCTCGTCTGGTATCCAAGGCTAGCAGAAATTGCCCTATCTCAGTCGTCGGAGTGGAGACACGCGCGTGACGAGGCCTTTCTGGCCTTTGTGGTCGCCAGACCCATGTGTTTACAAGACGATTGGAAGATGGGATGTGGGAGCTGAAAGTGATGCGGACGGGTCAGCGTGACCACCACTGCTTCGCGGAGGGGGCTGTGCTGTGATTGCCTTCCGGAACCAGGCTTGAGCCTGTAAAATGCGAATCTCTCAGCGGATCACGGTTCTGCAACTCTCATCTGAGGAGAGGGGAACGGAACCAGCAGACTGCGATTTTTTTTTTTCGACCTTCTAGCCGGTTCCATGTCCTCCCCGCCAGTGATGAGTTGCACAAAATAAGAGCCCCACTGGCGCCTCGCCCCTTCTGTTGTTTTTTCACCCCTTGGTCGGGTCTTGGGCCCCTCTTTGATTGTGGCGAGGATACCGCTGCGGGCGCGTTCGGCTTGGGGGCCAGGAATGGGACGGCAGGCGCCCGTTGCCAATCGAATTGGAACCTGGGCGGCTTGCGCTTGCCTGCCACATGACTGGATGAGCCGCGGGTTTCTGCTGGGCACGAGAACGTTGTGGCCGATAAGGTATGGCCTTGTTGATGGTGGGCAGAAGAGGGGTTCCGCTCGAGGGGTTGAGGGGCTCTGAGTCAAAGCCTCAGACTCTGGGTTTATCCGCCGCACCTTGGGGAGATGCGATGGAAACTCGTCAAAGACAGGTGCGCCATCGCGGTCTGCCGCCCTCTCTCCTCTGCGGAAGCCCGCGTGCTTGTTGTTATCAGAGTTCCGAAGCAGGCACGGTGGGTCATACAGTCATGGACGCCAAATTCTCACGAAGCCGGGCACCGAACAAGACTCAACATCTAGTGGGGCCTGCCCCCAGCAGTATGTAGTATCTTATGTAGTGTCTAGACATCATACCCTCGACGGCTACCGTCTTGCGGCCACAAAGATAGACAAACAAGCGGGATGACGATGCACTGCTTCTGCGAGTAAATGTGACAGTTTCGAAAGGCCATATGCCTTGGGGGCAGTGGAGATACAGGAATCTGTCGGGCGTTCAGGCTTCTGAGAGGAACGGAAGATGCAGCACGCAGGCAAATGGCTCTGCCGGCCTGTGTGATGTCTTAATGTTAAGGAGAAACCCAAATCTCCGCTGCGGAAGGCGCGCTCTTGGGGGGTCACGCGCTATTGGCCCATTGGCCGTGCAATTCGAGCTGCCCCCGAAAAAAACAAGGGGCCCCAGCACGGATGGTCCCACTAGGTGCCAGAGAGGGGGAAAGCGGCCCTCTCCTAGGTCCCTTCGCCTCAACACAACGAACTGAACCTGCTTGTCCACCAACATCACGTCACAAGACACCAACACAACTCCTTTCGCACCGCATTCCCTCCAGACGAAGCCTTTCTCTGACATTTCTTTACGCCGCACCCAGAACCTCGTAATTTTTGCGCATTCCTAAACCCAGCAACAGGAAAGATGGCGACTGAGGTAAGTCGATCCAAGACATTGCGGCGTCACGCCCGCGAGCAGCCGCCTTTTGCACCCCTCCGTCGCTCGTGCCCGACATGGCCTCACAGCGATCCCCGAGCACCCTTCTCTCCACATGCTGTCCTGCCTTCACTTTGAGATACAGTCTTGCTAACCATGGCGACCTCACAGCGCGAAAGGTGTGTTTTGACCCTTTCCGGGCAACCGTGACCGGGACTTTCTGGAGTCCCGACCCCACTGTCGGCGGCCTACTGACGAGACACTACATTTATTTTACAGCAAGACTTTCCTCGCCCGCCTCTGCGAGCAGGCCGAGCGCTACGATGAGATGGTTACGTACATGAAGGAGGTTGCCAAGCTTGGTGGTGAGCTCACCGTCGACGAGCGCAACCTTCTGTCCGTTGCCTACAAGAACGTGGTCGGCACTCGCCGTGCAAGCTGGCGCATCATCTCCTCTATTGAGCAAAAGGAGGAGAGCAAGGGTTCAGACAAGCATGTAGGCACTATCAAGGAGTATCGCAGCAAGATCGAGACCGAGCTCGAGAAGGTCTGCCAAGATGTCCTCGATGTCCTGGACGAGTCCCTCATTCCCAATGCTGCCTCTGGCGAGTCCAAGGTCTTTTACCACAAGATGTACGTTGCAGTCACCGCTGTACTCTGCCGAGGGCTTTGCTGATTCTTGGGCTGTAGGAAGGGCGACTACCACCGTTACCTGGCCGAGTTCGCCTCCGGAGAGAAGCGTAAGGTTGCGGCCACTGCCGCTCATGAGGCTTACAAGGTAAGGACTGCGCAAAGGCTATGCATCCGACTGCATGACTGACATGTTGGCTTCTGCACAGAGCGCTACCGATGTTGCCCAGACCGAGCTGACCCCCACCCACCCCATCCGCCTTGGTCTGGCCCTCAACTTTTCCGTGTTCTACTACGAGATCCTCAACTCGCCCGACCGCGCTTGCCACCTTGCCAAGCAGGCGTTTGATGACGCGATTGCCGAGCTTGACTCTCTCTCTGAGGAGTCCTACCGCGATAGCACGCTTATCATGCAGCTTCTCCGGGATAACCTTACCCTCTGGACTTCGTCCGACAGCGGCGAGGTCGAGCCTGCCGCCCAGGCAGATGCCCCCAAGGACGAGGAGAAGAAGGAGCCAGAGGCCGAGGCCGAGAAGGCCCCCGAGTCCTAAATGCCCCGGCGCATTTCTCCTTTTTTTTCACGATCGGGCTTCCAGAAGGGAGGGTTGTACCGTCCGCACCAGTCCGTCTCAACCACGCGATGTACCGTTGCCTGCATTGGAGGACCAGGTCGTCGTAACTGAGCGGCTGGCGGACGTCAACATGCGGCATATTGGTCGGGCGAGGGCGGGACTGCGCTAGGGAGTTGTTTGACGTTGGGGAACTGAAAATGCAGGGCATGGTGATTGATACTCTTTTCATTTTTGTTTTTGTTTTATGCTCTCACTCTTCCCTCGGACTCGTCCTCAGGTGGTAGTGGGGGGAAGACCCCTATGGAGAAGTCGATGGCTTTCAGCAAGGCAATACACAACAACCACAAGATTTACCCACAGCTGTGTCCCCTTTTTGTCATTGGCGTGGTCTTTCTCTCGGAACCTTGGGGAACGGGGCCTTGGCTGCGTGAGGATGATGTGTCTGTGCTGTCACGTTTCTGTTATGCGTGCTTGCTTGCTTGTTTAGCCCGGTGTGTCTTGTTTGTGTGTGCCTCATGTATGTGTGTGTGTGTGTGGGATTGTCTGTATGTCGGACTTTTTCGCTATTTCCGGTCATAGGAACAACAATTACAAGTTAAAGTCGGAGTCAGTGTAGGAACGGCGGAGGCAAATGGTCTTTTTCGGTTTACTCGGCCTGTTTTCTCTCTCATACCCCAGCACACACAAATCTCATTTTGGCTTGAGGCTTGGTTTTTCGTCAGGAGCCGAGTTGCTACTCTGTCTTGGGAGATACATTCCCTCGGCGGAAGTGCAACAACCCCCCATAAAGTCACAAGTAGAACAAACAATGTTTGATCTAATGCGGAGTTTGCCGAACTAGTTCGTGAAACTGTGTTCTGTTGCTACTCTGGGACTCGGCTCCGGCTGCCGGGTGGTGGATCGGATCGTAGATGATGCGTGGAGCCCCGTATTTCGTTTGTGTGGTTGTAGATCCACTGCCAATTGAGATGAAGATGATGGTGATCTCGGTGGTATTTTATTGGAAGATTCAGTCATGGGAAAGGTGAGATGTGCATTGGGAGGGACCTGCTGTGTTGGGTGATGTTTGAATAAAACTGTTGCGGTGAGAAGTGTTGGCCTGTGTTGAGAGAAGGCTTGGTATAATGCAACGTGAGTAGTTGAATTTGAGAAGTATTGTGGTGCTATTGGGGGCTGGTGGTAGATCTGGATGGTGTTGACAGGCGAAGGCGGGTGAATTTCCTGGATATATTGGGATTAGGGAGAAGCTTGAGAGTCCCGTATTGGATGGGCCGGTAAAGAGCAGTCTTGGGGAACACGAGCATGAAGATACGTACGTCGTCTTGCGGCTTGCATTGTTGATGGAGTTTCAAGAGACATTGTTTCTAGAGGTTGATGACAAACCCAAATCAGCACATCCCCTTCCACATCCCGGACTCTCGGGCAGTGGTCTATAAGGGATTGAGAGGTAACTACGAATACGTGGCGTATTCGATGGTTATCGAAGAGACTGCGGTCTAGTCTGGTATGGGACCGGATTTTGTAGTTTCTTCAGGCTCAGTTGTCTTGGTGTATCTCTGTCTATAGAAGTTATTCTTTTGAAGCCCTTGCCATGTTTCTCCTCCAGCCGTTTTTTTTTTTTTATTTTTTTTTAGAGCAAGATCCGAAGGAAGCCGATGCATCATATCCCAAGCATATCCCTCGAACGGCGAGACAAGCTATGCGGCCTCGTCCCAGCCAACGTCTAGTAGAGGTTTGCTAAATGCCGCTATGAATTCTATCTAACGAGCACGAAGTCCTAGCCTCCTACACAGGCAAAGATAGCCATCCTGAACGACGACATGTAAGCCTCAGGAACCCAAAACAATCTCGGGTATGAACGCGCGAGGAAAACAAACCTCGACCCAAACCAGCCATGTTCTCAAAACCTTCTCCCATCCCAATCCATGAATAAATTGCCGGCCTGCCGAAACTACTAAGGCCCCTATAAAATAAACAAGACTATCCGTCCTCAGAGGCAGCAATAGTCCGAGCCCACTGAAGCTTTTTGCACTTACACCATCCAGAAACAGCGCCAACCATCTAACCCCAACAAACTCCCACCCACAATCAACTGATCCATCTCCACAACCGAATCAATATCCCATCCGCAACATTATCCAAAGGCTCCTCTTGTTCCATCCGAAACTCATCCAAACCTCACCCCAGCTCACGAAACCAAAGAATCTCACATCCACCCCCTAACCCTGATCCCGTCAAAGCACCCCCACAGGCCCCCCTCCCCGTACCCCGCATTCAATCCACCCACACAAACTCAATTACCGAGGCCTTCTTCCAACAAATCAAAAACCCCTTGTGGTGTAGTTGGCTATCACGTTCGGCTGTAATTGCAAAATCATATACCGAAAGGTCACCGGCTCGATTCCGGTCGAGGGGAATCATTTTTGCTATCATTTTTGCCCAAGACAGGCAGTGTCAGGATCAACCGGTTCTGGCTCAAGGCAGTTCGCATGTTCTTTTTTCCCCCTGTTTTCTTTCTTTTAGCACATTATCGCGGCCAGGTCGCTGCATTCTTTTGGTCGCGGGTTTATGGGATGCGGGCAGGCGGCTCTGCCACGACCAGCACCGCTACACCAGTATTAGGGAGACTTGCAGCCGTTGAACCTTGGACATAGAGTCAAACACGGAAACAATCGGTTGAGGCTGAACTTGTGATTATGTATTATGAAAAGCAAGATACCAAATGCATCGCTCCATCTCCGGTGCGTGTCCTCCATTCTTGTCTGGCACCGACGCTGTGCTCCATCACCTCCCTCTCACCGCTGGGTATATAACTACTATTCAATCAACGCTCTACCGCTCTTTGTTGCAATCGTTCTTATATCGGCTCTTTTATAAGCTCCTATGCGAACCGCTTCTAGGTCCTACCGCGACCATATACCACGCTGGTCTCATCCGCTTTATTTCGCTCCAAAAGCGCTCGATGGTCGCGCTCATATCTTCAGCACGCATAGACGCTCGGTCTATAACTTAATCACAACGCTTGTAAGGGCCACGTAGACACAGCGCCCCAATCAATCCAGTCGAATCCCGACATCATATCTACCAGCCCAAGGCCAAGAAGGCTTCGCTTGTGCGGAGGTCCGCGCATTATCAGATCCCAATCGAGAACTGGAGTGTTTGCCCATGAGCCCTTGCGGACTACGGAACCTTTGCGCGGGAGGTTTGAGGAGCTGTTCTTGCTTCCGCACGGGAGGAGCTCCGAGGCTTTGGGTCTCCTGAAGGGATTTATGGGGACGCCCGTTTGGGAGTCAACTTTCAACGGACTACCTGCGTAAACAGTGACAGGCTGTTCGGCGGGGTGTAACCATGGTACGGCGTTGTTGCTGAGCGACCGAGCGGTTCGAGGGATGCTGTATGCCGAGCCGGACGCGAAGCTGCCCTTAACAGCACGGGAAATATCCATCCCAGGTCGAGGACTCGCATAGCGCTGAGCCCATACATGCTCGGTTATCGGGCACTGTAAACCGCTTGCTGCCCCGTAAGATACCCCTGCGTACTATTCTGGGCCACCGGCAGATCGAAGAGCCCGTCTGTCAACAGTCTGCTGGCTTCTCACCGGCGGGGAGACAGCCAACCATGGACTCTGGTGCCTCTTCGCAAGATGTAGGATAGGGTGATCCGGACCACCAAAGCTGTGCAGCAACCTGTCTCCCTTCAGCCATTCCCATATGCGTCTGACTCGACCATGCGCTTTACCACTTGATCCAGACCTTGCTTTCTAATCATTGCGTTGCGGCTGATCGATGGTGGACTGCCTGTTGAGGAGAGCCGCCGCGCGTTCAAGGCGAGACATACTCGCCGATATGCCGTGATCGCCGCGAGGATTATCTGAATTACTTAAGCTCGCGGCTGGAGATGGCGAGAAGCCGCCAGCTTCCGGAGTTTGAGGCGCCCGCTGTGTGTCCGAGCTGATATTTCGTCGCTGATCAGGTGCTGACGTCCGCTCTGGACTCGCCTGCCCAGACTTTGGTCCCGATCCTCTACCATTTGGCAGATTTGGATCGTGTCCAGTGCCTAACCTGTGTCCGTTTGGGCCTATCCGGTGCTTACCCGGGTTGGATATAGAGTCTCTGAAGCCGCGTGGGGTGTTCACCGTTTCGGATATGGCGCTGCGGGTAAGTTGTGGCACTCCCGAGCCTTCCACTTGGCCTTTTCCCTTTCTCTTGGCACGCTGGATCATGTCGTTGATCTTCCGAGCAAAGCTACTTCTCTGCGATAGCCCTTCGGAGTCGTCCTTGACACTCCCAGCGGCACTGGCGGGGGGCGAAGGCATCCTGCTGCAGTTGCGGCAGACGTCTGGTTCAGAAATGGTCGTAGTTGTAGTGACAGTGCTGCTTTGGGCGATACTGATAGATCGCTTTCCTCTCCACAGGGCCCGGACGCCGCTTTTGAGCTCGCCTCCTCGTGCCGTCCACGTCTGCTCTCCAACAAGGGATGACTCGGAGCACGCACAGTACGTTTCCAGGCCGTGCGCGCCCACGCCCTCGCTCCAGCCACGAATCCAGTCACCCTTACTGCCTTGGTTCCTGCTTGGCCGTAGCTGGTTTCGTTTGGCTTGCCAGTCAGCTGTCGAAGGAATCTGCGATGGCACCGGCGGGACGGTTTGCAGCTGGTCGGTCTTGAATGGCGACGGTAGTCGCTCCGGCTGCTCAGGGCTGGTAGGTGTATCGTTTGCGCTCACAACAACCTGTGCGATTGGCTCGTCGGCGTTCTCATATGTGGCTTCTGGGCTCGTTGACGGCCTTTCATAGGCCGGTGTGTATGGAGGAAAGGGCCTCTGGGCTAGGAGATCAGACAGGGCTAACGGAGGCGTCGCGCTGTGCGGGACAGACCCGCCCAAAAGTGATGCGTCTCGAGGGCGATCCATACTGCCCTCGTCTGCTGGTAGCAAATGGGCGTGCCTGCGGGCGTAAAATAGAGATGCCACTACTCGATTCTGCTTGTGCGAATGCGCGTTGGTGTGCGAGGGTCAAAAGAGGGTAGCGTCGAGCTTGGTGCCGACGATGTCCAGATAAGAGGGCGGCGATATCGTGATAAATGCTCGGCAGGGACACCAAACACTGCTGGTCAAAAATGTGGAGGTTTGGTTTTGCTCAGAAAGACTCCCTGGACAGGTCCCCTCCCGTGTGACGAGACATATCACCTGGCAACTGCCATCCCCATTTTCCTCGTGCGGGTGGCGACGCAGGCAGGCGACCTGCTTCCGTGACTTGGTGGAGAACAGGTGCAAGAGGTACGAATGGGCAACGCGAGGGAACTGGCAGGCTAGGGCGGAAAGAGCACTCTGGTCATATTGCAGGCGGGTTGGCTGGTTGGGTCGAGTGAGACAGGTGGGCAGGCGGAGGTTGTCGAGGCGAACAAACGAAAAATGCGAAAATGATTCATGAACGGGAATGCAACCGAAAGGGCCAAACAGACACCCAAAATCCGGCACCCGGCACCCGGCTAGCGCATCGTGCCGTGGGACCCCTCCTGGGCAACGCAACGCTACCTAGCTCTAGCCTAGCTCAGGGTGTCCCGACAAATGAGGCCGGAATAGGTGAAGCACGGCCATTTGCGATTTGCGAGAGCAGCTTTCGAGTGAGACCGATGCGAAGAGCTGAGTCCGTGCCGACGCCGACTTACGCGACTCGGACGCCCAACGGTGAGCGGTGCTATGACGTAACCTTAAACACGCCTTACTCGCGCGTGCGCGATGCCAAGCGCTGCCTCCGTGCTTAGGTATCATTCTGTCTGCCATAGTGCCAACACGGAAGAAGCTCGTGCCTGACGCCGCTCTGGCCTGCAAATGGAAATGGGCTGGGAAAAGGGCGACGACAATCAAACAGACACAAATGCCCAGGCGCACTGCAGCATCACAGACACACTAATGTAGGGGAGTGATGCAGCACTGCCAAGGTCAACGTTCGAGCCTCCGGGGCGTGCCCAGACTGCGGCGTTGCACCTCTCCCACAGGGCTGGTCGCGTGTTGGCGCCTCGCGTGTTGGCGCCTCGCGTCATCGCGGTTGCATGATGGGGTGCTGCACTCCGGATCGCTTCATTTTATTCTCACACCTATCAACGCCAGGCCTCTGTCCCTCGCCCGTTTTCTTACCGACGCCGCTACAGTGAAACAAGTAAAATATAAACAGTCTTACGGGCTATACGTTCATGTCGGCTTCAGTGCTTCCCAGCCGCCCATCTCTGGGGCCGTGTCGTCGCCCAGGAGGTCGATTGCCTGTGACTTCCTCGGCGCCGGGGGAGCCGGCTTCTGCTCTCCCACGGGCTTTTGCGGCAGTACCATCGCAGATTTCTGTGCGGGTAGTGGCGGTTTCCTCTCTAGATTCGCAAGTCCAACCAGCCCAACAGCTCCAGGGCGGGTTCCTTGCCCCAGCCTGGCAATGCTTGCGCTGCTCGCTGCCCGTCTTGGTAGTTGCTGTGATGCAACGGTGTTGTTTCCATTTGCGACTCCATTCCTGGGCGGAAGGACTGGGGCGCTGGTCAAGCTGGAAATAGTCCCTTGTAACCCTGCGGCTGACCGGCGAGGACCCTGGAGGGCGGGCCGCGGGCTCTCTTGCCGAGCCATCACAGCAGGTGCGATAGTTGCGGCAGTGCTCCTAGCTGGCGGAGACGGGGCGGCCAGATGCGCGGGTTTCTTAGCCACCGGCGGCGGACCTTTCGACTTCGTGGTTGCTTGAGAACTTATCGATGCCGTGCTGGCTGAAGGTGAAGACGTCGGAGCTGATTTGCTCGCCAGCGGCGGCGCCGGCACTGGCTTTCTGGCATGGAGCTGAGTGATTGAAGATGTTGTTAGGGATGACCCGTTGCCGAGAGCGGTTTGCCTTCGAGGCGGAGGTGGGGGTGGAGGGCCATCCATCTGGCCTGTCGTTGATTCCTCTCCGATCTGCAACCTGCCGATCTTGACGGGCAGAGACGCGGGATCATAAGGAGGAGGAAGTTTCCTTGGGGCTGTGCTTGATGCCGAGGATGACAGAAGAGTAGAAAGGTTGACGTGTTCGAACGGCGACGTCGACATGTTGGAGAAGGATGACATGCGGGATTCCGACCTTGGAATATTAACCCAGTCGGATTCGTCGGTTGGTGCGTAGGGGTTCGAAGGTCTTTTCGGGTTCAAGATGGCCTTGTGCGCCGGATTTTCCGGCTTCGGTGGGCTGATTGAGGACCGCGCCATCTGTCCGTTGTCTAACCACCATTTTCGGCGATCCGAACTGGCCGGTGGGAGACCCGGCTCGACAGCGTCATACCCAATCAGATCCTCATCCTCAGACTCATCGGCGGCAAGGTTCGCCGTATCACCCCCAACCTCCACCCTTCTCCGCTCATAAATCTCGCGGCTGATTTTGTTGCGGAGTCTCTCGTCGACAATGTTAACCGTGCACTCAAACGAGGCATAGACCGGTCTGTGATCAGAGAACCGCAGTGGCGCCGAGTTGTAGGAGAGTTGACGTAGATTTGTTCCTTTTCGCAGCACTCGATCCGTCCAGGCCGGTATCCGGGCTTTTTCTCTGGTAGGGGGTTAACGCTTAGCTTTTCTTCAAGGGCGCGGGCAATACTTACGAGCTGTCGTAGTCGTCGGTACCCACATCAAACTTGTAGGTGGGCATAAATGTGATCCTGGATTCCGAGTAATATTGGAAGGCGAGCCCGTTCACCATCTGGATGTTGAGCTGCGCTGCATCAGTAATGGCCGGGTCTTGGTGTGTTGGGGCATCTGACCTGATCATTCTCGTACAACTTGTCAATGTTTTGTTTCCTGACCAGTTCTTTGGCCATCTCAAGACCTAGACCAATCCGATAGTTAAAATCGCCAAACCATATAACCGAATCTGTGGCGAGTTAGTCCCACTAGATGCTCGACGTGGCACGCCATGCTACTTACCGTGGTCGCCTATGCTTCGATTCCTCTGGAAATGGAGGCCATGATCAATGGTTGCATAGTCTCTGTTTCGCTCATCGTAATTGCTGAACCCTGCTGCCAAGTGCGCAGTCACAAAGCAGATGGGCGTATTTGCGTAGTCCATGCGGATTGCAACCGCCCCCTTATTCCCTGCCATCCCTTGGAGGCCCGTCTTCTTCACACTGCCCTCTACATTTTTGATGTTGTGTAGCACAGAAGCTCTCACAAAGATGCAAAGGGCAGCGCCTACCAACTGACCGCTCCGTAGTAAGACGTATTTATCGTCGCCAGTTCTGTTGTAACGTCGGTCAAGTGTTCGCTTGATCGCCTGCTCCCACAACTGCTTCCTCATCGGGTCACTGTTCATAATCTGTTGAGGGTTTAGCTCAACGATCTCCTGGAACCCCACAGCAACGATCTCTGGCTGAATATGTCCAAGCTCGGGCGGGCAAAGCCATGGGGACAGATCCTCATCGATGCCCTCCGTGCGGCCGTTTAAGTTGAATGTGCCAATCCATCTAGTTGCATCAGTATTTCGACGATGTCTCCCGAGGTCTGTAACACTCACATATGTATCTTCTTGCTGCTCGAGAATTCCGCGCTTCTTCGCTGCAACTCCCTGGCAACATGATCGCTAATCGGGTCAAACAGGATGACCGGGGATTGTCCCATTAACCGCCCCAGAAGCGTGTCGATGGTGTTCTGACGGAATTTGTCCTGGAAATTATTGTAGTACAGCCTGGTGGCAGATTTACGAACATCCGCAATAGCTCCTGCTAGTGACATTTTCCCGGTGCGAGTGAACGATGACTTCAATGCCCCAGTACCAGCGTAGATCTTGGAGAGGGAATCTCCGTTGTCAGCCCAAAGGTTGGCATGCCGAGACCAAAAGTCGGACGCGGCATACTCTCCTCTGTGGCCAAGAAAAGCTTCGACAGCCATCTGGGAGATGATTGTCTGGATCAAGTTCGTCCGATCCAGGCAATCCAGGCAGTTTGTTCTGAAAACGCCCTCCTGTTGAAGAACAACAACATACCGGCGTCCTCTGGAGCCAGAAGATCTCTCTCCTGACTCCCCTAACTCATCTGATTCCTGAGCAAGGTAGTATGCAAAGCCATCGGCCGAGTTCTCTATGTAGCGTCGTATCTGGTTTGCTGCCTCGTAGCCTTGTGGGCCTTTCGTCTCGGCGTGAAAATCATACTCGGTCTGCGTAAGCAAGGCGTGGTCGCGGGATTGGCTACCGCCAGGGTGGCTCAGCGGACAGTGTTGGATAGCACGGCGGTAGTATGATGTGAGTTCAAACTCTCCGGGCTTTGTGGCACTGAGCAGGTTCACGACATGCACAGCACCATAGGCCTGTTCCAGATCTGCAAAATGTTTGTCAAATGCTGGCTGGGTTCCATCCTCAGAGCGGGTGACTGTAATCTTTTGCTGTCCAGGCATAAGACCAGCCTGCTGTTCCCAAAATATTGGAACGGAGCCCCGCACCTGCGCGTACGAAAAAACGATCCCGGATGGACTCCAATACGTTGTCTCCGTCTCGACAAAGTTGGCTACATTTCCATCATCGTCGATACCGCGCGAGTTGAACCTCGTGCCGGCCCTTCTGCACGAGAGCCGGGAGATGATAGTCAGGTAAGAGGGCAGACCCGTCTTTGCCGAGCTCAATGGCGCCGATGCTTGGGTCAGGGGCCAACTCCTGCAGAAGCCGCGGATCGCAGAGGTTAGTATCCGTGAGACATCGAGTGCGTCCCGTTCCTGCTGCTGCAGACGAGAACGGAACTCGACGAGGGGTTGGACCATAAACGAATTCCACAAGAATGATTCATCAAAGTTGTCAATATCAAAAGAGACGGCATCCGCTGGCCTTGAGTGGTGTCAGTCGAAGGTTCTTTAGCTAATCGGAGGGTTCTATACCTATCTTGCATGCGGTTGGTAACGTCAAAGTCGGTACTGTAGTAAAATGACCCGTCACTGAGGAGCTTTTGTAGCTCTAAGCATGGATGTTCCAATGGGACATCTCGACGGCCGAGACTTTGTCCATAGACCGATACAGCATCAGAATCGAGGTCGTACGGATCAACAGACACAACATCGTCGTACTTGGCCGAATTCAAGCAGAAAAACTGGACACCCTCGATCTTTTCAACCGTTTCGCCCGGCCGAACTGTCGCAACTCTTGCCGCCTGCGTGATAACGCAGAGGAAAATGTCCGCCTCCACCGATATCAACCCTAGTGTGCCGTATATGGGCCGTGGTGTCAAGGGGCGGTAGTCGGCAAGGAGTTTGTTCGCGGTAGGCGAGAATTCGACCATGCATTTCGGTGACCCGCCGTCAACGGAGGATCGCGGGCGTGCGGAGGGAACTGAGGATAGTGATCCATTAGCAATGGATTCGCCGGTGGTTGTGCTGTGTCGGAGGATCAAGGCGTGGGTCGGGGAGGCTATCGCGATCGCTCGATGGGGATATTCGCGGATGAGGACCTGGCTGGACTTTTCCGAGGGTGGCGCCTGACCACTCCAGAGTGCCGACGGTGGCGGGTTGTAATTGTATTCCATGCTTGGCAGCGGCCTAACCACGCAGAACAACCAATATGGGACAGGGTGGAAGATCTAGGTTTCGCATAGCTCTGGCGGGTTTGCCCTGAAATCACGAGTTGCTGTTTGCCGGGGCCTGATTTACCGAAATCCACGGCCGCCTCCGTGGTAAACTCTTAGTGTCTCGGCGACCGCCGTGTTAGAATTATCTGCGGTCTGATCAAGTCACAGTACGGGGAGGCGGTGTTTAGGTTCGAACGGAAGGCGCATTGTTAAGTTGTCGGGTGTGAGGAGCTGGTCCGAAAGACCACATCTGGCGGGATTGGGATTCGCTGTGCTGTGATGACGGCTAGCATCAAGTGCCCAAGCCCGTGCTCTGCCCAGCTGGAATGGAAGCCAGCACCCAGCATTTCAGCCGCCTCCCCCACCACTCTGGGCGCGGGGTCCCCACGACCCCACCAAAAAATCTAGACTCCCGTCCCTTAGGTGTTTTCTTTGTCACAATGCTTCGAGATTGCCAAAGCCAGGAAATCAGGAAGCTCGTCTCAAAGGCACTCGTAGATATCTCACAAACAATGCGATCCAAAGGAGTGTCTGGCAAGCATCCTTTATCAAGGTAGGTTGCTGCCCTCGAGGTTTTTGCATTGTAGTGGACCGACGCTTCGGCTCATGAGCATCCACTAACTGCCCTTTCTCATGATGTATTTTGCATTGAACGTAGTCCAACGCTCTCGATCCAGGGGGTAGGGTACGTATGCACCTGCGAAAGTGCGCAGGTCCACGTAGACATCCCACTTTCGGGTACCCTATCCCCACGATCATGGCCGACGAGAGGTAGGGTCAAGTACCTGACATCGGAGACAGCCTCCAATGCGGTGGGACGGTGTTCTCTACAACGAGCTCATCAAGACAACCCAACAGCATTTTGTATGCTCTGGTCAGGAGGCTCAATGTGTGGGCCACAGCAAGCGCTGGCGACTTCGTTTGATGGCTCGGGTCTGGATCCTCTACCTGACCGTTTGACCAAAAAGCAAGTCTATCCAAGACGAAAGGAAAGCACACTGTTGAAATAGACGTTCGTGCCAAGTGCGTTGCGGGTGATTGGAAAAATACCAAAGCATGTAAAATAGTGAGAGTGAAGCAGAAAATAATGCACGAAAAATAATGAGGCTCAGCGTTTGAGAGACCATGGGTACGCTGGTCAAGGCTTCAGATTATACAATATAGTGAGATCATACTCTCTGAGAGAGTCATCCTCTTCCTATCATAATTTGTGCGGAATCATCACAAGCCTATTTAGTGAAGAGAAGAAGTGAGGAGTGGTCGATTTGCAAAGCTTTTATTTGCGAAGCGGCTTACCTAACCCATGCCCCACTCATGCGCCGCTTCCCATAAGCTGTGGTTTTGATTGGCCGCGCTCTGTGAAACGATCGGGAGCCCGCTAAGCTTGCTGCCGACGAGCAGTCTTGTTGTTGGCTTTCTTGGATCTGACCCGTGCGTCGCCGCGCTCCATCTAGCCTGAGCTTTTTGGCTTCACTCTCGCAGCTTTTCCCGTCTGCACCTCCAGCCGCTCGACATTTCCAATTCACCCACTTCAACCCGCGTTCCGACATACTCTCGAGCTCAATAGTTGCACCGTGCCGGTTGCTGCGAATTGAATCTCGCAAGAGTAACAATTGATCGCGCAACCAAAACAACTCGACTTGACCCCCAACGGCTTTCTACCTTGCCAAGCACATCTCACATCGCAACCATGGCAGATCTTGGTAACTACGGGGGCTCTGATGAAGAGAATGCCGAAATCAAGACTCTCAAACAAGAACTTGTAAGCTCACTGTTGGCTCCCCTCGGGGGGGGGCAACAGCGCTCCGTCTGCCGAGTCGGAAAATCATTGACAAGTGTTTTGCGACGCAGCTCGAGAAGCCTGACGACTTCGAAATATGGGAGAAGCTTATCCGCTTGTGTGAGAGCCTCGAGGGTGGCTTGAACAGAAACTCCAGCCCTCAGGCGCTGGCAACTCTACGCGACACCTACGATGCGTTCCTCCTCAAGTTCCCTCTTCTTTTCGGCTACTGGAAGAAGTATGCCGACCTTGAGTTCAACATAGCAGGCCCTGAGTCGGCTGAGATGGTATGTAGAGAAAAGGGGTAGAATGATAGTATCGAGAACTGACGACGCGCGTAGGTGTACGAGAGAGGATGCGCTAGCATCACAAACTCCGTCGATCTCTGGACCAGCTACTGCGCATTCAAGATGGATACAACTCACACACCTCAACTTGTGAGAGAGTAAGTAATGGCCGAGGATTTCCTTCCCCAACCCGTGACCACTTCTCACGCAGCAAATCCCGCGAGCTACTCACTAGCCGCGTGCGACTCCCGCGATTTACGAGGCACCTGAACCACCCAAACATGGTGAGAAACACCAAAGGCAATCATCCTGTGCTAGGATCGTCCTCTCACATTCTATCAGGCTCTACTGGGCAGCCGCAGATAATCCTCGCTTCTTGACCCCCTACCACTTTCAGTTCGCACAAGCTTGAGATGCAGATGGTTGCTTTGGATGGACTCGTCACGCACACAAAGTTCCCCTCTTGTATTTGACGTCCCCTCCCACCCCACCACTTCCCTCTACCGATTTCTGTGTATGTTTCTAACTTCGATCGCAGGTTGTTTGAGCGTGCGGCGGAGCATGTCGGTCTCGACTTTCTCGCCCATCCTTTCTGGGACAAATACATCGAGTATGAGGAGCGACAAGAGGCACCCGAGAACATTTTCGCGATTCTGAAGCGTGTCATCCACATTCCGATGCATCAATACGCTCGTTACTATGAGCGTCTTCGACAACTCGCCCACAGCAGACCCCTGACCGAGATCGCATCGCCCGAAGAGTTGGCTCGTTTCTGGCAAGAAGTTCAAGACGAGGCCCGGCAGCATAATGTGCAGAAATCAGACCTCGAACTAGAGCGTGATGTCAGAACAAAGATCGACACGCATTTCTACCAATACTTCCAGGCAACACAGGTCGAGACCACCAAGAGATGGACTTATGAGTCTGAGATCAAGCGTCCGTACTTCCACGTCACTGAACTAGAAGAGTCGCAACTCGCAAATTGGCGCAAGTATCTCGATTTCGAGTCAGAACAGGACAGCAACTACGCCCGCATTGTGGCCTTGTATGAAAGATGCTTGGTCACATGCGCGTTCTATGACGAATTCTGGCTGAGGTATGCGCGCTGGATGTCGGAGCAGGATGACAAGGAGGCCGAGGTGCGCAACATCTACCTCCGCGCCTCCACAATGTTCGTCCCGATCAGCAGACCGGCCATCCGGCTCCAGTTCGCCCTGTTTGAGGAGAAGTGCGAGCGTGTTGGCGTTGCCGAAGAGATCTACAAGGGCATCTTAGGGACTCTTCCCGACAGTATCGAGACTGTTGTTGCATGGGCGAGCATGCGGCGTCGGCAGGAGGGGCTCGATGCAGCGATTGATGTCCTGAGGACACAAATCGACTCACCCGATGTCGATACTTACACCAAGGCTGCTGTGGCTGCTGAGTGGGCCACCATGCTGTGGGAGATCAAGGGTGCCGCCGATGAAGCGAGAGCCATCTTTACCACGAACAAGCAATGGTGTGCCGACAGTCGTTACTTCTGGCAGAAGTGGTTTGACTTTGAGCTCGCTCAGCCCACCGACCCCTCAGTTGAGGCAGAGACCCATGCACGCATCAAGAATGTATACACGGAAATGCGCGATAGAACCCGCCTTCCGCGGAATGTCAAGAGGGCTTTAGGCATCAACTTTCTCCGCTTTCTCTATAAGCGTTCAGGAAAGGATGCAGCAGCAGAATTCTTGGCTCTAGACCGTGAGCTGAACGGGTATGGCACTTCTCCTCCAATTTTCCCCCGATCCAATGCGTCCGAGTGGACTGACCCAAAACAGACCGAATCCTACTGCCGTTACCCGCAAGGCCGGGGCCGAAGGAACCGTGGCGCACGGTGAGCTCGATCAAGATGCCTGCCTTAGAGCGGCTAGGACATACGTCGACTTCTTCCAGCTCCACGAAGAGCCCAACTCGAATGCCACTGGTGTCGCGTCATTTCACTGATTCACTATCGCTGTGTGGTCAGGTTTTGACTACGACAAACAAGTCTGAGCCACAGCAACATTGCCAGGTGTGTTATTAGTGTTTTCTTATTGTATTCAGTAGGGTGGTTGGATTGCTAGCCAACGCTGGGCTGTCTCAAGGCTTAGTCTGGAGTGATGGGTCAACTGGGTTCTTTTCATACGATTCACCGAGGTTTACTATACACTTGATCAAAGGAATTGGGCGTCGAAAAGGAGGGAGCGGGTTGGGAAACCTTTCTGCGATTTAGTCCGTTCGGGGCATGGTGAACAGGTTATGGGTGGAGGAGAGGTGCCTTGGTTCTTTTGGCGATATCGGATTATAGCCCATGGTGATTTTTGTGCGCTGTGTTAGTGTACGCCTGTGAATCAAACATATTGTACCGTATCCCCCCTTACTCAGACCGTGACATGGAGTGGCGACTTGATTGCCTGTTGTCGGGACTAACCCCTGGAGCGACAAATCGGTAGGTAGTTGCGTCCCGGCCGATTCAGCGCCTCCGACACCAAAAACAGTCCGAATGTTTCTGGGGCCCGTTTTGTCATTCGCCATGCTTGACTTTGGTGGTCAATCGAAAAGCAAGGTGGGATCATGAGGACTTGGGAGCACGAAGACGCTGGTCAGGGCATGCCAAGACCGTTGGACGGCTTGGTCCCTGCCAACCCCTGTCAACATCAAGCTCCCTTCCCCAGACTCTGAGCGACCCGCCCGATCTTGCATGGTCGGCCGGGAAAGGAATCGGGGAATTCGCAGCAAGGGAATTCACCCGGTTTTTCTAAAAGGATAGACAGTTTCCCACACATAACGTCGGGCATTATTTCTCTCCCCGTACTTGACATTACCCGGTGTCCGGTTAGTCTGGGGTACAGGAAGCCATCCAACCTGCGACGCACTGTCGATTCCGTGCATAGTTGGAAAGCTTCGGCAGCAATTCTAGGTGGCATCGACAAGGAACCAAAATGTGTCCTTACAAGAAGACACTCGCCTGCAGCGGGAGAAGGCCCTTTTCGCGCGGTAGCGGCCTTAAATCCAGGGGAATGCGCCCTGAACACAGATGTCGTCCAATGATTCGCATCTCCCTTGCATCTGCATTGCAGCTGGAAGCTGGAAGTTCGGCACGGCGAACAGCCCCTGCTTGCCCAGACCAGTCTTTGCCCAATACTGCCAAGCCTGCTAGGATTGGTGACAACTCCACACTTTGTCTCGCGTCTGTGGTGCTCCTTCTCTTTTCTTGTTCGCATGTGTTCCTGCGGGAGGTCGAGTGTTCACAGCTTTTGACCCCGTTGCCACTGCGGCGTGTCATGACGCGAAGCGGCGTCGTTTTCACTTGAGTTCTCCTGACGCTGCCAGCTGAGCGAGGTCCGCGACTCCGGCTTGGCTGAGGCCACCTTGGGCGGAAAATGGCCGTGTCGATACTTGGCGGCTCGAGGAAGTCGAGATTGCTCCTCATCCTCTCGTTCCAGCTTGTCATCCTGCTGTACCTTGGATTCTACTACTCACCCTTCACTCTCGGTCACTCTGAGTCGCCCATCATCCCGGAGTGGTATAAGACAACACTGCCAAATCAAGACATTCACGTGCCGACTGCTAGCGATGAGACCTCAACAACACCAGACGCCAGTACCGACGGTGAACTCAACTCTTCACCGGGGGATGGCGCCGATACCGAGCTTCAAGATGAGGCCACCACACCGACTGTCCCGGACACTGACAGCCCTGCTTCCGGAGGCGCGGTTGAGGACCCCATCCCAACTCCAACTCCTACGCCAGTCGACTGCGTCTCCTTTGAGCGCCTCCAGTCCATGAGACCTGGCCCCCAATCCACTGGCAAGCGCAAGTTCCCCTATGTTCGGCCGCCTCCTGAGTGCCGGAAGTTCAAGCTCCCAGCTCTGGAAGCTCTCCTTGAGAAGATGAAGACCAAAATTGCCGACCCAGACCTGTTCCGTCTGTTTGAGAACAGCTACCCCAACACACTCGACACCATGGTCAAGTGGCGCGGCTACGCAAACCGCACAGACCCGGAGACAAAGGTTTCCACTGTCACGGACGAGGAGCTCACCTATGTGATCACTGGCGATATCGATGCCATGTGGTTGCGCGACTCGGCGTCGCAGATCTACTCGTACCTCCCTCTGCTTGAGCCATCTACCGCGCCCGACTCTCTGGCGTCCCTATGGCGCGGGCTCATCAACTCGCATGCGCGCTACATCATCATCTCCCCGTACTGCCACTCTTTCCAACCGCCACCCGAGTCTGGAATTCCTCCAACTCATAACGGCGCCTACGCTCAAAACAACCCAATCCCCGCGTACAACCCGGTTCTTGTCTTTGACTGCAAGTGGGAGCTCGACTCGCTCGCATCGTTCCTCCAGGTCTCATCGGCGTATTACACGCGGACCAAGGATCTCAAATTCTTCGGCAAGTACAATTGGGTCAAGGCCGTAGGAGCTGCCGTTGACGCGGCGGCGGCCATGCGCCTGGGGACGTACGACGAAGAGGGGCATGTCTTACCGTCGGCTTGGACATTTACGGGCTACACGAACCGCGGCTCCGAGACCTTGACCAATGATGGTCTGGGCAATCCGGTCAAGGAGAATGGCATGGTCCGCTCTGCGTTCCGGCCAAGCGACGACGCCTGTATCTTCCAGCTTCTCACGCCCAGCAACATGATGTTTGCCGCTTATCTTGAGCAGGCATCCGTGATCATGGAGGGCTTGGGAGAGACGGATGCATTTGCAGCGAACATGACGGTTGAGATGCGAAAGCTCGCAGCCGGGATACGCAAGGGCATCGCAAAGGACGCTGTCGTGGCCCACCGAGATTTCGGCGACATTTTCGCGTACGAGGTAGATGGCTACGGAGGAGCAAACCTTATGGACGATGCTAACGTGCCGTCGCTCTTGGCCATGCCCTTCTGGAATTTCACCAAGGTCATATCTGGTCCGACCATGTACAAGAGCATCAACGGACGGAGCAAGGCGGACTACACAGACGCTGAAAAGGAGGCGGCCAAGGAGGAGGGAAAGAGGGATTACGCAAAGATTTACCAGAACACGAGGAATTTCGTCCTCAGCATGGCGAATCCTTACTTTGCAAAGGGTCCGGTTCTCTCGGCCGTCGGAGGTCCCCATCTCGGCCCTGGCAAGGGCTGGCCGATGGCCGCTACCGTTGCCGCTCTCACGGCCTACGAGGACACTGCGGGTTTCAAGGGGGGCAAGCGTGAAGAGGTGGTTGCTGAGCAGCTTCGACAGATATTAGACTCGACTAGTGGAACTGGTGTTATCCATGAGACGGTCAACGCATGGCACGAGCATGACTTCACGAGGAGCTGGTTTGGATGGGCTAATGGTCTATTCGGAGAGTTGATCATCAAGATTGCCGAAGACGAGGAGAAAAGAGGCTTGGGAGAGGGCAAAGGGTTGCTGGGCAGGCTGTGGCAGGATGTAAAGGAGACTGTTCTTACGACCAAGGGTCCAGGGATGGACAAATAAGTTGGCTGCCATCACTTTTTGTGTGAGCATCAGGTTTGGAGTTTGGGGGTTGGGTTACCGGTTCTCTGTATACTACTGTTATACGAATGCATTGACATATTTTTGGGTTTGAACACGAGGCCATATTGGATATATTGTCCCCGTTGCTGTTTCTTCGCCGCGTACGACTTCTTTGATCGAGGGCCTGCTGTCGTCGAACTTGACCTCGTCATATTGCACATGTTTGGATGCATCCAAAGTGTCACGTCAACAAATGATGCTCTTCATAGACGTATCCTGAGGGTTATCTCTATCCCAGCCGTCCCAAATAAAGCCAGCATGAGGAATAAACCCGCAAAGGTTGAACACGCCCTACGGTCTCACCTTTCCAGCATCGGCTCAGCCCATCTGTAGCCCGTCCAGCACCCGGTGCCCTGGTACTAAATCCCGCAACACTAGGGCTATACGGCTGTAAGTCCCGGCATCGGAGATGCACAGAGCCCAAATTTCCCACCCTCACCTCACGTACATTCACCCCTTTTTCCTTCTGACCACCCTCCTTTTTTTTTTTTTTTTTTTTTCTGGCACTGCTACCCCCTTTTCTTGCCCCTTTCCTGCCTGCCTGTGGGCAGACTCCGTTTTCCTTCATATGTATCCTCAAGTGAGGATGTTCACAGACTAAACTGAATTTCGAATTCTCATCATGTTTTGTCAAGATCTGGTTCTGTTGGGGGATATCACTGCCTGGATGTCTTAAACATTCCCTCTTGAGGACGCGTGAAGTCTCTTGTCTTCAAGGAAGGACAGTTTTGTTTGGAGGTCTCTCACGGGTACATATTACCCTCGCGATGATGATGATGCCCAATGGCTTCATATTCCCTTATGTCCCCGGAAGGAGAGAGAGTCGTGAATCAATCGACAAGCAAGTCGGTGTTCAAGCAAATCCTCAGGCAATGGCAGGCAGTCGATCAATCCAACCTGCGCGCACTTTTTTTTTTCTCGGGTTTGTGTGCGCAGCACCCCTCTCCCTGTTGAAAAAAAAAATGCGGGGTGGAAGGCGTCGCGCTGCGCAGAGTGGAGCCTAGGCCTGGGTCTGGTGGGGGGGGGCATAATCTAAACAGCGGAGGGGTTCTTTCGCCCTTCGGGGCATTTGGTCATTTGGTAAGTCGCTCTGCACTGATGCATGCTCCACCGAATTCTATTCTAACTCCGTTTACAGAAACGATACAGAGAAGATTAGCATGGCCCCTGCACTAAGGATGACACGCTACTCAAAGAGACGCTAAACATTTTTTTTTGAGACCTTTTGTCTCTCTCGATATGCAGTTCGTCTTTTTTTTTTTTTTTTCATTACTGAGGGGAAATGGAAGCTTGTTTCGCGGTTGTGTGGTTGTGTTTGTGAGGCGTGGGAGGCGGGAGGTGGGCTTGGGGGGGTGTTCGAGTGGAGGTTGGGGCGATTTTTCTTTTTCCTTTTTTTTTTTTTCTGTTTTGACTGCATGGGATGTTGTAGTCTTCGTGTTTGGGGGTGTCTCTCTGCCTCCAAAAGCAGGAGGAAGTCAGGCGGTTTGACATTTATCTCTACGCGTTCAACATGTCGAGACCCCATCTCTGGTTACAGCTGCAATAGCAGGGCGTCTCGCCTTTCCCTGTTTTGGGGTCAACTTTACAGTCAAGGGTGCTACGCAGCATATTTGCTTAGGTGGTTGTCCATCTGTATCGACAGAAGAGGTCCTTGACAGAATGAACAGCGCACACAGAAAAGTCACAAGGGATATCTTCATCCACTGAAAGAAGTAAATCTAAGACCCCAATGCATTTCTCGATACCAGAACGGCCAAAGCAGTATTAAAATATATTGGGCTTTTCTGACAACGCGTATCCGAGTTTACAACGCCGGGGGGAAACCAAGGGAGTGATGCAGGAGACTAAGCTGTCGTAGCAAACTAATGCCATCCTTGCATTATACGCGCTGTACATATTATAATACAATCGATTTTGCTGCCCGGTCTGGTATATGTGTTAGGGGAAGAGAAGAGAGAGAGCAAACCCTCGACTGGTTACACTTTTATTTGCTGCGTGAAGCTTAATTGTGATGTGTTGGGTCAGCTTCCAGCCGCCAGCTGGTGATTCCCAGCTGGGAGGAACCGAGCCTGTCCAGACTGCTCGAAGTGGCATTAACTGGTTTCAGTGTGCCGTTTTTGTGCTACCAACTTGACAGGCCGCCAAGTTCAACAGTCATGTGAGCATGGGCGTCCGCCAAAAGCTATCACATCAGTGACCTCATAGAATAACCTTGGCTGGATTGAAGACCCTTGACGGTTCCAGCCAGGTGAAAACCATCAAGGCCGTAGAAAGTTTCCTCCACATGCACATAGACCAAATAACACTTACTGCTTAAAGGGACAACGACCCTATTTCGTAGACTTCAGCATCAACTTGACAGTTCATCAATTGCTTGGTATCTACTACTGTCTTTGAAAGCGCATGACATGCTAAAGGCGCCACATTTCCTGATTCCAAGGCGGACGGACCATCAACGATCAGAGACTAGCCCATCAATGACTACCCTGACAGTCCATACAGCCTGATAGCTCCAAATGGGGTTGTGGGTTACTCAGATATGGGTATCTCTACTACTCAGCATCCGAGTTGTCACCCTTTCCGTCATCATCCTTCTTCGACTTTCTGAACTTCTCGCGCCCTGTAGCGTAGTACGCTTCAACAGTCCGACCGTCAAACGAACGGCCGTGCATCACTTTCAGACAGGCCTCAGCCGCCGCGGCGGTTTGGAAACGCACGCTGACAATACCCTCTTCCTCCTTGTCATAGAGGACAACATTGGTGACTGGGCCGAGTTTCTCACACTCCTCGCGAATATCCTCCTTGATTTCAAGAAGGGCCGCGGGGTCTTCGTCGAGCTCTTCAAGAGTGAACATGTGTCGCAGGATGACAACCTTTTCCCACTTTGTGTTCTTGTGGGGCAGCAACTGGTCCGGCTCGTCGTCGCTCCAGTCTGCGAGCTTGGCCGAGAGTTTCTGTGTTTTCTTGATGATCTTGGCCTTGTCTTGCTCCCGGCTTCTGACAGCGGCGCGATCGTTCTTTGCCGGCGCGACACGGGCTCCTGACGAAGCACCTTCGCCTGACTTGTCGCCGTAGTTGGTCTTCTTGTAGCTCGAGTCGGCGGCTTGCACGCGCATCTTGCCAGACGACAAGCCTGATGAGGTGAACCGGAAGTCGGTGTCGTCAAGCAGCATGATGGCCATCTCAACCGACTGCGGCTTGAAAAAGACGATGAGGGCGTCGCCCTTGAAGTTGCCATCGACATCCGTGTAGAGCCTGACGCGAGGACGGCCGCTGTCGATTTCTTCGGCGATCACGCCGCACTTGCGCGAGAAGAGGTCGGCCACCTCCTCGACCGTGACATCGAATGGCAGGCCGGTAACGTAGACGGCCGTATTCTGCTTGGGCTATGGGGGAGGCTTGTTGTTAGCGGGGCCTTGCTCCCGCCAGGCTTGCTTGGAAGCGCGTCCATTGCTGTAATCATATTCCTGTTGCTAGGGGAAAAAAAAAAGGGACAGGAAGGTTAGGCATCTGATCGGTCTCCTATTGTCTCCTCATCCACCGCTCGACACCAGGGATCCCGAGAAGTGGCAGTGGTGGAAACACAGACGGATGCGGAAGGCGGTTGATTTCATGCGAGCACGCTTACCTCACGGTCGGTCGAAGGGCCGTTCTTCCTCTTCTTGTCTGGACGGGAGGCTGGTGGTGCATTGCGATCTTGAAGGTCGTCGGCGCCAGGCACGATGTAACCCCTCTGTTGTAGTTCGATCAGATCCTCATCGACCGTGGGAATCCACCTCTTCAAGCCGCCATCCCATTCGTACTCAGTACCGTCATCCTGGACTGCAATGTATTTGTTGTCGAGTCTGGAGAACGAGATGCGCTCGTCCTGGTCAAACTCTTCGGGATTTGTTGGAAAAGTCCAGTACTCAGCTTGGCCTTCGCTCGCCATGTTTGCATGCAGACACACTCGTGGCGTCTAGATCTCTTTTCGTGCGTTGGGCTGTTGTGTGTTGCGCTGCGGTGAAGAATGTAGGATTGAACTTGATCTGCCTGCCGCTGGGCCAAAACTGGTGGGGTTGATCCACGTCACCGCACAGAACGAAGCACAGACCACATGCAGGTACGAATAGCCTCTGGCGTGTCGGGGAGGCGTGTAGAGAGCGTAGGAAGCAACAAAGCACAGCGTATTAGACGGGTCTAGTTTCATTTCTACAGCTAAACCGGAGGCGTGGCACTGGCTACTTCTTTTGCACCGACTTCTTCACACCGTTGACAAAGGCTTCAAGAGCGTCACCACCGCCCAACGGCACTACCCCTCCTCTCACCAAGCCACCGTTCTCTACGGGAACACCCAAAGCTTCGGCTATGCTGGGAAGGCCGCCATCTCTTAAAGCCACCGACAAACTAGCCAGACTTTGAGTGAACTGCGGGCTCCGGAGCACCTTCTTCAGCAACGATCGCTTCTGGTCCGAGCTCATAGCCTGGCGAGCAGCTGCGACAGACTCTGCACTTGGCTCCTTTGCGATTGCGTCCCCATTCTCGCCTTGCTGGGCCAAAACGAGCACTGTGGGAGGCAGAAAGTTGAGGAGATTGTCAACATACTCATCCGAGGCACCATCCAACATCGGAATAGTTGTCGGCGTTTCAAGGAGATCGTTGAGCAGAGGGTATAGTTTTCCCTGCGCTTGGTTACCGCCGGGATTGGATCCGCCCTTGAGAGATTCCAGCAAGTTGCGCACTATGGCAGCGGCATCGTTGCTCGCCCTACACGAACGAATACATTAGCACCGTGTCTCGAGGGTTCGTCGACTGACCGGGGGAATCAAGTAATTCCAGGTTCGCATTCTCTGCTCCATGTGCACCAGTATTCAGCGATGTAAGTCTAAAGAATACATGGACTATGGCATTTTTGAGACCCTCTTGTATGCACCCGAGCCTGCTACCACCACGCAAAACGCCGTTCGCACAAAGCACAAGCTTCCGAAACAGGATCAATCGTGAGAGTTCACCTACGCTCGTGCGCCATCAGCTCCGCCTTCTCTGGAGTCCTCGCCCTCCTGGCGGAAATCCCCGCCTGTGGCATCTGGTCCGGCGCCGCCGCTGCTGCCCTTGTGGTGTTCATGCGGGTTTCCGTGACCCTCGACGTCCTCCATCGTCTCGTCGTCGTCCTGATGGTCCTCGTCGTCATTGCTGCTATTGCGAATCGAAGCAAGCTCTCGGTTCACATCAACTTGGTCGCCCTGCAAGATCCTGTTCACAAGCTCGCCAATCTTCAAGTCTCTCGGGCTCAACCAAGCGGGGTTGCCGGTGCGGCCCTGAGGCTTGGACTGGAGCCAAAACAAATGTCTCTGCGAGGATGAAGTGAACTTGAGGACGAAGATGCGACCGTTGGTCTTGGAAGAGGCGTTGGCGGGGTTTCGGGTGTCGTAGGGAACAAAGTTGCCGTCCTCAGGAACCATAATGAGATCTAGATCGGCCTCGTCTAGGGGGGCATCGCGCGGTCGCCAGCAGAAGTGAATCAGCTCTGTCTGTTGTCAGCTTGTTGCGCTAGAGGAAAGCGAAGGACGTTAGTTGTCACCATCTTCTGAGTAGAGGTAGATATAGCCCTGTTTGGGCTGGGGTTTGACCTTGAACGGCTTGCTCGATTGCTAAGATGTGTCAGTACCGAACGCATGCGCGACGACGGGAAAGGAGGCAAGCTCACATCGACGTCGCAGATGCCCGCCTTGAACGTGATTAGCGGTGTTGTCATTGTTGCGGTTTATGTGGTGTTCGACACGTCTACGGATAAGCGTGAAGCGAGAGAGATGCCTCGAGTAGCCTCGTCTAGGTAAACGCAGTTGGGGCAAAGGTGTGGTTGATGTTGGTTAATGTAGTAGCTCCAAGGCGGCGTGATGCGGTGCGAGCAGCTGGCGCAAGGTTGCAGCCGTCAACGTATGCGCTGAAGCTGGTGCCACAGTGGCTGGAGCGAACCTTCAGCCCGCGGTTCTCAGCGGGCACTGTCCGATTAGTGCCCCTGTTGTCCGGCTGCCAACTGACGAGATCGTGGCTGAAACGACCGATCTTCGAGGCTCCTTCCAAGTTGTTTGCCAGGCTCGAAACGAGCTTGCAGGGGGGGTACGTACCGGGCAAGTTTTAGTGCCCGTATTTGCACCCTCAGCGACTCCACTCCCTAAATGGCCCCTTTGCATTTTATTTTACCTGTCCTTCCGGGACCCGTTTATCTTTCAATGACCGCAACGCCGGCAGCTCAATTGCCGTCTTGTACTTGACGACCATTACCCGCGAGGATTCCCGGTGAAGGCAGCTATTGCCACCTTTCTTCTTCCACTAGCGCGACCCTCTTCCACCCCCATCGAGCCGAATCGAGTCGTGTCGAGCCGAGTCGCCGCATCGCGCCGTTTGCCCGAAGCGCCTCGATAGGGGAAAGAGGGCAGGTGTCGGGCAAGAGAACGAGCGGCCTCACCACCTCATGTGTCGACTTCTATAACACACAACCGACAATGCCAATGGTGCGCCCCTTGGGGCCGGTCCGTCTGAAGAAGACGAGTCCACTGACCCTCATCTTCGGCGCCGGGCTTTGCATATTCATTCTTTACTTCCTCCTGGGATCCTCAGCCACCGACTTCTCTGCCGCTCGCAAAGCCGTGGCAGCATCGCATCCTCTTTCTCCGCCTACGTCTCCCTTCCGCCAGTCCACCTCGGGGGGCAAGCCGAAGCCACCACCGGTGGCGCGCTACAATCTCAACAATGTCACCATCACGAACAGCCCGGTTGAGAATCGCGAGAACGTTCTGGTCCTGACACCCATGGCGCGCTTCTATCAGGAATACTGGGACAATCTGCTCAAGCTGTCGTATCCCCATGAGCTGATCACGCTGGGGTTCATTATTCCGAAGAACAAGGAGGGAAATGCTGCTTATGCCGAGTTGGAGAAGCAGATCACCAAGACGCAGAAGTTCGGTGTTGAGAAGGAGAAGTTCAAGAGCATTATCATTCTGCGACAGGACTTTGACCCGCCATTACAGTCTCAGGATGAAGCAGAGCGACACAAGATGCAGAACCAGAAGCCGCGACGAGCCGCCATGGCCAAGGCCCGCAACTCGCTATTATTCACAACGTTGGGTCCTGCAACATCGTGGGTGCTGTGGTTGGACGCCGATATCATCGAAACACCTCCAACCCTAATCCAGGACCTGGCCTTCCACAACAAGCCCCTCATTGTGCCCAATTGCTTCCAGCGTTTCTACAACAACGAAAAGAAGAAGATGGATGAGCGACCCTATGACTTCAATAATTGGCAAGACAGCCCGACAGCCCAGAAGCTTGCATCGCAGATGGGTCCCGACGACATCTTGTTGGAGGGCTACTCCGACATGGGAACATACCGGGCGCTCATGGCCTACATGTACGAGGACGGAGGCGACATTCACTATGAGGTGCCGCTGGATGGCGTGGGTGGCACAGCATTGCTTGTGAAGGCCGATGTCCACCGTGACGGTGCCATGTTCCCTCCGTTTTCCTTTTACCATCTGATTGAGACAGAAGGTTTCGCAAAGATGGCGAGGAGATTAGGCTGGCAAGCGGCGGGACTGCCCAATTACAAGGTAAGCTTGTGCCTGCTTGTGCTCCCTTTCCTAGCGGGTTGGTGCTGACGAGCAATGACAGGTTTATCATTATAATGAGTGAAACGTTGCAAGCGTTGCGTTGCGGCTTGTTTCACTGCGCCCTTTTGCAAGTACTTCGCGTTCCCATGCGGTTAGTCTCGGGAGCCCCTTTCCAGGTCCCCTATGAACCACAGGCAGGGACTGGGCTAGAGGCTGGATTGGAACGGTTTTGGCATACGGGGGACGAGGCGAAGGGAAGGTCGGTTCGCACCCACCTCAATATTTGGCCGGTGTTTCGGTGTTCTGTGCTCGGAATCGTGGCCTCGGTGTCACGACTTGGAGCCTGCAGGAAGTCTGCATGGATGCTTGGTTGTGTCACAGCTGGGGCGCCGAAATACCGCGTCCTGGACTGTACGATACGACATAGCATGACGCGGAAACGGGATCGAATATTTGGGAGGCTTTGTTTTTGGGTTGTCTTTGTACAGCATAGTGTCATTTCTGCATTGGCGGCCCTGAGATACAGTCCGCTTCGACGGCAGACAGGGAACAGCAAGGGAATATGGAGAATTTCGATTTGTCCTGAACAATCTACAATGTCTACCTGTGCAGTATGTATGCAATGCGGCTACTCCGTCGCTGTCAATCTACAAGCTGTCACTTGAAACCACCACCATCCAGTTCCTCTGGCCATCAATCAGCCCATGGATTAAAACCAATATGATAACCAAAAATCCCATGACCAAAAATTCCGAATATGACTTGAACTCCTCCGTTATTCGCCTTCGTACTTTTCCTCTTCAGCCCACAACTCAACCAACCTCCTCGCCCCCAGCTCATCCCCATCCCGCAGCAAAGCCGCAACATCCACATTTAGCGGGCTATCGATCCCTGGCATCGAAAGCAAGTGCCGCACGGCGCGCACGCACTCAAGCACTGTATACGTCCCAGCCCACCCGTTCTTGAGCAGATCCAGACAAATCTCCCCCGTCTCCAACGCAACGTTGGGATGCACAATCGGCGTGACGAAGCTCATGGACGGCGGCTTGAGCGGATACTCGGGCGGGACGACGATACGTAGGAGCCAACGACCTTCTGAATTTCTGTTTCAGCACAATTTGTCTTCCTGAGACAAGATGGAGAAGAGTTACCGTCATAGCCACACCCGACACCCCGTCCGTTGATCACCGCCTCCCAGCTCAAGAGATCATCGCCCACAGGCCCGAGGCGCTCAACACCCTTTTCGTCTTTGGACTCGATGTTTTCCCACGTAGAAAGCTCTTTTGTCAGGCGCTTCGTGGCGCTTCGTGAGGACATGGCACTGTTTGAAAACTTGCGCGTGTTGCGCGCGTCGTGTATGTCTTCGTCTTTGAACGGTTGCGGTTGCGGTTGCGGTTGATGCGCCGAAGCTCGGCGAACAGGACGGTCCGCTTGGTTGCTGCCCTGGCGGCACGGGAAATGGGGATTGGGTCTTTGGAAGGCAATGAGGACCAGGTGTGTGAGGTGACGGATTGTTAGATGCTGTGATTTGGACTGGGACAAGCTGAAATGTTTGAAGGACGATTGGTTTTTGTCGCCGACGTAGCAGACCGACAATGCTGGAGCTAACTACCAAGGTGCGTTGGGTGCGTTCCCTACCTAGGGGAGTCCGGTGGGGCGGCGGCGTGGGGGACCCTTGAGCCGAGGCAGCGGGTCGGCTGCTCCCCAGGTTTTGGTTCAGGGGTCCATGATCAGCCAGGTTGCCAGTCAGCCCCACGGTGAACAGGAGACAAACAACTGAACATCGATATTGGTAGACTTCCATGCTCATTACTACCTAATTGTCTACCAACTCGCTGCCTCTGATTTTGAGTCGTCCGCCGGGAGGAGCCTCTTGCAACGAAATACTGTTGCAAAGAAGGATGCCCTCCCCTCAATTACTCGGTCCGAGACCCTCTCCGTCCCTCACTGTAAAGCAGATATACAACGATATGTCCACAGAATCAGAGTCATCGTCCACCCCTCGAATCATATGTTCTTGTCACCATCATGTCCACACCAGCTTCCAACGAACTCAAAACAAAACTCTGGCAAACAAGATCTGTCCCAAACACCAACCCAAAGTCCAACCTTCATTTGTATCATCAATAACGCCCGGTCCCAGCAATCCAGGATCCATTCCAACCCCGGTAATCCTACAAAACTCTTGCCCATGACCGCCCAATACCCCGGACCCGGCAACCGCAAACTAGTAAAAGGGTGTACCCAGTGACGTTGGTGTGTACAGCTTAGCAGTCTGCCCGGTGACTTTCCAGTCGTGGGGCTTCCACGTATCATAGAGATAGAGTCCCCGCCGCACAAAACCCATCGTGGTCAGCTTATGCCGATTCAACTTCCTTCGTTTTCCAGAATTGCACCAGTCGACTGAGCCTCTTCGTTTTGCTCACTTTACCTTTCTTCTCCGGCTCGTTGTTCATCGGGACCTCCATCGACAACTTGCTTCGCTCACCATGCGAGCTGCTGATCAGACGGCTCAGACTGGCGAGGCTTGACCGCCTTCGGCCAAATGCAGTTGATGTGAACGAAGCAGGTCTCGGTTGGCTACCGAGCGGTGCTGGCCTGGCCTGTGGATGTTGGGCAAAGATGCTCTCCCTAGTCATTGTAGAATTGCTGCTCGTGAGAGAGGGAATATCGACAGAAACCCGCACTTCAGGGCCTGGTTCACCCATTAGGAGCGATTGGAAGTTGTCCTCGGTAATGGAGGATGGCGCTGTTGAGATGCGATGCGCATCGTACGACATGGGGGACCGAGGCGAAGGGAAGGCCGAAGATTGCGTCATGGAATATGGGCTGATCGGGGCCAGCGAAGCCGAGGGAAGATTGAGCGGTGGAACATCCACTGGGGCAAGTTCCTTCGGACGCATTATGTGGCGAGGGGAAGGTGTTGCTGAATCCAAAGAGCACCGTGAGACGGGAATCACGATGTGAGCGGGTGATTCTTGAAGACCTTGGTCGTGAAGCGAGGTAGCAGAGCGATTGAATCGTGTTGGCGTTCCCATCAGTCCACCACCGACGCTTGATCTTGTCTCGTCTGGTCCACCTGCGACGACCGGAATGACGCGGTCATCACCTGTTGATTTTTGCTGGTGGGTAGACTCGATAGAAACAGCATCACTTTGAGGCTCGCTATCCAGAGGTGCAGGCTTGTCGGTTACTGGCGTTTCGGCAACGGGTGTTGATTGTCCAGTCGACTTGGCCGAATGGTCCTCGTCTTCCTCGTCCTCTTCGAAAACATCCGCCATTGTAGAACTGCTACCAAACCGGGGGAATCCTAGCCGTCCGGCCTCAAAGGGCGCCATTTCAGGGGCGCTTTCAGCTCGCCTGTGGTGGTAATGCATGCCGGGACCGCTAAATCGGCTCATGCCAGCAGCACTGTGAAGCTGTTTCTTGACCAGCCCACCGGCCCTCTGTGCCGCTTCCCATTCCGGATTACGGGGAAGGGGGGTATTAAAAGGGCCCAAGGCGGCATCCAGGTCGATCATTGGATACGATGTATCCTCGTCGGACTCTGATGCAGGATTCCAACCATCATCCGCACCATCGGAAGTAGAATCTGTTACCAAGAGCGAAGGGAGTCCAGACTCCGGTTCCGCAGACATATCCATCGTATCGCTGAAGTCAGTCTCGGGAGCATGGCTGACCCGCGAGAAAGGGGGAGGCGTTGAAGTCTTCCGCTTTTGCTTGGCGTGCCGTGCCTTTGACTTGCGGGAAAGGATGGATCCCGCCCAAGTCTTAACCTTTTTCTGCTTCTTGCTACGCTTCTTCGTGATGGGCTTGAGGTCTCCTGCTGCAAGAGGCTCGGTCTCGGGGGACGCATCAACCATGGCAACATCTTGAGTTGGAGGCGACGGTTCCTTTTGAGACTCAGACGAGCTTGCGCTAAGCGGTCGAGATCGGGTCGGGGAGGAGGCCACGAATGGGTCCAAGCCAAAGAATGACCACTTCTTGATGGATTTAGTTGGGCTTGGTGTTGCCGGGTCAACCACTGCGGAGGGAGAGGGCAATACACCAAGAAATGGGATTGAGCCCCTTCGCCGAGGCGAAGGAAGAGGTTCTGCCTCCTGGGAACTCTGTGTCCGCTCCAAGATAGCACCGGCAGTGCTAGGTCGTGTATCGTTCATGTTTCGCACTGGGCTCAACCCGACTGGCGAGTGCAATTCACGGTCAGGCTGGGTGATTGATATCACAGACGAGATGCTCCCGGAAACAGAATGCCCGGGACGGGCGGTGATTGTGCTCGAGGTTTCATTAGAAACAAGGGAGAGGGGCCTGGGAATAAACTCCAGCGTGTCGGAAAACCCAACTCTGTTGCGAGCTGGGGGCTTCGACGACGGTTCGACCTCGGCAGCAGCAGAAATTGGCACCTCGTTGACTGTGGCTCCATTGAGCTCTTTGTAGAATGGTGATTGGCCAGATGTGGTCTCAGGGGGTGCCGACTTAGGCGCTGGGAAGTCGTCTTTCCCGTCAAGGTGAAGGATTGCTGGACTGGCAGGCGCACTACTTCCTCGGAGATTTTGCCCAGGAGACGGCAGAATGATGGACGACAAGTCGTGGCTTGAAATCGCTGCTGATCGTCGGTGAGCATGACCACGGGGCCTGCTTGGCTTCGTCGGCTGAAGCATTGGTGAAGCCATCCCGCTTTCAGACTTCGTGGGACTGGTGCCCAGCACAGTGACGGCGTCTCCACCCCGTATGCTTCCCCCGACGAATTCACTTCCGCCTCTCCGATGACCGCCAGGTCGAACAGGCGCTGAGCGGGGTGAGTCTGGTGCCGATGGCGATTTCGGTGGAATCAAGAATGCATGCTCTGCAGCCGGGGCCGGAGGAAGTGACGCCCCCGGATTGAATGAGAAGGCTGGCAGAGCCGGTGACCGCGACTTATTCTCGTCATCTGTCGCAATCACCAAGGCCGGCTCCTTGGATTCGATCGCGGATCGTGGTCGTCTCCCCGTCGCGCGAGAAAATGATGAAGGCGCCGAGTACGAGGACGGCCGCGATGGGAAGACAAAGGGTGGATTTGGTGGGGGTAAGGTCGACCTCGGTGACATCTGCGGGCTCGCAAGGGACGAGTCTTGCGAGGGTATGTGATCAATCGTGAAGCCGCGTGTCGTGTCGTGGCCAAAGCTGTCCGCCGAGGAAGCATCGACCATCATATCCGGTCCAATTGTGGCCGCCATCTTTCCAAGCCGCTCTGCGGCGCCAGAAGGGATGGACAACTCGGTCTCAAGCGGAAAACATGGATTGCCGGGTAAGTTTCGTCGAACTATTCGGCACAATCGGTTCGGTGATGCCGTGGCCGAGAGAGTTGTCGGGAGAGGCCCGGTCCTAGAGATTAAATGATTAAATCTAGTTGCAGTCTGATGATGCCATCTGTCAGTGCTATGCTCGAAAAGTGTAGCGCGCTGAGTATAGAGGCAGAGAAGGATGGTAGTCGATCGAGTTCGCCGATATACCGAAACAAAATAGTGAGGGCGCAAAATCAAGCCTACCTCAGAACCAGTTTGACTGCAATTGCACCAGAGAACAGCGCAAACAAGGAGTTAGACGGAGTAACGCTGCTTCCAGAAGAAATCAAGATGAGGCAATTATCAAAGGAGTGGACGGCCAAAGCCAGCGCAAATCGCAAGATCTGCGGCCGGAATCGAACCAGGTTGGTCGTGGTTGTCGATAATCGACGGGTGTTAGGTTAGGAGGAGGAGTTGCGAAGGGGAGCGAGACGGACGGCCAGGCGAAGAGGGCCTCTCGAACACGGAACACACAACAGAAAAACTGGGTGGGGGCCTACGGGAAGCGCAAATGTCAGCAGTGGGTGGTGGCGCATTCACACTGTGCGCCCCCTGGCTGCAAAAGTGGATCAGGGCGATGATACGCTGATATGAGAGCGGCCCACAGTCCCCAAAACGCAGCAGCCAGTCAGCCTGCGTGAAGCTAAAACTGCACGCTTGGAAACGTTGACACCAACAAGCAGTCATGTGCGACCGATTGTTTCCTAGCGTTTTGCTTCTGGTTACGCCTTTTCCCTGTTCACAGCCTCCACGGCGGTCGCCAGGCGGTCATGAAGCCGCATGGCGTTCGATCTGGCCGGTCAACCAGCAATAAACAGGTAAACAACACCCCTCTCCGCGCAACCCCCTCCACGGCCCTCCCTGCCCTCTTTTGCGGCCAATGCGACTGCACGGTTGCACCGAGGGGGATCAGGGACATTATCACCCGCGTCTCTACGCCGCTTTCAAGGCCACCTCAGCACATCTTTGGAGATCCCGCCAACCATCAACCTGTGCCCCCGATGGGGAGAACCAAAAGGGAAGACGCCCGCCCAATGTGGTAAATCTGACTGTCCCGTCTCTCCTTGTCCGTCAACCTCGGTCGTCGCACAGCATCCACATAGGGGGCGATCACTTCCCCAGTTTTTGTTTCCTGGGCGCCAGCAGCAGAACGGGTTTCCAGGCATTCAAATCCTCCAGGGCGCGGGAACATCAAACAGGCACGGGACTGGCTGAACAACTCTCCGCAACGCCGCAATGGATTGGGATTCGTCACCAGGATCTCCCCTCAACAAGTCGCGCGGAGGCGCGAGTGTTGGGCGGGCTCTCGAGTCTCTGCCGACTGTTCGGTCAGTCTCCGCATCGCCGAGAGCGAGGGGTCGCGACATCAGATGGACAACAACGCGATCGCCTGCGCCTCGACGGTGTCGCGTCGAGTACCCCGCTCTTGTTCAATACGGAGCGTTGATGGAGACCTTCCCTCTCAGAGGCCCGGGTTGCACCCAGGACCGCCGGGATGACCGTCTGTGAACTGCGTAGCTGATATCCGCACTGCGTACTGGGTTCCTGGAACCCCTGGGCATGCTGACAAGGGGTTCAGATGAGTGGGTGTCCAGGGCGAAGAGCCGATTGAATCCTGGCCGCACTGTGTGGCTTCCTGCATAACAGCATTATGCCTGCCATATCCGTCAACAGGCCGGGGCGGTGAAGGGCCGTCTGCAAGATCGGACGGCGATGAAGCCCGCCCCCGTCGTCTTTGTTGGACAAACGACGACGACTACGACGTACCGACAGAACCAACGCTTAATCACTTCGGGTTTACATTCGTTTACGCCAACCACCAAAGAATCTCAGGGCTGTTAGCTGTCAGTCTGTTCTTGTGTCGACGAGCCCCTCCAATTTGCCCCAGACATTCGGCTATCAAGCCCCGCCTACACCATAGGCGGTGCCACCTGAATGAAGTGGGTAGGTCGCGTGGAGGGGCAGCAAGGTAAGGGCGAAGGCCGGAAGAAACGGACCGCATCACGAAAGGTTTTCGCTGTTGTGAACCGTCGTGTGGTTTGGCGCTCTGAAAATGCAGCACTCGGGTTCTTAGAGGTCGTTGTTGAGAAAGACCGACAACACCCCGTCCCTGAAGCCCGCAGCGAACCTGAAGCCAGACCCTGTCGCCGATTCCCCCATCATCCAGTGGCGAGCTCGAACCGCCCACACAACTCGGGCGCACAGACGGTTCTGCATGAAGCCACTGGCAATTCAGCCGGACGCGAAAGAAGCAGCAGGGCCTCCTCGAGGCCAAGGGGCAAACGACGCCCCTGAGCCTGCGATGGAGTGGAAGAGATGACTGCCACACCTGCAAGCCCACCGCCTTTGATCGATCTCCAGGGCGACCTTCCTAGCCACAATTGACATGGTGGAACGCAACCCCAGAACCTCACGTGCGACGAGACGAGCCTCTAACCCAGAAAGAAACTGCTTCGAGTAAAGCTTCATTGGTCCCAAGCTTCCATCCGTCTACCCAGGCTTCTAGGTTGTGCTAGCTCCTGCAGCATGTGCAAGCACGATGATTCTGCGTCTTCTCAACCACTGCAAGCGCATGAACATCGCACTGCAACTTAGTGCACAGCATGCAAGGTGCGATGTTTAGCATCCTCGTGCCCGAGACACAGGAGGCAGCTCACCCGTTTGCCCTGGAGGATGCTTGGGCCATGATATTGTCGCATCCAACGGCTTTTCGGTGGGGGTATTTAGCGGCGCTTCCGGCGTCTCTCTCCGCATTCCAGGCATGCGAGACGGGAGTTGGGAATTGGTCTAAGAAGCTGCTAAATTGCCCTGCAGGCTTTGATCGCCATAATTTCAACAAGCATTTCTACTCTCCGCCGACAATTTCAGGAGCATGCAGCCAAACGCTACAAACCACTCAACGCGCTCTCTCTTTGGCCAGTGGGAAGAAACGCGGGCGCGGTGGGTCATCGACTTTGACAGATTGCAAGGCAGCTGGACAATGACGACACTCATCTCCGGCCCCAGGAATTTAGAAATGAGCTGAGAAAGTCCGCCCTGAACTCGGGCTGACCAGCGTGAGTTGTCAAGACCTTAAATCCTTGCAGAATGCAGCGGCGTGCGACGAAGGCTGATGGCTTAGATCTCTTTGGCTTGAATTCAACATCATTTTCCTGTGACGCGGCTGTAAATGAACGACGATTCTTGCCTGTCCTTGATATATGCAACCGTCCGGTTCATCAATCTCAGGCGTCCCTTCAGAAGGATAATTCCAGGAAACCGAGATGCACATTGCCTAGGCGCTAATTATGGTCATTGCCGTATTGTAGATAGGCTCAATTGATCAAGATCTGGAAGGGTTATTCTTAGCGTTGGTAAATATCGTTGTCCTTTCGCCTACGCGCTGACGGCATCAAATCGATGTTTACCCGCCCAGATCCTTGACCAAAATTCATCTTCGAGACAGTGCAGATATTGAGGGTAGACTCTGCATTACAAAGGGAGAATTGCGCAGGCGTCAAGGTCAATATGGCCCTTACATATGGGAAAGAAACAAGGCGGTCAAAGCCACATTGGGTTTGGCGTGCGCTTCTGAAGCCAGCTTGCGGCTGGCAGGAGCGAATTTGGCGGAGTCGGTGTGCAGCGGCTCTTCTGCCCCGCATGGGAATTAGATTCTGCCGTCTAAAATTTCTGACCGCCTTCACAATCTTCTGGCGCAGTGCCACCAACAACCAGACTTTACAAAGCCAGAAGACATCGTCAGTGTCTTTTTTTCACAGTCGCGATGTCTATCATGGCAGATTCCGGGGCGCCTTCGCCCGCAGTCACAGAAAAACCTCTCGGTATGAGGAAGAACGGTATGTAGCTACCTTCGCGAAGGTCCGGGACATAGTTGACCACTCGCGGTGTTCTAGGAAAGCAATGGCACGCCCCACGTAGCGCATTTCGTCCAGGATCCGGTTTAACCACATACGAGAAACGGACGAAAGAGAGGGCCGCTCAAGCAATGATGAAGGCCAAGGAAAAGGAGCTCAAGGACGAGAAGGAGGCCGAACGACAGGTCGGTTGAAATGAGGCGACCGGTTAGAGCATGAAAAACTGACATGATGCTCTCCCAGCGAAGGATTACTGCCCTCAAAGATAAGAGAGCGGCAAAGGAAGAGAAGGAACGGTACGAGAAGATGGCTGAGAAGATGCACAAGAAGAGAGTGGAACGATTGAAGCGCAAGGAGAAACGCAACAAGCTCATCAACTCCTGAGCCAACATGAGCCACCGCATCTCCACTACCGATATGCGCTGCCGAGCACGAGATGTCACATCATCGAATATATCTTGAGGACTGCGCTGCGACTCGTCGAAGAGAAACTTGAAAGTGCCGCAGAACAAAAGCCAAATGTCAAGGTGCCATTAGGCGTGGCTTCGTGTCCCTTTGGGGAACATTACCTGCGTGGTACGCACAATTTCTGCGAAACGTTGGAACGTTGCTTGGGGCCTCTGGTAAAAGGTCCGCCATGGGCTGGACATGACCCATACGGAAACCTAGGTTCCCCAAACACCAGTTCTAGTCACGACTGGGAAATAGCGTTCAGGGATGAAAATAGCAACTCTCAATGAAGATCAATGATTGAGAGCGGTCGTGTGAGTTGGTGCTTGTTTCTGGCGCAAAACTCCAGCCAGGTTGCCGCTGCCGGAGAAGGCTGAATGAGCCCCGGACGCCAGGCGGCGGGACAGCTGGATCATTCCGCATCACATGCCAGTCGAGGTCCACCCCACCCCACATTTAGACCCCCTTGATTTCCACTGACGCACTTCCTCCCTCCGTTTATGTTCAAGGATGACCTCACAATCCTCCGACCGACAACACAATGTCCCATAATGGAACCGACGCGAAAGAAACACATTCACAACGCACGCGACATCAGATAACACGGTCCATTTCCGAACTTTCTTCGCCGATTCGGCTGCATCGACATCACTCCAACCGCGCAAGGGAAAAAGAGAGAGATGCACTCAGCCCAGTTCCGCAGGCCCCACAGGGCCGCCAGTCCCTTGATGGCTCGAGGTCTGATGGCGTGACACCCAACATGAGTCCAAATCCCAGCAGACGAGCGAGCATCCTCAACAGCTCTATCGACGATGCTCCCAGCGTGAGCACGACGGTCGCAAATATGCCCGCCACGAGAAGTCTCCAGGCAGAGGATATCCTCGCGATAGAGCGACAGAGAGCAATCGCGCGAGAGAGGTCGGTTCAGCTCTTTGCTGCGATTTTGCTGGATGTATTTGCTAAGGCAATAAAACAGTGGTCTCAAAAGGTCATTAGTTGACCTCGGCGAATTCTCGACCTCCTCAACCAAACGGCTCGACGATACCTATTACTCGGTTCTCGAGAAATTGGGCACGCTACAAAGCACCATCATTGCATTAAAAGAGCTTTCGGGGAAATCCTACCAGATGAATCGCACATTCAGCACAGAGGCAGAGGAGCTGGTGACAGATGTTAGCTCGCAACTCGATGCATTCGGTCAGTTTGAGGACCAACAGCAGCGAGTCGAAAAGCTGCAGGATCGAATCTACGCCGGTCGAGACAAAATCAAGCTGCTCAGCAAGCGGGTTGACGTGGTACGAGAGCGCATCGAAAGCTGGGAGCGAGCAGACAAGGAGTGGCAGGAACGAACCCGGAGACGCCTCAAAGCCGTCTGGGTCGTCACGTCTGTGTTTGTTTTCATCATACTTCTGATATTCCTCATGGCCCAGTACGCCCATGAAGGTTTTGAGGAAACAACCGTGCGGCTCGCAAACGAAAGCTTGAACACACTGCGCGATGTAACGGGGAGCAACTTATTATGGGCAGAACCAGCGGCTGGGAGCAGTGCGGTCAGCGTTTTTCCTTCCAGTGGAACAGAGTCTGGTACTTCCCCAAAGAATACCCTGAAAGCCTTTGATGAGCTTTGACAGCTTGCGCTCAACACGCGCAGCAACCAACAGCTAGCCTGGGGATGAAGACTTCATAGGAGATTCGAGCATGCATTGGCTTTGTATTGACAGCGTCAGATACCCAGACAGTTCAAAATATTCTTGGAAGCCAAATCACGGGTGAGGCAGCGCGTCAACGAGACGGACGATGCCTATTTTCTCCCCCAACAGCATCAACGCGCCTGAGCAGCGCGATGGACCCTACTGCCAACAGCGAAACCATTCAAGTTGAACAACGCAATAACGATAACCCCTTTTTTTTCCTTCAGCAAGATTCCTTCAAGTCGCTTCAAGTCCCTGACAGAATAAACCATACACCAAAAGTTGAAGGCCTGGTAATCTGGGGTAGAGGGCCTCGCCCAAATTTCCAAAGCAAAAAAGGTATTTCTGAAGACCTTAGGATCCAATTCTTAGTCCTGAACCTTTTTTGGTCATGCCTGTTGGAAAATATATCTACCCGTTTGCTCTGTTCTAAGCGGTATCGGCCGGATTCAATGAGTGGATTGTTTTTTGTTACCAACTTGCTTCAAGTTTACTCCTCAAGCGGTGATCTTGGATAGGGGTATGGAGTCAGATTACGGTATTTCTCAATGACTTGGTGTTGTCCCGCGCGGCTTTGGCCACCCACTTGAAGCAAACTTAAAGTGATATCAGGAACCTTCACAGATTTTGACGACTTTGTGATCAGCTTGTTAGTCGGAATGGTTGCCGTTTTTGCGGATCAACGAAGCGAGAGGCCTCACCGAGTCCCTGCAAGCACTTAGTGCAAGCTAGCGCCAGCCAAGGGTGGGGTTGCAGGAAACGAGTTCGCAAGTTAAGGTTGACAAGCCGCTTGAGCTTCTCAGGACTGAAACCAGGATGCCGCCTTTTCCATGGAATTGTTAGTGAGTCCGGACTCGGCGGTAGGACGACTGGAAACAGTTGTCTGGCCAAGCTCTCTGCTTGCGTGGGTTCGGGGCTTTGTTCGGCTTGTCGGCATGGTTTGCGGAGGCCAAGCCTTCAGGTAAGGCGTCGCTTGCGTAACAAGCGGGCTGTGTGGAAGCCAGAGACGGGACGTCATCGGGCGCCAACACTCAGCAACCAGCGAGGGAATAGGGGGGCCACACTTCTTGGATCGTGGAGCAAATAGTGATGAGCTTGTGATCAGACTTCCAGGGACTCGACAAACTTGCATTCAGCCTCTACATGGGCATGGGATTTGGTGCCCAGACCATCTGATACCTTTTTAAACTGCATCTTCCATCCCCTTCCGCAGACGCAGATCTACGCGCAACGAACCCTAGTCGCAGCTTTCTACTCTTGGTTAAGGTACCTGACTGGACTCAGCGCCGCTCAGTGGGTTTCGTCTTGGGTATCCCAACAAAAGCGCATCCGCCCATCTCTGTTTTGAGGAGACGGCTGGATCAGTTTCTCATCGCCAAACAGGTCGTCGCCCAGTTGTAAAGCTTGGTCTGCCGTGACGTGCTTGCAGGACCAAAGCGACATCGAAAACGTCAGGCGCATCTTTCTGCCCCTCCACGATCCAAGACCCCTGTCCCCCGCAATCACGTCCAGGAAACCAGGAAACCAGGGCAGCAGCTGCTCCCAACGACCCAACAAGAACCGACCCCCAGAAATACACTATCGCAACCCGAAAACCCAGCATCGCAAGTATCCCCGCACCCGAGACCAAGGGGCCGTCGCCCTCTTGCTCAGCAATGGCTTCCAGCAACTCCGAGCCGCAAAAGACGGCGGCCAACGGCAGCGCGGGCGGCGTTTTGGACCTGCCCCTCCGCCCAGCAGGGGCGTCAGCAGTCCCCCCAGGACAGACGCTGACGGGAAAGCAAGAACATTGTATATCGCTCACCGAAAACAATGGGGCTGCGCCTAGCTAACTAGTTTGCTTTTTGTAGATCTCAAGCGAGAACTCGTCTCGGAGCAAGTCAAATGGGAAATCGCAGAGCTCAACTCGCCCACGGCGTTGCGCCGTTTTGGCGCCCCTTTCAAATCCGAGTATGGCGAGGTCTCACCATTAGATTCTGAGTTGCCTATCCTGCGCTATATCTTTGTCCACCATGTCCGCGAGTTCCCGTTCCTGGACAAGGCAAGGGAAAAGGAATTTTGGCAAGACAAGTTACAAATGGTATGTGAACACCGGAAGGGGGTTCGTCGGCCAGTGAGAAATGGGAGACTAACTCGTGATATTGTGCATAGTTTTTGGAGTCGTTTGCCAGCAAGAATATCTCGTCCTCGGAGGATCGTCTCGAGGAGACTAAGAGGAGAAAACTGGCTATCAAGGCCCAGAAACTGGTCGAGTTGATGGTGGTTTCGGGTGTGCCGACCTCTTCTGGCTTCGAAGAACGCATTCGATTCTCAGAGTTGGAAATCGTGGATGCCAATGCAATCGAAACAGGGGTCTTTCATTCATTGCCCGAGGGAAACTACGTGAACGGGTGGGATGCTAATGTCGCTGCCGTTCGTATTGTTTCCCTCAAGCGCAACATTAGACAACACAAGCATGCAGTAAGTTGCCCACTTTGAGACTGAGTAGTCCCGACTCTGGATATGCCAAAGCTCACCAACTTCAGGAATTTCTCCTCCGTGTCAAACGGAAAGGCGAGATCGAGCATTGGATAGGACGTCGATATGGTGATTTTGCCCACCTGCACAAGCGCATCAGGACAGAGTTGCCTGGGAAGGTTCTCCCTCCGTTACCCCGGAAGAACAAGTCAAATTCAACAGCATCTGGCCTCTTCGGCGGTGGGGGTAATGACTCTGAAGTCTCGTCTATCTCTTCGTCCTCGACCCAGCAAGTCGGCACACCGGGGGTAAACGGCACAAGCGAGAAGTTCTCAAAGATGCTGTCCGTGAGAGGCTCTTCGAGCAGAGCCCCCTCCCCGCGCCCATCTGTGGATGAAAAGCCGACCAGTCCTGCGTCGCCGAGCCCTCGCGGACAGGAGGTATTTCGCCCCGCGCAAACAACGCATAAATATTGCTGACTCCGTTAGAATGTGGTGCTCTGGAGAGAAGAGCAAAGAATATCGCTTCGTGCGTTTCTTCGGTCTTTACTTCATGACCCTCAAATTGCCAGAACGAAGGCGATGGAGGACTTCCTGACAAAGAACCCCCTGACGCCAAAAGACGAAGATATCGAAGACATCACTCGACGCAAGCTCATGGACGAAAGGAGAGTCGAGGAGCAGAAGAAGTTCTACGAGATCGCCCGCAAGCGCGCGGCCGAATTGGACGTGTACATGGAACAGTAAGTATCCCGCCGTTATATCGCGGAGAGATAACTCACCGTTCTAGGTTCCGGCAAGATATTGTCGAACGAAACGGCTTGACCATGCTTTTCAAAGAAATCAAGGACAAGGAGACAATCCAGGATCTCAGCATACAATACCAGAAATTCGCTGAATGGCTGCGCATAGAAGTCGCTGCCACCATCTACCACCTCTTCCTCGCCGAGGACAACTCCCCGGAGCTGTTCGCCCAAGCCAAGCGAATCCACTCATTGGTTCCCTACACGATCATGAAGAATGTGATTCGGGTGGCCAACCCGGCAGCTGTCATGTCCAACATCCTGGACATCTTCTTGGCACAGCCGTTTGGCGCAAGGTCTCTTATGCAGAGAATCTTCTCGTTGACCCTGCATGATGGGATAAGGAACTTTCAACGGTCGATTGACGCGCTTGCAGGCAAAATTGGGGATCCAGTGTTTGTGGACAAACTAAAGAAGTTCACCGACGCCGAGGAGCACATCAAGGTCGCCATCAGAGAAGAAGCAGCGGATGAGGATATTGACATCATCGTGGCAATCCTTAGGTCGGATTCGATTGAGCCGTCTCTCACCGCTGACCAGATAGGGCGGCTGTATAACGCTTACGTCGCCTTCAACAACGCGGTTGAGAATGTTGATGAAGAGTTGAAGCAGGGCGCAGAGCTTTTCTCCTACCTCAAGCAACTGATGAAGCTGTATCTCAGACAACGGGACAAGGCTATGATGTTGCATCTCATTGAGGAACCTGTGACACTGCAGCTCTTCCGGGATCTCTTCACGATCTTCTATGAACCCCTCGTGCGGGTTTACAAGTCAGCCAATGTTTACAACAGCGTGACGGACTTCGCCCAGTTCGTTGATGACATGATCCGGGTGGTGGAGCAATGCCGGGAGCAAGATGCATCGGCAGATCCCAACCAGACTGTGCAGGCGTTCATCGACTTGTGCCAGCGGCACGAACACAACTTTTACAAATTTGTTCATGAGGTGCATACCCATGACAACGGGTTGTTTACACAGCTCATGGGCTGGATTGAGGGCATCCTGGAGTTCCTGAGGCACGGACCAAAGAATGGGACTCTGGATATCAACGCGCTGTTTGAGGGTGGTATCAGCTCTGGATTGGTTGATAAGGAGAAGGCAATTGAGGAGATTGACCAGCTCATTGCATGGCAAGAGGCTAGAAAGAAGTGGCACCACGACAAGACCAGACAGAAGATGGCAGCCGAAGGCCAGGCCGGTGAATCAGATATCATACCTGGAGCGATCAACTTCAGGTCAAGCGATTTTGGCCTTGATCAAATGGATCTGGAAGATATGGCGTATGACGACGACTCGGAGTCCGAAGCGGAGCTTGAGGCCGAGGAGGATATGGACCCCATCGAGGCTGAGCGACGACGGAGGAGCAGGAGGCAGGACCGGCTGCGGCGGAGTGCTGGGGAGCCGAGTAAACCAGAGGTATCGGAGGTGCACAAGTTGAAGGAGAACTTCCTCATTATGCTGAGAATGGTTCTGGCTGAGTAATGGGAGTGCGGAGGGGAACGTGTGGCTTGGTTAAAACGACATGGATATGGACATGTATCTTGCTATGCCATCGTGCATAGACATACACACGGCCGTTAGGTAGAGATTAGTTCCAGTAGGATTGCTTCATCGATACCGCAATTGCATGTTTCACCGTCGAGTCAGTCAGAGCAAGTCTGAAGCAATCACCCATTGCAAAGCCAGCCGTGCAACCGTGGCGGTTCCATCCTGAATGTTTCTCGACCCGCAACCATGGAAAGTAGAACATCTAGCAGTTTACCTGGAGCCTCAAAGCATCGCCGAAACCTCGAGGATCTGGTTAGCTGCAGTGGACAAGATAAAGTCGCAAAGGCGATTTCCATCTTTCAGGGTTAGTTATGGGTCATGAGGATGCCGAGGTTGATGCTGACACAGGTGGCCGCCAGGGTTATACTAGCGAGGAATTGTCCCGAGGTGCCCTCCGCTGGCGCCGTGGACCCCACATCCCTTGCGGCTTCAGGCCGGCAACTCGGGTAATAAGCTAGCGCTGATTGGTCGAATTGGTTGCTGCTTTGCTGCGTCGGGTCTTGGGGTCACGGAGGCGACTGACTGGCACTTGCATGATTGACGACAGGAGGCTCAAATATTTCCTTGATGCCCACCACCTTCACCACACCTCGATAGCTAGACAATGGCATCCTCAATGGCTTGGAGACGACTGGCTACGGCGCCGGCGGTGAGTGACCCCCTCCAGTCTTCGTTTGCTATCTTTTGCTTCCATTTCCGGGTGCACCGCGCGAAACAAGGGAGATCGCTAACCCGAGGTTCGTTTTTGCCTCGCAGCTTTCGCGTGCTTGCAGAGCCCCCTCAAGGGCGTTTTCCTCAACACGGCCGGCCGGTAAGCTCGCAACACCCTCGGCTCTCTTAGCTCTATTTCAACTACATGTCTTGAATTCTGACGAGATTCAATTGAACAGCGCGCATCATCGCAAACCAGCCGCTCCGGGCAAAGGAGGCATCACCCTTTGTCAGCAGCAAATACCCCGTGATCGTACGTCTGCCACGATCGGAATGCCTGGAAGGGCTAGAACAGTGAGAATTGACTCTCAATCAGGACCATGAGTACGATGCGATCGTCGTCGGAGCTGGTGGCTCGGGTCTCCGAGCGGCCTTCGGTCTTGCCGAGGCCGGGTTCAACACCGCCTGTATCTCCAAGCTCTTCCCCACAAGAAGTCATACCGTCGCCGCCCAGGGCGGTATCAATGCCGCGCTCGGCAACATGCACGAGGACGACTGGAGGTGGCACATGTATGACACGGTCAAGGGATCCGACTGGCTCGGTGACCAGGACGCTATTCACTACATGACCCGTGAGGCCCCGGCTTCCATTGTCGAGCTCGAGAACTACGGCTGCCCCTTCTCCAGAACCGAGGATGGCAAGATGTAAGTGGCTAGAAAGCCCGGGTATTTTATGTCGTTTGCCAAAGGCTTACTGACGGTCAATCGACAGCTACCAGCGTGCCTTCGGTGGTCAGTCCCAGAAGTTCGGAAAGGGTGGTCAGGCGTATCGCTGCTGCGCTGCTGCTGATCGTACCGGCCATGCTCTTCTCCACACTCTCTACGGCCAGTCCCTCAGGCACAACACCAACTACTTCATCGAGTACTTCGCCATTGATCTGATCATGGAGGATGGCGAGTGCCGTGGTGTCTTGGCCTACAACCAGGAAGATGGCACCCTTCACCGTTTCCTGGCCACCAACACTGTTCTTGCCACCGGTGGTTACGGCCGCGCTTACTTCAGCTGCACTTCGGCCCACACTTGCACTGGTGACGGCATGGCCATGGTTGCTCGCGCCGGTCTTCCCAACCAGGATCTCGAGTTCGTCCAGTTCCACCCTACCGGTATCTACGGCGCTGGTTGCTTGATCACTGAGGGTGCTCGTGGTGAGGGTGGCTACCTCCTCAACTCTGAGGGTGAGCGTTTCATGGAGAGATATGCACCCACTGCGAAGGATCTCGCCTCTCGTGACGTCGTCTCCCGGTCCATGACCATGGAGATTCGCGAGGGCCGTGGTGTTGGCCCTGAGAAGGACCACATCTACCTCCAGCTCAGCCATCTCCCCGCTGAGATTCTCGCCGAGCGTCTCCCCGGTATCTCTGAGACTGCTGGTATCTTCGCCGGCGTCGACGTGCGCAAGCAGCCCATCCCCGTTCTCCCTACCGTCCACTACAACATGGGCGGCATCCCAACGAGATACACTGGTGAGGTGCTCACCGTCGACGAACAGGGCAACGATAAGGTTGTGCCTGGTCTTTTCGCCTGCGGTGAAGCAGCTTGCGTGTCCGTCCACGGTGCTAACCGTCTTGGTGCCAACTCTCTCCTCGACTTGGTCGTCTTCGGCCGTGCCGTTTCTCACACGATCCGTGACAACTTCACTCCTGGCCAGGCTCTCAAGCCTCTCAGCGCCGATGCCGGTGCCGACTCGATTGAGGTTCTCGACCAGCTCCGCAATGCCGATGGCCCCAAGAGCACAGCCGAGATCCGTCTTGCCATGCAGAAGACCATGCAGCGCGATGTCAGCGTCTTCCGTACCCAGGAGAGCTTGGACGAGGGTGTCGAGAAGATCAACCAGGTCGACCAGACCTTCTCCCAGGTTGGCATCAAGGACCGCAGCATGATCTGGAACTCGGATCTCGTTGAGACCCTCGAGCTCAGGAACTTACTCACTTGCGCGTAAGTATAATTTCTCAATATTCCTATCGCGACCCCAAGACTGACACTTTCACAGCGTCCAAACCGCCACCGCTGCCGCTGCGAGAAAGGAGTCCCGTGGTGCTCACGCCCGCGAGGACTACCCAGAGCGTGACGACGAGAACTGGATGAAGCACACTCTCAGCTGGCAGAAGAAGCCTCACAGCAAGGTCGACCTCTCGTACCGCCGTGTTATTGGCACCACTCTGGACGAGAAGGAGTGTCCTGCCGTCCCGCCATTCAAGCGTGTGTACTAAAAGGGGGAAGAGTAATGTGGTAGACGGGGAGCGTTCAAAAGAGTAAAAGGCGCCGAGTCCGGGGCTATGACACTACAAGCGGACGGCGTCGGGGTTTTTGGCTACAAGCAACTGGGAGGAGCGTGACAAGCCAGTAATCGGGCAAAGGGCATCATCATCCACGGACGGGGTTTGTGGGAGGAAGGCACCCCGCCGCGGCCAACAACAGCATAACCTTTTTCCTTGACTTATCTGGCTGCTATGACTAAGTTTTTTTGTTCCTAGATCACAGGGGAGGTGGAAGGTTGTGTACGTTTACAGGCTCTATAGGACTGTCATGTTGTTAGGTATACCGGAAGGAGCTCCAAGAGTATGAAAATGACGATGCTTGTGCACATGAAACCCGGTTCGTCCTGCGCCCTGGCAAAGCTGAGGTCAGTTGTGGGGCGAGGGGTAGCTTTCGTGCCGACGAGTCCCCGATTGCGGCAGGTTGCCCCGCCATGCTCTCTTTTTTTTTTTCCACCCCTCCATATCGTCATCCCCTCCCCCGCGATTTCGAGTCGTGCTACTGAGAAAGACAGATCCTCGCTCGCGATCCGGGACACCAGTGTTTTGACCAATTCAACTCCCCCGACCGATCCCCCGGCAGGACTCGACTTCACAATGGCCGCCCCCCAGAGAATCGCCATCGTCTCGGTCTACGATAAGACTGGGCTGTTGGACCTGGCCAAGGGTCTCGTCCAGAACAATGTGCGCATTCTCGCTTCTGGCGGCACCGCCAAGATGATCAGGGACTCGGGCTTCCCTGTTGAGTGAGCAATCCGTCCAATTCGCGTTTTGGCCCAGGGGTGCTGGTTCTAGCAGTGCTAACCACCGCCTTGTTGCCAGGGACATCTCGGCCATCACAAAAGCCCCCGAGATGCTTGCTGGCAGAGTCAAGACCCTCCACCCCGCCGTGCACGCCGGCATACTCGCTCGCGACCTTGCCTCGGACGAGAAGGACCTCGCTGAGCAGAACATTGACAAGGTCGACTATGTCATTTGCAACCTGTACCCGTTCAAGAAGACGGTTGCCAAGATCAATGTCACGATCGGGGAGGCGGTTGAGGAGATTGATATTGGAGGCGTCACCCTGCTCCGCGCCGCCGCCAAGAACCACGCTCGTGTGACCATCCTGAGCGACCCCAATGACTATCCGGAGTTCCTCAAGGAGCTTGGCGCCGGCGAGATCACCGAGTCGAGGCGGAACCACTATGCGCTCAAGGCCTTTGAGCACACCGCTGACTATGACAATGCCATTGCTGGTTTCTTCCGTGAGAAGTACGCCACTGGCTCTTCCTACCTCCCTCTCCGCTACGGCGCCAACCCTCACCAGGGGTCGGCTTCCGCCTACGTCAGCGAGGGCGCTCTCCCTTTCAAGGTCCTCGGCGGCGCCCCTGGTTACATCAACCTCTTGGATGCCCTCAACAGCTGGCCCTTGGTGAAGGAGCTGAGGAGGGCCCTCGGCAAGCCCGCCGCCGCCAGCTTCAAGCACGTTTCGCCCGCTGGCGCTGCCATTGGTATCCCATTGACTGCTGAAGAGCGCAAGGTCTACATGGTCGACGACATTGCCGGCATTGAGACCTCCGGGCTTGCCCAGGCCTATGCCCGTGCCCGTGGCGCTGATCGCATGAGCAGCTTCGGTGACATGATCGCGCTCAGCGACATCGTCGATGTTCCCACTGCCAGCATTATCTCCAAGGAGGTTTCTGATGGCGTGATTGCTCCCGGGTACGAGCCCGCCGCGTTGGAGATTCTCAAGAAGAAGAAGGGAGGCAGATATCTCGTTCTGCAGATGGACCCCGAGTATGAGCCCAAGAAGGAGCCGGAAGCGAGAACTGTGTATGGCATCACCGTTACTCAGGAACGCAACGACACCGATATCTCGCCCAAGACCTTTGGCACCATCATCACTCCCAAGGGCTCGGGCCCTCTCCCCGAGGACGCAGCGCGGGATCTTACCGTTGCCACCATCGCCCTCAAGTACACGCAAAGCAACTCGGTCTGCTACGCTGTCAGGGGACAGGTCGTCGGTCTGGGCGCCGGCCAACAGTCGAGAATCCACTGCACGCGTCTTGCCGGCGACAAGGCCGACAACTGGTGGCTGCGCTTCCACCCCCGTGTTTTGGGAATCAAGTGGAAGAAGGGCACCAAGCGCCCAGACAAGAGCAATGCCATTGACCTGCTCGTGAGCGGGCAGCTCCCCAAGAGCGGTACCGAGAGGGGGACATTTGAGGCTCTCTTCGAGGAGGTCCCCGCCGCCTTCACCGAGGAGGAGAAGACCGAATGGCTCTCCCAGTTGACTGATGTTTGCGTGTCCAGCGATGCTTTCGTATGTGTCTCTACTCCGGCCCCAGGTAGTTCCCTGACTCACCGTGTGCACAGTTCCCATTCACCGACAATGTCTACCGCGCCGCCCGCTCCGGCGTTAAGTACATTGCCGCCCCCGGCGGTAGCCAGAATGATGGCCCCGTCTTCGAGACGGCTGAGAAGCTTGGGATCACCTTTGTGGAGCAGAGCACGCGTCTCTTCCACCACTAAACTGCGATAGAGATACCCAACACTCGTTTTCTTGACTTGACGTTCTTCGTGTACATTATTAAAACATTGGGCTTCGATAGTGAACATGGTAGGCCAGGCACATAAAAGTTCAACACTTTGATCTAGAGGCTGGCAAGGTAAATGGAAAGGGATGGGATGGTTCATGACGTTTATGCGGTCCAAACCGTTGAGTTTCCTCGTGACTTGCCGCCTTTCATCCGATCAACTGCGAACCATTCTAACGGCGAGGCACTAGGTAACTTGACAGGTACACTACTTTCAAGTGAAAAATTATCTTGATTTTTTTCTGCTTACGCTATATCATATTTTTTTGCCAAAGAACAAAGGAATCCAAATGTTTTGTCGGTCAAATGGTATCGATAGTCAGATACACACACACACTCCAAACACCCACGTTTCCAACCAAACGCCTCGGCGGTTTTCCATCATCGAACATCAGTCTTACTTTACTTTCTTTTTTGCTCCTTCACCCTCATACATGTTTGTGTCACATTTTCCAATCTTGTCGTAATCATTCCTCGTCACACACCACACCACACATCTTCCAACGACGCCCTCATCTGTTCATCTCTCCCGTTCAATGATCCTGTGTCAACGGGATCTCAACCTGCTCGGCGGTGGTATACCAAATCGCTGCCTCGATGATCTTGGCTACGATACGGACGTCGCTCTCATCTCGAGTCTTTGTCAGCAAACCACAAGCTAATCCAATCCGAGGGGAGGGAAATAGAAAATGGAAGAAAGCCTACCTCTAGGCGCATAAATCATGCAAAACGTCGTCGGCACAGGCGACTGGATCCACCCCTTCCACGCCATAGGATGTCGCTGGCCCCATCCCTTCTCGAGCACCTCCTTGATATCGTCCGGGTGCAGGTTCATGTGCATGGACCGGTCCGACGTGTGGATGTGGCACACCTCGCCGTTGCCGCACACGTTGAGCGGGTGGCGCGAGAAGAGAGCGAAACCGTGCTTTTCCAGGCAGGATGTCGCCGTGACGAATTTCTGGGGCATGCGTGCTGTGAGCGTCTCAATGGCGGAGCGCAGGCGGTTATAGGCGTGCAGCGAGCCGGGCTGGTTGAGCTGGCGCTGGGGGGCCAGGCCGGCGACGTTGGGGCGCGGACCGGGGCGGTAAGGGAGAGGTCGCTTGCTCAGGATGCCGGCTGATGGTTGCTGCGTGGGGTTGGGTGGCGGCGGGCTGAAGGGGTCGCGCAGCGTGAAGAGGCGGTACCACGTCAGACGGGCGTAGCCGGAGGGGGTGGGCGGGGTGCCGCCGGGACCGAGCTTGAGGAAGTTGAGGTAGTCGTTGCGGATGAGTAGGATGATGGGGACGAAGATGATCATGAACTCGAGGACCAGACGCTCGACGAAGTGCATGCCCGTTACGAGGCACACGGCTACCGCGAGCAGGGCTGAGGCGTCCAGGGTGATGTTGAAGGGGTCCTGGCGGATCACCATGTTGACTGCTACCCGGTCGGGCTCCTCATGGGCAGAGACCTTTTGGGTCTCGGTGGAGACTGTGAGAGACATGGTGGATGGGATGGCGTAGTGTGGTGTTGGTGTTTCTGACTGCGGGTTAGACGCCAGGCACGTACACAGATTGGAAGACGGCGGTGGATGCTCACCTATGTCTGAACAACCGGAAGAATGGGATTGGGAAGAGTTTTCACTCTTGCTAAACCCCCTGGGGACAATCAATGGCAGCAGGATGGTAGGGGTATGGACGCTAGGCTCTCAAGACCTTGTGCTCCGGAGTCGGGCAGGACGTTGGTTGCACAACGAGCTGCAACAAATACTCGTGTGCGTGGAGGTGGGACCTCTTGGGTAATAAAAGCCTAACAGCTGCTCAAGAAGGGGAGGAGGTGTATATGAAGCCCGATGACGGGGGAGTCAAGAATATGAGAGACCAAGGAGAAGCGAGAGGTTGGGTGAGACACTCCAGTTCACCGCATCTTGAGGCCACGAGGGGAGTCAGGACATATATGAGCATACACCATACGGACATTGCCACGCATATGGCAGCAACATGTCAGCGTTCTCAAAAGTGGAGGATGTCGAGGTGCAGGCACGGGTAGGGATCAGCAATGGAGTCACCATGCGCTCAACTCCCCCACCCAGGTTCGAGGCCGAACTGGCCCGCGCCCGCCAGTCTGAATGCGTCCTGTCACTTGACAAACGATGACCACTTGGACGTGTGAATCCAGCAAGACCAGCAAGCCCCCTGCATCTCGACGACTGGTGGGTTGCTGGTAGGGCTGGTCGAGCGTAGTGGCTCTCGACTCGAGGACAGCGGAGTTGAGGCCGTGAACGAGTGAGCCCACGGCAGCAAGCCAGGCTAGAGTTCTCGGCAGGCAATGGCACATTGAAAAAAATTGTACTTCCCGGGGAGCTGGAGACATGTACGCGGGCTGCTGTCACCTTCTTTTCAACGAATGACGTTGATGATCGCGCGGGTTGTAGCATTTCGTAACCCACCTCCCAGGTCAAAGTGCGAGACCTGATTGCGCACCAATTGCCAGCCATTCTCGACGACGGTTAATAAGGGCTTTCGCCAGGAACTCGTCGAGGCACACGACACAGATGGAGGGCGAGTGATGTGCGGTCAGCCAGCCCCGGCAGCTTGATTTCAGACCAGGCCGAGTTATGACGGGGTCAGATGATGCAAGAACACCTCGATGGGGAGCCATCCAATTCGCTGCTGTTCAACGCCCAATGGCTGTCGATGGCCCGATGCCAGTACCCATCAGGCCCGGCGAATGGCCTTCTCGGGAGCTCCTGGAGACCTGCTAGTGTCGCATGCATGTTGCGGATGTGTGCGCATGTAGGTGGTAGGCGGTCTGTTCTGAGAAACCCAACGCCTGTTTGTCGTCCGGAGTCGGCAGCTTGCAGGACGAAGGCACCGCGTGCCCCGTACCCCCACGGTACCGTCTTCCGACCTCTGGCTTCGGCGTCTGAGAGCGAATTGGGGGGCCCGTCCAGAACGCTACCACCGGGATCGATACCCGTGTGCCGGCGCATACGAGACAGTAAGCCCCATTACGACGGGTCGCGCGCTACTTTCTGTCAATGGCATCGATCACGCAGAATACGCCGACCAACAGATCGGTAAAAGCATCGACTGTTCCTTCGGGACGCTACATGCCCTCGACATGTGCAACCTCTTCGTGCTAGAAAATATCGGGCCGCGGGGACTGGAATGCAGGCGATGTCATTAGTCCAAGCGATCCGGTCGAAGAAAAGCCAACGGTTCTCCTGCAAGACCGGCCGTTGGAATGGAAACTACGGTTGTGGCCGGCGTATGGGTGCCCCGTAGGTTTACAGATACTGGACAGCTGCAGGTTTGTTGAACTGGAGGCGTCGTGCAAGATCAACTTGTGACGGGTGACACACTGGTTTCCAAGCAAACGACAGCTGGAGTGGTGGGGGATAGGAGCCAAGAAATCAACCCCACCCAATAAGCTTGGAAGTTGGCGCTTGCGCGTTGCTCAGCAACTCCAGTACACACATTGGGGCCAATCAGTGCGACAGGACTCTTGGGTTGTAAGAACCACCCAACCGTCCCGCGCACCCTCATGAATTGCCGTTCTCGGATCACGCACATGCCTCTCCCATCTGAGTTCTGCATGTTCCCATCTCGTTGACATTATCAGAAGCAATTCCGCGCGACAGACGGAAGAGCTTTGTGTTTACCAACCCCTCTGCGCATTCGAGCCACCGGCATTGTTCGTGTTTCACTTGGACCGTCGAACCCTCTTCTGGCCCCAAACCCGACCTTCCGCTGCTTGCTGCAGCAAGTGTGCTGGTACAAGTGCCGCACATTGCCCGCCTCTACCAGAGAGTAATCCCACATCCTTCACTCCTCGACTCGGTAAGTTCCCGCCCGAGTGTGCCGCACACCAGACGGCTGGTCCTGACAACTTCAACAGGAAGTCCCTGAGTCAACACCACAATGGGGCTGTTGTCCCGACATCCTCTCCGCTCGCGAGAGCCAAGGAGGCCAAAGTTGCCTCTCTATCGATCACTAGCACCCTCGAATGCCCCCCTCTCACCAACAAAAGAACGATACTCTGATGACGAGTACTCCACATGCGACTCGGACAGTGACTCGGAAGACGAGTCTCCAGGCCATTCGAGGCAATCCTCGACCTCGGTGTCATCCGGAGCCGCACTCATGTTTCCGAAAAAGAACAAGAAGGCTGCCTATGCATCGAGGGGGCCTGCACGAAGATACCTCTGCCGGCTCCCAAACAGAGTAGTCCGATACCTCTGCATCGCCATGATGTCGACAATTATCATCTTCATCTTCAGCCTCGTCCGGGCCAGCCAGATCGAAAACAAAAAGATTGCCGAAGGCAAAGAAGAGTATACACCCCCAGTAGTTGCTCCTCCATGGGAATCTTTTGGGTTCCTGACCAGATATTATGGTGGAGTTCGGACGATGGTTCCCTTTGCGGACAACGTCCCGCAATACCCAAGACTCCAGGATGAAGGGCCGTATAACGCCAGCAGGACGCAACAAGAGCCTGGCAAAGAAGCCCAGGAGCCCAAAATCGCCAATGTTCCCACTAGTAGGTCGTTTGGGGACTACCAGGGGTCAGTCCTGCCCAGCGACAAGGATGGGATCCGCGAGTGCTTCCTTGACGACACAAACACCGTCAAAGTCCCGACCATTCGCTATTTGGAGGGACGCCCAAATGGTTTCCCCGACAACGTTGTTGGATCCTACGAGCTGCTCTCTCTCCCCGAGGACATTTGCTTCGACCGCTTCGGCAGATATGGACCCTACGGGTATGGTTACCCTGTCCCTGCCGGTGGACTGGGACTTGGTGAGCATGGCGATACCGAGGGTTCTGACGAAATGTGGAAGTCATCGAAGAAGGTTGAGTGGCTCAAGGTTGACTGGGCCAAGGCGCAACGGCAATGCTACCAAAGCAATGCACAGCGGTATAAGCCACTGGCAGTCCGCGAAAGTGCGCCGCATGGGTTTTACATTGGTGACAACCTCACGGACAGTAACGTCAAGAGGCGAGATGACGCCGATGCTGAGCCTCAAGACGTCAAAGACGCGGGATCCCACAATGCTGAAAACACCACAACGCCGGTGTCTGAAAAGCCAAAGGGTGACATTGCGAGAACTGCTGTGGTTGTTAGGTGCTGGGACGAGTTTCTGTGGAACGAGGAGTCGGTGTTGAATCTCCGTGCCTTGATCGCCGAGCTTTCCCTTGCTTCAGGTGGCCGATACGACGTTCACCTTTTGGTCCAGGTGCGCAATGACGCGAGACACCCGGTCTGGGCGGATGACGACATGTACCGTGCTCATATTCGGGAGAGCATCCCGGCGGAGTTCCAGGGAATCTCAACGCTGTGGTCTGAGACCCAGATGCTGGCGATTTATCAAGGCCTCCACGACCTTTGGACCCGAGGCCCCGAGTTGCCCGTCCACGGGTCATACCGTGGCTTGCAGATGGCAATGCAGCACTTCGCCTACAATCATCCTGAGTACGACTATTTCTGGCAGTGGGAGATGGACATCCGCTACACTGGGCACTACTACGATCTGCTCACCAAGATGGAGCGATGGGCCAAGGAACAGCCCAGGAAGGGTCTCTGGGAACGCAACGGGCGCTTCTACATGCCGTATGTGCACGGAAGCTGGGAAGATTTCAAGCAGATGGCCCGTGTCCAAACAGAGCATGGTACTCTCAGTGCCGATAACATCTGGGAGAAGGTCCCCGGGAAAGTCAATCCTGACCAGGAACCGCACCAGAAGACGATGGGTGAGGAGAGTATCTGGGGCCCCAAACGGCCTTTGGACCAGAATGATTGGTTTCAAACCGACCAGGATCCCGTGCCACCGACTACCTATGAGCGCGACAAGTACCAATGGGGCGTGGGTGAGGAGGCAGAGCTAATCACTCTCAGCCCCATCTTCGACCCAGAGGGCACAACCTGGAAGCTCGCTGATGATATCACGGGCTACAATGTGACAGGAGGCAACGGAAAACCACCTCGCCGCGCCCACATCATCACAGCCTCACGCATGTCCCGCCGCCTGTTGGTGCAGATGCACCGCGAGACGGCGTTCAAGAAGCATCACGCCTTCCCGGAGATGTGGGCTGCCACAGTGGCTCTTCATCACGGATACAAGGCTGTCTTTGCGCCCCACCCCGTCTTTGTCGACCGCGAGTGGCCTACCGAGTACATGGCGCGCGTCCTGAACGGCGGCCGCAACGGGGCCTCGGGCGGATCCCGCGCCTCGGTCTTTGGTGACCGCGAGCACAACATGAAGGGCCTGACGTGGTTCTATAACGCCGGCTTCTCAGGCAACCTGTACCGTCGTTGGCTTGGCCTGAAGGTCAACAATGACGGAGGGGAAGAGTTCGAGACCACACCCGACCTCAGCAAGAATGAGACTTCGGTCGGGACCATGCGTGGTGGCGAGGGCCGCATGTGCCTGCCTCCGATGCTTTTGCATCCCATCAAGGCCGTTGACCTGCCGGTGGTCCAGAGCGTCAGTGACGCGACAGTCCAGGAGTCCGATCCTGCGGCCTAGTGTTTGTATTTGGGAATATTGTTTTGGTGATCTTACTGGGTCCCTCGGCGTTTAGGTGATAAGGTGTTTGGGGAAGGATGATTGTATAGCATTCAGTTGGCGGTGGAATGTTTGAATACAGTGGTGATGAGCAACTTGTGCTAGTCGCCTGGTTGTGGCATGCTTTTGGGAAGCTTGATGACCCCCCCATGTTGGATGAGCCGGGCTTTGATGGGTGCCAAGAGAGTAATTGCAGATACACATAGAGATGCCCAGGATGAAGTTTTGAATTCGCCCAACATCAGTGCGGTGGTGCTCCCACCGTTGTCATAAACATAAAATGGTGATAGTACACGCGAATTTACATGCTAGATGACCCGCTCTCTAAGACGAAATCCTATGCTCGTTTTCATACCCCCTTCCCAAGCCCAGCCAGCCAGCGCCATACACGGAATGCCCATTAGATTCGGGTATTGCAACGACAAAAAGAGATGATATTAAACCACCTAGACAACCCGCTTGACCTCGAAGAACCTTCGCAACCACCAGACCTGGAAAACACTCTCGCCGATGACGATGCCGATAACAAACAAGTTCCACCACTTGACTCTTGCGTTGGTGCTCTCGGCAGTGTTCCGGTGCGTGCGCTCGCGAACAACGATGTAGCTTTGCTCATCCTTCACCATCTCGAGCATCTCCGACAGCTTGCGCACCTCGGCGTCGAGCGGGTCCTGGGGTGTATCGGCCTCCGAGACATAGACGATGCCGTGCACGTTGAAGGATACCTCCTTAGACGAAGCTCCCCAGTGCTCGTTTCCAAAGCAGTATACGTATTTTCCATCGTGCTTGGCCTCGAACGAGAAGTCGCCGTTGGACGTGGATTTTTCGAAAGCCTCGTACTGGCCGACGGGGTTGGTGATCTGTAAAACTGCCATTAGAATGCTGAAAAGGGTCCAATGGCCCTACGGGGGGTTGCAAAGCCATACCCAAAAGTCGATATCCAAGTTTCCGGCGCCGCCAAACTCGCGATCGCCGACTTGGAACGTCACCGTCATCTTGTCATCGCGGTGGAGGTTCTCGTGGAAGCATTCTCGGCCGTGCGCTGGCAGCTGGATGTTGTGCGCTGCAGCGGCTCCCAGCAAACTTGCCGAGAGCAGCAGCTTCGCGGCCGTGAGGAGAAACATTGTGATGGTGGTTCCGGTTCTACGGGTGCAGTTGCAGTGTGTGATTGAGCGAGGCGAAGTTTATCGAGCGAGCGTTTCGCGATGCGAACTCGTTGCGGACCTGACTTTCAAGATTCAAGGACACCTTGGCCGTGTTGCGAACCCCAGCCAACCAAAAGTTAGCCGGCGGGCTAGCTCGTGAAAGCCCAGGTGCTTTCAAGGGGGCCTGGCCACCCCCAAAGACAGGCAAGTGCTGCCGGTGCAAAGTTCTTCCACTGCGCGAGTGACCTGTGGGGTACCGTCGTCCTCCAGTCGGAGCCAGCCAAATTGCCAGTGGAGGGGCTGGGAGATAAGGTTGCGAGATGTAGCGCGCACGGGCCTCAGCTGGCGCTGCCTGTCCTGGCGTGGCCTCCTGCCTCGTCCTGCCCCCCGAGAACAACTTTCAAAATCCAAACCGTTCAACGAAGACAAATCCTCCCACACCGCCATCGTCCTGCTAATCCAGCTCGACGATAACCCATACCGCCATCTTCCTCTGCGTCAAGAGGACATTTTCGGATTGTAAGTCACCGTCCTCGCCGTCCTCTTTGCCCCCGTACAATCAATCACGCCATCGTCATTGGGATCGGAAACGGCCGGCCAGAGATGGGGAGGGGAGTGGTGGCCTCGCAGCTGCTGCTGCTCCATGCTTCGCAAGCAAGGCGAGCGCGCGTGCTTCCAGCCCCAGCGAAAGCCAATCCGCCGTCACCGCCTAGCGACTGGTCCCCGTTTCCTTGTCCCCAGGCAGCATACCTGTTTCTTGTTTGGCTGCTGTCTGACTGTTTTCCTTTTACCCCAACCAACTCTATCGCTGCACTTATCTGTCCTCACTCCGGCCCATTTAAAAGCCGGCGCCCAAGTCGTGATCTCGATCGCGACGTCAAAAAGCCCTCTCCACCTATTCATCACACCACGACGTCACCAGTCTTGGGTGGTCGGCTTATACTTACACATTTGCTTCTCTGCAGACAACCCGCAACTAAGCTCTTCCATCAGCGCGAGCTGAACCAACACCGCCAAGATGGGCATGGGATTTTCGAAACTCTTCCAACAGCTATGGGGCAAAAAGGAGATGAGAATTCTCATGGTTGGTCTTGATGCTGCCGGCAAGACCACCATCCTTTACAAGCTCAAGCTGGGTGAAGTCGTCACCACCATTCCTACCATTGGTATGTCGTGCTTCCGCGTCTGCGGGGAATCGGTAACCGAACGTCGATGCTGACTACGCTCCACCACAAAGGCTTCAATGTCGAGACCGTCGAGTACAAGAACATTCAGTTCACCGTGTGGGATGTCGGTGGTCAGGACAAGATCCGCCCCCTGTGGAGGCATTATTTCCAGAACACCCAGGGCATCATCTTCGTTGTCGACTCCAATGATCGCGACCGTGTTGCCGAGGCCAGGGAGGAACTCCAGCGCATGCTCAACGAGGATGAGCTGAGGGATGCCCTTCTCCTCGTCTTTGCCAACAAGCAGGATCTTCCCGTATGAACCACACTATTCGGTTGTCAACGAACGCTGCTAACATGCATATAGAACGCCATGGCTGCCGCCGAAATCACAGACAAGCTCGGCCTCACCAGCTTGCGGGCGCGCACTTGGGTACGTATGATCCGCCCTTGGCAGCACTTTCTTGCTAACAAAGCCGTAGTACATCCAATCCACTTGCGCCACTTCCGGTGACGGTCTCTTCGAGGGTCTTGAATGGCTCTCGGCCAACCTCAAGAAGCAGGCTCCCTAAACCACCCGCCACGCACCGTAAAATCGGTCTTCTAGTCAAGCATGGTTCGGTTGTACTCCTCACAATATCATCTAGACAATCGACTAGTCCATACAAATTGCATTCGGTGGTTCGCGCCTACGTCGTGAAAAACCACTCATGAGGTGATGGGAGATTGGCCGGCACTCCTTTTTTTGAACTTTGGTCACTTTTCGGAAAGACAGGGGCGCACTGGGTTGGAATCTTGTACAATTTGATACATTAACAGGAGAGATCAGTTCATGGCCGTACTTTTTTCGCCCGGTGTTTCGTCTGTCTTTGTGCTGAAGAGGACCTCGAGATATGAGATTGGGGGAGCTAAAGAGTTGGAGTTGCGGGGGTAGACCAAGAGGGTATGGTGTAAACATGAATTTTCTAGTCATCAACCGAGTCTCTTTTCCCTCGCCTTGATTTCCAGTCTCCGTGGTGTTTGCAACGCTATCGTCATCAGTTATGCTTCCCCAAATGCTGCGACCCCCTTGTTTGCCAATGACCCCCGACTCCTGTAGTCTGCTGTCCCACCTCAAGACCCTTAGCTTGTGTGACAGGCCGCCAAACAAGGCTCATGCATGAACGAGGACTTGGGCGTTCGCAATGCATGACTCAACGGGCTGTACGTATGTTGGGTGTCGAGAACGGGGGTGGTTGGGCCCAGCCATTAGGCTCGTCCTCGGTTCTTTGTCCTCAATGACAGGGGACAAGTGGCCAAATCAAGCGTTGTTTCAGAGAGGGATGAATCAAATAAGTCAAGCTCAGTGAATACCTCAGTTGCTTAGTTACTGGAGTAAAGTTTCTATGGGCTGATCTATGCATAGGGTTTATTTGTTACCGAGTGGTATTATTGGGAAGATATATACACAAGTTTTCTCCCGATGGCTTTTGGGTTGCAAATGTTGTTTTTTTGGACAAATACTTATACAATGCAGTGGTGTGGTGTGATGGTTGTCCTGTCTTCCAACCCATTCGTAAGGTCTTCATCAACATCATAATACAAATACAATGGCTTTACTACAAGGTTTCGTTCCGTTGACAGATTTTCACTTTTCGGCTGCTCCCGGGACGGCGGGTGTTGTTGCGCTCACCGTTAGACCTGTCTTGTCGGCGTTGATTTCCACCGAGGCCAAATCGCCCGTCTTGATCTCTCCGCGAATGATCTTGTCGGCGAGGTTGTTGCCAATCTCGGTGGTGATTAGGCGGTTGAGGGGACGGGCGCCGAACTTGGGATCATATCCCCTCTCGGCTAGCCATGCTCGGACGTGACCGGGAACTTCGAGGCTGATACGTCGGTCCTCGAGTCGGGTCTGGAGTTCCCGAAGGCGGATATCGACAATGTCCCTGAGCGCTTTGAGGGACAGCCGTTTGAAGATGATGAACGAGTCGATTCTGTTGAGGAATTCAGGTGGGTACTGGGAGTTGACTACATCCATGACGGCTTGCTTGACTTCGGGGTGGATATCGCCCTCTGGTGTCTCCTTGTACGGGTGCATCATGTTGTTTCCAACGAGAATATCGGCCCCGAGGTTCGAAGTGAGGACGATGATGGTGTTTTTGAAGTCTACTTTGTGGCCTTGGGCGTCGGTGAGGTAGCCTTCGTCAAGGACTTGGAGTAACAAAGCTGAGATGTCGCGGTGGGCTTTCTCGAACTCGTCGAAGAGAAGGACTGCGTATGGCTTGCGTCGGACAGCTTCGGTTAGCTGACCTGCGTCTTCGTAGCCTACGTAGCCGGATGGGGCACCGATCAGACGGGAGATTGTGTGCTTCTCTTGGAACTCGCTCATATCAAAGCGCTATGAGGCTTGTTAGTGTCTGGCAGCCTACAATGGGGAAGTGTATCAACTTACAACAACAGCAGACTCGGTTGAGAATAAGAAGCCTGCAAGCTTCTTGCACAATTCCGTCTTACCGACACCCGTTGGACCAAGGAAGAAGAATGATGCGGTAGGTCGGTTCTCGCCGCTAAGTCCCGCCCTCTGCATCCTCACCGCATCGGCGACAGCCTTCAGGGCCTCGTCCTGGCCGCGAACAGATCCTCGCAGGATATCTTCCATGTGGATCAACCTCTCCATATGGCCACTCGTTAGCTTGTTGACTGGAATACCGGTCACACGAGACACCACATTGGCGATGTCATCCGCGGTCACCGAGTCATGGATTAGGGTGCCGTCCGATTCTGATTTGTCCTCCTCCTTTGGAAGCTGCCGCTCGAGATTGGGGATAACACCAAACCTGAGCTCAGATGCTTTCCCAAAGTTGCCTACTCGCTGGGCTTGGTCGAGTTCGATGCGGGCTTTGTCGAGGTCGGCCTGAATTTTCTTGATGTTGTCGATTTTCTCCTTTTCCTTCTCCCATTTTTCCGTCAAGCCCCTGACTTCTTCCTCGTACTTTTTGAGGTCCGCTTCGAGTTTCTCTCTCCGTTCCCGACTCGCCACATCTTTCTCTTTTCGTAGACTCTCCAGCTCGATTTGGATCGTCATGATCTTTTGGTCGAGATGCATGATGTCGTCTGGTTTGCTTTCTTGCTGTAGACGCAAAGAGCTGGCCGCTTCATCCATCAAATCGATGGCCTTGTCAGGAAGAAAACGATCTGTGATATACCGATTCGAGTATGTGGCAGCGGCTACAAGGGCCCCGTCGGTGATCCGGACCCCATGGTGAACTTCGTACTTCTCCTTGATACCGCGCAGAATGCTGATCGTGTCTTGAACGGACGGCTCGCTGACAATAATGGGCTGGAATCGTCGGGCCAAAGCAACGTCTTTCTCGATCTGACGGTACTCGGCCATTGTCGTGGCACCACAGCACTGGAGCTCGCCCCTTGCCAAGGCGGGTTTGAGAAGATTGGAAGCATCGATGGATCCCTCCGCCTTCCCAAGCCCGAGAAGCGTATGCAGCTCGTCAATGAAGAGAATTACCTCTCCATTTGCTTGCTGGACTTCGGTCAAGACCTTTTTCAGCCGCTCCTCAAAGTCGCCCCTGAACTTTGCGCCAGCAATCAGAGATCCGAGATCAAGGCTAATCACCCTCTTGTTCTTGATACTCTCCGGGACGGCGCCTTTGACAATTTCGAGGGCCAGCCCCTCCAAAATTGCCGTCTTGCCAACGCCTGCATTTCCGATGAGCACCGGATTGTTCTTTGTCCTGCGCGACAGTATTTGGATCGTGCGTTGAATCTCAGAGCTTCTGCCGATGACGGGGTCTAGTTTCCCTTCTCTTGCTCGTGCCGTCAGATCGATTCCGAACTGTTCCAGCGCCGGTTTCTCTTCCTCCCCTCCCATGTTCATCCGATGGGTCCCTCCTGGGGGGTGTGGTCTGCCATTTGCGTATGCTCGAGCCGAAACTGTTGGGAGAAGGCGTAAAGAATTCGCAAATGCCGTCGTTCTCAGCACTGGCCCGGTCAATGGCTGGGCTAGATGTCGTGGTGTCAAGGCATTGCCCCTCGCTGCCGCTGCTATGCGCCTCGAGGCGGCGGTGACGAGTCGTGTTCTAACTTGCATTTATGGCTATTTGGGTTTCGTGTTTACCAATGATAGAACCTTCATAGTTCAACGGGTTTCTCTTTCAAAGAGACAGGTCAGGAGAGGGGGTGATGGGCTTGCAAACTTTAAAGCTGCTTGAGTGGGATGCTTTCGAAAGCTCTCGCAGCTTCCAGCTTCCGCCGTCTCATCGGTGCGTATGCCAAGCCTTTGGCGCCGTGGTCCCGACGGTACCCACCATGCCCCATAAAATTTCCGTCCTTCAAAAGCTTCGCAAGATGTCTGTCTTCTTCTCCCAAATCTTTTCTCCGCAAGTTCCTCAATGAACAGCGATGACCGCGCGATGGTGAGTCAAAATCTTCTTTCACCCGTATCGACTCTCATATGATGATCTATATTGGTCCGTGTTACCAAGCAGCTTAAGACCCTGCAAATGACGACGAAAACCAGCATTCGTGCGACTCTGACTTTCTTGAACTCAACTTTTTTCTGAATTGCAGTCTCAAGGGAACAACTTTGCTAACTTGCATTCCTCAGACAGACATTGGCACTCCCGTACTTGTCGAGAATTCGGTTGACGGCAGGCTTAGATTGGTGTCATGGCAACTCCTGGTGGTCCTCGATGTCTTGGGAAGTTGGGAGTACGGCGGTTGACCAGGTGGCTGAAGGTAGGTCCAACAGTATCGCCAGACTCTCTGTGCTCCTCAACCCTAGGAGGCCTGCGTAAACTGCAGTTCAGAAAACTGAGACGTAGATCCCGTAGCATACACTCTCAGAACTGCTCCTTCATGCTCCTCAGTTTGCCTGTTCAATTCGATCAGTGAGTGACAACGCCTTAATGCTGTCGACCAGTCATACACCAGCTTGTTGCTGGAGCTGGAGCTGGAGCATCCGTAGGAAAGTCCGTCATGGAAACTTGTTCTGCATCGCCATCTAATCCGGTGGTGGCTCGCTTCAGGCGCAGGCTGCTCCACAAAAGCCCGTGGTTTGCCCAATCAATGCGCCTACTGTGACAAGTCTCCCAACGACGCGACAACCTAAGAACATCGCATCCACCACCTTAAACTTTGCGATACGACGCGGTAAGCACACGCGTCCACTCACCTTTCTACCCCTATACGATTCGCCTCTCTATAAAGATCCATTTTGGATCTCCGAAGCTGCAGCATACCCAAAATGCCTATGTACGGAGATTTGGGCAACAAGCTGGTTTGTGTGTCCCTCACTCGTATGGACTCCTCACTCACACCTCCAAGGTCCAGCACGCCAAAAGAACACAAAATCTTACCCATCTCCCGGCGTACCAAACCGAACTTGTTCGCTCGGTAGCTCGCGAGGTGCGAGATTTGGACCGGGATGTAGCAAATTTGCTCGAGCCCTTCAATGGGTCATTTGACCCATCTACAGAACAAGCCACGGCGTGCACGCTCCTGGTCAACCATCTTTCAATGCGAAGAAATAAACGTTGCCTTCTGGCCTACCACCGGACACGCACTGACAAGCTAGAGGAGCTCGTCTGGAATGGCTCCGACATCGTGGACCTGTCCGCCCAGCAAGCGACGACTGCGAACGGCACAACTACTACCGACAGCAGCACAAGCACGCTCAGCCCACAAGAAGAGGACTACATGAGGCAGTATAGTGACCTTCTTGCGGCGTACAAGGGCCACTGGACAGACATCGACCTGACGGGTAGCCTCGAGCCTCCCCGGGACCTGTTCATCGACGTCCGCGTGCTGAAGGATGCGGGGGAGATACAGACAGAATATGGGTAGGCCACTCGCGGATCTTTCCCACCGGGCCTTAGCGCTTTCAGGGCTGTGTTACCGCTGCTAACCAATCGATCAGGGCTATTAATCTGACGAAGAATAGCCAGTTTTATGTGCGGCAGGGTGATGTGGAACGCTTGATCGCGCAAGGATATCTCCAAAAGCTAGGATGAGGTGACCCCGTGAGGGGGAGCATCTGAACGATTGGGCAGCGGGACGGAAGGGTCGGTGCCCCTACCCGTTGCGTCGACACCACCCCGCTCGTGCTGCGGCCCGCGACACGTTATGATTGCGACAGAAACAAGCGTTTGTGGCAATTCCTGGCCATTGTAAAGCTCAAGACCCGTTGAACAAGAGGCAGCAATTGTTCGACAGGGGTACGATACCCGGGGCGTTGACGAGACTTTTCACCACAATGACGGCAAAAGGCGTGTTTCCGATCAGGTCTCACAAAGTCCATTTGAAGAGCACAAACGACAAGGGAAACGGAGACTTAGAGCTGTCGACAGACCATGAAGGGTGACAGAGGCGGACTCGTATGAACCAGGGTCCCAAGAGGCAGGGCCAATGTCTGTTGCATGCGGGAAGAAGCATTGGAAGAATAGAGACAAGCACGCGGGCGGAAAACCCCGTGCTCAGCGGCTGTTGAAGGCGCGGGGAATCTGACACCTGCAGAAGCGTCGCCTCAGCTCACATGGCCAATGAAAATTTTCAGACCAAGCGGCGAATCCTAACAGTGTGCGACACGGTGTTAGTTCTTCAAGCACGCTCGATGAGCCCAAGCTCGCGGTGCTCTCACGACTCGCATCGTTTATATTTGCTCTGAAATTTTGCCTTTTACTTCACTTCTCGACAATATTTGACTCTGTTTCTATAGAATACAGAGCGGACCCACCCAAGACGGTATTTGGCGGCCCATTGAAAGGCTCAACCGTTGTGAAGGCGGGAGCTCGGCACCTCGGCGAGGCTTGGAGCTGACCCCCACCGACAACGTCCAAAACCAATTCGCACTGGGCCAGCATCACCCTATCCGAGCTCATTGCATCATGCATCATATGCCCCACCAGCGGTCCAGAACCTCCCGTGTAAGTCACAAGCAGGATGAAATCCGCCTGCGGGCCCCATCCGAATTGCGACAGGAGATAGACTACATGATTAGATCCCGCTTTGGCCGGCAGAATTTTTGCTTGGTCTGCAGTTCAACGCCGAACGGGGACCGTTAGGGCGCTTTTACCTCAAGGCTACTGCTTGCCCGGAAGGTGGGGCCATCCAACGTTTGCGAAAACCCGCCCCCAGCAAGTTCGCCTTCCAGCAGACCAACTCCCATCCAAACCCAAAAGAAGCGTGTTTTTCCTCTACCGTTTCTTCTGCCTACACGCGTTTCTCGCACGCGAGTAGCCACAAAACACACAGGCTCTTCCCGCTCGTTCTCTCCTCCAATCGCACCCCTCCCCCGCTATCTGCCGAACTGCCCCTGGCGGACAGCGAGGTTGTCGTGCTCATCGCGAACCTCGGAGGTTCATGCTGGGTGGGTCCGTGATGCGTCTCCAGTGCTCCCCATTCTAGAAATTGCGTCTTGAAGCGGTCCCGTCCCTCTGCACTCCTCATAAGTCTGCATCATGTCGTCTCCTGCCTTTGGCTTCTCGCCTTGGAGGAGCCGTTCCCCTTCCCTCCAGTCCCAGCACTCCGGGCAGCCGGACAGCCAGGACGACACATCAACCATCATCGCCCCGCAGGCATCTAATACTGAAGCTAAAGCTCTCTCGTCGTCTGTTAGTTCAGCCACATATAGAGAGCCTATCCGGTCGTTTATCCACGGTACCGTGCGAGAAAACCTAGGTACGTTTTCCCCAGACATACTCAACTTAGAGGATTCCCTGACATTGACTTGTCTCTTCAGTCCCCGTCGACAGCGTACAGTCGGTTCGCTCAGTTCGCGAGGACACGGCCGAGCTTGCCAGCTTGTTCCTGGCGGACAAAAAGGACCGTCGCAGCGCATCATTCCTCGCCCGCACACGGCCCAGCTCATCACAGCTACGACCAGACCCCACTGGCTTACCAGATGAGTCCGCTGTCGCCGATCCAGGCCCCTCAAGGTCTTCTGAGACTATAGAGGAAGTGTCGGAGCCTTCATCGCCGGAAACCGTCATCGAAGATCCGTTAGAAGGTCCCTCAATGCTCACCTCGCTTCTCAGGAGGTCACCGCCCGACCAGAGTTATCTCTCAGTGCCGACCAAGGCGGATCAAGTGCGAGAGGAGCACGTCTTGGACGAAAGCGAGGACGACCGCTCCTTTTCAGACAGGCCCGTTACTCCCGGGAGATCACCATTCCGTGAAGATGCTGCAGGCGCACTCACCGACACTGCGCCGTTGCTTTTAGTCTCGTCCCACCAAAGCTACGGGGCTCGCAATGGGAGAATACAGCACCATACTGACCTCGAAGGTCAAAAGACTGCGGCCCCTCGTCGGTCATGGCTGTCTCGGACCGCCCAATCTGTTCGCCAGACTAAAGAGCACGCTGTGGACTTCATACGAGTAGCCCGAGATCCCAAATGCTGGGACCGCCGGGCCCTCTGGCACAACTTGGTTGTCACTCCAGTATCAAGCTTGCCTGCCGTCATTGTCGGGCTGCTACTCAACATCCTCGATGCACTATCCTATGGTGAGAATAATTACCTGCTTGCCAAGGTGAACACATGTAACTTACATGGACAACAGGCATGATCTTGTTCCCCTTGGGTAGTCCCATCTTTTCACATCTTGGCTCTGCCGGAATATCAATCTTTTACGTTAGCACGATAATCTCCCAATTGACATTCTCATGGGGGAGTATATTCAGGGGTGGTGTTGGGTCGGAATTGGTAGGTGGTCCCCTCCGTTGAGGCCCAAACGGTGCTGACAAGTTGTAGATCGAAGTCGTTCCTTTTTTCCACAGCATGGCCTTCACAATCACCGACCTGGTGGGCGAAGATAACCCGGATGCCGTCATTGCCACCACGATTACCTCGTATGCGCTGAGCTCCATGCTCACTGGTGCTGTGTTCTACCTGATGGGCAAGTTTAAATTTGGCTACATCGTCGGCTTCATTCCACGCCACATCCTCATCGGTTGCATCGGTGGTGTTGGGTGGTTTCTCGTCGCGACCGGGTTTGAAGTAACGGCGCGAATGAGCGGGAGCCTCGAATACGATCTCGACACCCTCAAGAACTTGTTCCAACCCGATACTGTTCTCTTGTGGAGCATTCCTCTGGCGCTGGCCATAATCCTCTTTTACGGGCAGACGAAAGTTGCCTCCAAGTTTTTTCTCCCGCTCTATATTGTTGCGATACCCCTGTTGTTTTATTTCTTTACATTTACTACTGGAACACTTGACGCGGATATCTTGCGGGACCAAGGTTGGATCTTTGAGGGTCCTCCGGCCGGAGAGCCCTGGTGGTATTTCTACACACTATACAGTAAGTCACCAACTGCATTAGCGGCGAGGAAGACCGTTGGTGCTGATCAACGGCGTAGAATTCCACCTCGTCGACTGGGGGGCCATTATTCAGTGCATCCCGGCCATGCTTGCACTAACATTCTTCGGCATCCTGCATGTTCCTATCAACGTGCCAGCCCTTGCGCTCAACACCGGAGAGGACCACGCCAACCTTGACCACGAGCTGAAACTCCATGGGTACTCAAACTTCCTCTCCGGCTGTGCTGGCAGTATCCAGAACTATCTTGTCTACGCCAACACGCTGTTCTTCATGCGCTCCGGAGGCGACTCGCGGCTTGCGGGCGTGGAGCTAGCTGCGCTCACCTTTTTCGTCATGACAATTGGGCCTTCTCTGATCGGGTTTATTCCCGTGATGATGGTTGGCGTTCTCATCTTCGACCTTGGATTCGAGTTGCTCATCGAAGCGGTGTGGCACCCAAGGAAGAAACTCAAGCTCCTGGAGTACCTCACGGTCATTGCTATTGTGCTTATCATGGGCATCCATGACTTTGTTGTTGGAATAGGTGTAGGCATCCTCCTCGCCTTTATTTCTCTCATCTTCCAGGCATCAAGCGTCTCAGCCGTCCGAGCTACCTACTCGGGGGAAGTGGCAGGGTCGACAGTCAGGAGAAACCCAACGCAACAACATTACTTGAGGCAAGTGGGTCGGCAAATCAATGTCATGAAGCTTGCCGGCTACTTGTTCTTCGGCACGATTGTTAGTGTGGAGGACAAGATCAGAAAACTGATCAGCGACGAGGAATTCGACCGCCGCCCTATTCGTTTTTTGATCCTCGACCTCTGGCAGGTCACGGGTCTCGATTACTCTGCCGGAGAAGTGTTTAACACGATAAGTCGTTTGCTCGACGGCAAGGGAATTGAGCTCGTCGTTAGCGGAGTTGATCCTGACTGCAATCTCGGCCGCAGTCTTCGTGCTGTTGGGCTGGGCGAGGCAGGCATTGAAGTGAGAATGTTGCCGGAGCTGAACTCGGCGCTGGAATACTGTGAAAACGAGCTCCTGAAGACGCTTTATGCCAATCAGGCTGTCGTTCATACCCCGCGAAATGCGTCCACGACCAGCCTCAACGTGCCTCAAGCAGCGTCATTCCCATCACTGGACTTACTGAGTTCATCTCCCCGCCGAACCCATCTCCACGAAGCGGCTCGCAAGTCGCTGGGCAAGATGGAACAGCAAAAGACATCACGCTGGAGAAGTTTCAAGGAACCGCTCCGACTGATCCTGCAAATCTTCCAGGACGTGAGCGACAAGAACGAAGATTTTTGGTTCCGCGCTGTCCCGTACTTTGCATGCCGCGAGTATCCCGTTGGGACCGTTCTCTTCCGACGAGGCGAGCGGGCAGACGGATTTTATCTTCTGGAGGCTGGTATACTGCGTGCCGAGTACGACATGCCACAAGGCTGGCTGTTTGAGAGCATCGTCGCCGGGACAACATGTGGGGAGTTACCCTTCTTCTCGGAAACAAACAGGACGGCAACGTGCGTGGTGGAAAGGGACTGCGTGGTCTGGCAGATGGACGTGGAGAGTTGGGAAAGGATGCAACGAGAGGAGCCCGAAGTGGCACAGGAGTTGCTGCGCATCTCATTGAAGTTGACGAGCGAGCGCATGAGCGTGATTACATCGTACACGTTGACCATGGCTGGGTGATTGCCACGTCAGGTATATCCTAGTGGCAAGAAGCGAGCATTTGTGCGGCCTGTTGGAATACTTGGACAAAAAGATAGATATACGTTTATATTCATATTCTAGCGAGCGGGTCAGGATGGAAAAGTAACATGATTTTTAGTACATTGGTTAGAACAGCCCAACCGGCATGGTGACACCTTTGTTTCGCGTGTGCTATTTATTTTGTCGAACCCGCCAATTTCCTGTGAGACGAAACATTACCGTATCATTCTTGAGGGCTCTTCGGAGGACTGGAAGGTAAAGTAAACCCATGCAATTTCTGTTCACTCCGAGAAGCTTCAAAACGAGAACTCATGTCATTCATCAACACCCACTTAGGGCAATTGGTCTAGGGGTATGATTTTCCCTTCGCATTTTGTATAATCTGCATGGGAAAGGCCACCGGTTGGAATCCGGTATTGTCCAGTTAACTGCGTATCAGCATCAATTCCACTCATGTGGAATCTCTATTTTTTTTTACCACTTTTATAGTGCCGGTTGTGGTGAACTATCGATCCATCTTCGGTCTGTGTATCCACTGTGACATGCCCCTTTTCAGCGGCAGCATTAGGGTGGAGCCTCAGGTGATCAGCGTGGCTTGATTACGAGAGCATCCTGGAGTGTGGGGTTCGGCCTACGCCTTACCCGAACGATAGCCTTCCCTGCTCTGCTGCCTTGGCATCGAACTCTCACTCGCCCACCCACTCACTCACACGCCGATTCACATTCAACACTATCAAGAGAATGACCCTCCACTCAATCCTAGGCCTAAACCGCATCGCCAAAAAAAAGACAAAACCAAAACCCCTCTCTCAACCTCAAAAATGGCCATCCTCCCTCCTCCGAACCAAACCAACCCCCCAACCTGAACCTCCAAAACAATCCCTCTCTCCTCCTAAACCCTCAGTAACACTCACCCAAGCCCACACCCACTCCCTAACAACAATGTTCTCCCCCCTTCCCTCCCTTCCATCATCCCAATCCCCAACAATCCTGACCTTCCGCTCTGCCCTCCCACCCATCATCTCAACACCTCACCTCCACTCCCTACTCGCCACCCCGACCATCGCAGAGCGCGAAATCACCCGCCAGATCCACGCCGGCGTGATCAGACGGGTTATAGTCCCGAGACGAGGGGAGTTCATTATACGCTCATCGGATTTGGAAACCATGATACGCTCTACGAGCTCTACGAGTCTGGATGAGCAGACAAGAGAGGGGCTCATCACATGGCTGAGAACAAACCCCGCTGCGCAACGGGTTGATGGATTAGCAAATGTCGACGCCCTCGTCAGAGCGGGTTTCTTGACCGTCGACTGCGGGGAGGGCCTAGAACGACCAGGGGAACGGTACAAAACGATGGGGTTGGAGGTTGTGGCTAGGCAACCAACAGGGAGTGTGGGCGCTGTTGGGGGACGGGGGGTTGTTCGTGAGGCTGGGACCGGGGTTAAGAGTTTAGAAGTGGGGGATGATGGGAGATTGAGAGTTGCGGTCCCCGGGATGGGGACTTGGTTGAAGGTTGTGGAGGGTGCGGTTGGGTATCTGGTTGAATTGGTGGAGAGGAGTGGGGGGATGGTGGTTGAGGGGACGTTGAAGGAACGGTGGGAGGGTGTTGAGGCTGCACGAGGGAGGGGTGAGTGGAAGGGTGTGTTGCCGGGGAGGACCAAGAAGTGGAGGGAGTTCTACGGGTTGGCCTTTGAGTGGGTTTTGGAAGAGGCGGCTGGGCTGGGAAGGATTGAGTTGTTTGAAACTAGGAGTGTTGGGCGTGGGGTTAGGCTTATCGGGTGAGGAGGGCTCAAGGTACGAGCTGTGGGACCATGGGATGGATATTGCCGGCGTTGGCGAGATCCCCCGGTGAGAGATCTTGACGGCCAGGGGAATCGTCCGTGCTAAATCGCCGTGTCAAACCGGCGTTTCGGTCTTGAAGACGGGACGGCACGACACCGGGTTAACCTGACTAGATGGACGACCGGCCTCGCTCCCGGGGCCCGTAGCCGGGTGTACCTGGTCAGCGGACGGTTCAAGAGGGTTTGAAGACTAGATGAGTACGGAGGAGCTGAGCTGGCTCTGTTGCTCCAGATGTCGCAATCCCGATGCGGCCCCGTGGCTGGGGTTCAGCCATCATCCCTGGAGAAATAACACGGCAGCTGACCCTGGAAAAGCTGGGGAGAAACAGCAACCCAGCCCAGGGAGTTTCCGACAGACAGTTGAAACACTGGTCGATATGCGACAGATGGAAGCGTAGCTTATGTATGTATGCGCAAAGCCAGCCAGAGATCTAGGTTGTTTCTCACAGGAGGAATAAACAGCACTCTAAGTAGAGACGAGGGAATTCAGAAACAAAGCAGCATATAGTTTGTCGGTAGTTAGCCTACAGGAGTATCATGTCTGAGACAGCATGCGAATAGAAGCGAGACACTGCACATGGGAATTCCAGGAACCCGGTATCCATTTTGTCAATAACGCAGTCCAATACAATACAAAACCCCCCATTTCCATCATGAAACACAGTAGAGTGTGTTTTCTCCTGCGTAGTGTCAACATTTAGAATACAGGTAGGGATGAACCCTGCTTCTCACGCTCGCAGGAGCAGCATCTGTGTGTTGAACCACCGTGCCTCGCCCTCACATCCCGCCCGCACCGACGTCGGAAACGATGACCACCCCCACCAGCACCCCTCGTTGCTTAGCCAGCGCCGAGACCTGACCTGGAACTTGAACTGCCCGCTTGAACAACAGCGGAAGGCTCGCGGGCTGGTTGGTGTAACGGCGGGATGTGTGGAAAGGGTGGGAAGCACAGAAGCAGATCAGAACTCTGGTATAACCCTCGGCGAGCCAATAGGCTTTGCGCCGGTTATGAGTTTGCGATAGCCCTTCCACTCTCGCTACTGTTCGGGAACCAAACTGTCTGTGAGTGGCCGGCTGAGATTGATGAACAGTGAGTACATGTTGGAGGTGTGCCTATTCTCCCTCCCGGGTTTCTTCGCACTGCACTGCACTGCGAGAATGCGGCAGAGACAAGTTTTACAGTAATTTTTTTTTGGCACTTGGTGTTTGGCATCAACGTAGTTTATTAGTTCGGTTTCAATGAGGCACGCCTGTCGATCATCAGTAGTTTATTTTAGAATGTCGAAACGAAGCATTGCAGATACTGGAAGTATTCCGCATGATCAGAATACGACCTCCAAGCATCTGAAGAGCCCTTGTAATCTATGCGGCAGGTGGGCCGCAGTTTCTCGAAAGAAAGGGGGCAACTCTCCTTCGGACGGCGACCGTCTTGGCATGCCGGCAGAAACGCATTGACATCTGGACATTTGGGCCTGCAGGACACCTCGCAGCGCAGATGCTGTCCGCTTGCTTGTCAATACCTGTCAAAAGCCAACCTGAACTTGGCAGCAATCAGCGGTGCTGTGTGTTCCATGAGTGAGATAGATGGGCATCTGAAGAGGCTGAAGTCGCTGAAATTTGACCGATCGTTGACAGGAGCCGGCAGCTGGCTTGGGGCTCGATCGCATGAGCAAAACCCCTATCTGTCACCTCCGTCTGCTGTCCCTCGGAGACGTTGCATCGACGTCGATCATGGAGACAGAGTTGGAGACTTTGGGGCACAGGCGGACGGATTACCGCGGCCCACCCGCGAAACAGTTTGGTAGTTGATGTATCCGCCATCACTGCGGGCAGCGAGTTGAGATGAATCCCGGGTATGTGGGAGCCTTGGTCGCGGATCCTCAGGCCCCCGCGTGGCTCTGGGAGTTTCGGTGAAACGGTGAAGCACTGTCAGATGCGGTGGATGCCGGTCATACGCACCATGTGAGGCACTCCGGACACGGCGCCGGGTTGCGGGCTCCTGTCGCACTCTGCACGCAAGAGAAGCTAGATGTGATCATGGACCTCGACCTCGACCTGCTGCATCCCACTGGCTCGATGCCACCGCTGGTGACATTCGGTGACAATGGGACGTCGCATCCCTGTCGATAAGCGCACGGTCCTTGGTCTCGGGCAGCGGCAGCCAGCCTTTAGCTGCTGACGCTGCAGTGCCGAACGAAGAGATTGCGCCGTGCCGGCGGGATCCTGGGGTTCCTTCTCGTCGACCGACTCTTGCAGTTCGTAGGTGCCATGTTTGATTGCCTCTCGTGTGCTCGTGGAAGTGCCCTCCCTCAGGCTCGTCTCAAGTCTCTCATTCGAGGCCTGCGCGGGCGTATTGACCAATTGGTGATGGTTATGCCTGCGAACTTTGCTTTTTCTGGGGGTGATCGTCGGGGAACTCTTAGCGCCAATCAGAGGCTCGCGATGGCTTACAACACAGCCAGGGGACGGGCAAAGAGGCTGCTCGCCACCCCTTCTACCACGAGTTGGTATCGTGGGCAACACGACGTCTCCTCGGCCCAAAAGCGGGTAGTTTGCCCACATGTAGGGTAGCGTCGCCGCGGAACCTGAGAGCCATCAAAAAAACTGCCCATGGAAAACGGTGTGATGCCATCGAGACGGGGTGACAGCTAAGTGGGCGGACCTGCATCTGCACCTGCATCACGCAGACCCCTGGCCGGTTGGCCTGCCGGTTCCCCTCCACATTCGTCGGCAGCCAGGCAGAGGAAAAGGAGGCGTTGAGATGGATGCAAAGGCCCCTTCCCAGCGCAGCATGCCAAATGAGATCAATGGGCGATTTGCCCTGTTCGTACGCATCGCGTGACAACCGGCAGCCCCGACTTGCTTCTGCTCCGAGCTGGTCGAGCTGGGCAATGCAGCAAGGCGCCTGCTCGTGCATCCCTTGGGATCGCCAGCTGGCTGGGTTCGTGGCGGCCACCAGCCATCATCGGCCACCGTTGGAGTGAGGGGAGTCGAGCCGTCCCAGCGAGACCCGATGCGAGAACCACGGCGCGCACCGGGATCTGAGAGCAACAGGAAGAAAGGGAACCTTCGTCTTGAATCCCCTGGCCGACGCGGGCGAAGAGCAAAAGACCCGCTCCTCCAAATACGGCTTAATGAGTTCCAAGATGCAGGTGCAGGGATCGCAGGGGCCCGTTGGCGGTCCGTCAAATTGCTTCTTCGCGAAAAGGGCAAGGGCCCAGCTGCGGTTGGCGGGGCGCGCGGAAGACTGTGGAGGTCTTCTCTCTCTCGCGAAAATGGGACCACGGTGGACGAACCAACAAGGGTTGGAAAAAGGGAAGGGAAGGGTGACCTGGGGCAAGCGAAGGGTCCCAAGACATTGAACGCGGTTGTCCCTTCCACCTCTCTTGAAATCAAAATTTTGCTTCTTGCAACCGCATCGGTGAAAGAGCGCAGCCCGGTCCGCTCGCCATCTGAGAGAGACAATCGTGTGTCGACGTCGTCTCCATCGCGCTCCTTCTGTGTGTTGCACTTCCCGCGCTAGTCAGTCCCTTGATTGGAGCTCGACGATCCACCGAACCCGACGACTCAGTGCTTGCCGTCATCCAACAGCTCGCATCCCATCCCGCCTTTCGATCCATCGCATCCCACTCGCGCTGCTCGCGCAAACTTTAGACGCCTACCCAACACCACGCAGGGTGCTCCCGTCTTTTCAGTCATCCGATCGTTTCGATTATGCTTCTTGAGTCGTCGTCGCCTTACCTGTCAACTTTGGCGCCAGTGTTCGTCTGAGCTCGCTGGCTGCCGTCATTCCGTCTCGGGGAAAGGCCGGATCCCACAGTGGCTCGCGCTCGCTCCAGCTTTGTTTCCCCGCCGCCACGACTGCCACTGGCCGACCTTGGTCTCCGTGTTCTGGCCGATTGCTCGACGCTCGACTTCCCACAGTCACTACGCTCGCCCAAGCCTCGGCTGCTCCTTGCGAATATTCCCCGAGATCTCGACGTATACCGGCCCTTGACGCATTTTGGAAACAATCCCAGAAGCAACTACACGCAAACCTGAAAAGGCGGCCCGTTGGGCATTCGAACCTCGACGACCCTTGGCGATCCACCTCCGACCCCGCGCTCGCTTTCTTTCCTTTCGAACCACCAAGGCTTGCTGCAAGCACTCGCTCGCTGTCTGTGATTTCGGCGAACCGCAGGAAGCCAGACAAATACCTTCGGTGCATTATCCTCAGGCGACGAACTGGAAACCTGGCACCTAGCGGTACGCATAAGATTCGTTTCTGTAGCTTGCGGGTCAACGTCGATCGGAACTTTCTATCCACGGTGCTTTGACAGTTGATGGACACAAGGCTTACGAAAGTATCTACAGACTTGCCACATCCCTTGCGAATTGGTTCCGCATAACAACGTTTCATGACCCGTCCGTGTCCGAAGTTTGGTTCTGGAGACGTCCTGGTTTTCACACACCCTTTAGCCAAGGGTGGTTTAGTTGCGTCGGCGAGCTGACAACAGAAATCTGCTCATTATTGTTGCTCGCCTTCACCGCAATTGATGGCCTTGGTCTAACTCTCAAATCCACTGTAGCGCATCACGTTGACCGCGTTGTCGCAACCGCGCGATTTTGAAGTTCGACGGCCACAACCATGTCTGCTTCGCTCCCGAGACCACCCCGCCCGTCAAACGGCCCGCCGACCACGGCGCTTCCCGCCCTCCCGGTTGGGAAAACACGAAAGAGCATGGGGGGCTTGCCAACACCTCTCAGCAAGTCTACACCTTCTACTCCGAGAAGTGGCCTTCGCGCACCCTCCGCAGCATTTCCACCTCCCACGTCACCGGCGCCGACAGGAGCCCTACCGCAACCTAGGGCGGTTTCGGGTATGGGTACCAGTCTAAGCCCGGGTAAGACGGTCAGGAAAGTCGTCAGTATTGCCGCCTTCCCACACCCTCCGCGTGGTGAGCGAACTGCCAGCATGCCACCGAGCCCGCTTTCCGCACCGCGGAAATCAAAAACCCCAACAACGCCAACTTACTCGTTTTCCAACACAAACCCCAGCCTCCTCAATGGCACTGGAGAGGGAAAGTCTGTTGCTCGTCTGGTCGGAACTAGAAACTCCGACGGGTTAATCAGCGTCTCCTCACCACCGCAGAGCCGAAGCTCCTCAGCGCAGGATTCGTATTCGACTTCGGCGACTCAGTATGAGGATGTTGTAGAAGGTGCACAACAAAGGTCGGACGCGGGGCCAAGCGGGAAGCGCGCGTCGAAACTGGATGGGAAAGGCAATGTTATTGTCAGCGTTCGAGTACGGCCAGATGCTGGTGGAAATGACAACTCTGCAGGAGATTGGATGGTTGATCCACGAAAATCTCTCATCGTCTACAACGGAAAGGAGGGCGGAGACTACTATTACGGTGCGTTTTTTCTCCCAACTCGTGGATGTTGGTCAACTAACGAGTATTGTAGACAACGTTTTCTCGACGAATGATGACAATTCAAAGGTTTACGACCACAGCGCAAAACGCTTGGTCCGACGGGTTATGGAAGGCTATCACGGAACCGTGTTCGCCTACGGCATGACTGGCACGGGAAAGACGTTTTCGATGCAGGGTACCGCATCCTCACCTGGTGTGATTCCTCTTGCAATCACCGACATATTCTCTTACATCCGCGAGACGCCTTCGAGGGAGTTTCTGCTTCGCGTCAGCTACCTCGAAATTTACAACGAGAAAATTCACGATCTACTGAGCATGCCGACAGGCAATGGTGTCGGGGCGAACCAGGCGCAGGAAGAGATCAAGTTGCGAGAAGACAGCAAAAGAGGAGTCTATGCGAGCCCTTTGAAAGAAGAAATCGTGCAGAGTCCAACGCAACTTCTGCGTGTGATCGCCCGTGGCGACCAGGCTCGTAGGACAGCAAGCACCCAGTTCAACGCCAGGAGTTCCCGAAGTCACGCGGTGGTGCAGATCGTCGTGGAGAGTCGCGAACGCCTCCCGGGGAATCTGGCTGGGGACAGTAAACGACAGGGTCTTCCGCCGGGAGGAGTTCGAGTCTCGACGCTCAGTCTCATCGACTTGGCTGGTTCCGAGAAGGCTGCGGAGTCCAAGGAACGCCGACAGGAGGGATCTCATATCAACAAGAGTTTGTTGACGCTGGGTACAGTTATCGCGAAACTTTCCGAACACAAGGACAAGGACGGAAAGGCGGCGGACAAGGATGGCAAGCATTTGCCCTACCGAGACAGCAAACTCACGAGACTTCTTCAGGGCGCACTCTCTGGAGGCTCGCTAGTCAGTATTCTCTGCACCATTCAGATTGGTTCAGCCGGCAGTACTGCTACCGCCAACTCCCACGCGACAGAGACTCTCAACACGCTCAAGTTTGCATCGCGAGCCAAGAACAATATTGTGAGCCATGCCAAACGTGCAGAGGAAGCTCTTGGAGCTGGTGGCGACGGTGGCGCGAGAGTTTTGCTCGAACGGTACCGAATGGAGATTGCCGAACTGCGAGGCCAGCTCGAAACGCACACCAAAAATAACAACAAGAAGGAAACCGAGGAGGAAAGAGAGCGCGATGCTGAGGAGGAGAGGGCTCGTGAGAAAGAGGCTGAACAGCGCCATGAAGAGCAGATGCTGGAAATGCAGCTGGCCCGGACAGCACTGAAAGAGAGGATCGATCATTTGAACCGACTGATCCTCAGCTCCAAGTCGACGGGTGTGAATGCAAATGGCACCTTCAGCTCTCTCGGCATGCACCCTCGATATTCACAAGGATCTGTAAGGTCTTCATTAGCCGCCTCAAATGCCGGTAGGCCGATGATAGAGCGGACAGCGTCCATGACCTCTAGTGCATCTACCATCGGTCGGAAATCGAGCAGCCACCGATCATCAGGGGGTGTAGAAGTCCCGGCAGCCGTCGAGGACGAGGATAGCACCGGCGAATATGGCGATGGAACGGCATCGCTAGCAGCGCAAAACCGTGCCTTGCAAGCAGATCTTGCCGACAAGAACAGATATATCCAGACACTTGAAAAGCGACTCCTCCAGGCTCGCCGCGCGAGCTCGTCTCGAACATCGGTGGGGCTGGCCTCGGGCAAAGGGATTATGGTCGGTGAAGATCATAGCGTTTCTGCTCTGTTGAAAGAGAAGGATACGGAAATTGCGGAACTTCGAGCCCGTCTTGACGACAAAGACCGTATGTTGGCGGCGCTGCGCAGTGCAGCGCGCTCAAGGGACAATGCCGACAGGGTTGAGTCCAGGACTGAGCATCGGGGCTCACAAATCCTCGATAGCAATCCCGGCCCGCCACCCGCCGCCGGTCTCCCAAGCACTTCGCTTGTGCGCCAGGTGTCGCACCTCCGAAAGCGAACAAAGAGTGTGGACGAGATGAGCCGGATGTTGGATGAGATGATCCAAGATAGAGTCGAGTCGGGTCAAATCGTCCGAAGCACCCGGGGAAGTGTTAGAGTCGCGCCCGATCGCAAGGAACAGGCGGCACCCGAGCCACCAAAGGTACCGATCCAGCTTCAGCTCCTGTCGAGGCAGAGGTCGTCGGTGCCTGCTGAGTCTCAGAGTCAGATGGTACTGGAGGCGTAATAACCTTCACATTCGTTTTTTATTTCATTCGGCCGAATCCGTTTTCTTGGCGTCTTATCTCGTCGGAGTTGGCGGGTTCGAGTGACAGATCAAAATCCTTGTTGTTCTGGGTTTGGGATTGGGCCAGGAGTTTTGGGGAAAACTGCGATTGCTTTTGTTGTTTTTGGTTCGGCTGCCTATTTGTCTTATACCCGACTTCGGTTTTTTTGTTTGGCAGTGCTGGAGGTTTTTGAGTCTGTTTTTCAAGAAGGATCCTCGGGGGGGTGGCTAACTGTACCATAATATGTATTTGAGGGGGGGGCCACTGGCGGCAAACGGGAACGAGTTGGGCCTACGAGGGAGACGACGGGAGGACCGACGTACGTGACGTGATGAGGTTGGGCAAGCAGAGATGAAGCGCTGGCTTACGTTGTATTTGTACTATACCATTACATGGAGAGAAGAGCAAGCGAGCGAGTAACTTTGCGGAGTCAAGACGAGGAAAAAGGAGCAATGATCTAATAACTGTTATGCAAACACAACCTTGTTCCACCCGTTTAAGCCAATGAGGTGTCTGTGACGGCCTTGCTTTGCCCGAAGCCGCGCGGGAAGTTGCCTGTTCCCGTGTTTGCGTCTAGGGAGTGTCGGGGATGGATGTGTGGGGTTTGCACGCAACATCGAGTCAGTGTCCCCAGACGTGGAGGGAGCATCCTGACTGTTGCATGATTTCATCTTCATAACTCCACATTGCGGTCGTGGTCCGAGTGTGTCTACAATGAGAGAGCGAGAGTTTGGCACAAAGCCGTTCAGCAATATGGAAGCAGATGTTCCTCGGCTCCAATGGTTCTATTATGAGGTAACCTAGGCATAATGTTCTCGTCCTTTGCTGCAAGTGCCTCGAACGCTTCGCCAGGCTGAGGAACATAGGATTGACGCAGTGTATTCGAGAAGGTTTGGCGAGTTGAGACTGTTCGCGAGTTAGACCAGTCAGCCGCATTATTTACTGAGTCCTTTGGGAAAGCATCCAGACCCGGATTTTCCAAGCCGTGATATTCTCCGTTCCGTTGACGGGATGGGTTTTCCCGGGACGGCTGCCGTTGACATATATTCCTTACTCACCCCCCACTTGGAAATGCATGCAAGTCAACGACCAAGGATAGTTCGCTGGGTGTTGAACGAGCCCTAACAGTAGCAGAAGTTGCAGGTGCCTCGAGCAATGTAGATGTGCTCCGCGTTGCTCATCGTGTTGTTTCTCTTCCACGTGGACGCTTACGTCCATGGCAAACGAGGCAAACTGCACCTTGCCGTGTTGCGGGAGGCGGCGAGCGTCTCACAGGTCATCCGGAGATGTCTTGAATCGTGTTGTAAGCTGGCAAAGCACCTAGCCGGTAAGCAAGCAAACAGCGGCGTTTCAAAAGGATTTTGTTGCTGTTTGTTTGCGCATTGCATTGCATCGCTCCGCAGAAGCGAACGAGGCAGTCCGCCTATACCTTCCACAATCAGGAACCGACGAAACGTGATGTGCGGTGAATTTCTTCCAAGAGCAGGCTGAAGAAAAAAAGGGGGCAACTGCAGTCAGCGGCGGGAGGAGAAATGCCGCGGAATCACAACGTGCGTTCCTAAGTGGAGGGCAGTGAGAAACGGCATGTGTGAGAGAATGCGATCATTCTTCCAACCAGCATTCGCAGATGCCGTGCCCCGCGAGAAGATCAACGTAGATGATCCGGGTCCGAAGAGCCCGCCCCCCCTGCAACTGCCTGTGGGGAGTGCCTGAGTGGCGCATTCTATTTCCGCTGATTGGGCCTATTGTTCCAACCGTCGAAGCTCGGCACGTTTCAGGTTTGACAGGGGTCTGATGGTGATCGACCCTGACTCCACCTCTGCTCTTTCCAGCAACATTCGATCCCTGGGGCAGAAACCAACCAGAGAAGTAGGCCAACATTGACGATAAACATTCCGTTGCCGTTGGACCCAGCTTCGCCAAATTTGGAGAGGCTGAAACCCCACGGGACACCGCAAACCGGTTCGCCTCGCCAGCCACGCAAACAGATGCTGATGGCGGCGCGGATCTGCTTGGTTTGGTGCCTTTCTCATCCAGCTTTCAAAACCCCTCCACGCCACTGGTTGAGGCGGGGAGGTGGGCAACCCCTGAATAAAGGGTTACGTAGCGGCGTAGCATGGATCGACAAGTCCTGCCTTTTTTGAACTGATGGGGAGATCCTTTCCTCATCCCTTGTCGTTTTCTTCGCCCTTGAGGCTTTTCCATCATGTGAGATGGGGGCAACAGCAAGTTGACAGCAAAGGCCTGCGCCCCGGGTTTCTTCTTCTCTCCTCCCCGTGACATTTCTTGTGCATCTGTATCACCAACCGTCCTCCGTTGGCCGGATTCGCCGTCGAGGCAAGTGTCGACCGCTTGCGACGTCGACTCTGGTTCGCACACCTTCGCGTCGTGGAACCGAGTTCGCAACTGCCGTCTGAAACCCTTTCGCTCCCTGGACGGAGACCTCATCCCCGAGGCACTACTACACGTCATTTCGGGAGAACCACACTTGGACGATATTTCAAGTCCCCTCCTCGCGAAAATCCGCCGAGCTACACGTGCACGGCGATCGTGCTGATTGTCAACCAAGTTTCCTCAAGGGCGCCCGCTTGCGATCACCATCGGTGTGCCCACTTTGACTGTACACCGAATGTGAGAACCACAGCATACCACCCGAGTACCGTCCCTTCGCCAATCCAATCAGTTTGCCGGCAGCGGGCCTCGCACGCCCTGAGCACGTTTGCGTCGATCCTCGCCGTGAGTCGCTCAGTGTCGGCGCTTTTTTTTCCCCTTCTCCTCCTCTCGGACCCGGGGAAAGCGACAGCAACTTGTGTGTTTGTTGGATGGGTTTGCTAGGAGGTCATATGGCAACCTGGCCGCTCCCTTGGACGAAGAATATTGATTCCGTCGCGCTTGTCAACTCCCTTTACTCCGCCATGGTTACGGCCCTTCAGAATTCACCCTATCTGTTACCGAGATCAACGACCTTCGTATGAGCCCCGACACAGTTCCTGTCTTCTGGCTTGCTTTCCTTGACTCGGAGGATCAAGCGCCTGCAAGACGTCAAACTGCAAACGGGACTTTGCCCTGCAGCGTTTGGCTTCGTGCCTCCCACGGCCTCCGTGGCAGGAGGCACCTCGTTCACCATTCGCCCGAAGCTTGAACATTTTGTATTTCAGCATCTTACGTCGACAAAATGCCTCCGACTCTCGATCTCAGCAGGACTGCCCACTCCAAGGTGATTATATCTCCGCCCCGCATCAACCTTCGGCGGGCGACCTCGTACAACTATGACAGGGGCCCCCTTTCCTCAACGTCCTCCCGTTTCAGCTTCAACCACCTGGTATTCTCTCCTCCGCCGTCTCCGGGTCTTCCGTCTCTCTCTCCTCCACCTCGAAAACCACCTCGTGGCCTGGCACGTCTCGTGCGTCCGAGCAGGATCTTCCGATTCACCGTGTGGTTGATTAGTGCTCTCGTTGTTTTCTACGTTGTTAGGTTTGCTCTTAGCTGTGGCGTCTCTCTGCCAGGGATTAGGCGGGCAACCGAGATTCATGAACACCGGAAGGCGGCGCGAGAGAACTTCCCTGATACCCCGGCGACGCTTCTTGTCACCGACGACCGAGGCAAGAATCGATGGACCGTTTTCATCCCGGAGAGCGCTGGGCTGCCACTGTCTTCAGCCCAGTATATGTATCTGTGCGCAAAGTGTGGAAAGGTGTCAGAAGGTCTACGCTTGGGAAGCCAGGGCTCACAACTGGCCTTGGGACCCGACTCGATCGATCCTAACTTCATCGATGTCCGGGAAGCACAAGACGCCGGATACATCCCGAGGCCAGAAGATGACGGCAGATCGGGCAAGCACCGGCATGCTATTGACATTGCAGCTGCGGCCACCCCCGAGCCAGATCCTCTGCGTCAGCGAGGGCCTGTCTGCGAAAAGAGCTTGACCTTTGTACTGGAGCCCTTGGATGCCGGATTGGGAAAGACTCTGATGATGATATGGATGGCTTACGGCATTGCGGAAAAAGAGGGCCGTGCTTTCTTCATTGACGACAGTCGATGGGCATATGGGAAATACTCGGATATCTTCCAAGAACTGCCCGACACGGGTTGTTCCGCACCACCCAAGGAAGAGATGATACCGTGCCCACGACAGGCACGTCACTTGATCGCCACGACTGCGACCGCCCATGTTTTGTTTTCCGGACTGGGGTACAACCCAGACGCCCCCGAACCGCTTGACCAAACAAACCAAAAGGCTGAATTCGCACTGGCTCGTCGCGGCCATGATGCCCTGTTTCGACTGAACAAAGACGATGCCGAGTACGTCGAACATCGATCCCGCGACCTGATGGCCAAGCGGATAGTACCGAGAACTAAAGGAACGCAAAACGGAGTATCGATCGGGGCCCATATCCGTCGCGGAGACCGCCACCCCCTCGAGTATCAGTACCGCGATTCATACATCCCACTCAACAAGTATGCCGATGCAGCACGGAACATGATCGAAAACAAGTTCAACCACGCGGGCGCTTTTGGAACCGAGGACAGAGCTGCCAAGGAACACAGCTTTCTCATTCTAGCATCCGATGACCCGGTGGTGCACGAGAGTGCCGAGCTAACAGGGTCGTCACCAGCCCAAGACCGCATCAAGCTGGCCAGCAAGCAAGCAGTCGAGGCCCCCACCCCGGATAGACACATCATGCGCAAGTTTGTCGACGAGAACTTTGGCTGGGAGGGCGGGTTTTTTGCGCCCATGTTCTGGAACCTGGGCACGGCGAGCACGAGCGCGGCCAATACAGCTCGATCCCCCGGCGGTCAACCGGTGCTATCCCCCGAAACCACCCGGCTTAGGAGCCTGGTTGGACGCGCATACATGATGGACTTGGCGGTGTTGGCGGATACGAGCGATGCCATTGTCTGCACGGCCAGTGCTGCAGGATGCAGGCTGCTGGCCGTCATGATGGGTTGGGAGAGTGCGATGGAGAATGGAAACTGGGTCAACATAGACGCGGGAGCTAGATGGACGGGCATACTGTGGTGATATTTCACGGCATCTGGGACGGCGTTTTGGAGGTTGGGGTCGGAGTTGAAGCATCTCGAGGGAGCGCATCTTGTTTTTTTTTCTTTCATCGTTATGATACCACCAACCGCATCAACGGGCATATTTCCTTTCTTTTCTCTCTCTCTCTTTTCACACATGGCTGGCTCTACTTTGTAGCTAGCTTTGCGCATTCAACAAGAATTTGATATTACACTCGCTCGCAAGAGATAGACCCAGAATATCGAATTTCTTACTTAGGTCGCAGTGATGCCATGTTGGTGACAGAGACATAATATTTGGTGGTTCGGTGTGAATGTCGCTTGCCAAGTAAGTGGAGAACCCGAGTACGAACGAAGGACAGACGATGCGAATACCAGGAGTCCCAAAAAAAAAAAAAAGGAGGCTCCGGTTGTAGCATTTTCGAGTTTCTTGATGACGCTAAGGCCGACCGCTCATCACGGGAGATACCGCTTTTGCATCATAAGTTGGGTAAAAGAGACGATGACATTGGCTCGGTGGCATGATGTCGCGGCAGGTACCTGTGTACCTGGCGAATGCGAATACGAATGGCCGTTGTGATTGGCTCGGGTGGCACGATGCTTCGCAGCGGTCCCTCTATCGGACGAATAGGGACCGCCAATTGCTGCTGGGGGGCCGCAATCTCAACTGCGCTGGGCATTCTGCGCAAACAGGGGCAAAAGCCGTTCTTTCCTGGGCGGGCTCGTTAAAAGGGACTTTTCTCCCCGTTGTGTCCCTCCTGAATCTGGTTTTCGGTTCAAGAGCCGAGAGCAAAAGGAGTTTTGCGGCGCGTCCTGTTCTTGGCGACGGGGTCATATCTTTTGAAAACGCCCTTCGTCTCTTCAGGAAGTTGAGTTTGGCGCGCTCTAGTTTTTGTTGTTTTTCACAGTTCAGCAACAATCATGGGTTTACTGCAAGAGGTCGCAGGGCCCTTGTCCCAGCAGTTCTCGCAGCTGGGACTCGGCTCGCAAATCGGTGTTGTTGTCGCGACCGTCCTGTTCGTGTCCGTCTTCGTCAATGTCCTGCGCCAGGCCCTCCCTAGGAACTCGAACGAGCCTCCAATGGTCTTCCACTGGTTCCCGATCATCGGCAGCACCATTACCTATGGCATGGACCCGCCCCGTTTCTTCGACGAGAACCGCAAGAAGGTCAGTGAAGGATGGACAGCACAATGTCCGCGTTGGGATGGTGGCTAACGACTTGTTTTGCAGCTCGGCGATTGCTTTACCTTTATCCTCCTCGGAAAGAAGACCACCGTCTATGTCGGCACCCAGGGCAACGACTTCATCTTGAACGGCAAGATTCGCGACGTTTGCGCTGAGGACATCTACACTGTTCTTACCACGCCCGTCTTTGGAAAGGATGTGGTCTACGACTGCCCCAACGCCAAGCTCATGGAGCAAAAGAAGGTTAGTGAAACGACGGGAACGTGGAATAGGAGGAGGTGGATTAACCTGGCGAATAGTTCATGAAGGTTGCCCTCACGACCGACGCTTTCCGCTCCTACGTCCCCATCATCTCGGATGAGGTTTCCAACTATTTCAAGCGAAGCGCCGACTTCAAGGGCAAGTCCGGCATCGTCAACATCTGCCCCAAGATGGCCCAGATCACCATCTTCACCGCCTCGCACTCGCTCCAGGGCAAGGAAATTCGCGACAAGTTCGACGAGAAGTTGGCCGACCTCTACCACGACTTAGACATGGGTTTCTCCCCCATCAACTTCATGCTGCACTGGGCTCCTCTTCCGTGGAACAACCGTCGCGACTACGCTCAGCGAACCGTCGCCAAGATCTACATGGACACCATCAAGGCTCGTCGCGACCGCGGCGAGACGGGCGCCCAGGATATCATGTATCACCTCATGAACTCGGAATACAAGAACGGCGTCAAGGTCCCGGATCACGAAATCGCACACATGATGATCGCGCTCCTCATGGCTGGTCAGCACTCTTCTTCATCCACCAGCGCCTGGATCATGCTTCGTCTTGCCTCCCGACCGGATATCATGGAGGAGCTGTACCAGGAGCAGGTCAAGAACCTCGGCGCCGACCTTCCCCCGCTTACCTACGAATCCCTCCAGAAGCTCCCTCTCAACCAAGCCATCATCAAGGAGACGCTCCGCCTACACGCCCCCATTCACTCTATCATGCGCGCCGTCAAGTCGCCCATGCCCGTCCCCGGCACCAAGTACGTCATCCCTACGGACCACGTTCTCCTTGCCGCCCCCGGTGTCAGCGCCTCGGATCCTCAGTACTTCCCCCAGCCCGATCTCTGGGAGCCCCACCGATGGGAGAAGGACTCTCCCATTGCGCCCAGCATTGTCCGCAACGAGGAGGAGGAGGACGAGAAGATCGATTACGGCTACGGTCTGGTCAGCAAGGGCGCTGGCTCACCCTACCTCCCCTTTGGTGCCGGAAGGCATCGCTGCATTGGCGAGCAGTTCGCCAACGTGCAGCTCCAGACAATCGTGGCTATGGTTGTGAGGAACTTCAAGTTCCGCAACGTCGACGGCAGCAACAAGGTCATTGGCACCGACTACGCCTCCCTCTTTTCGCGTCCGTTGGAGCCTGCCAACATTTACTGGGAGAGACGGGACACGGCATAAAGGGGGTTTGGGTGTTGATGTTTTAATCATTTGAACTTGTACATAATTGTTGCATCGTTTCTTGTCAAGGGAACGCACCTGGAAATGGTAATCCTATGATGGGGGAAGTCAAACTGGGATGATTGATAGACTAATACTGTAATGAAGAATGAAAAAATAAGAGTTAATGAAAGTAAACATCAAGAAAAGGAGTTTGTCTGTGGGTTGTGGTGGTCAGCAGTATGTTTGGGCCAATCCTTTTTGGTCAGGTGCGTTGGTGTTGGTCGCGGCTGCGGTTGAGGTCCCTAAAGGCGGGCGAGGTAACCTCGGATTTCACTTGCACTGGAGCTATCGAAATACACGATTTGTGGCAAAGGCAAAGACTCATCACCGTTCGAGTCGCTCAATCGTTCGAGAATGGTTTCGAAGTTTCTGGCTTTCTCTTTTTTTTCTTTGTCAAAGTCAACACGTTGCTGTCGTGAGCGATGCTGAGTGGGTGAGTCACCGGGCGATGAGTCGCTCGGGTTCGTGTTTCGCATTCTCGCATCTCGGATTGGGATGCGCTGGCGCTGGCGCTGGCGCCGGGGCTGGGCTGGGTACCCGGCGCTGACTTTGCACCATGAAATCGGGCATCGCTGATTGGAATGGACTATTTAGGGATAGGTAGAGGAGATGTGTCTTGATGGTTTGTGGTGCTGTGTGCTGGTTTGAGAGTTTGTCTCGTTCCTGGGAAACATGAAGGATTCGGATACCTTGGGAACCAAGCGTCCCGAGATAGGTACCTAGGCAACACAACTTCCGAAGATATCACGATGTACCAAGACATCAAATGATATTTTAGAGGCTTTGGAGTCATAGCTGAAGCACTGGGGATATCGTTTACATATGTCTTTTGGGGAACGTGCCTGCGGCTGAGACGACGTGGGCATCAGCATCTGATGTGTGTGCGGTTCGATCACCAACTTGGGTGGGTAATATGGATATCATCTCTTTACGATTGAAGATATCCATCCTCTGGTGTTGTTTCTTTCTGGCGTGGGGGTCTCTCGCTTTGGATAAGTCAGTGCTTGCCGCAGGGCTGGGATGCTTTGAAGGTGCCGGCATGAAGAAATGCACTTGAGATGATGGTCAACATGAGTGTCTCCCTGCCAAAGGGTATTGCGTCTCAACATCTTTCCCGGGCCAGTGACGTAGTTTTGACATGTACAGAATTTCAGCCCTCGTGTCCGTAAGACTACCTCGATCAGATGCGAGGCTGTGGGAGGCGTGGAAAAGGCAGGCCACAGAACAGATCCGCCCATCGTGGAGGATCGTCGTGACCGCCTCGCTCCTCGGATATCAAAACGGAAAACCGAGGCTAGCTATGGCACCGGCATCTCATCTCCTATGACGTGCAAATACGAGACATAAGGGCAGGGGCCAATGCCAGACGCATCCGAAGGGGGGCTTGCAGTGGCTCCCCAAAATATCTGACTCCCATAGGCCCCCTGAATGAGCGTCGGCTGTCTGAGTGACTGACTAGCTGAGGAGATGCTGAGATGTGTCCTTTTGCGATTGTGCTCTGGCGCTGTCTTGCACTTTGGCTGGCTACGCATTCCACTCTTTGGATGTCAAGAGAAACAAAAAGAGGAAAAGACTCACTTGCAAAGATCTCTCTTGAACTTGGTCTTGCTGGTATATATTGCCCGTTTGAACTTTGGATTTATTCTCATCGAGTTAGCCAACATCGCATCGAATTACCTACCTATTCTACTCTCGTTTGCTATCTTACCGCCGCCACCACACCACATACAGACACGTTTACTCTGAAAAGAAGAGGCAACATCAGCTGCTGGAGAACTGACGCCATGGCGCGAAGAAGACCCGCGACAAATCCGCCCAGGGTTGGCTATGGCATCCTCATCTTCCTCCTTGTTCTTTTCTGCCCCCTCGCCGTCCTTCCCTTTGCCAGCGCCAGCGCCAGCGCAAACCCAAACAGTGACACTGCAATCCAGCCACGTGAACCCATCATCGGGATCGATTTAGGGACCACATACTCTTGCGTCGCCGTCCTGAAAGATGGAAGGGTTGACATCGTTGTCAACGATCAAGGTATGCCTGTTCATCCATCACTAGCCTAGTGGCTGGTAGCTCACTAGTTCTAGGAAACAGAATCACACCCAGCTATGTAGCATTCGATGGCGGCGAGCGACTTATAGGTATGCCCTTCCTGATAACGGTATGGATGTGTCCACGACTAACACGACTTGATCGCAGGTGACGCAGCCAAGAATCAACTCGCAAGCAACCCAACAAACACAGTCTTCGATATAAAACGACTCATAGGGCGAAGCTTCTCGGATAAGGAAGTCCAGGCCGATATCAAGCATCTACCTTTCAAGGTGGCAGCCGGGCCAGGAGACAAGCCTGTTGTCGAGGTTGATGTCGATGGGCATTCTAAGTCGTTCACCCCTGAGGAGATAAGCGCCATGATCCTTACCAAGATGAAAGATATTGCCGAGGGTTATCTGGGACAGAAGTGCGTGTCGCCGAGCCACACGTAGCGTGGTGATAGTTGCTCACGGAAGCCTATTAGGGTCAAGCATGCCGTCGTCACGGTCCCGGCGTACTTCAACGACAAGCAGAGACAGGCGACCAAGGACGCTGGCACCATTGCCGGGCTCAATATCGTCCGTGTCGTCAACGAACCGACGGCTGCGGCGTTGGCTTACGGTTTGGGCAAGGTACGACGACCATCGAAGCCCGTCATAGAACAACATACTAACACTCTCCTGAAGGGAGGAGACGGAGAGCGCCAGGTTCTGGTATACGATCTCGGCGGCGGCACATTTGATGTGTCCCTCTTGACCCAGAATGACGGTATCTTTGAAGTCCTCGCGACAGCTGGAAATACCAGGCTGGGCGGCGAAGACTTTGACCAGCGCGTGATAAATCATCTGGTGAAGATGGTCAAAACTCGACACCAACTCGATATCACGCGTGACGCCAAAGCCATGGGCAAGATCAAGCGGGAGGTCGAAAAGGCTAAGCGGTCGTTGTCCTCTCAGCTCTCGGCGCGGGTTGAGATTGAGAGTCTGGCCAAGGATGTCGACTTCTCTGAGACGCTAACGAGGGCCAAGTTCGAGGAGCTCAACATGGATTTGTTTGAGAAGACGCTGGCGCCTGTGAAACAGGTCCTTGCCGATGCTAAGATTAGGAAGGGCGAGGTGACGGATATTGTGCTTGTTGGCGGCTCAACCAGGATTCCAAAGGTGCAGAAAATGCTGGAGGACTTCTTTGGGAAGAGTGTCAACAAGGGTGTCAATCCGGATGAGGCCGTGGCATTTGGTGCTGCTGTCCAGGCTGGTGTAAGTGTTTTTTCGCGCTTGCGGTGTTGGCGAAGCGGGAGTGCTAACTGGGAGACGCAGATTATCGCTGGAGATGAGGTAACGACCAACGGCGGTGGCTGGTGAACAGTGCTAACCTACGAGGCAGGTGTTCCGGGACATCTTGATGCTGGACGTCAATCCCCTAACGCTAGGCATCGAGACTGTAGGTGGTGTCATGGCGAAGCTCATTCCGCGAAACACGGCTATTCCGAACCGCAAATCTCAGATCTTCTCGACGGCAGCAGGTATGGTGCACTCGATGAGTAGATGTGCAAAAGCTGACACCGTCCAGATAACCAAAACGTCGTTCGCATACAAGTCTACGAGGGCGAGCGGGCGTTGACGAAAGATAATAATCTACTGGGCACGTTCGATCTCACTGGCATCCCACCGGCTGCTCGAGGTGTTCCGCAGATTGAGGTTAGTTTTGCGCTCGACGCCAACGGTATCCTCCAGGTGACTGCTGTCGACAAGGGAACGGGGAATTCGGAGTCGGTCACCATCACCAATGATAACGGTCGACTTACTCAGGCCGAAATCGATCGGATGGTCGCCGAAGCGGACAAGTTTGCTGAGGAAGACCAGGCGATCAAGGAGCTCATGGAAGCAAGAAACGGGTTCGAGAATTATCTCTATACTGTCAAGGGCCTGGTCGGTAGCAAAGACGGAGGAGGTCCGAGTGAAAAGTTGGATGACGAAGACAGGGAGCTGGTAAGTTCTATGTGTTCCGCGACAAGCCATGATCCGCGCTAATGAAGTGTCGGGTGACAGATTCTCGATGCACTGAATGAAGCGAGGGCGTGGCTTGATCAAGAGGGTCCGACGGCGGGAGCGCCTGATTTTGAAGAGCAAAAAGAGAAGTTGTCGGAGATTGTCAACCCCATTACCAGCAAGCTGTACAGTGCTGGGACTGACGAGGAACCAAAGAGGCACGATGAGTTGTGAAGATGATCGCTTGGGAAAAGGTTGAGGGGTTTTGTAGTTGTCGGAGCTGGTGGTCGGCAATTCTGCAATATCCTAGATAGTTCGTGTCGTCTATTTCGTAGCATTGGGCACCAATGTCTCTCAACGCACGCATTGACATGAAGCCTGCAGGAAAAAAGCAGTGTTGTCGGTGTTAGTCGGGTCATGACAGCCGCTTGCGATGGTGTGAATTGGCCGGTTAAACTTCGGCGGATTGACAGCAGTGCGCGCCAAGAGGCACAACCGGGGTTGCCGGGTCTGGTTCGGCGCTGATCAGCAAACAATACCGAGGCTCACAAGCCGAACGACGTCGAAGCCTTGGCCCCTGCTCTCCACTCGCCACGCAGCCGCCGCAACTTTGTTGCCCTTTGACTGCGACACCTAGCGAGCTTCATCCATCGGACGCGCTGCAGCGTAATTCCAGTCTACCTTTACGCACGCCCTTCGTATCCGAGTTGAGTCGTCGCATACAGCGTACCAGCCTCTGACGCGTGACGGCTGTCGCTCATCGGGCATTGTCCCGTCGATTCGCCATCAACGGCGACTCGTTTCGACCCGACATCCATCCCTTCCTTCACAACCACCACTGCCAGCGACCGCGAAGGGAGCCATGGCATCCCCCCCGAAGCCGTGGGAGCAAGCGGGCGCCACCCCCGCCTCTACAGGTGCGCAATCCCATCCTTTGTCCACTCGGCCACTTGACGGTGCTAACCCGACGTCATAGCAACCCTCGCACCCCCAGCGACCGGCACCGCAACCTCCTCCGCAACACCGGCGATACCTCCTCTGCCGACCTCTCTCACATCTGCCGTCAACCAGAATGCCGCAGCCTACAGTCGACCACTTGGCGCGTCTCCATATGGGGCCTACGGGTCAAGTTACTCGTCGCCCTACTCGTCACCATATTCCCGATACGGCGGGTACGGGGGCTATGGAGGCGGCATGTACGGCAGCTACGGCGGGATGGGTGGTATGGGCGGAATGTACGGCGGCATGTACGGAGGGATGCCCGGGGGGATGCCCGGCATGATGGGCGACCCCAACAACCCGGAAAGTCTTACCCAGCGGTTCGGCGCAAGCACCCAAGCTACCTTCCAAATGCTTGAAGGTATTGTCGGCACATTTGGCGGGTTTGCGCAGATGCTGGAGAGCACTTACATGGCAACCCACTCAAGCTTTTTCGGTACGTCATTTTCTCTTACACAAAACCCTTGGATAGTATCGTACCTTTACGACGACGCTAACAACAAACCGTAGCTATGGTTGCTGTGGCTGAGCAATTTGGCAACCTCCGCGATACCCTCGGCTCCGTGCTGGGTATCTTCACGCTTATGCGATGGATCCGCACACTGATCGCCAAGCTTACCGGGAGACCCCCGCCAGTCGATGCGACCGCCCTGACGCCCGCCGCCTTTGCCCGCTTTGAGGGGCGGCAGAATCCCCTCGCCGAAGGCGGGACGCCCAAGCCCAGCCGCAAGCCGCTCCTGTTCTTCCTGCTCGCTGCGTTTGGCATCCCCTACGTCATGAACAAGGCTATTCGCAGCGTCGCCGCCCATGCCGAGGAGGAAGAGCGTAAGCGCCAGCTCGTCGCTGCCCAACCGGTAGACCCCTCCAAGTTGGAGTTCTGCCGCGTGCTATACGACTTCTCTCCTGCCGCCCAGGGCCAAGGCGCCGTGCAGGGCGTCGATCTCGATGTCAAGAAGGGTGACCTTGTCGCCGTTCTGAGCAAGGCAGATCCGCTAGGCAATGCCAGCGAGTGGTGGAAGTGCCGCGCCCGTGACGGCCGCATTGGTTACCTGCCCGCAACCTTCCTCGAGGTTCTTAGGAAGCCCGGTCAGCCTGTCGCCGCCATAACGAATGCGCCCGCTAGTGACAGCAGTCGCACCAACTCGTTGACCAGCACGGTCAGCACCCCTAGCGCCCTCGGTGTCGCACCGCCTGTGCCGTCTACCAAAGTCGGCGATGTCACTGCCGAGAGCTTCCAGAAGTCGCAGTTCTATTCATAGTTGAATGGTCCGTCCTTTCTGGGCTCTACCTGGAATTCGAAGGTGATTTATGGTGATGCACGATGGAACGAAGCTACAAATCTAGCGGGATAAGCCACAGGCAGTCCGAGGACTGAGGATGATGTCTCAAAGGCGGTGCCGCAACGGGTGTCATGGGTGCAACAAGTGCGACCGAGAATATCGCAAGAGCAGTTGCGGATGAGGGATGCGTGGCAGTACCAGGTCGTGCAACAAGCGCCTGCAACGCTTGTGCTACAGGCCTACCCAGTGATGGGATCATGTAAAGATGTCTTGGCGTGTGTTTTGATTTCATATGTCATGTGTCCGCGAGGAACCGGAGGTTTCTGGTTTCCGGAAGGAGGGGGTCAGAAAATCGGCGTTTTGCTTTGTCCATTTCACAAGGAACGTAGCGGTAGCATCGTTTATTTGTTTTATAGGTGCAGCGGTCCAATACAGAGAACAGCGGTAATCATTTTGAGAACACCATTATTACAATTCAGTGAGTTCTCCATGCATGTGGGCAGCGGTTGCACGGCAAGTAATCTGTTTGTGAAACTCAAGACATGGTATTCCTCTACCAACGACGGGGCCTCACAACGCTACCAATATCATAATTTTCTGGTATTCCTACTTGTACCTAGTATACAAATGCTGTGTCTGCTTGCTTTCCCAGCGTGATCTGGTTGACTTTATGGAACCGCGCGCGCCAACCGGTAGCTAAACCGAGACTTTCAACCGCGCCGCAACGCAATGGAAGAAAAAAAAAAAAGTGCGAAATAGAATAGAACGGACCGGCAAACAAAAAGGTCAAGGCATGTCTCTCTCCGTTTTTCCCTGCCAATCCTCGCTGCCTTTCCCGTGCCTAAAAAAAATCGGGCATATCGGTCGTTCGTTCCATCCGGTTGCACCCAGGACTCAAGCCAAATTTGTTCGCTGTGATCCCCCTGAGCTCTCAGAATTAAGGAAAAGAAAAAGAGGCACCCCTCACAAGCGCACGCCTTGATGGTGGTGGCGCCCTTTGCCCCCCTAGAATGTGCCTGATGCTCTATTTAATAACAGCCTAGGCACGGCACGACTGGCGATCAAACTTTGGCACCGTGGTTAAGAAGGAAGCTGTTTACCACTCGTACTCCCCGGTTGCCTTGTGGAAGACGTATTCCCTATTGTTCACGGTAAGGACGCCATCCTTTAGGGTGCACTTCCTGTTTGGGGTTTTAGCGGGATAGAGAGGCAGAAGATACACAAAACTTACCACTTGTTCTTGACGCGCTGCACCTTGTCGTACATGCAGAGCATCATGTGACTCATCTCCTCGTCATCGTCATCATCATCCCTCGCATCGTCGGGATCGTCAAGGTCAGAGTTGATGGCGTCATCATCGAGGTCCTCATCCTTAAAGTCATCGTCAGGCCCGTCAACCTGCGAAGGCCCGGCGGCGGCCTTCTTGCTTGTCCGACTGCGGTGCCGAGTGGCTTCGCGAAGCGGCAGCATCAGGCCGCCACCCTCCATTTCTTTGGCCCTTGCGGCCATCTGAGCGTGGATGATGTTGTCAATCTCAACACGGCCCATTTCGACCGGGCGACCATCGGCACCGCGCTGCATCAGCACGCCCTCAAACCCATCGCTGGGCCCGTCCATTTGAGATGTAGGGAGGCCGTTGGTCTGCTGAACATGGGGTTGCTGAGGTTGGAGTCGTTGCTGCATATTTGGGGGAACGCCCTGTCGGTACTGCTGCGGCATCATCTGCTGGGGAAGTTGCCCCGGACGCGGGCCTTGTTGTCCCATGCCACTCTGAATGGCACTGATCGAAGCAGCCGCTCTGTGTCCATACTGGTTCTGAAGAGCCTCGGCTGCACGTTGGGCTGCCGTGGCGGCACCACCACGGGGAGCGCTGGGGGCGGCATAGTGCATGGGCCCCTGGCCGCCCCCGAGGCCGGGTTCCTGCTTGATGGGCGGATCATTCCTCACGTTCGGCTCACTCTTGATGGCAATCCCATTCCCATTCGGATGCGAGATTATGGGTTGATGAAGAGGCTGCGCAGCGGTCTGCGGGCTCAACGTTGACTGAGTGTAATTGGCAACAGGTTGCGGCGGCGGGACAGGAACAGGGGGCGCCGCATTCTGAGGGGCAGCAGCAGGTTGCTGAGGTTGCTCCTTAGGGTCCCAAGGAAACTGAGCCACAGAAAGCTGTGAGAGTTTGTGCTGCCAGCCCTGTTGTTTACCACGTCAGCGTTGTGTACCTCGGCCAAGATGGTGAAGGTGCATGGTATGGAAGTAAAGGGGGTGTCCGCATGGGGACACACGTGACTTTTGGGGGGCGCTGTCCAATCGGATGTCGAGGGCGGGTGATGAGGGGTTTGCTCAGCAGGTCGCCAAAGGACTTAAAAAGGGACCCAAATAGCACCTGGTCGCCCACCCCGAACCAGCGACTCTCCACCCCTCTCATGTCCGAAAGTGCCAGCGCCCAGGCAGCCAACTCGACCACCCACTCGAAGAGGCAAACGCTTGTCGCCTCCCTAGTCCGACATGCGCACCGATTGACCGCCTTATTTTTTTTTTTTATCATTGCACCGTGAAAATATGAAAAGAGGGATGTTTTGGGCATTTACTTGATGCACCTGCATCAAATGATGATGACGCATGCGTGTGGTGAGTCTGGGGTAATTGGGAGAGTAATACTCACCTTCTTCAGCTCCTCCAGGACACCGTCATCCACGCCATTCTCCTCGAAATCAACGCGCACGGAGTTGATGACCTCGTTGATAATGTGTTCGTAAACCGAACCCACTGCCACGTTCGACATCTTGGGCCAAGAATAGCAGCTCGACGGGAAATGGTCTCCGAGTTGCTGGAAGATGAGGAGGTCCGGTGCGAGGTTGATACGCGTTGCCTACCGCTATTCCGCAGCGACTCCCGTAAATTCCCTGCCACCTGCCGAAAGAGAGGCTCGCCCGACTCTACACCGGCCTTTGCTGCGCTTTTGGAAAGGAAGCGAAGGCGCGCACGCGATGCGGATCGTAATTGATATCCGGTGGAGTTGGGGTGATCGTGGGGATGCGAAACTCCTCGGAAGCCGCCGCCTTCTGCCGCTCGAACTTTTGCTCTCAATCTGCCTGCGGTCTGTTCAGACCATTCTAGACCCCGTAATCTGTATTTCTAGGAGGAAAGGCGCGATATCCCGAGGTTTGGTAGTGTTGCGCCACAGCTTGGGAGAGACGCTGGTTTTGCCTGTGTGAGATGTATTGGGTAAGTTGGAAGGCAGTGGCAGCCTTCCTTTGAAGTGTCGGAGGTGGATTAGTCACCCAACGGCTAACTGCCGCACGCACCAGCCACAGCACTCTTCCCTCCAAAGTCCAAACAGAGAAAGTGGGGTTAAATACTTCTCGGCAGGTGTGCTGGTTTTCAACGTTTGCGACCATTGAAAACGAAACGCTTCTTTTACAATATATCAGTGGTTTCTCGGTATTGTGATCATAAGGGCGACGAAAACAGCCTGCGAGGTAGACCTAAATTCTGATCGGGGTCGCGGGCTGATTGAGCACAAGCACAGTCCACTTCACATCCATCCCGTACTATTATAATACTACAATACTGATCCCTGTGAGACCGTAACTAATTGGCGGTTGGTAACACGCCCAACATGTCTGTCGTATCCTTCATGTTGCCCCATAACTGATGACCGAGCAGATTCGTTTCGTCCCTGCGAAAGACCCGTCATGCCGCATTGTCCCCAACGCCGCGCTGAAATGACCAAAGAGCAGGAACCCGCTAACCGATGATTGCCAGAATGAACCTTGTATACCTACCGTTGGTTTGTCGACATTGTTCTGACACTGACCGATTTGGACGATCTGTCCGGATATGGGCGTGGTCTTTATCGAATGGTCATCTGCTTGCTGAGCTCAGCCTTGCCGGACGCTCCGACACCTCCAACGCTGGCGCCAGCTCCTGCCTTCTTCTCAAAGATCTTCCAGAACTTCAAGCTCTCGTCGGCAGCTGTGAAGAAGTTAGCACATCGTCTCGGGGCTGTGATTGAGTGTTGTCTTGCCTGCTGTCGCCAGCATCTGTCCGTCGGGGCTGAGGCAACTGTGGAGGACTCGACTCTCGTGGGCGGGAATCTCGACGTTGCGGACGAGAGTAGGATAGCTCCAGATGCTGAGCGAATTGTCGGGGAAGCCGCTGGAGCTGACGATCTCGCGGTAGTGGGGGCTCCAACGGAGGCTGGTGACCTGCGAGCCGGTGTCGATGCTGTTGACGCGGGCGCCCGATGTGGTGTTCCAGAAGTGGATGTGGCGGTCATACGAGCCTCCTCCGGTGGCAAGGAGGTTCATGTTCCAGGGGCACCAAGCCAAAGCCTTGACAGCAGCCTTGTGGTTGGTCTTGGTGAATTTGGGCACCGCCAGTGATCGGGCGTCCCAAATCGATACAAGGTTGTCGTTGCCGCCGGTAGCAAGCTGGGCTCCATCAGATCTCCACTCCAGGCCACAGACTTCTGATGTGTGCGAAACGAGCTCGGCAACCTTGTGCTCCGCAATACGGACGTCGTGGTTGAAGACAAGACCGCTCCTTGCACCGGTCGAAAGAAGGTGCTTGCTCCAGCCCATCACACCAACGCGGGTATCATGGCCAAACATGCTGCGGATCTTGATCCCCTCCGAAACGTCCCAAATCTGAACCTCGCCAGTCCCGAGTCCCACGCCAACGTAGGCTCCGTCACCGGACCACTTGACGCTGCTGACATAGGTGTCGGCGCTGGTCTCGAGGAGACAGCTGACCGAACCCTCATCGGCGGACCACACATAGACATTGCGCTCAAGACCAATAGCGACCTGGTTGCCGGAGCTCCAGTCGAGAAGGTTGAGGTAGTAGTCGTCAATGAGACCGGGGGCATCGAGAACACGCTCGGGCGCGGTGGCGACACGGCGACGGAATTGCGTGGAGCTGGCGGTGGCAGGCTTGAGGGGACGGTTGTACTGCTGACGAAGGTCGATGGGCTTCGATGACTCTGGGGGGGCCGGCTTGAACTGCAGAATGCGGGTGCTGAGATTGACACCGCATGCATCCGCGAGCGAATCCTGGTACGCGACCGAATTGGGCGAAGGGCGCGAGTACGATGTGGGCTCTTCGTCGTCATCGAGGTTCAAGGACTCGAGGGCCGCAATTGCGTCGTCCGTGGCCGAGGCCAACAGGGTTGAGCCCTCGCAGGTGCGGGACTTAGGTCGCTGCTTCTCTTGAAAGTCCAGTTTCCCAGACCCGACATTGGCGATGGCCGAACTTGCCCCTCTGTTGGGAATGAACCGGTCACCGGCGTAGTTCAAAGTCGTCTTTGGGGCCTTCTGTCTGAGAGACCCCTTCTTCGCCTTGGCGCTTGACGGTGTCTTGCTGTGGGTACCGGTACCGGTGAGTGTGAAATCCGACACACCAAGCTCAAGAGCCTTCCTTGGAGTAGACACAACGCGGGCGATGTTGGACTTGGGCGAATCGCGGTGGTTCTTCAGGTGGGCCGTGAGGTTGCCGGGGTATACTGACTTGGACGACGCCCGGTGACCATCGTTGTTTGACTTTTCGGGTGTGAACGGAGAAGAGTTCAGGTTCACGGCCGCAGCGATAGATCGTTGGCGAGGAGAAGGAGTCAAGGGCATCCGTCCGCCAGCGGTACGGGAGGAAAAGAGTCCCGTGTGGGACTTGAGGGGGGTGGATACTGTTGCGGTAGCCATTGTGCTGACTGGACTGCGGGGTATCGAATGTCTCCAACGATGCTAGATAGCTGTGTCGTAGGATGCTGTGCGAGCAGTTTCGATTGCTTCCGAATGAGCTCCAAGAGACTCAAGCTAATGGCTCCTGGTTGGGGTATCGTATGTTGGCTGGTGTTCGATGTCGAACGGCCTTGTCGGCGACGGCTTCCGTCGGGGGGCGACCAATTGGCTGCAGCGAGCGAAATGATCTAGCGGACTTTAGGAGTCAACGAGGAGGCTCTGGTATGCTTTTGCTGCTTGTGAGAGCTGATGTGATTTTTGAAGGGATTGGAGGTTTGCGGGTTGAATGTGAAGAGAGAAGGAATTGCAGTAGTGTGGGAGGCAGGAGCAAATGTTTATACCTGGCCGGGTTGTCAGGGCAACCCCTACCAAGTGTCAGCCCCCCCACTCTCAGCCTTGCCAGCCGACGGCACCAGGCTGAAATGTGGGCCTTTTGACCCCTGAGTCAGAATTTCGGTGGCGCTTGGGCCAATCTCGGCGAGGCTAGGGGCTTGTGGCACAGCAACCTGAAGCTTGGCCGGAGATGGTATCCTTGCAAAGACCGACGCTTGGCGTGAATGCCTTCTGGACCACCGGAGTCGCTGCCACCCATGCTCGGCGATCTTCTTTGTGGCGATCTTTTCCATCTGCTCTCCGTCCCCTTGCACCACGACTGTTTGCATCGCCAGTTTTCAGTGCATTTCCTTCCCGAACAACCTACGGCTGATGCCCTTGGAGCAAAGCTGAATTGAGTGCGATGCTTCCGTAGCGCTGGTTCAACGCGTCCAATCCAGTGCAATCCGCCTTGAACTCCCCGATCCCGCCCAACAGCTCGGTGGCCTCGTCTTGCACCATGTCACACCCATCGACTCCCGCGGTCGCCAGCTCCTCTTCCCTCTTTGGTGGTGGCCCGGTTCGGCAGAATAACGGCGCCCAAGCAGGCAGCTCGCAGTCGCTCTCGATGAATGCCACCCCCGCATCCACAGCCTCGTCCAACAACACATACATCATGCCCAATTCTCCGATGAAGAACCGTGTACCCATGGACGGCTATCGTCCAAAGGTCACACGCACCCTTGGTCAGCGCCCCGCGTGTCTGGTCAACGCTTCGGTGACATACTGTGGAAACAACCAAATCTATGCCTTTGGTGGATTTGATCAGTACACAGACGAAGTGTACAACCACGTGCTACGGCTCGATCTTGTCAGCCACCAGTGGAATCTGGTTGATAACTATGGGGATATTCCGGGTGTTAGGATGGGTAAGGTGGCTCCGCCGCTGCTGGTCACTGTTACATGCTGACAGTGTCAACCTCAGGACACACGGCTACCCTTTACAAAGGTGACAAGCTCCTTGTTTTTGGCGGCGAAAACGAACATCGAACGTACCTCTCAGATCTCATAATCTTTGACCTCAAAACTGCACACTGGACGCAGCCGCAAGTAACGGGTCCAATCCCAAAAGGACGAGCTCGTCATGCTGCTGTCCTGCATGAAGACAAACTATTCATCGTTGGTGGTATCACAGGACACGACAACTACGTACTCGACGACATTTGTTATTTGGACCTCAAAACCTTCACATGGTCGAGAGCGTGGCGCTTTGTTGGGAGGTTTGATCATTCGGCCTACATATGGGGGGACAGGGTCTGGGTATACGGTGGTCTCAGCGAAGACATGGACAAGGTCAGTGACCTGTGGTGGTTGGATCTTAAGGGAAGCCCGGCTTTCGATTCTCCGCCCCATTTTGGCTCGCTCGATCGCTCTGGTTTGGCCAGGAACGCATTGTCCCCGAGACAACCATATCCCGCCGCCCAGTCACCCGTGGTTGGCGCATCTGGCTATGCTGCCAACTCGAGGACTGCCCAAGTCAACCCCCCATCATTTCACCTCAAATCCTATGCCCCGCCGGCACCAGGGGCGATCTCTGCCCTAAAGTTCGTCGGTGGCCCGAACGTTCCATCCCAGATGCAAGGCATTCATTTCCATGTCTACTCATCAGGGACACTTCTGGATTTCGTGACACCAGCGGCTACCATAACATCCAAAGATTGCTCGCTCTCTGCGCTAGACCTTGGTGCCCTCCGGTGGCAGAAACTCGCCGATGGTCGGGAAATTTTCCAGTCTCGATACCGCTGGCATTACTGCACGATGAACGAGGACGGGACCAAAGCATGGCTCCTCGGTTGCCCGACAGATGGTGCTGGGGGTGACATGGGAGCCAATGGTCTTGAAGAATACCTTTCCGATATCATGGAAATCGATCTGCGCCGATTTGGCTTTCTCGGGGACAACCTTGCTAATGAGCCCCAGACCGACCTGGTTCGCCCATCCTCGCGGGTACGCCACCGGGAAGTCCCGTCAAAAGGCCTCGGGGCAGATCTTGCCAAGCTTTTCAACCAACCCCCCGAGACCGGCAGTGGTACGGATTTTGTTGTCACGGCTCTTTCGCGCGATTACGATGAGGAGGAGCTTCTAGGGTCTGCACTGGTTCACACAAATGAATCAGGCGAACCAGACCAGACATGGTTGGCAGCGGACGTGCCGACCTCACCGCCAATTCATGTCCACCGCCTCATTCTCCAAGCACGCTGGCCACATTTCTCGAGACTTTGGTCGAGCCAGATGGCCGAGTTCCACACCAAAAAGATGCACATTCCCGAACCGTATACGGTCGTGAAGGCGTTCCTATACTATCTCTACACAGATCGTATCGACCCGAGCTCAGAGGATGACGAGCATCTCACAGCTGATCTTTCCGACGTGGCGGGGTTGCTTGTGATGTCGAACATCTACAACATCCCACACCTTCGGCTTTTGTGCGTCAATCGACTGAGCAAGGAACTCGATGTGGATCACGCCTGCATCATCTGGTACTGTGCGGGTCTGGCCAACGAGGAGTGGCTGCGCAAGCGGACTGCGAGCTTCTGCATGACGCACTGGGGCCGCATCGTGCGCACGGCCGGTTTCCAACGTCTTCCCCGTTCGGCATTGGTCGAGCTGTCCCAGGAGGTCGACATGGAAGGCCGCGTTGTCGGTGGCGATGAGTTCGACATGATGGTCGGCGGCATCGACGGGCGCTTCAACGATGGGTCCTCAGCCATGTCGCGGCGTAAAGAGAGTATCAGCAGCAACCAAACCCAAATGGTTGAAAGTGAAGCGGACGAAGATGACGGCATGGAAATGTGAGATCCCTGATGGAAACGCGCTGCATTTTTGGTTGGGTCTTGTCGTTTTGGGCGCTGGCTCGCCCCAGGAACCGACTGATGCCATCTACGTGTGTGAGGGTCATGAAAGTGAATGAAATGAATGATATGGAAAGAAGGCATTGCATGGCGTCCTGGGTGTTGCAGCGAACGATGGCCTTGCTTTATGAACCACTTTTTATATGCGACTTAGATACGAAGATCTGCGTTTCCGCACGTTGACAAATCGAGGCACGTAGGCGCAAACACCCTGTGATCAAATCACTGATAACATGGATACTTTTGGGGTTCAAGTCCTGGACCAATCTATCAACAAGGATGCTCGACAAACAACAGTAAGTAACTTTTCCAATCCGCCAATGCGCCACCGAACGAGAACCAAACACGTTTGCTTTCCCACGCCTCAGCGTAACCCCCAGTTCCTCGTCGCCAAACCCAGCAAACCCCAATCCCTGAGTGCTGAGAACCATCATCACGCTCGTTTTTCCCTTTTTTGCCACCAACCAGCCCCTTCCGAAATATGAACCACCGCCCATCTTACTGCGAGAAAATCCGATTGAGAGAGGAGGAGAATGAAAAAAAGAAAAAGAAAAAAAAAACCAACCAACAGGGGAAAGAAGCTACAGGCCAAGTTCAAGAGGAAAAAAATAAATCAAAAACAGGAATATCACACACAGATTCTATAAGCCATACCAGCCGCCCCTTATCACACTTTCAGAAAGAAACACGAGCTCGCTTCGTTCGGGGGGGTATTAAGGATTAGAAAGGTAGAAACGGGGAGAAGAGCGTGGGTACAGCCCTCGCTCCTCACACACAAAAACAAAAGCCAACAAAACGAGTGGTGAGGTTAGATGCCCTGTGGGAAGAATGCATCGGCCGAAAATGCCTTCTTCAAAACCCCCTTCCTCCTGAACGCCATCGCCCGCAGAACAAATGGCCCCGAGTTACCACCAAACACCTTTTCTAGAAAATCATCGCGTCATCTCCGCTTTTTCCTCTCCCGTCCGTCCTCTCCCGTCTAAACTGACCGAATCTCTAGTCATCGACTCGTTAAAAGGGTATGCTGATGAAAATGACCGCCGGGTGGGTGGGGCCAACAGGCGTCTCGTCCGTACTCAGGTGTTGGATTGTTTGGGATAACAATGGGACTGAAGTTGCCATGAGTCGTTCGAGACGCCAAAGGGAGAAGGGTACAAAGTAGCCAGTGCCGTCGCTGGCGGGGAATTGAAGTCAACATGATGGGGGTGGGTATCAGTCTCTCAAGTCCAACTCTTTCAGGGGTATCTGTATCGACAATTCCGCCCGACGACGCTTCCCGCTGTTCGTGATGCAAAGATATGAATCGCCAGAAATATAACGCCAGGCAATATGCTGAGGGTATGGAGGTGCCAATCAAAGGTAAACGGCATAAGTCTCGTGCCGCGCATCGATTGAATGGCTGTTGCAATTCTATTGCGGTTGGAGTTGTTTTCATTGGAACTCCTCGTTGATGTTAGGGAGATTTTGCTGCAGCGCAAGGAGAGCCGCTGGGTTTGACATCATGGTTGATAGCAGGTTCTGATGCTGGGCTCGCATCTCGGGATCGCACATCGGCGAGTGCTGCTTGTGCTACGCATCCCGTTAGTTACCTCCCGGCATTGGAAGACAATAAAAAACTTACGTATTTGAGTCCGTTGAGGTTCTTGTAGCGCTTTCCGCAAACGTCACACTTGAAGGGCTTTTCCTTTTCCATGCCCAGGGTACCCGGATAAGGAGCACTAGTCTCCGGGTTCACGATAGAGAAGGTGCCATCTCCATTTTCATGCAGCTGCTGGGTCGAGTGGCCGTGTGTCTTGTGGTACCTGCCATAAAGTTAGAGGACCAAACGTGGCACAAATCATGCATGTAAATGAAAATTTTCCACTGCTCCACCAACAAAGAACCAAGAATACACCACTTACTTGAGGCCGTTTTGGTTCTTGTACGCCTTCTCGCACCCAATAACAGGACATCGGAATGGCTTGGGCTCCTCGTTTGGCGGCATCATCAGGGCCGTCATCTGTTGCAAAATCATGGCGGGGTCGGTCCCTGGAGGAAGCTGGCTCAGATCAAGATTCAGGGACTGCAGCGATTGTTGAAGCTGCTGTTGCAGCTGCAGCTGCTGGTCAAAGGCACGTTGCTGGCTGGTCATTTGGGTCGTGCCTCCGGGGCTGTACAACCGTTTAGCAGGCTCGTCAATTGTCCCCATCGTGCCAAAGGCAAGGCCACCAAGCTGAGAGGTGTTGAGGTTTAGGTTCCCGAGGTTCATCTTCATGGGCATTCCCGGCAGTTGTTCCTCTTCGTCGTCCTCGTTGTCTTGCCCAAACTGCTGACCTCTTTGAGGCAACCCTCCCTGCGTCGTCAGAGTCGGCGTGTTAACTGACGAGACGGTGGGGTTGTTTTGAAACCCAAAGCTCGCTGCAGCGGGGGTCGGTGGCTGCGAGGTGCGGAGAGCCTGTCGTGGGATACCTGAGCTGTTCAGGTGCAGTTGCGGCCTCTGTTGCTGGCCGAACAGCTGTCGAGTCTGCTGGATCGTACGCTGACTGTCGTCCATCTCCATAGTTCCGACGGCATCGTCCATCTCCATGTCACCCACAGCGTCCATCTCGTCATTCAGATGAGACATCTTTTGGGTGTTGTTGGGCACCTGCTGGTGGTGCTGCTGTCGCATCATTTGGCCGATGCCTCCCATCCCCATGCCGACCCCGAGGGTGCCCGCGCCACGCTGCTGTTGGTATCCTTGCATCGGCTGCGGTGTCTGTTGGACCCTCCCCGTTGATGGAGCCGGTGTAGCCCGACTAGTGGACCCGCGCACGTTGGCTTGGCCCGCACCAAACATGTCAACGTTCCTGGACGGAGTGCCAGTGGTGTGATGGTTTTCCTCATAGTGCTGCAGGAGGTCATGCAGTGTTGGCCACGTCCGATCACAGCAGGTAAAGTCGCGCATGAAGTTTGCCTCTAACTTTGGGATGTAGGAGGACGAGTGAAACGAAGGGGACTGCTGGTTCAGGTAGGGAGAAGTACCCGTCATCATCATACTAGGAAGATACATCGTCAGCAATGGGCACAAACGACAGTGGGGCAGAGGCACGCAATGCGATCGGTTGAACCGAGACATGGACGGGCTCCGATGTTTCGCAACGCCCTCTCAGAATATTCCGACGACGACTTACTCATCGCGAATAAAACTCCCGACGGAAATACCACCCCAGCTCATGCCACCCATCATGCTGCCGGCCAAGCTCTCGCGGCGGCCGCGGTTGGCGTGTTCGCGGTTGGGGTTCGCCATGGAAATGGGCTTCGGGCCGGCACTCACAAACGAGTCCTGGCGGCTGCGGCCCATGGCCGGATCGAAGCCGGGACCGGTCGTCATCTCGGAATCAGTGTCGAGCTCGATTGTGCAACCAGATGCAGGGTCGTGGATTCGATGCCGATCGAGGTCCGGGCCGGGGTTGGCAAACAGTTCTTCGTCGTTATCAGGGTCTGGTAGGGCGCTATGACTGCGCGCAGTTGGCGATGCGGAAGCAGAGTCCCAGGCGGAAACTGTAATCTCAATCGGCTTGGAGGCAACCAGTCTTGCGAGATTGGAGCGGCCGAAGACGGGCGAATCGGTTCCTAGAGGGGTCGCCGGCTGCGGTGTGAGAGATGGGGAGCGGGATGAGTTGTTGAGAGAGGATGGCGAATTGGCGGCGGGCGAGCGGGCGTCAGAGGAGGAGGGCGGCGCGCGATAACAATTATTATTTCCACCACTGGCGGCGGTGGGCTCCGCAGCCTCGGGGCTTGGTCTCGAATTGAACCAGTTGTTCAGGGAGCGCCGCATGACAGACAGGAGCCACTGTGGATTGTGGATGTCCCGTGGAGAGGTGCAAGCAGACTGGAAGCAGACCTGCAGAAAAATAAAACGCGGAGACGTCGAGCAGACTTTCGACAACCCACCCAGCGATAGTTGTATGTCTGCCCTTGTCGTCCCTTGCCCGGCGCCCAGCTTTTTCTCAGCGGCAGCGGTGGCAGAAAGCGGCGCGCGTGCGGTGTGTGAAGCCGGTGGGTTAATTTCAGGCCAGGGCGTTATAACGGCCGTGTTCCACTCGAAGGGTTCGCCGCTCCAGGGGTGGTCGCACCGCTGTACCAAGAACCTCTGGAAGGCCCGCAGGGAAAGCAATGCCTGCTCGCAGGACAGGGGACCCCGAAGAGAACCAGATTCTGGAAAAAGTGACCAGTGTGTAATAATACGACGGCACGACAGGCCGAAACAAACAGGTAATAATGCTCCCACAGTCGTGCCCAGCGCAGTCGGCTCACTCAACAATCAACAAAACAAACGGTTGGGCCGAGAACATGTGCTCCGAATCGAAGTATCGAGTACCTGACGGTGCGTCAGACTGGGAGGCGAGGGACGGCAGGCGAGGCGATGGGACGCGATCCTCGAGGTCGGGTCTCGGTTCAACGGGAAACGTCACACACACGGGCTCAGGGACACGGCTTTACTCCAAAGGCAAAACCAGGCGCCAGTCTGCTGAAATAGGAGGGGAGGTAGGTGGTGTGAACAAACGGAAAGATGAAGTAGTGTCTGGGACTACTGGAAAGCGTAGAGTGAGCGCGAGAGGAATGAGCAACCCAGAAGGTTGACAGGTTGAGTAACTCAAACTCGACGCCTCCCAACAGATGGACATGGCTGCAAGATATGTCAATACTGGGCTGATTCCCCGACCGTTCCATCCAAACGTCTAACTAGCCTCGATACTAGAACCCCCGTTCGCAGCCCCTCGCGGCGCGCGAGCAAACGCATGGAGGTGGTACTTCCTTGCCACTTGCGCTTTCCTCGCCCGCCGCGAGTAGCCAAACAAGTCAAGGTCTGGGGTTACAGCACAACCGACAGGGGTGCGGACCCCATGGTACAGTGTGTATGCGTCTCGCTGGAATACCAGCACTGTGTTCTGCTTGACCTTTTGACCACAAGCCAACCATCCGTCCCATCTTGTCTCATCCACAAGATGGTGAAGTTCGACCTGGCGTCCATGAAGCAGCAGAAATTTTTACCATCATTTACCCTCTATGTCGGGAATCAATTCTTGGGCTGACCAGATGTCGGACTACACTTCGCAAAGTGTTGACACAAAGGGTTGCTATCGGCTACCATTTCGAACCTTACCTAACATTGGCGTCAAACAGAAGTCAACCAGCACGAGCGTTGAGCTGCATTCACCTGGCCGTCTTCCCCACAGACACACCAAGCGTCTATGTCAGGCTTGCCTCGGTTTACCGTGCAGTCAGTCCACGGAGAGCCGACAAATTCAAAACGAGTCGTAGTCTTGGACGAGAACCAGAGCATCCCCAGATCGAGCCGTGGCGTCAAACACCTCCCGAGGTGTTTGGCTTACACGCCCGACGAATTGGGGCAGTATCCAAGTTGCCTCGACTTCCGTCCGGCCAAGATTCAGCGTCGCAAAGCATTTCAACGCCGTACGGTGACTGACTCAGACCCAAACCCCCAACCCCGCCTTCCATCCAGCGGCCAAGATGGCACATCGCAGTCAAGCGCATGATTCACCATGGGTGCGGGGCGTCACGCATCCGTTCAAACCCCCAAACACACCGAATTCCTGAGCCTCTAATTCTGTATGTTGGTGTCACTTTCTTGAACTTCGCCGACTTGGATACAGGCACCCCACATAGCTATCATGACCACACTGTGTTGTATCGATGGGACTCCTTCCATCTCATCCACTTCTTCCATGGAACTGCAGGCACAAATAATCTCATGGGGGTTCCCTGTCGGATGGCGGTTCCTCGCGTGCTAGTGACCTCGGTTATCACAACGCTCCGCCATCCTGTCTTTGTATCCGCTGCCGCCGAAATTTGACTCGGCACGCGACTATGGGGCCGGCGTTTCGATTCTATCGACAATACCGGAGCTGGTATTACTGCGGTGTTGAGTGTTTGGGGGGGGGGGGGGGGGGGGGGGGGGGGGGGGGGGGGGGGGGGGGGGGGGGGGGGGGGGGGGGGGGGGGGGGGGGG